>CAMZMU010000095.1:31306941-31951876 GCA_947311845.1 Poa pratensis
CACCACAAATTTCCCAATGAAAGGACGCAAAACATGATTCATGAGACGCATAAAAGTAGAAGGTGCATTGGAAAGACCAAATGACATGACAAGCCATTCATAAAAGACCAAGCTTTTGTTTTAAATGCGGTCTTCCATTCATCACCTTCAAAATCCTTATTTGATGGTATCCACTTTTAAGATCACTTTTGGGAAGTATAGCGGAACCACAAAGCTCATCAAGCATGTCATCAAGTCGAGGGATAGGGTGGCGATACCTAATGGTTATGGCGTTGATGGGACGACAATCCATGCAAAGGCGAAGAGTGTTGTCGTGCTTGGGTACAAGATGACGGGCACGGCGCACGGACTCAAGCTCTCGCGGATATGTCCCATGGCAAGAAGTTTTGTATTTGCCGCTCGATCTCCTTTGTCTCTGGGGTTGGTGCGGTAAGGAGCGCGGTTTGGTAGCGGTGCGCTGGGAACAAGGTCGACGCGGTGCTCGATTCTGAGTAGAGGAGGTAGTCCGGGTGGCACTTCTTGAGCGAAAACATCTTCAAAGTCCTTCAAAAGAGACAACAAAGAAGGAGAAAGGTTTGTGAAGTGTTAGTCATAGAAACTTACCCTTGCATATGAGACAATAGTGTAGGGTGGATGGGTTCTCTCTCAACTCCCTCATCTCTCTCTTGGTGGCAAATAGTGTAAGTTTTGTGGGAACTCTCTTTGAAGTGTCACTCTCATTTGGCTTGTGGCTCTCACTCGCTTTATGGTGGTCTCTCGCTCACCACTCATCTCACTAGACGAACGATCTTGTTGTGCCCTTGCAATAGTCTTGGCGTTGTCGGCGAACTTGACTTGGTGTCATGGGACGGAGGACGAAGGTCTTGTCGTTGTTCTTGAAGCTATAATAATTTGTCCTTCCATCATGCATAGCACCCTTATCAAATTGCAAGGACGACAAGAAGTAAGTGACAAACGGTCATAGGCACAACATCACAATCCACGGTATCTTCATAGGCTCCAATCTTGAAGGACACTTGCACCATGTGTTGAATCTTGACGGCTCCGGTATCACTCAACCATTCCACGTGGTAAGGATGTGGGTGCTTCTTGAACTTCAAGTGAGCTTATCACAAAGTTATTTGCTGCTAAGTTGTGGCAACCTCACCACCTATGATGACTTTGATGGACTTTCCATTGATTCCCGCTCTAGTTTGAAACAAGTTGCATCTTTGGTCTTCTTCCACTTGAACATTGGTGGTTAAAACTCTTGCCACAACAATGAAGGGTTGTTGTCGCCGTCAAATATATCTCATTTTCTTCTTCTTAGAGGACTTTGCATTGTGGCGACCTTGTTCAACGCATTGTACTCATCTTCACTCATAGATTCATACTTCCCATGTCATTGATGATCATGACCTTCTTGTTGGTGCACTCAAAGGATTTATGCCCTTGTCTGCCGCACTTGTAGCATTGCAAGAGTCGTGTGCCGGACGAAGAACCTTGAGGCGCCTTGGAGGAGGGAGGTACTTTCTTGAAAGGTTGAGGCGCTTGAGGTGTCGATGTAGAGACTCTTGGAGGACCTCGTGTGTTCGCTTGAGGAAGAGCTTGTGAAGGTGTAGACTGTCGGCCCAGTGAAATCCAGGGTGTGCTGGGCCTGTCCTATACGGCCCTCGACACTTGATGGCGAATTTTCGCTAAGGACCAAGCCTACGGCCTGGAGAGCCTCGCGAGGATCATTGCCTCGCGAGGGCATTTGAGGCAGCGGGCTGGAGGCCATATCCACTGCTGCCCCCTCTTCAAGGAAATCTCCCCTGGGGAGAGGTCAACGCCGAATTCTCTACAGGGCATCCAAGCCCTCGTGGAGATCGCTTCGCTGCAAAGCAACCTCTGCAGAGCGCACATGGGCTCTGCAGCGGCCGCAGAGTGACGGCGCCCCTGCGCGCGGTGACGACGACGCCGCAGTTGCCATTTTGGTGATTAAAGGGGTCAATAAAGCTGTGCCACCCGCTCCGGACTACAAGGATTTCCTCTTTGGTGATAAGGGGACCGGCCGGCGCTACGCTCCAAGGCCAACGTCACCGTGGGCACCCCCACGTTCCTCTGCGGCCCCAGCTGGCCGTCCTGCATGGACGGTGGGTACTCTGCTACAGGAGTCAGCTTTACGCTCATGGACCGCGTCCATGGACATCCGGGCTGCGATGCACCGCGCTCCACCTTCTGCGCCACGTGACAGCCCTACCACAGTGCGAGTGCAAGGAGGGAGCACGGGGCGCCTATAAAAGGAGGCAAGGTGCACCGTAGCAAGGGATCGCATTCTCATTCCAGCATCGCCACTTACGCGCAAGGAAGAAGAAGACCTTGCTTCCCTTCCTTGTACACCATTGCCAAAAGAGAGCCTTCGGCAAGCTCATTGTACTGTAACCTCTACAAGCAGTGCAATACAGACAAGCAGGAGTAGCGGTATTACCTCCACACGAGGGCCGTGAACCTGGGTACGGGCTGGTGTTCATCTCTGTCGTGATGTCCCTCCGCTTGCTCGACGAGCACCGTCGCCGTGCAGGTTGAGGGTTGTTTGACCAACGTGTTCAGCCCCTTACACGAACTCTCTTCGTGAGCTTGACTATCCCTGTTTCGTGGGAGTCATTCTCCGACAATTGGCGCGCCAGGTAGGGGGCTGAGGCGCGTCTTCAACCTTCATCGACCTCTGCCATGGCGGACACTCGCGCAGCTCGCGCCACCCGGCGGGCGTCAGGCAGGGCAACCACCGAGCCCGCTGCCAACACCACCAACCCTCGCGGCCGTCCCCGCGCCAGCCGTGCCACGGGGCGCAACACCGCTGAACCGCGGGTGGAGCACCCCGAGGACGACGACGGCAACCACGACGACCGCTTCGACGGACGTCGACCACGGGCACGGCGAGGACGCAGAGTCCTCGCACCCGTCCCAGCGCCACAGCGCCTCCACTCTTGGGCGTCCAGCGCCCAGCCCAAACACCGCGCTGCTCATGGCCGCGGAACTCTTCCGCTACCGTCCCACAGCTGAGGCGCACGACAACTGGCTCGGCCGCCTTCAGCACCTCGTCGATTGCGGCGGCACCGCGCGCTGCTCCTGCGGCGTCGCGCTCTCTGGTGCACCACAACTCCGGACGCGCTGGAACCACCGCGCATGGCGCACCTCCGCCGCCGCCTCCGCCGCCTCCGCCAGGTCCGCCTCCAGCCGCGGCGCACAAGGCCGCATCCCACGCGTCGTCGCCGCGCGATTGTCAAATCGTGCAGCGGACACCCCCAGACGCGCGGGTGGAAATGGAGCGCCAGAAGGACCTCCAGAAGCGCATCGTGGAGGAGATCGGCCAGGCAGGGCGACAGAACCGCCGTGCTCTTCAGGGGGCATCGCCTCGTACGCCACAGGTTGCGCGGCCTTCACCCGCAACCTGCGGCGCGTCGTCTGGCCACAGAAGTTCAGGCCTGACCTACCCAAGGGCTACGACGGCACGAACAACCCCATCGAGTTCTTGCAGCTCTACACCACCTCCATCCAAGCTGCGGGGGGAGACGACAAGGTCATGGCCAACTGGTTCTCCCACGCTCTCAAGGATTCCGCCTTGTCGTGGCTCCTGAACCTTCCCGAGGACTCCATTGACTCGTGGGAGGAGCTCTGCCAGCAGTTCGTTGCGAACTTCAAGGGCACGTACGAGCGCGCCCTCACCTACAACGACCTGCGAGCTGTGCGCCAGAAGCCTGGCGAGACCCTCCGCAGGTACATCCAGCGCTTCAGCCAAGTCCGCAACAAGATCCCGAACATCCCGGACTCGCACGTCATTGCGGCCTTCAGAGAGGGCGTCACCAACCACAGGATGCTCGAGAAGCTCGGCATCCATGATACCCTCTCCTCCGTGGTGAAGCTCTTCGACATCGCAGACAAATGCGCCAAGGCAAGGAAGGGCTCCTCTTCGTCAAGGTGGGCTCGACAGACGACCCTGTCGAGGGATCCAAGACCCAGAAGAGGCGACGAGATCAAACGCAAGCCTACCGCAGTCCTGGCAGCTGAACCCGACGCCAAGCATGTTCGCGAGGACTCTCCAGAGGCTGGCAAGAAAGAGGTGGACAACCGCCCGTTCTGCATCTACCACAACAGGCGCGGCCATGCGACAGAGAACTGCTATGACCTCAAGCAACTGAGCAAGAAGCGTGAGCAAGAAGAGGCAGCGGTGGCCGCGGCAGAGGCCGTGGTTACCGCAAAGGTGGACGCAAGGGCAACTTCCAGAGGCCTCAGGGAACTCAGGCGAATGCCGCCGAGAAAAACAACAATCTGCCCGACGAAGAGCCTGGAGGCTACCAGGCCCCCAAGGGTGCCATGGCATGCATCCTCGGCGGATCCCAGGCGCCCAAGTCGAACAACCAGTTCAAGCAGTTCGCTCGCGAGCTCAACGCAGCGCTTCCCGGGGTCGAGACGTCCCGCCCCCTCAAGTGGTCCCAGTACACCATCGCCTTCGACGCCAAAGATCACCCCAAGTCTACAAAGACTGTGGGCACCCTCCCGTTGGTGTGCACCCCCACCATCAACAACATCGCCGTCGGCAAGACGCTCATTGATGGGGGTGCAGGCCTAAACGTCATCTCTGTCGAGACCTTCGAGACGCTTCAAGTGCCCTACGAGTGGCTCATGCCCTCCAGGCCCTTCACCGGGGTCACCAGCGGCTCAATCTCGCCTCTGGGGCAAGTGAGGCTCGCGGTCACTTTTGGCACGCAGGAGAACTACCGCACCGAGCTAATTGACTTCGACGTCGCGCACATTGGCCTGCCCTACAACGCCATCCTCGGCTACCCCGCCCTCGCGAAGTTCATGGCCGTCACGCACCATGCCTACAACATGGTCAAGATCCCTGGCAGCGGTGGCACCATCACCATACGCGGTCACGTACAGGACGCCACGCGCGCCGTCGAGATCGCCTACAAGGCCGCTGCCATGGCATTCCCCGCTGACGAGGACATGGAGCCTCTCGAGAGGCCCAAGAAGAAGAAACAACTGTTCACTCAAGAGCAAGCATCTACAAAGAAGGTGTCGCTGAGCACCAGCGGCTCGGGGGCTGAAGGCTCGGGGGCTAGCGTCACCATAGGCGCTGGCTTGCCTCCCAAATAGGAAAGCGCGCTCGTCGCCTTCCTTCGGGCAAATTCTGACATGTTCGCATGGACTCCGTCAGAAATGTCCGGTGTACCAAGGGAGGTGATCGAGCACCACTTAGCCGTGTGTCCAGACGCACGCCCTGTAAAGCAAAAAGCGCGGAAACAAGCCCCCGAGAAGCAAGCGTTCATCATCAAAGAAGTAGAGAAGCTGAAAGCAGCAGACATCATTCGAGAAGTTGCCCACCCCACTTGGCTCTCCAACGGTGTGGTTGTCCCAAAACCCAATGGAGGAGGCCGGCTCTGCATCGACTACACAGACGTGAACAAGGCTTGCCCCAAGGATCCTACCCCATGCCAAGGATAGACCAGATTGTGGACTCCACCGCCGGCTGTGATCTCCTCTGTTTCCTGGATGCCTTCTCAGGCTACCACCAGATCAAAATGGCCAAGGAAGACGAGGAGAAAACAGCATTTCTCACCCCTTGTGGTGTGTATTGCTACACTTGCATGCCCTTTGGCCTAAAAAGCCGGCGCCACCTTCCAGAGGCTCATGAGGATCGCCTTGGGGGCTCAGATGGGAAGAAATGCAGAAGCTTATGTCGACGACATCGTGGTCAAGTCTCGCGAGGGAGACACTCTCTTGAAGGATCTCGAGGAAACCTTCGCCAGCCTGCGCAAGGTGAACATCAAGTTAAACCCCGCCAAGTGCGTCTTCGGGGTGCCTTCAGGCAAGCTCCTCGGGTTCCTCGTGTCCCACCGCGGCATAGAAGCAACCCTGACAAGATCAAGGCTATAGAAGACATGCAGCCACCTCGCCGCCTCAAGGACATGCAGCGCCTAGCAGGATGCATGGCCAGCTTAGGCCGCTTCATCTCCAAGTTCGGCGAGAGAGCCTTGCCATTTTTCAAGATCATGAAGAAATCCGGCACCTTCAAGTGGACTCCAGAGGCTGACGAAGCATTAAGGACTTGAAGAAATACTTGGCTAGCTCACCAGTCATGGTAGCCCCCAGGGCAGGCGAGCATCTGAAGCTGTACCTAGCAGCCACTCCACAAACTGCTAGCGCCGTCCTGGTGGTGGAAAGAGAAGAGCCAGTTCTCCCAAGAAAAGCACTGCCACACCAAGTCCAGAACCTCCCGACGAGGAACAGTCTCTCCAGACCCAGCCAGGCCCACAGCCTCAAGTCGAGCCCTCCACGAGCCCTGCCGAGGCTCCTCCACAGGCAAACCTCGCCAAAACTCCTGAGGAGCCTCTCGAGGGAGCCGACGCTGCTGCACCATCAACGACCCTCGTCGAGCATCCAGTCTACTTCGTCAGTACTGTACTGCGAGATGCTCGCGAGCGGTACCCAGTGCAGCAGAAGCTCCTCCTCGCGCTACTCATCGCCTCCAGGAAGCTGCGCCACTACTTCCAGGGTCACCCCATCACGGTGGTCACGTCCTTCCCCCTGGAGCAGATCCTGCGCAACCCCAACGCTACTGACCGCGTCGCAGGGTGGAACATTGAGCTGCAGCCATTCAACTTGCGCTTCGACACCACAAGAGTCATAAAAGGGAGAGCGCTGGCGGATTTCGTCGCCGAGTGGACAGACCCAACTCCTGAAGAGCCTCGCGAAGAAGAAACCGCGTCATCGGGAGATACAATGCCAAGCCACTGGACCATGCACTTCGATGGAGCTTTCGCCTGCCGCAATGGTGGGGCTGGCGTTGTCTTAACCTCACCAAAAGGTGACAAGCTCTACTACGCCATCCAGCTGTGCTTCACAATAGACAAGATCTCCAACAACATCGCCGAGTACGAGGGCCTCCTCGCCGGGCTCAGAGCCGCAATCGCCCTTGGCGTCAAGCACTTACTCATAAAGGGTGATTCCCAGCTCCTGGTTAACTTCTCCAACAAGAGCTACACGCCTAAGACGACCACATGGCCGCCTACCTTGAAGAGGTCCGCAAGCTCGAGAAGCACTTCAGGGGCATGGAGCTCATGCACATCCCGCGAAAGGAGAACCAAGAGGCAGATGACATCGCCAAGCGAGCATCACGAAGGCAGGCCCAGTCGGCCGGCGTGTTTGAAGAGAGACTCTCCAAGGCGTCCATAAAGCAGCCACAAGAAGCAGCAGCCGCAAGCACAGACGAAGTACTCCCACCACCTCCTATAGGTGGGGCACCCAACTGCGGTCCATCCTCAGGGGAGCGTCTGCTGCTGGCTATGGTGCACCAAGAGACAGGCTGGGTTGACGAACTCAAAGACTACCTGCTGAAGGGAGTCCTTCCTGAAGAAGACGCGGAGGCAGAACGAGTGGCTCGACAAGCCAAGTCATACTACATCCTCGAGGGAGACCTGTACCGCAAGCGCCCAAATGGAATTGCACTCAAGTGCGTCCCCCCCGAGGAAGGCCGCATGCTGATCAGAGACATTCACAGTGGAGAGTGTGGCCACCATTCCTCTGCACGCACCCTGGCAGGCAAGGTCTTCAGGAGCGGTTTCTACTGGCCCCAAGTGCTTCAAGATGCCACCACCATCGTCCATCTTGCGATGCGTGCCAGTTCCACGCCAAGCAAGTTCATCAGCCTGCACTGGGACTCCAAACCATCCCGCTCTCGTGGCCTTTCGCGGTCTGGGGCCTTGACATTCTGGGACCCTTCCCGAGATCACAAGGGGGCTACCGCTTCCTCTTCGTGGCAGTCGACAAGTTCACCAAGTGGGCAGAGGTTGAAGCAGTGCGCAGCATACCGGCCAGGGCGGCAGTAAAATTCATCAGAGGCCTGGTCTGCCGCTTTGGTGTGCCTAATCGCATCATCACCGACAATGGCTCACAATTCACCAGCGGCATCTTCAGGGCCTACTGCGAGAGCCTCGGCACCAAGCTCTGCTTCGCCTCGGTGGCTCACCCACAGAGCAACGGCCAAGCCGAGCGAGCAAATGCTGAGGTCCTCAAGGGCCTCAAGACAAGAGCTTCAATCGCCTGAAGGGCTACGGCAAGGGCTGGATAGACGAACTCCCGTCCGTGCTCTGGTCCATCCGCACGAACCCCACGAAGCCCACTGGTGAGACGCCATTTGCTCTCGTGTATGGAGCTGAAGCAGTCCTCCCCACAGAGATCAAGCATGGATCCGCACGGGTCCTTGCCTTCAACGAGGACGATCAAGCAGACCTCCACAGCGACGACCTGCTACTCCTTGACGGGTTGCGCCGCCGTGCCGCCCTCAGGGCAGCCAAGTACCAGCAAGACCTGCGACGCTACCACAGCCGCCACATACGTCCGCGCACTCTCGAGACAGGCGACCTCGTCCTCAGGAGAATCCTCTCCAGGGAAGGTCTCCACAAGCTCTCGCCAATGTGGGAAGGCCCCTACAGGGTCTCCACATCGCCAGGCCTGGCGCGGTACGCCTCGAAACGGAGGACGGCATTCCGGTCAAAATCCATGGAACATCGCGCATCTACGCAAGTTCTACCCGTGATCATAGTCACGCCAGACATTTTTTGTCTCTAGAGGGAAGCACACAACTTCACCTCCAAGCTTCACAAAAGCTTCTCTCCCGAGGGCCAGCCCCTCTGAGCTCTCCTGATTACGTGCCGCCGCAGGCCGTGAAGAGTCTCAGCCACTGAATGTGGTCCCCATGCCTCGACATGGAAAACTTTATCTTGGTCACACCAAGTGTAATGAACCAATTCGTTTCTCGATGAAACATTGCGCTGAGGCGCCGCTATGTAATATTTTGGTGGTGAGTTTTACTTTTCATCATCTTAGTTCATTTCGCGCTATATTCTTCCCCATGCGCACCTCGCGAGCGGGGGCTGAGTACGGTGACTGTGCCTCAAGAGCACCCCAACAGCACCGCAAAATCCAAAGGATCCGAGCTCTAGCACGTGAGCACGCTCTCACGCCTGTTACCTCCCCAAAGAGCTCTGGCCCATGGGCTTGCTCCCAAAACACGCCACCTCACCAAAGGACCTTGGTACTTACTCTCCTCGCGAGATACCCATGAGGAAGCCTATAAGCGCGCATGGGTGTTTACTACCATGTGCCGCTTTGGGTCTGCCTCTCTAACCAATACAGGGAACAAGAAGTCCTCCCCAAGGTCGAGAAGTCACGCTCCGACCCCTAGAAGGGAGCGCACCATCAGGGAAGCCAACGCCCTCTACGAGGCCAAAGTCTCACCAAGCTAAGTCTAGCGCTTGCGCTCCTCAGAAGTGTTTTCTCCCTCTCACGGGCACCTGTCGCCCCTCGAGCGGTTTTTTCTCTCTCACACTCCATGGACTGCTTGTGCGTCAAAGGGGAGCCCTCGAGCACCGCGACTCGAGAGCCCTTACCTCTCCAAGCCTTAAACACCCCCGGCCTTGCCGAGTCACGCTCCGGCATACCGTAGCGGCGGTGTCATAGCGCAAAGAGACGGGTCCTGACGACGTAGAGCGAAGAAAGACATGGAACAGGGACAAAGGACCCTTCGAGGGGCACACACACATGTTTGCATACGATTAAAGTATCTTACAAGCCAGCGTGAATTAAAACAAGTCTTAAAACAAAGATAATTGCGCCAAGCGCATCTTGTTGCAGGAGTGGCCTAGGCAGAGGGTTCACCATCGCCGCCTCTTCAGCCTTCTCTTCTTCGGCGCCTTCATCCTCCTCAGCGGCCTGCTCCGCCTCAACCCTCTTGAAGCGGTCGACGTAATCGTTGACTCTTCTCGAACCAAGTTGGAGAGCTCCCAGGCCGGATCTCCCTCGATGGGCTCGGTCACTGACTCGAAGTCGAAGCCGGGGTGAAGGCGCTGGAGGTTGGCGAAGACGCGATCGATCGCCACGGTCAAGAGCTTGCGCACTCCTCATCACCAACTCGCCAAGTTCCGCCACAGGGCCCTCGAGCACAGAGAAGAGCTGATCGAAGTAGGCGAGGTATGTGGCGGCGTCAGCGTTCCCATTGACGGGAACAACAGGAGCATCCACTCCTAGCTGCCCCGCGAGAGTGTTCCCCGGGTCACCAAGGACTTGAACACGCGCTCCCGCTGCTGCGTCAGGACCTGCGCCGCCTGCACGCTGTGCTCATCCTCTGCAGCACGCTCCACAGCAGGGCCTGCCTGCGCAGCCAGCTCCCTCATATCAGCCATCAGGGAGGCGAGGTCTTGATCAGCACGTTCACGAGCCTCTTCCGCGCGGCGACGACCGTCCCTGGCGCGCCTCACCCGGGCGTTCAGGTTGGCGTTCTGGTGCTCCAGTTGAACAATGCGGGCATTGTCGTCCGCGCGTTTCTTCTTGAAGCGGTCCTTCTGCTTCCTGAGCTTCCCGGTATTCTTCGGCGACGGCGGAGCGATATTCTTCTTGCTTGGCGGCGGCATCCTTCTCAGCCTCTTCCTTCCTCGCGGCAAGCTTCGTTTGGACTTCTCTACAAGCTTTTTGTGCTTGGCCACCTCCTCGTCATGCTTGCCTATGGCCTCGGCCAGTTTGCCCTCCCGCGCCTCCAGATCCGCGCGCTGCGTGGACAACTCCTTGTCAGCCTGCAGTTGCCGCTCTTCGCGTTTGAGCACCTCCGCTTCACGCGCCGCCAGTACTTGCTCACGGGCATCCAAGGACACGCGGTGTTGGTCCAAAGACTTCCGCGTAGCCTCCGACTCCGCGGCGAATTTCCCCTCGCGGTCGGCAAGCTCTTGGCGCTGAGCGGCTAGCGTGGTCTCGAGGATCGCCCGCTCTGAGGCAGCGGTTTGGCGCTCCACCGCGGCCGCCTCGCGATCTTCTGCAGCGGCCTGGCGCTCTGCCTGGAGTGGCTCCAGGGTCTCTTGAGCCTCGCGAACCGCGCTCTCGCGGACCTCCTTGGCGAAGCGCAGCGCCTCCTCTCGCTGCGCCTGCATGGCCTCGTTGTCATGGCGGCGTTGCTCCACGACCTCGAAGAAGCGGGTCCACGCCCTCTCAAGTTCGTCGTACTCTCTGGCGAGCTCGGCCTCCTCGAGGGCGAGTTGGGCCTCCAGCCCATCCAGGCACCCCGCGCCAGGCGGAAGGTAGAGCTGCGGCGAGCGCCGCTCCAGCTCGTGCCACCCAGGACCAGAGCCCGGGAACTCCCACGAGACATGGAGGCTCCCTCGTGCGCACTAGTTTCGAGGGTGGGAACCTCCAAACTTGGGCCGCGTCAACCTCGGCCTGGGGGCTGTGCGAGCCCTCTCCGCCATTGGGGCCATGGGCTCCAGCACCGTCGTTTTCAACCGGCGCCCCTCTCGAGCTTCAGGGGCAGGGGAAGATTGCCCAGCCACCGTGGGGTCCGCCGCCGCCGAGCCCGCTGCGACCCAGAAGAAGCCGCCGCCCCCTCAGCATCTGCGTTAGGCGGGGGCGGCGGAGGGACATTTTCCTCCATCGCGGCGTCGGTGCCTTGGGGCGGCGGAGTAATCCTCTCCCCCATCTCAACGTCAGCGCCTCCTTTCGCCGGCGAGCCACTCCCCGTTTCCTCCGCGGCGACCTCCTCTTGCCGCTCTGGTGGAGTGACGGGACGTGGTGGTGTCGTGTGCGCACCACCGCCTCCTCCTCGGGGCGCGCCTCCGCGGTAGAAGACGAAGTAGCTGCTCCGGCCAGAGGCGTAACCACCACATGCCCTACGTCTTCCTCCGCCACAGGCTTCGTGGCCTCCTCCGCCACCGGCTCCGAGGCCTCGGTCACTACGGGATTAGCAACCTCTTCAGCTGAGGGCTCCACAGGCTCCTCGACGGTTGCCGAGGCCAGGCCCCGGACCTCCGCAGCCTTGCGGAGCCTCCGGCGTTTTGCCGTCACAAGATCCCTAACAAACAAACAGGGAAGGCCATCAATAGGAGGCAAGAAAACTCTCGAAAGATGCAAAGACAGGGGCCAACGCTTACCCAGATGACTTGGCGCGTGAGTCGACCCACATCGTAGTGGATGACCGCCACGACCTCGACGAAGCAGCTCCAGAGCCGGGCCCCTCAGGGCAGCCTCAGCTTTCCTCTTGAGAGGGGTGCCCACTGGGCTCTTGGCGGCCCTGTCGTGAAAAGCCTTGGAGCGGGGGTCGCAGCGTCCCGCTACGACCTGGCGCGAAGGGGCCACAAGGAAATCCTCGTCCCCGCTGGACGAAATTTCCAGAACATCTCCCTCTGGAGGAGCAGGTTTCGAAGAGCTCGCCTCCCCTGCCGAGGGATTCGCCCCTCCACAGGTGGCGCCCAGATCCTCGTCAGATGCGGCGGGTGACTCCGAGGCCCAGTCCTCTTCCACCACGGGCGCCGCGTCCTCTTTTCTCCTCCCCAGCCAGGCCCTGAGGGGTGAACTCCGGCATCAGCTCCAGGATCGCGAGGCGCTTCTTCGGGGTAATCTGATGGAGTGGCTTCGCGAGCTCACTGCGCGGCACAGGAACCTCCGGGGCGGTGAAGAGGATGCCCATTATGGAAGCTACGACTTCAGGAAGGTGGGAGCTGCAGTGCAGCCGCATTGCGTCCGCCGGGCCTGAATACATCCACATCGGCTTTGTGTGCTTCTGGAGAGGGGCGATACGGCGCCTCACGAAGTCTTCAGCAACCATCTGCCCCGTGAGGCCAGCGTCGCGGACGAGCTTCATGCGTGCGACCAAGTCCGCAATCTTCGGGCTCTGAAGGGTCGCGCTCGACCAATTCGAGTTCTTCAGGGGCGGCGCCTCAGGGACGTCGAAGAAGGAATTCTGCGTCTTGGCGTCCACGAGGAACCACCGCTGGCGGAAATCGTCCACCTTCTTCGTCACCCGTGTGACGGGTTTGTCGCCGTCCCAGGACATGGGGATGTAGATACCTCCCATCCCATCCGCGATGCGGAAGGACACACAACCAGACCGCTCGCCAGGCGCCGTGGAGCGGAGCGCATAGAAGCTCCGGAAGAAGGCCACGGAAGGCATCACCCCCAAATACGCCTCGCAAAGATATGCGAAGATGGCGAGGATCAAGATGGAGTTGGGGTGCAGATGCAGGAGTTGGATCTGATAGAAGGCCAGAACCTCCTCCAGGAAAGGAGAAAATGGCGGCACCAAACCAGCGAAAATGGTCGGGAAGAAGATGGGATACAGCCCCGCCGCGAGCTTGCCGAATCGCGCCGCCTTGAGAACGGTGGCGCCGTGCTCGTTGTTCTTGCCTGCGGCCATCAGCCGGATCTTGTCCAGCGCCTCAGCAGTGTGGATGCGAGTCCCCACCAGCGCCGGCGCGAGCTCGTCCTCCTGCTGCGCCTCGGCCGGTACATTCGCCATTGCCGCCTTGCCCTTCTTGGGACCCATGGTCGAAGAGAGAAGGGCGGCGGAGCTCGGTGAAGGAGGAGGAGCGTCAAGACACAGGAGCGCAGGCGTCAAGAGCAAGGAGACGGGCGCGCAAATGATGCAGTAACTGCTGCCTGAACCGGCGCTGCAGGCTTTATTCCCCTCAGAGCAGTTACCGAGACGTGGTGGGACCCCCCACTACGCCCATCATCTCCGAGGAGAACGTGTCGTCGCGGCGTAACTGCCCTGCACGTGTCTCAGGCCGGCCGGACACTTTGGGCCCATGACGATTCGCCTGCGTCCATTGGACTACATCGTGCCCATCATGGGCCCGGGGGCTACTGTCGGCCCAGTGAAATCCAGGGTGTGCTGGGCCTGTCCTATACGGCCCTCGACACTTGATGGCGAATTTTCGCTAAGGACCAAGCCTACGGCCTGGAGAGCCTCTCGAGGATCATTGCCTCGCGAGGGCATTTGAGGCAGCAGAGGCCTGTGGAGGCCATATCCGCTGCCCCCCTGGGGAGAGGTCAACGCCGAATTCTCTACAGGGCATCCAAGCCCTCGTGGAGATCGCTTCGCTGCAAAGCAACCTCTGCAGAGCGCACATGGGCTCTGCAGCGGCCGCAGAGTGACGCGCGCCCCTGCGCGCGGTGACGACGACGCCGCAGTTGCCATTTTGGTGATTAAAGGGGTCAATAAAGCTGTGCCATCCGCTCCGGACTACAAGGATTTCCTCTTTGGTGATAAGGGGACCGGCCGGCGCTACGCTCCAAGGCCAACGTCACCGTGGGCACCCCCACGTTCCTCTGCGGCCCCAGCTGGCCGTCCTGCATGGACGGTGGGTACTCTGCTACAGGAGTCAGCTTTACGCTCATGGACCGCGTCCATGGACATCCGGGCTGCGATGCACCGCGCTCCACCTTCTGCGCCACGTGACAGCCCTACCAGTGCGAGTGCAAGGAGGGAGCACGGGGCGCCTATAAAAGGAGGGCAAGGTGCACCGTAGCAAGGGATCGCATTCTCATTCCAGCATCGCCACTTACGCGCAAGGAAGAAGAAGACCCTTGTTTCCCTTCCTTGTACCCCATTGCCAAAAGAGAGCCTTCGGCAAGCTCATTGTACTGTAACCTCTATAAGCAGTGCAATACAGACAAGCAGGAGTAGCGGTATTACCTCCACACGAGGGCCGTGAACCTGGGTACGGGCTGGTGTTCAACTCTGTCGTGATGTCCCTCCGCTTGCTCGACGAGCACCGTCGCCGTGCAGGATGAGGGTTGTTTGACCAACGTGTTCAGCCCCTTACACGAACTCTCTTCGTGAGCTTGACTATCCCTGTTATGTGGGAGTCATTCTCCGACATAGACGTTGACGAAGAAGGCTTGTTAGCGAATAAATGCCTTTATCTTGAGGTATTTGAGCTCTTCAAGCACGTGGCACTCGGCTTTGGAAGCTTGATGTACTAGCTCTACCAAAGAGGCATATGGTTGGAACTCCACGATCTTCTTGATTGGATAGTTGAGGCCATTCATGAAATGAGCCATGGATTGCTCTTCGTACTCGTTGACATTAGCTCTCATCATCGAGATTTCCATCTCTTTATAGTACTCGTCAACCGACTTCAACCCTTGCTTCAACTCTTGCAACTTCTTGTATAAGTCTCTAGTGTAATGGCTTGGCACGAAGCGCTTGTACATTGTTTCTTTCATTTCAACCCAAGTGTCAATTGGTTGTTGGTGGTTAGCGACGCGTGCATCTTGTAGTTGTTCCCACCACAAGAGGGCATACTCTTCAAACTCCATCGAGGCTAGGGCAACCTTCTTGTTGTCGGAGAAGCGTTGCACGCGAAAGATCTTGTCAACCTTGAGTACCCATGAGAAGTAAGCTTCCGGATCACTTGTGCCGCATAACTTGGGTATGTCAAAGCGGACGTTGGTCAAGTCATCATAGTCGTCACGATGGCCACCACGTGGGAATGTACGTCCACGTCTCCTTCGATTGAGTCCATCACCATTGTGTTGGCTTGACTCGTTATCACTTGACTCGGAATGTTGGTGTTGGTGACGATCATGAGGAAGCTCTTGACGAGGACGAGGATCATGTGGCAATGGTTGCTCTTGTTGATGAACGGGTTGATCGTTATTGTTCGCATTGTCATGATTGTTATGACGTGGCCTTGGAGGATGACGTGGGTGACGTCCTTGTTCATCGAAGTCATTCGCACCGGGTATGCCATTGTCATTAGCCAATGGGTCATGACGATCACGTCTTTGCGGTGGTGGTGACGGTATGCATTAGTGACGTTCATCATTTTAGTGAGGTTGTTCTTGATGCGCATTGGCATTGTTCGCATGAAGATCATGTGGTTGTTCAACGTTAGGAGGAGGTCGTTCATGGGCGTCGCGCCTTGGGTCATGTTGACGTTCTTGTCGAGGTTCATGACGTCCATGACGTGCTTGAGTCGACCTTGAGGTGCTTCTTGTACGGCTTGAACGTGAAGAAGCTCGTTGTTGCACAAGGTTGTTGAGAGCTTCGGTCACCCGTTCCATAGATGCTTCTTGCGCATGCATGCATTCGTTGAAGTTGGCCTCTTGAGCTTGAAGACGGCGCTCGTAGCGTCCTAGGCCATCACGAACAAGGTGTCGAAGACCAACAAACTCCGTTTGTGTGACATAGCCATGATCACCGTGAACTCCACCATGGATTTCATCATCGAGTTTGAGCTTCTGTTTGTACTTCCCCTAAACATTTTCTCAAGAACAAGTGAGATGTGTGGTAAAGAAAACCAAGACAAACTATATCCCAAGTATAATGTGGCTTGAGAGAAGAAAATTTGGTTCTAACACCCACACACACACTTATGAGGATAAGAAGGTATGAAGTGGCAACGGAAATCAAGCAAACTCGGCGAAAAGCATATTGTCAAAGGTAGAGAAAATCCACAATGATCCAATTACCAAAGAAACTCCAACAACAAAGTATCAAGAAACACACACAAAAGCGAATGATGGGGTTGGGCGACCAAAGGGCGAGCACTCGAAGATAGACAACCTAATGAAGATTACGTGCTCAAATGTCACCCAACACAAGAGGGACGCTAGCTCAATTGCTTTTTGATGGGCAACGGATTTGCACAAGAGTTAAACACTCACTCACTTTGGCGGTTCAAGCTTTGTCGCAACCTACAAGAGATGATACTTAGCACCACTTGATTCTTTTCTTTGCCCTTTTTTTTTGATTTTTGCTTTTTGATGATGATTCTTTCTCTTTTGCTAGTGCCAAGTTCTCTAACGATACACACTCGCCAATACTTGAAGACAAACACTCAACACGTGCAATTCCTCTCAATATCACTGAGCTAGTCCGATAGGTCAAGTTGCGCGAAAGGAAGAAGGGTTCATAACGGATTCCGATGACGGGGAAATGCCGAGTCCTTGGTATCGTCTTTGCTTGGCGTTGATGACGCGTTGTTGCGGAAGCTTGTCGATGTTGTAGACATTGCACTCACCGGAAAAGGACTCAAACAACAACGGAAAATTGCCAAAACGAACCGAGGAATCAAAAGGAAGAAAACAACTTTCCCTGTCAAACCGGACCTGGGGCCGGTTTTGGCCGGTTGTACGACCGGTCGTGACTGGTCCGGTCTGTGGCCCGGATTAGGCTGGCCTGGATGCCGGATCTGCTTGAACTCGAAAATCCACGAATTTTGGGCGGAAAAGTGATGCGAAAATCCTCGATTTCGTGGGAAATTGGCAAGATTAAGGCTAGGGAACGCAAACAAAGGTAGAGGGGGTCATAAAGCAACAGATCCATGGATCAAAACTATCAAAAACTAATCAAATCGACCAAATCGCTCGAATCCCAAAATGGCTATTTTTGTTGGAAATTTTCGAATATATCAAAAACGAAGAAAAATTTGGTGGATTTTAGTGGAAACACAAATCAAATCCGTGTCAACCTAGAGCTCTGATACCATATGATGTAGGTTGGTCCCGATTTTCACGGATTTGTGCGGAGGGAACGATGAACACGAAGAACACGCGATGAACGAAGAACACAAAAGAGGGGAAACACTCAAACACAAGGATAAATAGCAAGTAGTAACCCGGCAAGACTCAATTGGTAACAAATCCCCGAGGGTAGCCCCCAATTCTCCTCTCCCAAGCACACCTTACTCTTAGGATTGTTTGTCCAATTGGTCAATCCAACCAACCCAATCTAGCCACTCAAAGAGGGAAGATTAGCAAGTAATCGCAACTACAAGCGGAAGCCTTGGTATCCACGCAGGGATCTTCTCCTCGAGAGGAGGCCTTGGTTCATCTCCACAAGGGGAGGCCTTGATTCATCTCCATAGGAAGAAAGAGACACTTTGAGAAGAAGGAGCAAGGCTCTACTTTAGTTCCCAAATCATAGTCTAACCCTAACCCTAGGCAGCAAAGGGGGTATATATAGTCTGGGTACAAAACGGGGGAAAAGACACATTGAAAAGTGGAGATGCGTGCGAGCTGGCGGGAGATCCGGCCGTGGATCCGGTTTAAGCTGGACTGGAGGCCGGTTGCGGGTGGTCCGGTCTTGGATCCGGCTGAAGCCGGCTAGGCAGCCGGCTGTCTCGGCCAGTGGCCCGGTCCTGGGTCCGGTCGTGGCCGGCTGGGCGACCGGCGGTGTCGAGAGGTGGTCCGGTCCTGGGCCCGGTCGAAACCGGCTGGAGGTCCGGCTGCCTCGGGTTGCAGCCCGGCCTTGAGGCCGGTTTTGGCCGGCTGGGGGGCCGGTTCCCTCAGGCTGTGGTCCAGCCTTGAGGCCGGTTTTGACCGGCTGGACAACCGGTCGAGCTGTCGGCTCCTTCTTCCTCTCCTTCGTCTTGCGTCATCTCTCGGCCATCTCCTTGGGTCTTCTCTTGGTCATCTTCTCCATCATCTTGGTCCTTCTCGTGCTCATCTCCTCTACTCCATTGTGAGTCATCATCAAAATGGTTCCTGAGTATGCACAAAGTATCCGAATGAAGTAGCAACCCATTCAAAGGAGTGTCGAGGTCACACATGGCTAGGAGTGAATTCACCTTATCATGGAGAGCTTTGACTCTTGCTCTTGTCATTGCGCCGCTTGTTGTAGGAGCCGTATGTTGGGCTACATCACTTATGCTCTGGACAAATGTGCATGAGGCAAACACGACCTTCACTTGGCACAATGTTAAGTTCAAAGACATTACCTGCATCGGGACACCAAACAACACTGCTTTAAGTTAGTTGTGTAAACAAATCATTGTTGATTAAAAACAGAATATGAGAACATGATAATAACATTTTAAGTATTCACACATTGTCTCCGAGCAGGTTTAGGTCATCTCTAATCCAAATATGTGTGCATCACACAAGAAACCCATGTAACTGATAGGTCATTAAATCCAAAGGTGTTCATCACACATGCAGAGCCGTATTTCTAAACCCACTGACACCTCGAGTTACTATTGCTGATTGGGGCAAAAATTCTGAACAAATATGAAAGTATTCAGTAAAGAACAGTGCAAAGATATGACATAGATTTATCTTCCCCTACAAGTTTTTTTTGTCAAACACCTTGCAGGCAAGATAAAAGAACAAAATCTGCACAAACAAATATGATGATTTGTGGGGGATTAAATAGAGTGAGAGGGAGAGGAGGGAAATCTTGAGGAAGGGAGAGACAAATTACCCTCGCATGTACTCCTCCACTGAACGCATAAGAGGATGAAGGTGTGGAGCAGCACGAGCCAACCACCTTCTAAAGCTTTTCTGGCATTGATTTCACTGCATGTTGCGCACAAAAGATTAATCAGAAACCTATGGAAGACCCTGCCTCTACTCCTCCACCCATATGTGAAGACCCTACTGCCCCTGTTCTTCAATGGCACAAAATCACTTCACTGCACAAAATCCAGAAGGGTGAGCACGAATTGAATATATCGAACCTAAAGAGAAAAAGTGGGGGCTTACCAACGAACCATACAGCAGCAGCAGCGCCATTGGTGGCCTCCTCCACGCCGCAGGTCTCCAGGGCAATTGCAGCACGAGCTTAGGGAGAGGGAGGGATGGGAGGAGGGCTGCGGAGGGGAAAATATTGGGCGCGGGCCCCCTGCAGTGAAATGCCTCCCCTGCCTCCTCTTTGGCCGAGTCGACCGCCGCCACCACCGTGCTCCTGCTCCTCCCGCGACCCCCGCCGTCCTCCTTACCGCTAGGTTGCCGGCCGCCGCCATCCGGGCCGCTTCTGGCTCCGGCACGGTAGAGGGCGAGAGGCGGCTGGGATAGACGAGGGCAAAGCAGCGGCGGCGGCGGCGGGGTCGAGGAGGAGACACGGGAGGAGATTGGAGGAGAAGGAGACGAGCGAGGATTGGGCTAGGGTTTCACCGCGGGTGCTGGTTTTGTCTCTCGCGGCCGCTCCACTGGTCGCGGAAAAGAGAGAGTGACGCAACGAACGTGCTGCAGGTGGGCCTCTCCCAGCTGTTGAGCCACACGTCATGGAAGTTCCGTGTCCGTTAGCAAGTAGAAACCGGTAAAAATTACCATCCAACGGCTGTAGAAGAAAGGGTGGTGAGAAAAATTTACTGTTTGGGGGTGAATGGATGGCTGAGATAAGCTGCCTAAGGGGTGGGTACAATGGCTGAGAAGCCGTGTAGTGTAGTGACGTTTATAGGTTAAATGTGATGGCGTTGAGGACGGGGGAGCATGACAAACATGTGAATGCCTTGTCATTTCATTTTAGCTGCACACTGATGCATGGTACTCCTTTCCTATTCACGCCTGGAAGGAGCAACTTGTATATGATTTACTTCCCATGTGATTGTACTTAGTGACGCTTTGGACATGGCCTTATACATTCCATTGTTAACGCCTCAAGTCAAAGAGATCAATATGACATGATTATTTTTGTTTATTCTTATTTTGCTCAAGAATATGCACATTTCTCGACAACGGTCAGGCGAACATAGTTGAAGCACCTGCATCCAAGTGCGATCATAATCATTCAGAATTAGGACAATCCCATCCTAAAGAGCAAAAAAACTTATTTTGTGAAATAGTTCAATGACATCACTAACATCCATGACTCTAAGGCATATGTCTCTAAGGCATATCTTTATAACATCGCGCTACAGAAAATGTCTCTAAGGCATATGTCATGGCCATGGTTCCGCTAAATATTGGTTTCCATCAAACTCTATATGTAGACAAATGGATGGCTAGGTTGCATGTCGTAGAAAGGTTGATGGGTGTCGACTTATCGTATATATGATGCTGATGTATTTTGACGAAAAGTAACCACTTCAGATTTTTTTGGGTTTGCTGATGAATTCTTAAATGGTCACCAATAATCAACAACTCCATCGAAAGTGTATTTGGCCACAGGAAACCGAACCGTCACTCACGGGACGGACTAACTCAGGTAGGTTACTAACCACGACATATTAAGCCACGCTGGGGGCCTTGTAGGTTACTAACCCTCCGAGACCCTTTCTCCCACTGTTCCCTAGATCCAAAGCCCCTAGTTTCGCCGCCATGCCCATCCCCATAACTGCTTCCTCTACCGCCTCTGCTGCTGCTCGTGTCGCCACCGTGCCCATCCCCATGGTGTGGCGCCCTGACCTGACTGTTATATAGTGATGCTGTGTGTCACCGGTTAAGCGATACAACCGGAGGTTACGGGTTTACCAATCCCCGGCCAAAACCTTTGGCAGGCGTTGCTCGGAATGGATCATCGGCAACGCAACACCCCGATTGATGCCTTAACACAGGCACAACCCTCAATGCATAATAGAGAGACCAAGACTTGTGGAACAACTGGCACATCACAGACTCTACGACACAAATCATATAGTTCAACTCTTATAATAGAGAAAGATAGCAAATGACAACCAGAGGTCACTGACCCAACATTACAACAAGCGGAAGCAGTTTAGGTTGTTCTAAACAACAATATCCAAAATATGGCCTAAGAGGCCTACAGATAAACATCACAGCGCCAGCTGATCCGGGATGTACCAAGCTGCCACCTGGGAACCCCAGACTACTCGTCGACGTCCACAAAGAACCCACCTTCGAGATCGGTGAAGTCCTCCTCTGAAACAAAACAAACGACGTTGAGTTCGACGAACTCGCAAGATTAAGAGCTAATATATGCTCGATGATTAGCTTTCAAAGGTTTTATGGCTGTTTTGCATAAAGCTGATTTTATTTATGAAAAACATAACTCAAAGGCATCGACTATTCAGAGTATTTTCAAAAGAGGTAAGAAGTACTATTTCTTTCGTCACCTTCCATCATCAACCACGGTACCTGTTTATCAAAGGCACCTCCCCGAATCACCCTCGAGGAAGCTCACCTTACAATCTTGAAGTGGTACCTCTAGTACCCAATTTTTAATCATTCCGTTAAAGTTATTCTATGATCTTATCGTCCTTTCCCAAGTTGTCCTTAACCGTGGACACGGCTTTTCAAAAAGATTTAACCCTGCAGGGGTGTACAATGTTTACCACGCGTAGCGCCCGGCCCATTACCTGCGCATTAGCTCTCTTCCTTGGAAAGCCGGCTGGGTGGGAACGGTGTCGACTTCTCCCTCGTTAAAGACTTTCCAGGATCATCAGTGGCGGTAGGACTGCCAGGATCACCACACCC
Source organism: Poa pratensis (assembly GCA_947311845.1). Lineage (NCBI taxonomy): Eukaryota > Viridiplantae > Streptophyta > Magnoliopsida > Poales > Poaceae > Poa > Poa pratensis. The sequence goes on from CAMZMU010000095.1 coordinate 31,328,890, forward strand.
CGCCCCACAGCCACTCATTTTCCTAACACCGCCATCCTCATCCCAGTTCATACCACCATCATCACGCACGCGCAAATGGAAGCCCGAACTAGAGGACCCTGGCTAGCCCCGCTCGAGTTATTTAGTCTATGAGGGTTCCTGCACTGCGAATGCATAGGCCTCACGCATGGTTGCACGCTCAGTCTTGGTTCGGGAGGTAAAGAACTTGCACCTAGGCGGCGAGAACGAGACAAAGCACCACAACCACAGTGGCCTCTCATCCCCACCTTCTTAGCATCTTATCACCTGTCACCACATTTCTCCACCATCATCTCAACATTTCACGCCTGTTTCCAACAACACATATATATCCATCGTACAGCTATGCATATAACTAGGCATGGCTAAGCATCACATAGCATTTATAAGTAACTCGGCCAACAACACAAACCTATGGATAATAGGAGGGGAAACAGATAATGGCATAGGGAATTAATGCAACTATAGGATACTCTAATCCGACGAAAGTTGACATTTAGAACCGCATGCAATATTATAGTGGAGAAAATATTTGCGGAAACATAGGACAAGATATGCTCAGAGGGGGGATTACGCTTGCCTTGTTCAGGGTACTGGTAGTACGGATCGTCACAAGACGGGGGTGGCACTTCACCTCCTTGATCTACCGATGCACAAACAACACCGGAAAAACAATCAACACATGGCAATTGTGCAGTGCATACAAGGATGATGATATGACATTTTAAATGTACCCTAGAAGCTTTATACATGATCAACAAGTTAAATAGGGCCCCCGTTATATTTATTACATTATTTGGAAATAAACCCCATATTTAAACTTAGTGATTATAATTACTACTAGAGCACATTATTGTAGAGGTGGACAATTATGCATGATGATGAAGATTTTGGATCACTCATGTTTTTCTGATCATTTTGATATAAGGAACACATTTTGCGGAGGTCCCGGTAAAAAGTTATCAATTTTATAAGTTCCTCCTTTTTAAACGTATGATTTTAAATATTACTAGAAGCACCTTATTTTAAATGTGATCAAATATGCGTGGTATTTATTTTAAAGTTTTAATCACAAATTTCTGTGCATTTTGGTGTATTACACGCATTTTTGGATACACCGATAAAAAGTTACCATTTTAATAAGTTTCCTTTTTGAAATGACCTTTTGATGAATTAGATAACCACAATATAAACATTTATACATTCCGAGATAAAGGAATGAAAGAGAAACATAAATTTAAACATCAGTATTTGAAATCCGGAATTTATTCCGGAAATTTCCGGATTTGTCACCAGGAGGAAAAATTCCCGGAAACATTTCCGGCCCAAATCCGGTTATGGACCGGGCCAGTACGGCCGAGTCCAGTAGCCCTTTTCCAAATCCGGTAAATAAACCGGAAAATTCCGGGTGTTGCTCCGGGTAAGTCAACGCGATGAGGAGCGACTACCGCGACGGCGACGGGCGGCGGCGCGGCGTGGAGCACGGCGACTACGGCGAGGTGGAGCAAAGGGGAAGGGCACGGTAATGACCGGAAGCTCACCACGAACGCGTACGTGTGCTCGGGGTGGCCGGAGATGCAACGACGGCGTCGAACTTGCCCGGCGAAGCTCAGCGGCGGGCTCAGAGGTCGGCGGGGAAGTTGAGGACGGCGGCGTCGATCCTCGACGTCCTGGCTCGATTCCTTCGGAGGAAACGAAGAGAGCAGCACGGCGGAGCTGGGGGTGGTGCTCGATTTGCTCGGGAGGCTCTCACATGGCGGCGGCGAGCTCCGAGACCGGGGCGGCCATGGCGGCTCCGTGGAAGAGGGAAAGAAGAGGAACGGGGAAGAAAATCGAGGGGAAAATGGGGTGAGGAGCAGGTGGGGGCCTCGGGGAGCTTGCTCTCCTTCCAGGGAACGGGCAAAGGGGGCCACGGCGCGGCATGGGAGAGGGGCGAGGCCGGCGACCTGGTGCGGCTCGGCCGCCCGGTCGCTGCAGGAAGAAGAAAGGATTTTTGACGGAAACCCCCTGCCAGTTTTTAGTTCACCACGGACAGGTCCCTCCATAATTACAAAGAGGTCCTTTTCAGTTCTGGAAAAATATTACAGCAGCTGTATTTGAGTTATTTGAGGCAAATGAACACTTCCAAAAATTATGAAATAAATTGAGGAGGCTCCCAATATTGAGTAGAGGCTGCACAAAAATTGGCATGCAAAAATAAAAAGTTCTGGACAACATTTGTTCATAGTATTTTGTTTAGGCAATTTGGTTAATTTCCAAATGTTGTTATAAAACAAATTTGGTGCAAGTGCAAAAATAATATTGTGAACTCTTGGAACATCCTTGACAATTATGGATGACCAAGTATTTCTGTTTTGCAAAATTGATTGTCTTCCTTGTTGTGAAATTTGTTGGGACACGTTTTGCATTATTGGTTTTCAACATTGCCAAGAATAGATTGTGTGTGGCTTAGCAATTTAAATAGATGCAATGATGCATGCATGCCATGATGCAAAAGAGGACACAAAAGTGAAAATTTGGTACTCAAATTTTGGGGCTGTTACACATGGCTTCTTCCTCTGCCTCCGTCAAAGGGGCCGCTGGAAGCGAAGAAAAGGCGCCAACGACGTCACCTGCTGGAGGTGGGAGTCTGCTCGCCGTATTTAGGTCAAAGTTAGACTATGTTGACTTTTAACTAAGAATATTAGTTAAAGCTGTAAGTTTGGTTGATTGTGGCTCATTTTAGGCTATCTGCCGTTTTGTGGTGACTGTTTGTGGGCCTTTTGTCGCTTTATGTCTCTGACTGTGGACCTGTTATTACTCTAAGCTGTATGACACTGTCGTGTGGGCCCGACAGCCCGACAGTTGTGTATACAGTCACTTGTTGATGGAAGCTTTTTATGCGACCAACGGAAAACACTTGAGAGATTCCAGAATTTTAATTCTTTTACTTTAATTAAAACTACGTAGCCCTTATACTTTGCAAGATTACATATTTTTGTGCGTCGATATCAAGGTGATGATTTTATAGAAAAACAAGACGACGAACCCACACAAACAAAACAAAGCCTGATCTGGAAAGTTGGTTTCGCTGGTTTGCACAGGTGCAATGGTGGATATGGCTAATTCACCTTTAGAACAGAGCACACATTAAACAATGCAGCAAACTGATTTTGGATGCCCAATACCTCTATTAGATAATTTATTGTACGAGTTAATTATATGTTTCTTGTGGATTGGCAGAAGTACCGCATGGTTATCAAAATGAATATGTCACCCATATAGGTGGTTGGTAATTAAGTATCTTAATTACGACTCAAATAAAGAAGAGAGCTTTCATGCATGTAGCCTATATATTACTCCATAACTTGCAAAAAAAGAAGTTTCCATCTTTCGGAGAAGTGGCTAGCCACACTATGAGTTTCTTGTTTTCGGATACGTGCAAACTGAACCTCGTGAACATCTCTCTTCTGTGTCTCCCATACTGATATCACTCGTTGGTCTCTTCTCGTGCTCAGCTGACGTTAGGATTGGGAGGCAATTGGGAAAGAAGGCGCTTGCCTATCTTGTGCTACACTAGTTCCTAAGGACGTTACCGTACCAACTACCTAAATTTCCCAATATTATTTGGGTCAATTGTGTCCTACAAGGAGGTTCCTCGTCGGTGACACTAGAATAGCGGCCTGTCGCAAATCAACAGCAGGAACAACTTGGCTTCGTTTTTCTATGCTATTGCTTACACCTCACCCCGACGCAGATGTAACAGTCCACCAGGCCTAGGCCCCAAACCAAACACCCCGCTACGAAATCAATCTGCAAATTTATGTAGAAAGTTTTCGGTCAAATAAAAATTCAAGCATTTGAGAAACACGAGCTAAACAATACAAAACGCTCCTTCAAATTACGGGATTAAAGCGAGTGAGCTGAGTTCCTCCACCACTTATGCCAGGACTTGTGTTGTATCAAACTAAAAACAAACATGCGTTCTTTATGAAGTATATGTTTCTTGTCAGAAAACAGAGCAAACTGAGGACATGATAGAGTTGAGAGGAGCAGCTGCTCGAACATAGTATGCAGACGTATTATATGTGCCACTACAAGATCACCCAATTTATCTGGTGTTATCGCCTTGATTTTCTTCAGCTGGAAACACTACACATCGAGTGCCAGTCTCCTAGACAAAAGTACATACCCAGTCTAATCTAGAGGGGCAGCAAGTCACCGAGAATTTACAGTTTAGTCATTCCATTGTAGTGCGATTCATGTGGGTTAATTCGACCAACTAGTTTATGAAGAAATAGAAATAGCTTTGCACATAGCCAGCAGAAAATGATGTTCATGCATTATCCCAAAAATTGTCTTCTCTTTTGGGTGTGATAATAGGTAGTTGAGTTCTTTTAAGTTTGCTCAGACTTGATTTACCGTAGAATATCCATGTTGCTTAACATCCTAACATAAATTGTATCTATCTAATGCAATCGCCGGTCTCCAAAAACGTCCATTGCGCAGATATTCCCTTGCGCAAACTGATGAAGCAGGTGATAACGATGATACTGACCACTGAACATCAGTCCATATAGTGTGATTGTACATAATTACATTAGACCCGTTAAAACGAGCCATACTGCTAACAAATACACATCTCGCGCTCCTCCGGCGTCTCGCGGTTGCCCGCCTTGCTTGGCGGCCGATCTGCTGGTGGCGAGTTGAGAGAGGGGAGAAGCGGTGGTGTGGGGAGAGGAGGGTTGTGACGCGCCGGGTTTTAAAGGCGGCCGGAGGAGCGGAGTTGGGTGGCCTGCATTAACGCGGCCACCGGTTCGCCTGGCCACGCATTGACGCCGACGACGCGTGCACAGGGCGCCGCCGCGGGCAGCCGCTGCGACTGCAGCACGCGTCGCTTCCGTCTGCGCCATGGGAACGGGCGCGGCGTTATTGCGAGGCGTCGCTTCGCTCTGCGCCCGCCTGGGAAACGGGCGGAGCGTTATTGCGAGGCGTGATGACAGGCGAGCCGCCGTCTCGTCGCCTCGCCATTCAACGCGGCGCAACGGCCTCCTGCCAAGCCCAAGTTAACACTGGGCGTGGTGCTGTGTGTATGACGGGCGGGCCAGCCCTGTCAGGCGCATGTCCGCCCCCATGTCCGGCACCTCCGAGAGGGCATACAAGTTTGGAGGCCCTCGGGGGTGCCGGACATGTTTTTGTTCGGGGCGACCCTTTGGGGATGCCACTGGTGACGTTTTTTTGCCGTCCGGACCCCCAATAGGTCTTTGGGGGTTCAATTTGGAGACCCCTAATGGAGATGTCGGCCTAAATGTTTGACAAAAGGGCATGTTGTTGCGATCAACTCAACGAAGGCAGACTACTAGTCAAAACCTGCGAGGGCTGCCCACTTTTCCAACCGGGCCCAATAACAGGCCGTTAGTTGGCCTGGCCACTCCGCTCCCTCGACTCCCACCCACTTTCTATTCTTCGGTTCTTCCTCTGAGAAAAAAAATAAGAAATAAATTGCGGAGTTTCCAAATCCAATCCTTGACGGCGGCGGCGGCTTCAGCTTCCCCGTCAAGTACCCCTCCGTCTCCGTTCCCGTCACGTTTCCTCAGTCCTCTCCTCCCTCACCGCGCCCCAACCACGCCGCAGATTTCACGCTCCTGCCCTGCTTCCCCCGTATCTCCCTTTTCTCCGTGATTCCGGCTGGGTTCTCGGTGGACCGCGGCTGGGTTCCAACTGGGGCTATCCGCCCTACCCTGGCTATAACTCCAACGCCAACGCCAACGCCAACGCCAACGAGAACCAGTTCATGTATGATGCCACGTCCGCGCCGCAGCAGCTGCAGCTCTTCGGGAACAACGCAGGTATGGTGATGATTGTCTTGCACTGCATCTTGCTCTAGAGTTCAGACTTCAGAGTTGGGTGTAGCCAAACCTGTCACATAGCAGATGTGCCGCTGACATTGATACCAATAAAATAATTCAAACAATTATCCAGGCCGCTCAGCTTAGCGATCAGACGACTAAGGACGTGAACTGTTGTGGTGCCTGATCGATTTTACTGTTTCTTAATATAAATAGGTCACTCAACAAATGAATCTCCAATGCCCTGTCTACCCCGAATCGATTATTCCAGGGCAGGGCTTGAGTCCAGATGGTTGGTAATTACGTCCCAAATAAGTAGGCGACAGTAGTGCATGTGAATGAAATGCAACAAGCTACTCCCTCTGATCTGTAAAATCTGTCGTGAGATTTTTTTATTGTCAACTTGTTCAACACTGATTTTAGGATTTGCTAGACTTTTAAAACAATTACTAATATATGAATTTTTGTATTAACCGATGCCTCATCATTTACGAAAAAGTCTTGGAAATATTGTATTTTTCCTTTTGCGGTCTAAAATTGTATTGTTCTTTGATTTTTCTAGTGAGATTGCACACACAGCCAACAAATGGTCATTTGTTACAGAGGTTTGAATATGAAGAATAGCAGCTCATCAGCAAGATCATATACAATTTAAAAAATCTAAAATCTAAGACCACGCAAGCACCATTGTTTCTAAAAACTGCCACACAAGCACGATTGTTTCTAAAAACTGCCACATATAGCAGTTGTGCGTGCGATCTGAGAAGGCGGGGGAACATCATAAAGTTTGATCACACGATTAGATTTCATTACTCTGATGCCTAGAGCTAGCAGAAGTTCTATTCAATAGTATTTTTTTTTCGCAAAAAGCTTTGTGTTTCGATGCATTGATAGATAGAAGAGTTATTTACAATCCTTTAGAGATGCCACCTCACACCATACAACTTAACCCATCTACCTATACTAGGGGAGAAGATGTGCGAGACCACGAGCTTCCATGCTCACGCAAGAAGCTCTATTCTATATGGTAGCACAAGTTTCTACCGACGCACTCCCTGCATTCCTGATACCTATCAAGCCTGGATGGAAAACAATAAAGGAGTATTGTATATGAGGCGAGAGAAACAGAGAATAAGGCCCTTGCGTGTTGATTAGCACGTGCCTACTCCATTCGATGAGCCAAATAAACAGTAGAGCATCGATCTTATATGTGTAGACACGTCTTGCTACTTATCTTATCTCGAACCAACTCAAAAAAAAAAAAAAGCCTAGTTCTCATCTACCCTCAGGGCCTGCCTACTACTGCTATATGCGATGAAGGCGCCGTCCACCTACTTCTACGCGATGGTGGTGCAGACTGCGGAACAAATTAAACAAACATGTTCGATGCCTTGTCACTTCATTTTAGCTGCACACATGCATTTTAGCTGAGCAACTTGTATATAGGATTTGTCCCGCTAGCAAGGTGCCTGTGCGTACGCGAACAAATACATAATGCATGATGTTCAAAAGAGTAAGGAAGACGGAGATCGAGGAGAATAAAATATTTGAAAACGGTGACGAACAAAATTATAGCACAAGACTAATTATTTGGTTCATGCATACTATGTTTTACACACATAAATAAAATTGAGATATTTTACAGTACATCAATGCAACGTGGGCCGTTCAATCGAGGTAATCGGACGGTGCAGATCCGTAATACTACCCCATTTTTTTGGTAGTATATTTGAGGCTGAGGGGTATTTCCGGCAATACACTCACAAAAACAGGAAAGCAATCGTATTGGGAATCATATCCTGAGCGACGTTGTGGCTGGACTGCGGTTCGCCGCGGTTCCACGACTCCTTCCACATCGCCGCGGTTTGATCCAGTCCAGTGTCTCTTCTTCTGCGAGAGCACATACCTCGTATGATTGTGTCCTTCCCAACTTCGCATGCATCGTCATCTTCCTCCGCTCCTCACTGGCCGTCACTTTGCCCTTCTTCCGTTCCCTGCCAGGCAGCTCTCCTTCTGGCCGTCCTCCGGCGACGTTGCCCTGGACTGCAACCCGTTCGCCGGCTTTCTCATGTGTCAAGTTCGATGAGGTTGATTTCTCCGACGGCACCAACGCCATGCGCCTCCGCCGACTAGCAAGACATAGAGGCCTTCGTGTGGATGCCTGGCTGGTCACGGTCACGCCGTGCAGATTACCAGACCCGCCGGTGATGGAGGCGGCATGGTGGCAGTGGGCGTGCCGGTTGATATGGAAGTGATGAAGAACTTGGCGCGGACGCCGCGCAGGCCTTGGCTTCCGAAATACCGTGTCTCAGGCAAGGTTTCGGATACCGATTCAAAAAAAATTCCGGAGGGGGCCAGTATTTCCGGTAGCCGGGGTTACCGGAAAATACCGGCCGGTAACCGGCCCAATATTTCGGCAAGAATTCAGGATTTAAACTTAAAACATCGAATTTTTTCAAAATTTAAATTTTTCGAGCACAAATTTGTTTCAAATTTGACTAATCCGAGATTTTTCATTCGAGATATGCAAATTCCGGGGGGGTCCGAGAAATCCGGTTACCGCGGAATTCCACGGAATTCCGGCCGGTAACCGAAACCTTGGTCTCAGGTCTACTCACTGGTCGCATATTTAATGAGGTTATTATGCAAGTGCGGCGCCGGATACACGAGGCTAAGGATGTTTAATGATGTTTGGAAGCACCATTCCTCGGCCGGTGAGCCACACGCGAGGTGCTTCTGGTTTAGAATGGTGGAACGGTTCATGGCTCACAAGTACTGGTTGAAGAAGATGCTTAATTACAGAGAAGAAGTCGTTTTTGTCCTTGGGCCTAAAACTGGCTCAGTTTATTTTAGCCATCCGATGAGATATATACTACACTTGAAAATGTGTAGTACGATGCACCGTAAAATCTCTCATAAAATTTGCTTCGTGAGCACAAACTACAGACATCTTCTGCACGCTACATGACATAACTATATTGTAAGTATATATCTCTACACAATAATCTTGGCAATGTCTCAATATGAATAAAGTTATCGTCCTTTGCGGTAAGTTAGACGTTTCTACAGAATAGTTCGTATATGTCAAGTACGTCAGTGATGAGTCGATCCCTCCAACTTGTGCTCCTCTTTCTGTTTTCCATATCCTCGTCGTCTACGACTCTACGATCTCAAATTTCGTATATGTCAACTACGTCAAGTACTTCAGTGATGCGTCGATTTTTTTTCTTTTCACCAGAGTCCAGAGTTAGACTATTATGGAGTAGTTCGACAACAATGATATGGTGACATAGCTCATGTACAAATAACTTAGATTATAATTTCTGATGCATTAGAGATGTCTAGCAGATCTCTTATATCGTGGTACATCAAGATTCTTTGAGAAAAACAGAAAATTTGTTTTGTGGTACCGCACGACCAGCAACGAAACAGATCCCGTAAACGTAGGAACATAAATCAAACTAATTTTAGATTTCAGCCTACATATGTGATTTTGGACATAACAATATCTTCATATAATAGCAACATGAATCAATCTTATTAAAAAATTAACATCACACAATACAATAATAATCCAGACTACAACAATTGGTCAAATCCAAATAATAAAACAAATAACGAATGGTATGGAATGGAAAGAATGATTCAAATCACACATGCATAAAACTGAATAAATTAGGAGACTATCTCCCATAAAATAACCATTGAGATTCAATGAGATCGTCACGAAGCTAGGTGTGTGTGCCCCTGTTTTCAATCTGCTAGGTTTGACACGTCTCAAGAAATGGATGGATCTTGTCCGGGTTCTTGCTAGGTTTGACACGTCTACCAACATTTTCATATAAAACTTCAAGTTTAAATCCCTCTCATTCTCGACGATCAAGTTATGTATAATCACACATGCCGTTATGTTTCTTAAGATGGATTTCTTATCCCATAAGCGATCAGGATCTCGAACAATTGCAAACCGAGCATGCTAGTTGCAACACACTAATTTTCTCACAGCTCACTTCCGATTAGGCGATTTGTCTTCCTAATGACTACGTTTTATGGCTTCATAATGATTATGGTCTAATCGCACTGAATGTGCGTGCTTCCGAGGTACGATGTACGCACATGTGTATCCAGTCACCTGTTGATGGAAGATTTTTATGTGGCCAACAAAAAGACTTGAGGTTCCATTATTTTACTTTTTTTACTTAAAGTATGTAGCCCTTATACTTTGCGAGAATACAATGCAGATATGTGTGCATTGATATCACATGATGCTTATACAGAAAGACAAGACAACGCACCCACACAATCAACACTAAGTCTAATTGGGAAAGTTGGTTTTGCTGGTTTGCGCAGGTTCAATGGCGATATGGATAATTCATTTTTAGAACAGCGCACAATTGAGCAATGCGGCAAACTGATTTTTGTCTTGGATGCCCTGTCGCTCTATTAGATAATTTAATTTAGGAGTGGAATGGCAATACTACCGCATTGTTATCAAATGAATATGTCACCCAAATAGGTGGTTAGTAATTAAGTAAAGAGGAGCAAGTTTATGCAGGTAACCTATTAATAACTTGCATTGAGCAGTTCCAATCTTTCAGAGAAGGTGGCAAACCCCAGTAGAATTTTTTTCTTTTCGGATACGTGCAAACTGAACCTGGTGAACATCTATCATCTTTGTCTCCCATACTGACATCACTCGTTGATCTCTCCTCTTTCTCAGCTGACGTTAGGCTTGGGAGGCAATGAGGAATGAAGGCGCTTGCTTAATACCATGCGCTGCACTCGTTCAAAGAAAGATGACAGTACAACCTACCTAAATTTCCCAATATTGTTTGGGCTAATTTCGGCTAAATAAGAGCCGATCCTCATCGGTGACACTGCTGTAAGCTTGCAGTAGTCACTAGCTTGGAGAGTAGAACAGCGGCCTGGCGCTAATCAACGGCAAGAACAACTTGGCTCAGGTGTCATAGCGGCGCCCGAACCCAGCCCGCATGTAGTTAAAATAGAAAAAGGTTAGCGTAAGAAGTCCTCCTCAGATTTAATCGATTTGAACTAAATACGTCTTATGCTGGCCTACGCGGGGCGCCACATGACACTCTTAAACTTGGCTTCGTTTTTCTATGCCAAGGCGCCACCCCAAGGCAAAGCGTAATAGTCCACAAGGCCGAGCGCCAAACCAAACACCCCGCTACCAGGCCGAGCGCCATTCTTTTTTCCTTACATGAGCCCAGGGTACGAACCAAACTAGCTCTTGGTCTTTGTTGCCAACTGGGAAGGGAAGAGGAAATCAGCCTGCAAATTAAATTAAAGATTTCAACCAAATACAAAAAATCAAGCACTTGAGAAATACGAGCAAGGTTCCTGCACAAATTACGGGATTGAAGCAAACGAGCTGAGTTCCTCCACCACTGATGCGAGGACTGTGTTGTCTCAGATATAAAAAAAGAAGCACACTCTGTTATGAAGTGTATGTTTCTTCCAGAAAATTAAGCAAACTGAGGACCTGATAGAATTAAGAGGAGCCGCTCGAAGATATACTGGAGGTTTTATATGTTCCACCACATGATCACCCACCAATTACCTGGTTTTACCGCCTTGATTTTCTTCAGCTAGAAACAGTACATCGAGTGCCAATCTCCTAGACAAAAGTACATACCCAATCTAGAGGGGCGGCAAGTCACCGAAAATATACAGTTTAGTCATTCCATTGTAGTGTGATTCATGTGGGTTAATTCGACCAACTAATTTATGAAAAATTAGTAACAACTTTGCACATACCTAGCAGAAAATGATGTTCATGCATTATCCCAAAAATGGTCTTCTCTTTTGGTTTGTGATAATAGTTGGTTGAGTTCTTTTCAGTTTGCTTAGACTTGATTTGCCATAGAATATTCATGTTGCTTAACATCCTAGCATAAATTGTATCTATCTAGTGCAATCGTCGGTCTCCAAAAACGTCCAAGGTGCAGATGTGCCCTTGTGCAAACTGATGAAGCAGGTGATAATACTGCTAACAAATACACATCTTGGCAAATAGTCGCAATTTTTGGTTGGTTTAGTTGCACACCCTGAATTCTTGATGTCTTCCAAGCCCGCACGTAGGAACAAAAATGAGATACTATATGTATATATATTGCCATATGCATTAATCTATGCAGGAGCCGAAAGGTTGTCCTCTTTTTGGGGAAAAATTTAATGAGGCGAGGAGGGGGGATTGGAGAGTAAGAGCCTTGCATATTCATTAGCATCTGTGCGCTAGAACTTTACCACCTACTCCTTAGACTACCCATAGTGGGAGTAACTTCACTAGTAACATAGATACCACCTAAGCAAAAAATTCTATGTGGCATGTAATTAATGAGGAGAGATACAAATAGAGTAACTTAGCTAGTTACTTGTAACACTAGTGACATCACACTTTTCAAGAGAAAATGAGTCTATAGAGTAATAAATGAGACCATATATGACACCACCTCTATGTTACTTTGCACTATGAGGGTAGTAACATAGTCTAGTAATATGTGTATGTTACTAGTTGAAGTTACTCCCCACTATGACTAGTCTTATATATGAGCTACTCCTCAGCGTTCATCTTATAAGATGAATGCTATACTTTGTTACAATACTATGTAGTAAATGAACTCGCTCCCCTCCCAACAACTACTAGTAGATGTATTTAAATACTAGTTTATTGCTTCCGCCCCCACCAAGTGAGTGCACAACTTCACATATACCACAAATAGTTCATTGTTAGTAAGTTTAACTGAACAGAATATGTTGGCACATAAAAAGTACAGTGGAAACAAAAATAGCAACTAAGTTATGCCAACATTACCTTGTGACTACTTATATATTCATGTATAATATTGTCAGTGTAGGAGAGAGATAATTGATCAGGATTCAAAATCAAATCAAATAGGTAGTGCATGGGTAGACTACTGACATGGCTCCCCCATACCTCTTCGATAGTCGAGCATCTCCTTGTTTTCTTCCTCTTAGATCCGGCTAACCAGATAGGATTGGAAGGCATCAAGAATTTACTGTTCCCTTGAAGATAACCTCTCACATGCGCAATACGTCCATTGTGTACTTGGCATTGCTATCAACATGCCGAATGCGACCTCTGGTTATCATGTACCTTTTAGAGTGGGTCATGGCTTGGGTAATGAACTTATATTGTTTTCAAATGATCACTTATTGTTGATTTCAACCAAGCTTGACTATTGGATGCAGCTTATTGTTGAGGTCTTATTATTAATGCTAGAGCGATGACTCATACAATTTTATAGTTTCTTAAGCATGACTTTGTGTGAGGCATGATATACGTACATCCAACATGTATATACTATCTCAGTTTCAAAATATGTGATGTATTATAACCTTTTCTAAGTATGAGTATTGAGCATAATTATTTGTGACAAAATTAATTTAGAAAAGATATGCTTGCCATTAGGTACTATTTTTTGTTGGTGGCGTCGGTGCCCTTTGAGATCTCCGACCTGTTGTTGGGAGCTGGTGAGCGGTGGCACGGGGGCCGTCGTTCTGCCTAATAAATTAGGATGCGGTCCAAGGGTTCCTCTCGCGCCAAGACAGTGTTCGGCTTTATACCGGCCCTCATTGATCTGGCCGGTGTGACGAGTTTCGGAAGGCTCCGTGGCGATCTCCATTCGATGCCTCATGCCTGGAGATTGCTGTATCGGATGGGATTCAGTCGTGTGCATCCATATTTCTAGCCGTGAGGCTTCAGGATGGAGTGACACGAAGATTAATTGTCTGTTGTCACCATGGGACATGTCGATATTCGATTTTCATAGTGACGACAATGGCGAGAATATCATGGCGTCTGAGGTCCGAGGTCTAGTAATGGCGGATCGTGTCTTCGAGGCGATAAGGACTTTGCTTGGTGATTCGTGACTTCTAGCAGTGGCACTGGCAAGCGGGGTGGCAGCACATGAGGAGTACAGAGTCTTATCTCTGAGGATGAAAATCCAAGATCTGACATTAATTGGTTGTGCCTGAGAATGACCTTGTTAAAGACATTGTTTTGTGAGTACGAACTTTCTCTAGGGTGAAAACCTAAAATCTATGATCGAACGGCGATGATACGTGTGCATTGTTTCCTTTTTTGAAGAATTTGTATTCCGGGTGTTTTATTGGTGGTGGTTTGTGTTGCAGCTACAAAGAATTGATCATTGTAGCACTCTATTTTTTCTTCCATTTTATAGAGCTGTGTGCATCCCTACCATCATTAGCATATTTCGTTGTTACATAGGCTAGGTGTAATTGGTATCTTTTAATATTAATATATCATTTTGATATTAATATATTCCCTTTTGTCGAAAAAATACATAGTATACACAAAATATGGCTTCTAAAAAATGGTTTATTGCTAAATTTGATTTTAACTATATCTCACGAGGGTGCATGTTGATTCTATCTTCTGCAAAAGGCAAAGTTTTTTCTAACAATGAACATCAGGTGATTAATGGCTTAGAGGTGGTCTTTCCATGATTGAATCACCACTGAAGTACCGCTTTGTGTTGGGGACAAGTTGCGACGGACAAATCGTCTCACAGCTCTCTCCAGATTAGACGATTTGGCTCCCTAATCATTACATATCATGGCTTTCTAATTATTATGGTCTAAGTGCACTTAATACGCGCGCCTCCGGGGCAGGGCCTCCGGGGCAGGATATATGCACTTGTGTATACAATCACTTGATGATGGAAGCTTTTATGTGACCAACGGAAAACACTTGAGAGGTTCCAGAATTTTACTTCTTTTACTTTAATTCAAACTATGTAGCCCTTGTACTTTGCAATAATACAAAAAAGAATCTGCATCAATATCAAGGTGATGATTATATAGAAAAACAAGACGATGAACCCACACAAACAAAACAAAGCATGATCCGGAAAGTTGGTTTCGCTGGTTTGCACAGCTGCAATGGTGGATATGGCTAACGATGCAGCAAACTGATTTTGGATGCCCAACCTCTATTAGATAATTTATTGTACGAGTTAAGTCTATGTTTCTTGTGGATTGCAGTATAGTACCGCATGGTTATTAAAATGAATATGTACACCCATATAGGTGGTTGGTAATTAAGTTTCTTAATTACGACTCAAATAAAGAAGAGGGCTTTCATGCATGTAGCCTATATATTACTCCATAACTTGGAAAAAAAGAAGTTTCCATCTTTCGGAGAAGTAGCTAGCCACACTATGAGTTTCTTGTTTTCGGATACGTGCAAACTGAACCTCGTGAACATCTCTCTTCTGTGTCTCCCATACTGATATCACTCGTTGTTCTCTCCTCGTGCTCAGCTGACGCGCGTTAGGCTTGGGAGGCAGTGAGGAAAGAAGGCGCTTGCTTATCTTGTGCTACACTAGTTCCTAAAGACATTACCGTACCAACTACCTAAATTTCCCAATATTATTTGGGTCAATTGTGTCCTACAAAGAGGTTCCTCGTCGGTGACACTAAACTAAGCCTGCAAGTGTCAACAGAAGAATGACCTTGTTGAGAAGGATTGGTTGGCGTCCTGCAGATGCATTCCTAGCTGGAGCGTCCATGGAACATGCCTGGACGCTGGAGTTTGTTTCTTCCGTATCCTGGAGAAGGAACATGGTCCCTGGCTGGCGATCCCGACAACGCAGATACGCAATTTAGCTTAGTTCGGGAAAGTCTATTTTGGATGTTGGGTGTGCTTGAAGACTAGAATAGCGGCCAGTCGCAAATCAACAGCAGGAACAACTTGGCTTCCTTTTTCTATGCTATTGCTTAGAGCATCTCTAGCAGACCCCTCAAAACGCGCGGAACCTCAAAATAACCGCCGGATGAGGTTTTGGATCCTCAAAAACGCAAAGAGCAGAAACCTCAAACCGCGCTGACCCGGAAACCATTTTGAGGGGGCCCGTGAATTCGGCCCTCCGAACCGTGAAAGCGCAGTTTTCGCCGCCGAACCGAGGAGGCCCTGCATATGGTGAAAACGGTTGGCGGGAGGGAGTATTCACCACGCGACTTTGCCCTCTTCCCTATCTCGCCTCCGCCGCCAGTCCCGCCGACTTTGATTCGCCCCTTTTCCCGGCCGCATCCACAGGCGCCCCGCCGCACGCGAGTCGCCCTGTCCGCGGACGTACCCCGCCGCCGGTTTCTCGCTCGCCCCGTCCGTGGAGAACCATCTCCGGTCGAATCTGCGCCGCCGCCGCGGATCTGTCGGTAAGTCCATCTCCAGTCGATTTGGGGTTGTTTTCGGCCGTAGTACCTTCTAATGATTATGCGGTACCCGTTTCAGATGGAGTTGAGCCCGGAGGAAGAGTTTTTGCTCTCCGATTCGTCCTCCGACGACTCCGATGTGGAGATGTTGTTCGAAAGCCGTCGGCAGCAGATGGTGGTCGCCGTCCTCGCCGTCAAGGACTTCGAAGACCGGTATGCAAAGGCGTGGCAAGGATCGAAGGTTGGCCGCCTTTGCATACCTCGGAACCGCTACTACGGTAACGAGCTGCTCATGCGTGATTACTTCGCCGACATACCGACGTACCCGGCTCACATCTTCCGGAGAAGGTATCGTATGCGCCGATCTCTTTTCGTGAAGATAGTACAAACTTGCGAGGCGAATTGTCGCTATTTTACCCGTCGAAGGAATGTCGCGGGTTTGCTGGGATTCAGCGCATACCAGAAGATCTCCGCCGCAATGAGAGTCATTGCCTATGGCGTACCGGCTGACTACGCCGATGAGTATCTTCGTATTGGTGAGGATACTACAACCGAGTCCGTTCGTACGTCTCTTTGGCAAGACTTATCTTCGGGCACCAAATGAAGAAGATACGGTGAGGTTGATGGCGGCAAATGAGAAGCGAGGTTGGCCGGGCATGCTAGGTATTATAGACCGTATGCATTGGACTTGGAAAAACTGCCCAAAGGCATGGCACGGGCAGTATTGTGGCAGGGGAGGCGATGCAACAATTGTGCTTGAGGCCGTTGCATCTGAGGATCTATGGATTTGGCATTGTTTTTTCGGTTGGTCGGGCACACTGAATGATATCAATGTGTTGCAGAGGTCTCATCTACTACGTAAGCTAGCTAGTGGTGATGCTCCGCCTTGCAACTTCAGTGTTAATGGGCATGAGTACACAAAGGGGTATTATCTTGCCGACGGTATTTACCCAAGTTGGACTACATTTGTGAAGACCATCTCAAAGCCAAGAGGAAAAATGGAAATTGAATTTGCAAGGTCTCAAGAGGCATGCAGAAAGGATATAAAGAGGGCATTTGATGTCTTGCAATCTAGGTTTGCCATTGTTCGAGGCCCCTCCCGTTTTTGGGACAAGAAAACTCTGAAAAACATCATGACTTGTTGTGTGATTCTTCACAACATGATCATAGAGGATGAAAGAGACTTAGACTTGGAGTTGTTCTATGACAATGTTGGTAGCCATGTGAAGCCTGCTAGAAACCCAGATCGCATCGAAGCATTTCTTCAGACTTACCGTGAAATAGAGGATGCGGACACACACAACCAGCTGCAGCTAGACCTAGTTGAACACGCCTGGCAGCTTCATGGGCAGTAGCCATTTTTTAAAATTCATTTGAACCATGTTTGATTCAAACAATATTTTTATTCGGCATCATTCTTGTATTGAATTATTATTTAATTCGTGTGATTCAAACTTTTATTGTAATAAACTATTGGTTCTTATTTGTAAGGTACTATTGTTGTAATAAGAATATTTATAATTTAGTTCTTATTTGTTCGTTATTGAGTTTTTATGTCAAATATATCATCTATGTTGAAATGATGTGGTTTACAGTTCCTGAACAAGGCGCGCCGGCTTTACGGTTTCTGCTCCGTCGCGCCTCATTTCGAGCCAAAAAAACGCGCGTTTCGCGGCCCTCAAAACTGTTTTGAGGTTCCGCGTTTTGAGGGGTCTGCTAGAGATGCTCTTACACCTCACCCGACCCAACGCAAATGTAACAGTCCACCACGCCTAGGCCCCAAACCAAACACCCCGCTACGAAATCAATCTGCAAATTTATTTAGAAAGTTTTTCGGTTAAATAAAAATTCGAGCATATGAGAAACACGAGCTAAACAATACAAAACGTTCCTGCAAATTACGGGATTAAAGCGAGTGAGCTGACTTCCTCCACCACTCACGCCAGGACTTGTGTTGTATCAAATAAAAAAGAAGCACGCGTTCTGTTATGAAGTGTAGTGTATGTTTCTTGCCAGAAAGTAGAGCAAACTGAGGACATGACAGAATCCAGAGGAGAAGCTGCTCGAAGATAGTATACTTTTTCTCGAAATGGGGAGCTGCCCCAGCCTCTATATCGAATAGATGTATACGGCTTTTATTTTATTTATTCAACAAAAACAGGCAAAAAGCGGTACAACGATCACACAAGACGAAGCCAGCAAACAATGACAAAACACTACAACTAGTACAAACGATAGAGGAAACAACGGGGCATTATGTCCCGGCCACAGCCGTCGCCGGCTCTCCCGACAACTCCAGAGATAGCGTCTTGTGCGCACGCTCTGGAAGTCGCCTCCTCCTTTTTCCGTCAACCCATCTCCGGGGTGTAGATCGAAGCGAAGACCTTCACCAAGCCTGCCACCGACACCGCCACAGTGCCAAAAAGCGCCTCCACCGCATGCGTCCATCATCTTGCATCCGTCACCGAGATCCCACAGTGCCACACCGCCGAGACTCTCCATCGTCGATGCGGTAGATAGAACACCTCTTCATCATCTCTAACACCACCATCTGTCACATGTCCCACAAGCTAGGTCCAACTCCCACACGTTGCCTCGAAGGAGGAGAACGACACCAAGCGCCTCCAACGTCTGACCCGGAAAGGATCTAGGGTTTCCCCCGGAGCATTTTCGGCGGGATCATGTGCGTCGCTAACGCCTTCAACAAGGTTACGACACCCACGGGCGCCGCTGCCAGAGCCTTCTAGCAGTCCCACGCGCCCACCTTGATCCGGACTGGCTTGTCCACCAAGCCCTCCTCGCCACGCCGCCGGCAGCAGCCGCTGGCTGGATCAGGTCGATGGCCACGTAGCACTGCAAATCAAGCTGAGACGCCTGCACATAGGGCAGTCAGATCCAACCGGATCACGCTCCCAAGATATTGCACCTCCGCCTTCGTTGCGACTACGTCGTCGCCATTGCCGCCACCAAGCTCAACGAGGGGAAGCCGCCTCACGCGCCTGTAGGGCCATCACGTCCACCGCAGATTGATTAATGCGACGATGGTTATTCAGAATTCACGTTGCTTTGCCATGATAATGTTCCGTTTTTCATGAAACAACTGTTTGGCAGTTGGTTGTTAGGCGGGGATATGCCATAACAGCCGAGGTAAACTGCTTGAATTGTCACTTTGAGATTAGCACATTTTGACTTATTTAGTACAGGTTTGTGAACTACCTCTTCTCCCAAGGCTTTCCGGGTATCGATCGTAATAGGCAGAATAAAGATTATGCCCTCGCTTTTGCGAGGGCCACTTTGCTAGTTGTTTCTAAAGTTCAACTGAATAGAATATGTTGAAGTATAGTGGAAACAAAATAGCAACTCGGTTATGCCAACATTACCTTTTTTTTTGCTGGTTGCCAACATTAATTACCTTGTGACTACTTATATATTCACGTATAATATTGGCAGTGTATATATGATGCCATAGTGGTTAGATGGGTAGACTACTGACATGTATGGCTCCCCCAACTCTTCGATAGTCTGGAATCTCCTTGTTTTCTTGCTCTTAGATTCGGCTAAACACCTAGGATTGGAAGGCATCAAGAACTGAGTGTTCCCTTTAGGATCACCACACACTTGCGCAAAACTGTCATGGTATACTTGACTTCGCTTTCAAACATGGGATCAGTACCAAGCTTGACTATTGCATGCAGCTTATTCTTGAGCGGCACTGGTCTTATTATTCGTGCTAGACCGATGGCTCATACAATTTTAAAGTTTCTTAAGCATGACTTTGTTTGAGGCGTGATCTGATCGATATACGTGCATCCAACATGTATATACTATCTCATTTTCAAAATATGTGATGTATTTTAACATTTTCTAAGTATGAGTGTTGAGCATAATTTATTTGTGACAAAATTAAATGAGAAAAGATATGCCTGCAATTAGGTACTACTTTATTGTACCTTAATTGGTGCATATGCATGTGAGGAATATATGGTTATTTTCCTC
The DNA here is from genome assembly GCA_947311845.1 of Poa pratensis. Classification (NCBI taxonomy): domain Eukaryota; kingdom Viridiplantae; phylum Streptophyta; class Magnoliopsida; order Poales; family Poaceae; genus Poa; species Poa pratensis. The sequence continues at coordinate 31,348,950 of CAMZMU010000095.1, forward strand.
GGAATGGTTTTGAAATGGACATCCTATGTGACTAAGCAAATGCAGCAGTAGGTCGTGCAATCATTCAACGTTCTAAGCGTTCATCACTTTGACAAGATTTATAGTTCAATATGCTAGATAATTGCAAGATATAAGCAATTTTCTAGGAACGTAATAACAAATATAACAATTAACACAATTAAAGGCGTGAAAACTTTAGGTTTCTCTAGTACATGAAAACACAAGATTATGATAAACGAATCCCTGCAAAAAGAAGGTTGTGAGAAATGTTGAACTATTCATGGACTAGGTCCAACTATAAAGTTCTCCTTAGTAAATGACATTTTAATCTTCTTTAAGAGGATGTGTGTCTGGAAAATCCTCATGATAGGAAGTATGTTGGCTCAAAGGTTATCTCCCTGGTTTATTGGGAACCAGGATACTCGAATTTTGGGCTGCTCTTATAGCAATGAAGAATTTTTTTGATTTGATAGTTTTGATCAAAGACGATTCGGAAATTCTATTTTGGGAGGATAAGTGACAGGAAATACCAACCTCTGATACCAAAAAGGCCTCGGTAAAGTGTTCAAAGCCGGAGAAAGTTCAAATGGAGCGCGAGCTCCAGAGAGTTCTTGAAAAAATTCTAAATCGACATATTGTAAGCTTCAAAAAAATTAATAACAAAATTCTGCGCATAGATAATGTCAAACACTTCCGGTGTGCAGAATATAAATTCAAAAATTGTTCTATTCTAGGCTACACTGAAAAGAGAATATGACAATTTTTCAAGTTGTGAAAATGGCACGGTTCACCTCACACAGATCCACACATTTTTCATTTTTATCCAACCTAGAATACAAAGAATTCCAGATTGGTTTTGTTCACACAAGTAAAGCTCATCATTTTATACATCTAAGATTTTTCTGATTTTATTGAAAGTTTTAAATTGCATTTTTAATTTTAAATTAAACGAGAACCCTTTGCTCAGCTCCAAAACGCCACACTCCTCAAAGCACTACTTATATTGGGAGAAATTTTGAGAAAAGGACATGGGTTGTGACAGCGCTCCTATATGTCGCTGCTTGCGGTGCAAAGGGAGCAGCACTGCCTGAAGGAGTCGCTTCATGGGCCGCTCCAAATGCGGCCCAATAAAAAGGTACCATAGTTTTTTATTATTGCGTTTTTCAACATCTGTTGTTTTATCATAATTTTTTCAAAAATCTTAACATTTCAAAAACATGACTAATTTAATTTAATAAATTTCCAAATTTCAACAATTTTCAAATATGAATAATTTCAAATCTTAACAATTTGAACTAATTTCAAAATCAAGATTTTAAAAATATTTTCAAGTCTGTACGCTCTCATAATTTGAACATTTTAAATTTGAATTTTTTATTATGGAAATTTATAATTTTGAAATTTTTGTTAAAAAATATATATTGTAAACCCTAAAAAAGTAAAGTAAAAGGAATAAACAAAAAAGAAAGGAGAAACAGGACAAGAAAAAAGAAGATGCGCGAAATGAAAACGAGAGCGAAAGAAACGAGCAAAATGGGCCGGCCCAATGCAGCGCGAGCCTCCCACATTTTTCCGCCTTCCCTGGTGGCGGCATCAGGCAGCCTGGCCGGTGGCGGAAGCGGGGGGATTGGGGATGATGGAGAATGAAGCGACGAAGCCGACGATGGTGACGAAGGCGAGGTGGTGTGGGGTGGGCCTCGGCCCATCGCTGGTTTCTTCGAGCGTTTGTAGTCCAACCGGTGTTAAGAGCGCTGAATAGGACATCACTGGAATTGGCGCATTAGAACCATGGGAAAAAATAGCTCGCTATAGCGTTTTGAAACTTGTCTCGCTAAATAATCAGTATATAATGTCTCGGTAATAATACGCTATAGCGTGATATAGCACGTTAATAACATATTTAAGATCAGATCTATTTTGTTATAGCGCCCTATTTTGCTTTTTTTTTGCGAAACACAGTACAAACACAGACGGTCACGTACACGTGCACACACTCACCCCTATGAACGTACGCACGCATACCCTATCCCTATGAGCACCTCCGAAATACTGAGCCAGCGGGTCAAGTCTTGAGATTGACGAAGTCACCACGGACACATCGATGTCGATGGGAACGTCGCCTCCCACTGAAGAATATTACGACTAAATGAGAAACACCAGTGTTAAACCTGAGTTTGAAATCTGGTGGGCTGAGGGTACAACCACCCACCCAACTATTCTATCACAGGTTCCCTATTTTTCTGGTTGATCAGGACATGAAGGCAGTAAGAACCTGCGAGTGCGGCGCACCTTTCCAACCGGGCCATGCCAGGCCAATAAGGGCTAGTTTGGTTGCCGGGGGAAATATCCTAGGGAAGCAAACCCCCTAGGGGATTTTTACGTGCGCACGCTCTCCCCAGGTTCGCTAGGGAAGATTTTCCCCTTCCCCTGGGTCCGTTTGGCGGCACGGGGGAATCTGAGGCACATTCTCTTGTTACTTAATAAAAATCATATATTTACTATTTGAAAGCAAAGTCTGATCAATATAAAAACCAAAATAACTCCACATAATATCACATTACATAAAATAACATAAAAATATTCTGATTCACATCGTGAAACATATCCAGCACATTGCAATTCAATCTCATGCAAGAGTATTTTCACAAAGTACATTACTCTCCGAAAAGCACATAGTTTATAAATTATAAATGATATGCCACGGCTCAAACGAAAACATCAAAATTAGGCACGCTTTCCCACTCCAGATTTGAAGCTAGTACCACGGAATAGAAGCTTGTTAACATTCAGAACTGAGCTCATTGCGAAGATCTGCTGGCATATGCAAAGAAAGAGTAATATATGCATTATCACTCATCAGTAGTATGAAATCTGAAGGTAAATATAGCTAAGATCATGGTGCACATTCAGATTTTAATACACATTCTACAAAGATTTTTTATACAACTATTGATAGTAACAAATGAGAAGATGCTGTATTGTGAAATATATTTCAATTCGGCCATTAAACTAAACATAAGACGTATCGAGAGAGTACTCAAATATCAAGAAGCAAGCAAACACATGTTTGGGCCCCTACGACCAAACAATACGCGGAGAGACACCAGATGATGTTCAGTTTTACTAGTATTTGCATAATAGGATGAAGTACAGTTCAAGCAAGTATACACGTGCAGTTCAGATGACATAAAAACAACCAGATGATAATGCTAGAAGTTTTCATGTGTACAGGCAGTTGAAGGGAAACAACCAGATATATTATGTACCAATCAGGATTATTCAGAATTTGGATTGAGCTCTAATTATGAGAAGCAAATAGGTCCAGAATCAGGATTCAGCTCTAATGATATTTACAAACAAAGAACATCTTATGATAAAGGTTCATACCTTCGTACTGTTCGTCCACCTGCAGCTGTAACAGTGATAGTTACCCCTGATGTAGAATATAGCAAATGTGCTTGCTCGAAAAAGAACTGACTTGCAAGTCAAAAGACACTGATATCACCGGCAACTATCTACAACCAAAAAACTGCAGTCTCCTGCAACACAAAAGTTATCTTGAGTAAGCAAGCACTAAAAACTAATCCATGTGCTTATTTCTGAAGTCATCTTTCTATTTTAGCATGTACTGTGAATATACCTTGAGGTGGAGGCGTGCAAGATCGAGAGAAATAGAGGTGTCTGCTACTGCTGAGGTCGTACTACCGCTACGCATCTTGGTACCCTTGATGTCGTTCTGTGATGCGACTTTGGTTTGTGGATCTGGGCCAGCAAGTTCATCCTGAGTTTAGCATCAACGATGGTGGGCAGAAGAACAAGAGGAAGAGTAGGCTCGGATTACCTGGTGGCGGCGGATCTGGTGGTGGCGTGCTCGTCGGCAAGGGACGGTGTCCACGTGGAGCAGTTGAAGGAAGAGGCGGAGGTTGAGCACATTGCTGGAGGGGGCGGAGCAGGTACATACGTGGCCGAAGGCGGTGGAGGAGGTCGGGCTGCTGCCGGAGGGAGATGGAGGAGGTCGTGGCCAAGAGGTCGTCTCGGATCTTGGGCGGATGCCGACTCGGACGAAGGAGGTCGGGGAAGGAGGAAGGAGAACGGACGGGGAGTGCTCGGCAGGTGGCCGCGCTCCGGTCGCGCGAAGAAGAACAGTCGTCGCTGCAGCGCCGTCGCCTCTGTCGCAAGAGGAGAGCGAGCGGCGAGCAGCAGATTTCCTCCCCGACCTCCCGACTAGGGGAAACGTCACCCGGAGAAAGGCCACGGAAGGGCCCAATTTTTCTCCCCTCGCGGAGCACCAAATGGGCTCGTGGGGCTACCCGGGCCAGATTCGCCCGGGGCCTTTTCGCCCGGGGAAAAGGCTGGGATCCCGGGCTTTTCCGCTGCTACCAAATGAGCCCTAACAGGCCGTTAGGTGGGCTGGCCACTCCGCTCTCCCTCGACTTCCACCACTTTTTTTCAGATACTACTACAGATGTACTAAGTCATGGAAATCTCAAAAAAAAAAAAAAAAAAGACTTCCACCACTTTCTCTTCCTCGTTTCTTCCTCCTTCCCTTAAACTGAGCCCCAGAAAAAAACAAATAAATCGCGGAGTTCCCAACGCTCTCTCTCTTCCCCCTCGCTCGCATTCCTTAATCCAATCCTCGACGGCGCCATCGGCGGCGGCGGCGGCTTCCCCGGCAAGTATCGCTCCGTCTCTGCTCCCGTTCCGTCTCCTCCCTTCCCTCCCCGCGCTCCAATCGCGCCGCAGATTTCGCGCTCCTGCTCCCCCCGTATTTCCCTTTTCTCCGCGATTTTGGCTGGGTTCTCGGTGGATCGCGGCTGGCTCGTTAGGGTTTCGATTCGCCGGCACCCGTGCCCGCACTGCCCCGATCGGAGACCGCCTTCGTCTCGGGGTGCTCCGCGTCCGCCGAGCCTTCTCCATCTTCCCTGGTACGGCGGGAACTTTTCCGGCATTTGTCGGCGGTTTCCAATCGATCCCCTCTCCATTTCCGTTCGATTTCTTTCGTTCTTGACGAGGACCGCGAGGTTTTCGCTTCGATTTTCTTGCCCGCTTGCCTCTAACTCTCGCGGTGTTACTGGCAGGGGAAGGATAGCGGAATGGAGGGGCAGGCGTTCGGAGGCGGCGGCAACTGGGGCTATCCGCCCTATGGCTATAACCCCAACGCCAACGCCAACGAGAACCAGTTCATGTATGATGCCACGTCCGCGCCGCAGCAGCTGCAGCTCTTCGGGAACAACGCAGGTATGGTGATGATTCTCTTGCGCTGCATCTTGCCCTACAGTTCAGAGTTGGGTGTAGGCAATCCTGTCGGATTTACTGAATGTTATTACCATGATGGGCAGATTGCGTATTGCGTTTATCCCTACTCCCCGTTGTTTCTTGGTCGTGGTCGCTACAGTCGAGTACTTTATCAACGCAGATATATATTGTATCATTATGTACAGGGCATCATCTCAAAAGATTTCTAGGTTAGCATGGAACTGGTTATGGCTATTGTCTAGGCCAACTCTTTTTCTTGGATGGAAGAACGCATTTCCACCCAGTTAGATGATAATGTGACCGAATCTGTAGGTTAATCGTAGAGGTGATGCACCTTGTGAGCGATGCTACCAGGATAAAAAGATGACCATATCTCAGTTGCAAGGATATCGAGCTGGCTTGTTAACGACCATAATCTTATGTTCTTATTTCTTACCCTCAGTCTGCACATCACATTGCCAACTTGGAGCCTATGTATCTTCATTACTGACTTTCTTAGCAGATAGTACTGCTTACTGTGATAACCCCCAAGCACTCTCTGACAACTTAATTTTTATCAGCTAGTAATGCATGCAATCCCAATATTACACCATTATTCAGGCCATGTTTGGAATTGGTTCTCTTTTTGGAATACCCTCCTTGTACTGTTCCTAAAAGGACAGCATTTTACCTGCTGAGTTTTGTGGTTAAATTTCATTTTGAGTTCTAATGGATTTAGCAAGAACACTCTTCTTGCTGCCTTGCCTGCCAGATATGCATTTGTTACATATGTATGTATGCCAAATGCTTGCTTCGACGCTTTTGATAGTCTTGTTTTTGGATATCCATATTGGCTTCATTATGAGTGAACCAGCTTATTAGCATATCTAGCTCCAACAGGACCAGCTTAGGCAGTTTGCCTTCTTGCCACAACACATAATTTTAATTCTGCTGTGTGATGCTCAAATAAATGATTCAATGTTAATCTATTTATTTCTTGCAGTTGGCACCAGTGGTTATTATAACTACAGTGGAAATGTTAACATGCCTGTTATGAACCAAGCAAGAAGGTCAAGTGACTATACAGTGGATGAGAAGAAGCTCAAGCTTCAGATGTCTTTGAACAACAACGCTGACAGGCTGAGCTCAAAACAAAACAATGCTGACGGGTTGCCATGTACTGGTAATTCAAGCGTTGTGTCTACTGGGCTAAAACTGTCCTACGAGGATAATGAGCGTAATTCTTCCACCACATCTGGTAGTGGAAGCATGTCTTTGCCTACCATGACGCCGTTCGTCAATGATATCATGGCAGAAATGGAGAAACGAAACAAAGAGATTGACAATTATTTCAAAATGCAGGTACTTACTTTATCCTGCATTATTTGTCGACTACTTCTGAGCTGTGGTTTTTCCTCCGATAGTAATAGTAATATTTACTGTCAGGACTTTCTTATTGTTTCTACTCTTTAGTTCGTTATGGAAACACTATGCCATGCAGTTTGTGTCCAATGGTAGAGTTATCTAAATCCAAATATTTATTCTGAAGTTGTTGATGGCATCACTTATTCTTACTTTCTAATTGTATAGATGGCTGATTTTCATACCTCCTGATTGCCAAATATGAAATATATTGACATATTTCAGGCCATGTACTCCCCCTCGTTTGGTCAAATTGTTCATATAGAAATTTAGAATCTGTCTAAACTGTTACTGTATAGTGTGATTACAATGATATGGAAGATAATGTGTTGGTTCCTTATTGGGGTATGTAGTGTATGAGGGATCCTGATGTCGTAGGCTCTGGTGGCTAACACATCACTTGTTGGTTCTACAGTAGCTTATTGTTGAAGTAAGTCAATCAAGTACAGAGGGTTTCTGGTGGTTATGTTGTGCCTCTTTCTCACAGGTGGAACAGCTCAGTAAGTTTGTCAGAGATATGCAGAAGAAGCAGATGATTTGTTTTTTGAGCTCTCTGAAACGAGAAGTAGCAAAGAAGCTATGGGAGAAGGAACTCCAGGTGGAGGCCATGAACAGGAGGAGCCAGGAGCTGAACGAGCAGATCAGGCAGGTGGCCATGCAAGCCCAGTCATGGCAGTCGGCGGCGCTCTACAACGAATCCGTCGCCAGCAGCCTGAAGAGCCAGCTGATGCAGGTGGTAGCAGATCACGCCAACCGCACCAGGGAAGGCTGCGGCGACAGCGAGGAGGTGAGCGCTGCGTCTGGCCAGAACAACAACGCCAACGCCCCTGCCGACACGCCCGGGGGCTTCTTCGAGTCGAGCCTCCTCCTCGGAGGCAAGAGCATGGCTGGTGGCGGCGGCGGACAGGCGGTGACGGTGGCTTGCAGGTGGTGCGGGCGAAGGAGGCGGTGGTACTGGTGATGCCGTGCCGCCACCTGTGCCTGTGCGTGGATTGTGAGAGGATTGCTGATACCTGCCCTGTCTGTCAGTTCCCCAAGAGCGGTAGCGTCGAGATCAACATGTCCTAGGAAAACAATCTTATGTAGCGTCGAAATGGCCTGTGTAGCGGTACAACTGTAAATAGATATAGTAAACCCGTTCGCTGTCGCCTTACTGTCATGATTTTGCCTTGGGTCCTAAATTTTTTTTGACGGTGTAGAGAGAGTTTCTGAACGACTGATTCTGTCCCCTTGTCCTGTGGGAAATGAGAATATTATCAGTGAAATACCTGATATATCTGTCAACTTGTCTACATTGGAGCAGCGATCTCATGCTTCACATCACTGAATATATATTTTCCCTTCTGTCGCAGAAATACAAAAGGGAATCAAAACATGAGCAGAGTCGCCGCGCGTCATGGGCCGTTGCGGCCGGAAGAATGTGAGGACGCGCATCATGGCATGGAAATCAAACACGCAAGGCAACGTGTGCAGGGGATGCTGCTGCTTTGTCCAACGGAATCACGCCGCTGGTGCGGTGCCATGAGCGAGCTACAAAACCAAACGGTGCCGGTGCGGTTCATGATTGCCACCTGGATCTAGCTCGGGGAAAGTTTCAGCCTGTGGGGGTAGGACAAGGTTTTTGTGTCGACATGCCAAAGATAAGCCAAATGCAGTTGATTTCTGTCTTTTGGTGAACCTAGACCGTCCGGTGATGGAGATGATCGGCGGGGATCCGATACGACGGCGCAGAACAGTAACGAGTCGCGGACAGAAATTGCCTCTACTACGAAATCAAAATGAGACGAAGAAGTGTCATCTTTTCCAGTTGTTACCTGCAATCATTTGGCCGGCTCTTGAAAGGATTGCAAATGAAACGGGAAACGCTACCGAGGAGCGCGATTGCGAGAGTTTAACCGTGGAGCTGCATCATTGATCGCTAATCATGAAATTCTGGTTTAATGCGGCCAGGTGGCCAAGGTCATCACCGTGTCACTCTTGGTTAATGAGAGCCCTCTATGGAGTGAGCCCCTGTGATTCACTAAATTATAAAAATTCTACGATTGTAGTACCATGTTTTCTGAATCCTACGCCATATGCAGACCACATGAATTTTCTAGCATGTACATATGAGGGTAGTGAAAATTGAACACGGCGCACAAGAAAACTCTGAAGAATTTGCAATCTTCCAATCCTTCTATGAATTAATGTTTTAAGCGAAATGGGACTTATTTTGCTTCCCAGGGAAAGGATAATTAAGCATGTTATAAGCTATCAACGTTAGTGTAAAGACAATCTAAAAGGTCCCCTAATCCATTGCAAAAGGGACCATGGTTCATGGATGCATCCATCAAAAGTTCTTGCAAGAAACAATAAGTTATGACCTGTAGTCCTCTCACAATTGGAACTACCACTTGGCTAACGTTTTTTTTTTTTTTGAGCCAATGATAACGCTCTTTCCCTTGACGTGTGTAGCATTATTTATGTAATCCCATTTTAGCAGGAGTATCTTTCAAATCAGATGAGGAAATACCAAGAAAATAAAAAGGATGGATGGACGCATGCTAGCCTGGGCATAGTGGGTCCCCCTTTGCAGAGGATGAGTAAAGCATAAACTACACCTTGCCCTGTCGCACACTGTTATCATTCACTTGCACTACAAGTCTGAAGAGAAACGAACACACTACAGCTCCTCCCTCTCCCCTTGCTTGCCCGGTTGCTCCCACTATAAATTGCCGCACGTACGACCCTTCCAACCCACACACAGGTGAAATGGAGCGAGGGAGAAGAAAAGGGAGAGGCATGAGAGCAGCACCGCTGTTCTTGGTGTTGGTGTTCATGTTCATGGCCGTGGCGAGAGCGGCGGGGGAGAGAAGAGACACCGGTGATGGAGGCGAAAACGAGGCGTTTGACAAGAGGTTCTTGAAGCTATGGACCGATGGAGGCGGCGGAGACGAGGAAGACCACCTCAAATGGTACGGCGATGGTGACGAGTATGATGAGGATGAGGAGGAAGAGGACAACGATGGAGATACAATCTTGCTGGGGGGGCCAGATGCCCGTCGCCGACGAAGAAGAAGAGGAACGTCGTGAAGGTCGACGACTTCGGCGCGGCGGGCAACGGCTGCACCGACGACACGGAGGTAAGTCTATGCATACTTTAGGCTAAGCTTAGTTTCCACGAATCGTCCATGCTATTACCGTGACACGTACGGACGTACCAACTCGATCTCCATGGCGTGACGATAACAGCTACTATATGGCAGGTGCATGGGAATGATCAGAAACCGGCGCGACATTTGAGAAACGTTTCCTGCCGATCGATCTCACCTTTAGTTTGTTGATTTTTTATTACTAAATCGGAAGTTCAGTGAGAGCTTAGATTATTGATTAAGCTATGGTGTTGGTTCATACACAAAACAATAGATTAGTTAACTTAGCACATACGGATGCTTAACCGGTTGCTAAATACTACAGGAGAGACTGATTAGCACTGCTCATTTGCTTAAAAGTTCTTTCAGAAATGAGAGAAGAAATACATCTACTGGGAAACTGGTCTTGTACACATTCTGATGCTTCACGAAAAGTAGGTATCCAGACCTTACAAATGCAGCTAGGATGAATGGATGTGCTAACCTGGTATCAGATAACAAAAAGGGTCTAAGAGCTCTGACAGCGATTGGCGGTTGCTTAACTTATCATCGAATCATCATCCACCACCTGGCGGCGTGCAGATCTCGTTGAGAGATCCGTCCTCATAAGCTAGTAGAATCCAAACATATTATATGCGTGCACGCATGCCTGCATGTTTAGTTTGTGCATCATCATTTCTTTTTCATACAAGTCACAAACTCTGTTTTCCTTCTTCTATTTTTCTCTCACTGATAATGCATAATAAACAGTGTGTCTATGTTTTTGCTTCCATGGATTAACTTGTCGATAAGTTCAAAATAATGATGTGCTGAGTTGGTTGTACCAGGCATTCGCGAAAGCGTGGGAGAAGGCGTGCTCACTGAAAGACGCGGTGTTCGTTGTCACCGCCGGCCGGCGCTACAAAGTGGGACCAATCAGGTTCATGGGCCCGTGCAAGGAGAGGCTGGTTGTCCTGATCCATGGCACCATCGTGGCGCCGGAGGAGCCGTCGGAGTGGGACCCCAAGAGCCCACGTCTATGGCTCCTCTTCGGCGGCCTCGTGGGCGCGCGCATCCAGGGCGGCGGCGTCATCGACGGCTCCGGCACCAAATGGTGGGCCAACTCCTGCAAGATCGACAAGTCCAAGTCATGCAAGGCCGCGCCGACGGCGGTGACCATCGACTCGTGCTCCGGCGTGCGGGTGCGCGGCCTGCGGATTCAGAACGCGCAGCAGATGCACCTGACGGTGTCCCGGTCGCGAGGGGTGCGGCTGGACAAGATGGCGATCACGGCGCCGGGGGACAGCCCCAACACCGACGGCATCCACGTCGCGGAGTCCACCGCCGTGACCATCACCGCCTGCCGCATCGGCACGGGGGACGACTGCATCTCCATCTCCAACGCCAGCTTCGCCGTCAAGATGCGGGGCATCGTGTGCGACCCGGGCCACGGCATCAGCATCGGCAGCCTGGGCCAGGGCGGCTCCTACGCCGCCGTCGAGGGGGTCTCCCTCGACAACGCCCGCATCGGACGCGCCCAGAACGGCGTACGGATCAAGACGTGGCAGGGCGGTGCCGGCTACGTCCGGAACGTCCGGTTCTCCAACGTGCTCGTCGACGACGTCGACCACCCCATCATCATCGACCAGTTCTACTGCGACTCCAAGACGCCGTGCGCGAACCAGAGCACGAACGTGCAGGTGAGCAACGTGGTGTACCGGAACATCACCGGCACGTCGAGGCGGGCAGAGGCGATCAAGTTCGCGTGCAGCGACGCCGTGCCGTGCAGCAACATCGTGCTCAGCAACATCAACCTGCTTCGGGAGAACGGCGCCGAGGTGCAGACTGTGTGCAACTGCGCCATGGGGTTCGACTATGAGCCCGTGCGCCCCGCCGCGGACTGCCTCAGGAACAGCGCGTGCGGCGGCGGGGGAGGCCAGAAGAAGGAGCCGAGTTTCCGGCCGCTGCATACCGAGCTGTGAAAACTGTGATGTGCAGGTGTTAACGTATCAGATATGCTCTTTTGACCTCCAAATTAACTACGTAGGTTTTTATTCTTATGCTTTACCGCTATATGACTATATGCATCGATGAATTAATTATTGTATGACGATGCTTGATTTGACCTGTGTGAGTGTGTGATTAGCGAGAAGTACCCCTATCCATTTCTGGGTGTTACTTCTTGTTTGTAAAATTTGACCGAGAAGTACATCTAAATTGTACTCGATGTTTCTCAAAAAAATTGACAAAAGAGGAGCACAACTACTAGAACAGTTTAAATTCTGTCGCAAACAAAAGATAACCAGTGAAAACATGGGAGAAAAAAGGTAGAAAAGGACACTGCTAGATCGTGGTCGACCACGATCTGCCTTACAGCGAGCTCTGTCTGACAACCCAAAAAACGGAAAGGTCCCGCTCGCGCGCGCGAGGACAGAAAAGGAAAGCGTTACTTGGCGCGCGTTCCAGGACGCACGGAACGCGCGGCCCAGGTGAGATCCGCCGACGCTGCACCATAGCCACCAGATTTACAATCCTGCAAAAATCAGCAGCGGAAATCCTTTTTGTCGTCCCTCTCGCCCCTCATTCCCCAGGTTGCAAGAAACAAAAACAGAACACACATCGAGAAACTTTACATCCAAATCTCAGATCTCTGTAACTTTCATGCATCCATCAGATATGAAATTGCAACTCCATCAGGAAGTAAAATCTTCAGCAAAAGGATCTATACAGTTTCAGCTAGTGGAAAATTCAGCAAAGCAGATGTAGGTTTGTGCATACTCCATCTGTTATTTCTTTCCGACAATCGGCTTCTCCAACACCCTCTACTGGAAAATGAAACGCCGCCCGGTGGTCAAAAAACTCGGCGACGGTCCGAATCCACCTCGGCGAATGCTTCGCGAGTGCGGCACTCGGCGGCAGCCACTCGGCAAAATTTACCTCGGTGACGATTCTTCACCGAGTGCTTTTTTGTCGGGGGGAGTCGACGAAGGCTTCGCCGGGTGCTTTTCCCGCGCCTTCTTTGCCGAGAGGGGCACTCGGCGAAGAAAATGAGGGAACCGGAAAAAATTTCCCGTGACATCTTTGCCGAGCACTCGGCGAAGAAATCTTCCGTCACGGCGCCATGCGTCCGGTCGTCAGGGGCCACATGCCGAGTGCCAAAACAGGGCTCTCTCGGCATTGAGGAGCTTCGTCAGGTGGTCGTCGTTTTGCCGGGAGCATTTTCCTCCGGTCTCAGCATAGGAGCTCGTTGCTGGGTGGCCCTTGTTTTGGCACTCAGCAAGACGAAACCACCCAGCAGCAATGCATTTTCCAGTAATGACCTTCCCCACCACCACCACCGTCCATGATCCTAATTTATATCCCTGTAATGGTATTGAAACAATTTTTTGTCAAAACCTGTCCATGGGCTGTAAAAAATTGTGCAATGTAAGAAAATAAAATAGGTTCCTGTGTTATTCTTATCAACTAGATGTGATACAAAAAGTTGGGAATTGCCTAGCAGCTATTTTTTTAAACTTGTGCCTTTGCTGTAGAAAACTGTGGGGTGTAAGAAATCAGACTTCATTGTCAATTAGATGGCTTGACAATGAATTTATAGTTTTCGTTGTGAAAAAAGTTACATAAACTACTTCCAGAAAACGTAGGTTGTAATATTCCTAGCATGTTATAGTACAAATTGTATCCCTTCATGTTACCGAGTTTGTTGACAGTTAGTTTGAGGAAGTAAAATTATAAGACACACAATGTGATTCCGAGAAAGTAAAGTGAAAATGAACAATTCTCTATCTTACTGTGCGAGCTATGAGCTGACAGCTTAAGTACTGTAAAACTGTTGTAAATTACTGAACAATTGTCAAGTTTTGTGCGACCTATGAGCTGCCAGCTTAAGTACTGTAAAAATGATGTAAATTACTGAACAATTGTCAAGTTTTGTGTGAGCTATGAACTGACAGATCTTGATAACATCAGTGCTAGCAACAAAAGTTATGAACTTAAGAACTCATCATGCTAGCAACAAAAGTTACACCACCTAAACTACCATCCAATCCAGGATGTAACACATACCATGGGGTGCAAGTAGCATCATCTACTGAGTAAAAAAAATCACCCACGATTACATCACCTAAACTACCATCTGAAACAGGACGTAACACAAGGGCCGGCAAGTTCTACTAGCATCATCTACTGCGTAAGAAAAGATTACATCTATGAAAAGCCACATCCTAAAGAAAACACATCCATGTATTAGCAGCCCCTAAAAACTCACACCAAATCACAGAAGTAAAATACCCCTCATTTACATCTAAAGAAAAATAGCAATGTTCTATTTTACTTGTTCATGATTACATTCTACCGAAAAAGGTTTATGTCTATGAGAAGTCCCATCCTACAGGCAAAAACTCTGTATCAACATCACATAAAAATTCACATCCAAACGAAAAAATAAACCAGCCCCATGGTTATATCTATTAAAACATAGCCCCTGTGTACTATGGATTTATGGTTGTTCATAATTACAGTCTACATCATGAATGAAAAGATCCCATCCCACAAAAACGCATTTGACTCTAAAAGGATGTCAATACAAAATTACATCCAGATCAAACATAGCCCCTAACAAGTGTGACCGAGCATTTGACAAAAAAAGGTTGAAAATGATCCTAGTGCTAACCAAGAGTTGCAAAGCACACGAAGAAGTTGTCGGCGTCCAAAGTAGATAACCCCACACAGTGTAGCCTTGCCTTGATCGAACACAACTAGGATCAATCAAAGAACGATGGCATGTGCTTAGCAAAAACAATTACATCTGCACATTAGTTACAACATTGGATACCTAGCAACATTGCTTATGGGTTACGTTAGTTATATTTCTCGCATACCTTAAAACTTACATCTAGCATCATACTTATGGGTTACCTTTTAATGTTCAGGAAAATATTGTCCACATGTGCTTACAAAATATTACATCTATGTGATTATCTCTAGCAAGATAACACTAAAAACAGTACAGCAGATTTTGTACAACTAAAACTGTTGGAAATATACTTCATCCACATGTAACGAAGATGAACTACATACTACTCCAGATAACGGTGGAACTGCATGCATCGTATGGAGCTACATCTGTTTTAGAAGGAAAACAATGAACCTGGCGCACACTGTGGAAAGTGTTTGGTGCATCGATAATCTCATTGATCGTGCACTAGGCACATATATAGGTACAGGGGTGTGACCGGATCTAGTCTCCCAATAAATACAGGGGGAGAGAGACGCTACAGGTACGACATACAAAACCCAAACCTATACACGTACAAACATGTTCAACACCCCCCCGCTGTCGAAGCGTCGCCGGTGACGCAAAGACTGGACCTGAAACCTTCGAAAGTCGAGGTAGGAAGGCCTTTCGTCATCACATCGGCGAACTGCTGATCGGTGGGCACGTGTAGAACACGAACACGACCAAGGGCGACGTGCTCCCGGACGAAGTGAATGTCGAGCTCGATATGCTTCGTCCGTCGATGATGAACAGGATTAGCGGAAAGGTACACTGCGGAGACGTTGTCACAGTAGACAATCGTGGCCTTCGGTATCTCGCATAGCAGTTCCTGTAGTAGCTGTCGGAGCCAGGAGCACTCGGCTACGGCGTTAGCCACAGCCCTGTACTCAGCCTCGGCGCTCGAGCGTGAAACCGTGGGCTGTCTCTTGGACGACCACGAGATCAAGGAGGGGCCGAGGTAGACGCAATAGCCGGAGGTGGAGCGTCTGGTGTCGGGACACCCAGCCCAGTCGGCGTCGGAGTAGGCGACGAGGCTGGTGTCGGAGGAAGCCGTCAAGGTGAGGCCCATGGACATAGTGCCACGGATATACCGAAGAATCCGTTTCACCAGAGCCCAATGAGAATCACGCGGAGCGTGCATATGGAGGCACACCTGCTGGACGGCGTACTGGAGATCCGGCCGCGTCATCGTGAGGTACTGGAGGGCCCCCACGATGGAGCGATAGAAGGCAGCGTCGGACGCCGGAGAACCCTCGACGGCGGACACCTTGGCCTTGGTATCTACAGGTGTGGAAGCAGTCTTGCAATTTAGCATGCCTGCGCGCTCCAGAAGCTCATGCGCATACTTCTGCTGATGCAAGAAGAAGCCAGTGTCGCGGCGGACGACCTCGATGCCGAGGAAGTAGTGGAGGGCCCCCAAGTCCTTGAGGGCAAACTCAGCGCTGAGCTGAGCTGTAATCCGCTGCAGAAGAGCCGTCGATGAAGCAGTCAGGATGATGTCGTCGACGTACAGTAGCAAGTACGCGGTGTCGGCTCCCTGGTGGAACACGAACAGGGAGGCATCGGACCGAGTGGACCGGAACCCCTGCTGCTGAAGGAAGCCCGCCATCCGCTGGTACCAGGCGCGAGGTGCCTGCTTCAACCCATAGAGAGAACGGGAGAGCAGGCACACATGATCCGGGAAGGCGCTGTCGACGAAACCAGTGGGCTGCTGACAGAACACCTGCTCGGCGAGATGTCCATGCAAGAACGCATTGGATACATCGAGCTGGTGAACCGGCCAGGCGCGGGAGGCGGCGAGCTGTAGGACAGCTCGAATCGTGCCCGGTTTGACAACCGGGGCGAAGGTGTCGGTGAAGTCCACGCCTGCTCGCTGTCGAAACCCGCGTACCACCCAGCGCGCCTTATGGCGCTCGAGTGAACCGTCGGGGCGAGTCTTGTGCCGAAAGACCCACTTGCCAGTGATAACATTGGCGTTGGGGGGTCGCGGGACAAGCTGCCACGTGCGGTTGCGCTGTAGGGCGTCGAACTCCTCTCGCATAGCGGCAAGCCAGTTCGGATCCCGAATGGCGGCGCGAGCGGAGGAGGGCAGCGGCGACGGAGTCGACGTAGACGGGGTCGATGTAGACGCGGCGTAGGAGAACGCGGGGTCGGTGTAGCGGGGATTGGGACGCCGAGTCCCAACCTGAGCACGGGTGACCGCACCGGTGAGGGGTGCGGCCGCAGCGGGGGGAGCCGAGGCAACCGGCGGCGCGGAAGGCTGGCCGGGCGTCGACTCGGAGGGCGCGACGGGGGTGCTGCCGGGGCCACGGTGGGCGCGGGCTCAGCCGGGGCCGTAGAAGGCGCGGGCGGAGCCGGGGCCACAGGGGGCACGGGCGCAGCCGGAGCCGCGGCGCTGCTGGAGGAGTGTACCTGCTGAAACGGGAAAACCAGCTCATCAAAGTAAACATGTCGCGAGGTGTACACGCGATGGGACACGGGATCATAGCACCGGTAACCTTTGGTGTTAGGGGGATAACCAAGGAAGACACAAGGGACCGACCGTGGAGCGAGTTTATGAGGAGTGGTGGACGCGGTGCTAGGATAGCAAAGACACCCGAAGATCCGAAGATCGTCGTAGGATGGGGGTACACCGTAGAGGAGCTGGTGAGGGGCATAGGTCCAGCGAACACGACAGGGACGGATGTTAAGGAGGAGCGTGGCGGTGGCGAGAGTGTCCGGCCAAAACCGAGGAGGGACGTTGGAGTGGAACAACAACGTGCGGACACAGTCGTTAAGAGTGCGAATGACGCGCTCAGCACGGCCATTTTGCTGGGACGTGTAGGGGCAAGTAAGACGGAGGACGGTGCCGTGAGACGCGAGGAGGTGGCGGACAGCAGCGTTGTCAAATTCTTTGCCATTATCAGTTTGTAGCGCGAGGATGGGACGACCGAATTGTGTGGTGACATATGAATAAAAATTGGTGAGAGTGGCGAGAGCGTCGGATTTACGACGGAGAGGAAACGTCCACACATAATGAGAGAAATCATCCAAAATCACCAAATAGTATAAATAACCCGTGTTGCTAGCAACCGGGGACGTCCAAACATCACTATGCAACAACTGAAACGGAAAAGTAGATATAGTGGTAGACTCGCTAAACGGGAGACGAACGTGCTTGCCGAGACGGCACGCCTCACAAGTATGGTGTTCGGCCTTATTACATGAGAAAGAAAAACTCTGTAGAATTTGGTGCAGGACGGTGGAGTTGGGATGACCGAGACGAGCATGCCAGAGATCGACGCTAGCGGCAAGGGCGGCTGGACGGGTGGTGGCGGTGGTGTCGGTGGTGGAGGAGTGCACCGGGTAGAGCTCGTCCGGACTATCACATCGGTGGAGAACCATCCGTGTACGGGCGTCCTTCACAGAAAAACCAACGGCGTCAAATTCAACAGTAATGGGATTCTCACGAGTAAGACGACGAACCGAAACAAGATTTTTAACTAAGTTAGGGGAGACAAGGACATTAGACATGTTGATAGGGGTAGGCGTGGAGGGAAACGACCTATGACCGACATGTGTAATGGGTAAGGAGGAACCGTCACCGACGGTGATGCGAGTAGAAGTTTGAACAGGAGTGGAAGACGTAAGGTTACCGGGATGATATGTCATGTGAGCGGTGGCGCCCGTGTCCATGTGCCAGTCACCGCCGCCACCGTAATGGCTCGGTGATGGCGCCGAGTGCAGCGCGGCGAGGAGAGCTGGGTCCCACGGCGGCGGCACCTGGGGAGGGTACCCTCCGGATGGTGGCGCGGCGGCGGTGTAGCCAGCAGCGGTCGGCGGCGCGTAGTAGGCAGGCGGTGCGGCGTCGTAGGCTGGGTAGGAGGCGCCGGGGGGCGCTGCAGCAGGGCCGGCGAAGTACGCCTGATGGCTGGACGGGTGCTGCCCGAAGATGCTCGGCGCGGGTGCCCGAGGCACCGGCATGGAGTAGGCGTGGACCACGCCCGTCCACGGATTGGTGCCGTAGGTCCAGGGCGGTGTGGGCTGGTTCGGGCGGGGCACCCCCCCGTGCGCTTGTCCTCCCTCAGTCGCCTGCTGTTGAGGCTGCTTGCGGCCCCCGCGACGACCCCCGCGACGGTTAGCGCCGCCTTGCTGCTGTTGAGGAGCGGAGGTGGGGCGGGATTGTGCCACGGTGGCGGAGTGAGCTGCTGTGGCGGCCGTGGAGCGGGCGGGGCAGGAGGCGATGGAGCGCCGCGGGAGGTGCCGGCGGCGAGGGCGTGGTGCTGCGCGCGCTTCTTCACGCCTTTCATCCGACGTTCCTTCAACTTCAAGTATGCCACAAACTTGGTAAAGGAGGGATCCGTCATCAAGGTGAGATTACCGGCGGCGTTGCCGAAGTCCTCGTTGAGGTTGGCGGTGAGCGTGTTAAGGAGGTACTTGTCGTCGACCTTGGCGCCGATGTCGCGGAGATCATCCGCCAATTGCTTGAGGCGGCGGGTGTACTCGTCGATGGTCTTGTCGTCCTGATGGCAGTCGTTGTACTCTTGCTGCAGGAAGACGCGACGCTGGAGCTTGTTGTCGGTGAAGAAGCCGTTGAGCTTGGTCCACATGGCAGCGGCATCATCGCCCTCAGCGACGACGGTGTGAAACAGATCGCGCGAGATGGTGGTGAAGAACCAGCGGATGAGCGTGGCGTCGATGGAGGTCCACTCGGGATCGGCGGCCATGATGCGCGAGTCGGTGGAGCCATCGATGTGATCCAGAAGATTCTCCTCATGGAAAAGAAGAGAGAAGTAGGTCTTCCAGGGGTAGTAGGAGGCGTTGGAGGAGTCGAGGGTCACGGGGACGCGATCCCGGATGTGAATCTCGCGGATGACGGCGGGATCGGGGCCGGCGAAGTGGTTGGTCCGGGAGGAGGCGGCGGGTGATAACATGGTAGATCGAGGAGAGAGCGGCGGCGCGGGAGAGAGAGGGCGCGGCGGCTGGGGGGAGGTGCGGCTGCGAGGAGGGGCAGCGGCAGGGGCAGCGGCGGCGTGGGGCTACGGCGGCGGCGGCGGCCAAGAGGCGGCGGCGGCAGGGTGGAGCCCGAGGCGACGGCGGCTAGGTGGGGCGGAAGCTAGGGTTAGGGATCGATTTGGTGTCTGATACCATGTGGAAAGTGTTTGGTGCATCGATAATCTCATTGATCGTGCACTAGGCACATATATAGGTACAGGGGTGTGACCGGGTCTAGTCTCCCAATAAATACAGGGGGAGAGAGACGCTACAGGTACGACATACAAAACCCAAACCTATACACGTACAAACATGTTCAACACACACAACTTACACCTAGAAGCTTTGAGCTGTCTTAGCCTCGCCCGGGTCAGGCCACCAAAGCACCAACCGTGCCTGGGCCTCGTAGGCCACGGTGCGCACTTTCTTCTGCTCGCCGGGCCACCAGCCTGCATGTACGCGCTCCGTATGCTCCGCCCCTGATCGATCTCCAGCCGCAAATCCACTCGATTACCGTGTCGCGAGCACCGCCCAGATCTCGTCCGGAATGACGATGAAGGTAACAAGACGTCTGGCGAGAAGCCGGTGCAGGCCGCCCCGGAGGCGCTGTGGCCGACCGTTATGAGGCCAAGCGCGTGGCAACTAGGTACGCGTCCTGTGAGCCCCGCCCCGGCGCGTCTGTGGGTAGAGCCCGTCACCATCACCGCGGTGTACCCAGCACCAGGTCCGCCCCCGGTACCGCGGCGAGCTCCAGGGTGGCGCCACCGCTCCCGCAAGGCACACCGCCTCCTGTTCCGCCGCCCATCCCCTACGTGGCGCGTGAGCGCGTCTAGAATTTGAGGATCTGGGTGCGTGATGCTCTGGAAGTGGAGGGGAATGGAGTTTGGAAGGGGAAAGGAAGACAGAGACCATTTCGGGTCGAAGGGAGGAGACGAAACGTGGGTCCCGCCTTACACCAGATGGTCGCCGCGTATCAGATAGCGTGTGCCGTAGGATGCTGATCGCGCGGCCGAGACGTGTGACCTCGCTGTAAGCCAGAACGAGGTCGACCAAGAAAAAGAAATTGCGGGTAGAAAACCAGCTTTGCCGGAGACTAGGCCGTCCATGGACCATGGGCTACTGGGCTTTTGCTGGCTGAGTGTCTCACGGCAACAGATTACTCAAAAAAAAAAACCAATACTCCTTTGATCAAAAGAATGCGTATAAAGTTCCCTAAAAGAGAATGCGTATAAAATTTGTTTAGAATTAATTGATCAAGTTTATAAAAATATTAACATCTAAAATGTCAAATCAATATCACTGAATACACAATAAAATATATGTGTATATTATACCTAAATATCAAGTATTATAATTGGCAAGAGTTTTTTTTTCAAGCTGAATTAAATTTAACATTGCTTGAATTTTCAGAAAATATATACAACTTGTTTCGATGAACGGAGGTAGCATACATTATTCCCACGCACGCGCGCGCACACACACACATATAACACAAATATCGCATTACTAGCATGTGGAGCCCACAATTAAGCTTCTCCAAGGAACCATATAGGTGACATCTGCACAACTCGATCGTGTTAATCATGAATAGAAGGTATTGTAATAAAATTTCGTATTTGTGTCTTGCACACACCTGTTTAAGACTGCCACAAAAGAAATTGGAAAACTAATGAAGTTGTGTGCATATATTTAGTGTATTATTATTTTTTTTGAATAAATGACTCCAGATTAGTACGTGTGTGTGGGTGAGAGAGATGAAGTATTTCGGTTGTGCCTCAATATACTACACTATGTATACTATATATATTAGAAAGACATTGAACAATATGGTGTGGCTGTTTGCATGTGCTTTCAAGGAGCTAAACAAAACTCACCCACCATGGTACCATTACTGTTAGACGGCCTACTATATGATCAATCTCGCTTAATTCGTGCTTGTCTTCCTACATCCCTCTTGTATCAAATAGCACACAGTAAAGTTACAAGAACAATGCTAGAATTAGGTTTGAGAGGCAACGGGGAAATCTACCCTTGGACATCAGTAACAGCAAGCTGGGACAGGGCGGGTCCTATGCCACCATCGAGGGGATCTCCGACGCCCAGAACGACGTCCGGTTCAAGATTTGGTAGGGTGGCGCCGGGCCGCCGGCTACCGGCTACGTCCACGACGTACGGTTCTACAACGTGCTCGTCGACGACTTCAACCATACGCCCATCCCCTCATCATCGACCAGCTCTACAGCGGCTCGAAGACGCCGTGCGCGAACTCGCGAACCAGAGCACGAATGTGCAGGTGAGCAATGTGATGTACCGGAAAATCAACGGTAAGATTGAGGAGGAAAGAGCGCTACAAGCTCGCTTGGAGCGACATGGTGATCAGCAGCATCAACCTGCTCCGGGAGACCGGGAGGACGGTGCCGAGGTGCAGACCGTGTGTAACTGCGCCATGGGTTTCGACTATGAGCCAGTCCGCCCTGCCGCAGACTGCCTCTGGAACAGCGTGTGCAGCGGTGGCGGGGGAGGCCAGTAGGTCGGCGAGAAGGTGCCGAGTGTCCGGCGGCCGCTGCACACCCAGCTTTGAAAATTGTTGGGTCAGTATGTGCAGTGCAGGTGTTAACGTTTCAGAGTTCAGACATGTTATTTTGACCTCCAAATTAACTAGGATTTTTTATTATTGTGCTTTTACAGCCACATCCACATGTATCGTTAAATTGGTTGTTGTATGACGATGTTTGATCCGACTCGTGTAGGCTTGCGATTAGCGAGAAGTACCTTTCCATTTCTGGGTGTCACTTCTTCATCACATTGTCACAAAAGAAAATGGAAAAATATTTTAAGTTGTGTGTATATATTTAGTGTCAAATGTTTTTCTTCCTGGAATAGATATATCCAGGTTTGAATTTATGTGTTCGGTTTTGCACGAGTTAATTACGATATTGAATTTTGCACTTTTATGGTGTGAGCGAGTGGACGTACTCCGATAGTCCAATTCACTTAGAAGACAATTCGTAACCGGGGTGTGCCTGGTTTTAGGTCAACATACTATGTACTATACATTTGAAAGACATTGAATACGATAGTATGGCTTTCAGATGGTTTTGTGCAGTACAAGTTCTGTGGATATATGCGGGTTCAAGTAGCTTAACAAAACCCACCCACTATGGTACCATTACTGCTCGATGATGTACTATATAATCAATCATGCTTCGCTCTTGTCTTCTTACTTCCCTCTTTTCTATCAAATAGCACATAGTAAAGTTAAGTATTGCGAGAACAAAAGATTAGGGAGGCAACGGGGAAATCTACCATTGTATTAAAGCTTGGAAAATAGGCATTTTCAAAACTAGCCCATGAATGGTAGATGTTGGTTTCATGAGCGGGTGATGTCATACAACCAATATAGGTTTTTCCCAAATAAGAGAGATATGGTATACCTACTGGATGAAACAACTCAGCCGGAGCCACCATGCAAAGATTGGTGTCAAATGAGACCAATGTTTCTTCCAAAATTCTAATGTTCTTCCGAATTAACCAAAGCTAAACCTACAACTATGTAATGATACCCATGTGTGGATCTAGCGTGGGAGTCATGCCCCCACAAATATTTTGCAAACTATTTTATATATATGTGTGTGTGTGTGTTTAGTTGGTCCGGACTAAGTATAATTAATATCATATTTTGAATAAAACATATAAGTATTATACGCACAGTGCATGCACACACAATGCTCCATCTATGTTATTTTGTTGTGGATGAAGTTGAACGTTTTGTGGATATATTGCAATATAGGTTTATTCACATGATAACGAGACTGTTTTTCAATGTTGATAGCAATAGGTTAAAATATCTAAAGAATTTTACCGATCTTTCTCTTAAGCTTGTTGAAACAAGAAAAAATGTTATTACGGTCTATACTCCATATACATGCTTCCTAAATTTGTGTTGCATTTAGTGTTGTGTTGACCATTCAAAACATGTTTGTTTCACATTCAAGCGAGTGAGGAACAACTTGAAAAAATTGCAGAGTGTTGGCTCCTAAAAGTGGCAAAGATCATCAAACATTGCTATGTTTATATTTTTTTAAATGCGCATATAACCCCATAGTATGATCATAGATCCTCCACTGAAGATTTACCCCCACTCAGGTTTTGCTCGCCCACAATGCCGACCAACCCAATAATTATCGACCAGTTCTACCGCGACTGAGGACGTCGTGCATGAACCAGAGTATGAATGTGCAAGTGAGCAACGTGATGCACGTCAACATCACGGGAAAGTCGAAGGTGGCGGAGGCGATCAAGTTCGCGTGCAGTGACGCCATGCCATGTAGTGACATCGTGCTAACAGCAACATCAACCTGCTCTAGGAGGACACTGCCGAGGTGCAGACCGTGTGCAATTGTGCCATAGGGTTCGACTATGAGCTTGTCCGCCCTGCCGCGGACTACCTCGGAAGAGGCTAGAAGGTCGGCTAGAAAGAGACGAGTGTCCGGCCGCTGCACACCAAGTAATGAAAAATATGGTAGTACTGTTATGTGCAAATGTTAGACACTCATAAATATTTGTTTGCGTGTATGGTAAATTAAAAAAATTCCGTAAAGCTACGCAACAACTGCCAAGATCTACTATGAAGATACATGCGAATACGAAGATCCAAAGATCTAGATTGAATATGTTACCAACACCGAAGTTGCGGAACAAGTGTTGATGACGTAGTTGATGTAGCATGTCGCCGTCTCCCTCAACCAAGCCTGGTAGAGATATTCCGGCGCCTTCTCCTCCTCGCCTTGTCACCTTGATCCAGCAGAGTGAGGGTCAACCGTCGGGATCGACGGATCACCCCTCCGAGAGCTTGCACGCGTACGCTGGGAAAGGTTCAGTAGGGCTTCGCCATCCAAGCTTGAAGCACTACTGGTGTATGTTAAAATATAAAAACCTAGCCTTTCCTATCAGTTCGGACTTTTGGAATAGTGGTCAGCGCATGAAGCTTGACATTTTTTTTTGAGTGCTGATATAACAATACTAATTTGGGACGCACATTTGACAGCATGTCTAGCCAAAACTTCAACAGGTTCTCCGAATACATAACAGTTCAAGTTGCCAACATAGAATAGATTCGCCATAAATGACATTTTCAGCTCATGACAACGATACCATGGCATTAACAGAGCGCAAGTACGCGCAGTTCTCCATGTTGACACGATGAAGAAGATCAAGCGCGTACTTGCGCTGTGTCAATGCCATCCCCACAACCTGGACGTGAGGGGGAGTGTCAGAAATATAATATATGCAGCAGCCTCCTGGTTTTGAAGACGAGCGTTTTCCCTCTCATGTGTGCAAGCTCCAGCGTTCTATATATGGTCTAAAACAGTCTCCACGAGCATGGCATGCTCGGTTGAGTTCTTTTCTCCTTGAGCTTGGCTTCGTCTCCTCCAAAGCCGACACGTCCTTGTTCATCTTCTCTCGGGATGGTGTTCAGATCTTTATGCTTGTCTACGTTGATGACATTGTTATCGCCGGATCTACATCAGAGGTGGTTGATCGACTAGTGGGATCGCTGGCTTCACAGTTTCCCATTAAGGATCTTGGTCGGCTGGAATATTTTCTTGGACTAGAAGCATCCTATCAGTCTGGGGGGGATGGCATTGACACAGCGCAAGTACGCGCTTGATCTTCTTCATCGTGTCAACATGGAGAACTGCGCGTCCACTTCTACTCCACTTGATACCACTCGGCCTCTGACACGCGAGTCTGGAACTCCTCTTGGTGCTGATGATTCCTTCCAGTACCGCAGTGCGGTGGGTGGTCTACAGTATTTAACCCTCACTCGTCCTGACATCTCGTTCGCTGTTAATAAGGTGTGCCAATTTCTCTCACAACCTACCAGCGCTCATTGGGAGGCAGTCAAGCGAATTATGAGATATGTGAAGGGCACAATGGAGACCGGGCTGCAAATTCGCCGCTCTCCGTCTACCGGCATCAGCGTGTTTACTGACGCTGACTGGGCTGGCTGTGTTGATGATCGACGATCTACCGGTGGTTTTGCTGTTTTCGTTGGTTCGAACCTTGTGTGTTGGAGTTCGAAGAAACAGCCTACTGTCTCTAGATCAAGCACGGAGGCAGAGTATAAAGCACTGGCTAATGGCGCTGCTGAGGCTATGTGGGTAGAGTCGCTACTCAAGGAGCTCGGTGTAATACAGCGGCGTGGCCGCTGTATTACACCGAGCTCCTTGAGTAGCGACTCTACCCACATAGCCTCAGCAGCGCCATTAGCCAGTGCTTTATAGTGTATATGAAGGTGGAGATCTCAACACATGAGAAGAAGAGAGAGAGATTATATCTAATCTAATTGGATAGGTTGCCTCTAATTAGAGGTTCCTCTAATCCAACTAGAAGAGATCTAAACTTGAGAGAACTTGTGTTTCTTGTGTGTCCTCCAAATATGAGGGGGTGGGTTTATATAGGAGGCCCAAGGGGTGGAGGGACTTGGTGAAGGGGAAATCTTTCTCCTTGTCCAAGTCAACTTGGGCAAGGGGGAAGTCCCCTAGCCCAATTCGGTTTGGGAGGGACCCCCTTTCTGCCGCCACCACCGGGTGGGGCCCACCCTAGGCCGAACTGACCTAGGGGGTGGGGCCCCCTTGTGCCGCACCGACCTGGGGGGTGGGGCCCGCCCTAGGACGGCCGGCTTGGCCACCGTCGCCGCCTCCTCCCCATGGGCCACAAGGGCCCATTAGGGTTTCAGGGGGGAGCCTCCCCCCTTCAGCGCCTTGGCCCACCACCACCATATGGTGGTGCGGCTACCTTGGTGGGCCCCTAGGGCCCATCTTGGTAGCCCCCATGGTGGGCTCCAATTTTATTTATATTTTTTTCCAATAATTATTTATCAATTAAATAAATTAATATTTAATTAAATAATATTTTGTCTAATTAATTCTTTTTTGAATATTTCCTTTTACAGAATATTTCACTGAATTAATTACCTATCATATAAAACACTTTTATATGATTCGGGACACCCAGTGTCCGCTGACAAAATACTCCGGAAGAATGTTTCCTTCTTATATAAACCCTCGGAATAAATCCGACCGTGATAACAATTTCTATCACAATGTTATCTCTCTGATATTTCCATGTCCATCACGTAGATACTATTTCGGTGATACTCTCTCCATGTTCCAGACCAACCAAAATACACAACTAACCAATCCTAGTTTACGCGTGTCCACCCTACAGGTTCGATAACGTGTAGCTATAATTGGATGTTCCCATCCAATGACCGGCCAGGGTCAGATCCCGGGATGATCTGAATAACTGCTACCGTTATGCGAAGACACTCTGTTGAACCTGTTGGTTATTTAATATATCATTCCCATTATTCGCGATACCAAAAACTTCGCCCGAGATATAGATCCGTGGATGTCACCATGAATCAATCATTGATTCATTACATCTCTGTCTATCTCATTAACCGGCAAGTTCCCTTTATTCGTTTCCGTATTATGATATCCCACACAGTGTAACTTCACCATGCATTGTCTACAGAACATATTGGATACATTTTAATACCGAGAGGGCCCAGGGCGTATCTCTCTAATCACCGAGGAGTAATTTCCCATCTCAGAACATTAGGATATACACACACCTTGGAATCACCCAGTGACTGCCGTTTTACTACCCAGTTACGGCCATAGTGTTGACAGTACCAAAGTGACTCTTCCAGTATGCATAGCCCTAATAACTTCATGGTTACAGGACAAGTTATATAATAACCTTACTGTGATAAAGCTAAGGACAAAAAGACAATTTAACGGAATCTCTGAGCATACCAAAACTTGGATCTACCCGCCATATTATTATCCAATAATATGCCATTCATTGATGCTGACACAAACAATGTCCATGACTAGGAAAGCACAGTCATCAAGCAATCAACAAATCAGTCCGTAAATGAACTAGGGTATATTTTACGTGTCCATATTCCCTACATGTGCGAGTGAGCTTTCCTCCAAATCACGTATTCAGGAACCACCGCATTTATAGCATAGAGAATACAAATCATAATTATTGAATCAGATGTATAAATACATTGCCTTTTGGGCATACATCAAACAGTCTCCCACTTACACAACTGGCAATGTCTAGTTTGCATAAGTTCAACATCTTGAGAGATGTTTGGTGTTTCTCATGCTCACTCTTGTGTGGTAGACTTATGTCCTTTTACTCCCTACTGGGTTATGTGAACTTATTCCTTTATGCACAAAAATATCCTTTTTCATGCACAACTTTCATTGATCATATGATCACTTGTAGCATCTAGTCATACAACGTGAAACCTTGATACTTCAACTAAGAACACAATTTCATTGTTTTCACAATTAGTTGTTTCTTTTACAAAGAACCACACCTAGTTCATATAATGAACCGACAACCATTCGTTTGGAAGTTATTATGCTTCCACTGTCTTTGCTACTTGTTGTAGTTTTCGTAATATAGCCTTATGTTTTAAATAAACATCCCATCGTAATGCGATGTTCGGAATTTAGAAAAATTCCGTTATCTATCCTTGGATTATCCTTTATACTTATCTCATAAGATTTTCCAATGTAACTCTTACATTATGAGTATTTCTCTCTTTTGAAGTAACTTCTTCAAAATACACCGAATGGAGAATTCTCATCTTAATTGGAGTCAACTGAACTTTTATCAAATTCAACTTGTCAACAATCAAGTTTGACTATTTTGTTTTGATCTTAAAATTTCACATCTTAAGAAATTCCTTTATGATCAAGATTTCAAAACAATTGATCAAGCTCACCACCGTACGAAACAGCCATGGTTCTTGCTCACGGATTTCTCTAACTTTATGAGAATGTTAATTCTCCCATGTTATTGAATAATATTCAAAAACACTTTAGTAAAATTTCTGCAACATTATATCTCACAATATATGGAAGGACGCGGATTTCCTAACAAGGGTGATAGCTAGGCATGCCTTTAAAACCATCCGATATGGTGATGTGATTCGCTCTGCCGTTTGCTCCATATCACGTCCGTTCACCGTCACCACGCACAAAGACACCAGTGATCACCGTGGTCATCGATGAGAAAACCATCAAACAACGGCACCGTGGACGTTGTCGTTATCTAAAGGACCTGAAAAATAGCACCGTGCCCACAATATTCTACACCGTGTCGGTGGCGGGGACCTGCATCCGAGGGCCGCTGCTTCACCGGGTCTGGCGGGCTGGCCGGCGAGGAGGACGATGCAGCCCAGGCCACATGCCCGGCACCGTACCGCCATGGACGCCTCCGTTCCTCAACTTCATGGCGGTGGAATTAAGGGTGGGGGCGGATGGCAGCGGTTAAAAAAATTGGGGGCGCTGCCGCCGGCACAGGGGTGTCCCGCCGACACATGGGATCCAGGCGGCGCCTGAGGTTGTTGCCAGGAGGAACGGGTCCACGGGGAGGAGACTGGCGGACGGCGCTGGCGGCCGATGCGGGAGAAGCAGGGGGCGGCGTCGCCGGCGTGGGCTGCAGGAGATGCGGGCGCCATGGATTGTCTGCTCCACGCAACTGGCGGCCTCGCTGACGAGCCCGACGGCACCAGCCATCTGGGGCGCGCGGGGCTGCGTGCTCGACACCACCATCTGCGGCGCGCGAGTGCAACGTGCCCAATCCCAGGCCGCCGGTGCCGCCATCGGACTCGGGAAGAAGTGGAGAGCTGGGCCGTGTTGGAACCGGCGCCAAACCATCCCGAGACGCGAGGCAAACCATCCTCCACCAGATCCTGTACGGCGCCGGCGGGCCTGTCGTGGTGGGATCACGGCAGATGCCATGGGTATGGCTTAGTTGGGGCCGAATGGTCGTTGGGGGAATCCGGGGAGGGTTTATGCACTCAAGATGTGCACAAGCAAGAACATGCAAGAAACCACAAGAACATGAACAAGAACCAAGAAAGCCAAGAACACAAAAGACACCACGATGTACCCAGGTTCGGGGCCTTCGTGAGGAAGTAAAACCCCTACTCCTGCCTTTCCTCTCTCAATATATCAGTGTAGTTCTCAGGTACAAGGTGCTCCTCGAGCTGTATGATGCTCCCGTGAGAGCTCTAGATGGAAGATGAAACTATGAAGGGGAAATGAGCTAGGGTTTTCGCCGTCCTCCTCCCTGGAGGTAGAGATGCCGCATATATACACAGGCCGAAGTACATTTTTACCCCTGCCTACAACTGACAATGGCATGGCCAAAAGGTAGAAGACAAGCCTCTGCCTCCTGCCAGCTCAACGGCCGGACTGTCAGGCCAGCCAGGCCTAGCTTTCCTCTTCCGGTCATACTTCAGTAGCCTGCCGAGGTCTAGCCTGTAGACCTTTCCCGAAATAGCCGAGTCAGCTCCTAGGCCCCCGAGCTTCCGGGAAACCCGTGGACGGACCTCGCCGTCCTCTGAAGCCTCGGGCTACGAGCTCTGCGGCCCCGTGACCTCTCTGACATGCCTCGATCCTTGCTGCCAACCTCGGATAACACTCCGGATCCTATACCTCGGTAGAGAATACCTTATTCCTGTGGTAGCTAGCTGACTGCCCCGAGGTTGATACCTCGGAGGATATACCTCGGAGAATATACCTCGGACGTACACCTTACGTCGGATGACGCCTCCTGCGTCCTTGCTCAATCGCTACCTCGGACAGCTTACTACCTTAACCTTACATGTCTTTACCTCATCATTACCCTACCCGGGGGTAACCCCCCGACAGTAGTCCCCGAAGCTGATGTGGTCTTGCAGCCTCGGATGAAAGGCCGCACCAGGTTCAACCCGAAACCACATGCGCTACGATGTTTTGCAGGTTACCGAACCAATACTCCGAGAAATCCATCGGTCTGTTCCTCGGGCCATACTGCTTTTCCGAAGTATCCGCCGAGATCTCGGACGTCAACCCCTCGATTTCTGCATCTTTACTGACTTCGGTCAGAGAACACTGTTCACGTGTCCCATCCGTCACTTCCTGGTCCACGATAGTCAAAGCACTCGAGTGCTTTCCACCACGCGGCCCACGTCAGCGGAGGTTTCCCGCTTGCGCCGCTTCGCGCTCCAGTAACCGCGCCGCACGACGGTTTGCCTCCTGCAACCGATCCTGTGGCCTGCTCCACCGCTATCTTCGTGCCACGTGGGCATTTGTGCACAAACGATCCCACTCGCCGCTCCGATAACCGCGCGGTAGTGCGCAGTTACCGCCCGCGGTTATAAATACGGGCCCAGGGCAGTGCTTCCCTCTTCTTCCTCATTCACTCGCCGTCTCGCCTCCATCGCAACCAGTGCCGCCGCTTCCAGTTGAGAAGAAACGCGTTCCCGCCGCCGCCGACGAGCAGCTCCTTCGTCGCCGCTGCGACCGCGTCACCGGCGCCGCCCTTCAGCACCTCGTTTTCACGGTATGTACTCCCTTTCTTGATACCCTAGGCATTGCTCTAGGTTTCTTCCTCTTCGCGCTTTGGTTCTTCATATGTTCTTGAATAAAATTCTATTTACCTCCTCCGGTAGATCTTACTCGCATACTTTTTGGGTAGAAATGAGTTTCATACCTCGGACAGACGTTCGCCTAGCATATATGTGCCTCTATGTACATAAGATAGCCGTCCAACTCCTCCTGAGTTAGCCAGATATAGCCTTAGATTCCAGATTTACTTTTTCCTTTGCTAAACTTCTGTGCATTCTCTGCAGATTGATTCTGCCGAGATGTCTCCTCCTGAGACTTCGGAACAAACCGAGGTTCCAGACCTCGAACTGGAGGTCGGAGAACGAGCCGGCTGGGAAGGTTCGGATGTAACTCCGGACGAAATCCAGTGGCTCAGGGCGACTCGGCGGATTCCCGCCGGGGTAGAGTGTCGCCTGCCAGAGGGCGAACTCGAGCCTCAAGTCAAGCAAGGGGAACGGGTGGTCTTCGTCGCGCACTTCCAGCGCGGCTTCGGACTGCCCGTTAGTGACTTCTTCCGGAGCTTCCTCGACAAGTTCGGACTCCAGGTTCATCACCTCCCCGCCAACGCCATCACCACTCTCTCCTGCATCGTTTCCTTCTCTGAGGGATACCTCGGCCTCGAAGCCACGGTAGACCTCTTTTCCGCTACTTCCAACTCAAGCGGCAAGTGATCCCGGATCCAAAGAACAAGGATCTGCCCAAGCAATTAACCGCCTGCGGAGCTGCCACCATAGCTCCTCGCCGAAACTCCATCTTCCCACGTATCACTACTCCGGACACCGTTCGCAAGTGGCTCCGGACGTGGTTTTACGTGAAGAACTCCGGCGAAGAGGACCTCCTCAACCTGCCGGCGTTCAACCTCAGCCCTCCTACAGAACAGCTCAACTGGGACTACACTCCCCCTCACACCGGCGAACTCAAGTCCATCCATGGGTATATTGCGAAATGGCAGGACCCGGAGGACCCCGGGAACGACGGGAAAGTCCTGACGGCCGACGACCTGGCCTGCACATTCGTGAAGCGCAGGGTCTCCCCTCTTCAGGCGAGGTCTCACAAGATCTGCCACATGAGCGGTCTTTATGACCCCACCCGTCATACGCACGTTGCACTGGACAACGCCGCGGTAGCTCGGCGAGTCCGAGCTATCACCAAGTCCAAGATCTCGACGCTTGGACATGGGGAAGGGAACCCCACTACCGGACCAATCCAGCGAAACAGGTACGCTATTCCGACGTTTTCTTCGATACTTCTTTACCACCGAGGTCTTGCTACCGACGTTCACCTTGACAATTTTTCTTCCTAACTCCTTTTCATATGTCTGCCATACAGCTGTTCGCCCGCCAGACCGCCGAGGATGGAGTCCATCCTGCGGACCACTTCGGCAAGGATCTCCCTGTCGAGGACCCACCATCCAACGTGGACCCTGACGACGAGGATTATATGCCCATTGCCTCGGCCCGCATCACCACCGCGGGTAAGCCTCAAGCACAAGCTTCAGTTCAAGAGATTTCGGATGACGAGGAGGGGTTCCTCGTCATGGAACCAATAAACGCGGTACCTCTCTCCCGCCTTCCTCACCTTCCGAACTTTACTCCAGCAACCAGCCGGAAACGCGCTGGTGCCGCAACTTCGGCCGCCGAACCATCCGCCACTGGAGCCTCCGGACCCACTGAGGCTCCGGTCAAGAGACGCCGGCTGAAGAAGTCCGGACTTCCTCCTCATGCCCGGGGGGCAAGAGGTTTCCTACCTCGGATGGGTAATGCTTTGCTTCTATAGCCAACAATGTTTGTTGTTTAAACATATTATCTCGGTATTAACACTTGACCTTCCTCTTTTCGTTGCAGTGCCCCCATAGACGTGGATCAGGAGGTATCCTCCATGACTGCACCCGTTGGTGCCTCTGAAGCCACGACCACCCCGACGAACTCTCGCCCAGGATCTCCACCGAGGTCTGGCCCGGCCTTGGGGAAATCTGCCCCCACCCGGGTCAGACTTCTCCGCGTCCTCAAACGGATGCCAATCGCGCCAGAACTCCGGCTACCGCCTTGCCGGAGCCTCGACTCTCCCCCCGCAGCCAGACTGCCCGCAACCAACAGCAGAAGCAACAGCAGAAGCAACAGCCCAAGCAGCAGCCCCAAAAACCAGTTCGCCAGACTACCTTGCCGTTGGAGAAGGGCAAGGAGAAAGAAAAAGAGACGGTGAAGTCTAAGGTCACCCCCAAACCAACATCTGGGTCTGGCACCCTGACTATTCTTCTCCCTCAAGGATGCAACCGAGGTCTCCTCCCCCGGCGACACGCCGAATTCCTCCATTCGCCGCACCCATTGATGAGACTGCCCCTCCGGCCGAAGAATATGCTCGGAGGGCATCTCTTATATTGGATAACCGGCCTGCTTCAAGCTCCGAGGCTACTTTGGCCTTGGAGGCCTCGGTTAGGGGCATCGAGCAGGGCGGACCGTGGGGATTTCCTCCTCTGCGCACTGATAGTGACCAGAGCCTCGGCTCCTTGGAACACTACAATGCAGACTGGAATTCTGCAGACATGGACGAGGTCTCTTCTGCCTCCTTGACCGCCCAAGGGGACGAGCATCCTGCGGGGAGCAGCCTGCGCCCGACGCATGCTTGAAATGCAAACTTCTGCTTTGCTTGCTACTCGAGCTGTCAACGTAAGTTCCACTTTCTTTACTTTCATGCAGTATCTCCTCTAATATCCACCATCTCCAGTCCCCGAGATTCGAGGTAAACTATTGACGCTCCGCCGGAGTTAAAATTGTTTGGCTTGAATCTTAACTCTCCATTTTCATCCGACGTATCCAATCCATTTTTATCTCACTTTAGCATGCACCTCGGGTACGAGTCCCCGAGACTCCTGTCGAGGCATACCCCGGCAACATTTTCCCAAAGAGTTGACTCCGAGTCCCCGAGACTCTTGTCGAGGTATAGCCTTTCTAACCGAGCTATATTTTTCTTCCTTGCAGAATGCTATGAACGTTCGCACGGATATCTTCCATACCCTCTGTTTGACCACAAGAAACTCCACGACGAGCACAAGGCCGTCCTTGCAGCGAAGAAAACTTCGGATGACCAGCTAGCGCAAGAGAAAGCCGAGGTAGCTCGTCTGGTAAAGGAACTGAAGCGCATCACTGAGCTGCGGACGTCTGAAAAAGAGCAGCTGCAGGC
Organism: Poa pratensis; assembly: GCA_947311845.1. Classification (NCBI taxonomy): domain Eukaryota; kingdom Viridiplantae; phylum Streptophyta; class Magnoliopsida; order Poales; family Poaceae; genus Poa; species Poa pratensis. The sequence goes on from CAMZMU010000095.1 coordinate 31,383,116, forward strand.
GGAAAAGGCCAGTGTTGTTGAAACAGAGAAGAAACTTCGGGAGGATGCCGCCAAGGAACATGAGAATGCGCTCCAGTTAGCCGAGGCCCGCGCCACCTCGGCCACCGAGGCTTATGAAGCCCTTCAAGCTTCGGTTAACCAGCTCCTCCCGACGCTGGAACGCATCAACCAAGAAATGGACAGTAAGCTTCTTGCCCCCCTTATCCTTGCTTTGTCCTCAACAGTACTGGCTCTTTGCCGAACTGTTTCTTTCATTATTAACAGGCTATCCTTCTGCAGAGCACTTCACCTACACCCAAATCTCGGCCCGCAATATCACTGCTCAGCACAGGAAGAGGCGTAACGAGACGAACCCCGTCTGGACCGTTGAGGACCACATCGTGGCCATCAAAGCTCGGATCCATCCCTTGAAAACCATTGGGTCCGAACTCCTCGACGCAGGTCTGTCTGCTTTCCGAGCCTTATGGCCTCTTGCCGATGCTCCCAATACTACGCCCGAGCTCGCCGCCAAGCTTCGTGAAGCCGAACAAAGACTCCGAGAGTGGCGTTCATCTTCAGCTCGCGCTGGAGCTGATGCCGCTCTCAAATTCATCATGACTTGGTGCGAGAAGATCGACCTCGAAAAGATGGACACTCTTCGCCGAGGCTCGCCCTGGTCCTCGGACCCAATTCTCATCAAGCGCCGCGAAAAGATGGCTGCCTTCTTCGCTGGATATGCCAACACAAGAACTTGAGCGAAGGAGACACCTACTCCGACGCCGAGGATTACGAGCCAGAAGACGAGGAATACGAAACAGAATCCGACGTCGAGGCCGAGCAAGGTGACGACGGTGAAACCCGCGAAGCAGAAACCGAGGCTTCTCCACAACCTGACGCCGAGGTTACTGCCGACGTTGCCAGCACTTCCCAGGCTACCTCGGCTCCGGACGAAATCCCTGCTGCCTCGGCTGTTGCCGACGTAATTCCTGATGCCTCGACCTGAACTTATGCTTGGCCAAAAAACTTCATTAAATCCCCGGTATGCCGGGACGCAGATGTAATCAAACTTAAGTAGTTCCTTTGCTACCTCTATTACTATTATGCTCATCGAACCATGCTTTTCTAAGCTTTATGTCGAATCCTTTTGAATGATTGCTCGAGTTTACTTTCGTGTTTACTATATTTGGCATTCTTTGCTCTTGTCTGCCATTCTGGCGTTCGACAGTCGAGTCACAAGATTGTTGTTCATAGCATACAGTACTTGGTAAATTCCGAGGTATGTTTCAAAGTCATCCGACATAAAAAAGAAGTAAAAACAGGGGTTAGTAAACGACATATGCCGAACTGTCTTTTTGGACCGAGTCCCCGAGTTCATTTTCATGTTTCCCATGTTCTTTCGTCTTTGCTCTTGACTGCCATGCTGGCGTTCGTCAGTCGAGTCACAAGATTAGTTACATAGCATACAGTACTTGAAGTTTGAGACGAGGTTCAAAATAGTTCGGCATACGAACGAAGAAAGAGTACAACAAAAAGAAACATGCAATCATAAGAGCGAGGCAGTCCCCGAGCTCACTCTCGAGGTGCCGAAGTTTTTATTTAAAGATCAGCCGAGGTACATACATATACTTCCTTCAACAGTAGAAGGGTCGGAGTAGAGCTACATTCCATGGACGCTGAAGCTCCGAATCGGGTCTATCCAGCCCATCTCCCCTTGGTTCCTGTGCATCTATAAGATAGTATGAATCATTGTGCAGAGCTCGGCTCACAATGTATGGTCCCTCCCATGGAGGTGACAACTTGTGCCGACCTTTGCTGCGCTGACAAGCCTCAGCACTAGGTCTCCTTCATTAAACTTTCGGGGTTTTACATGCCGGCTTTGATAGCGTCGGAGACCCTGCTGATATATTGCTGACCGAGATAAGGCCAATTCTCTTGCTTCCTCAAGCAAATCTACAGCATCTTCCCGAGCTTCTTTAGCCTCGGCTTCTGTGTACATTGCCACTCTGGGCGCATCATATTCAATGTCGGTTGGCAGCATTGCCTCGGCCCCATAGACCATGAAAAATGGCGTATAGCCAGTTGATCTGTTCGGTGTGGTCCTTAGACCCCACAGAACTGCTGGTATCTCATCGATCCAACACCCCGGTGTTTTCAACAGTGGTTCTATTAGCCGAGCTTTGATTCCGGCCAATACCAATGCATTTGACCTTTCTACTTGCCCATTAGCCTGTGGATGAGCCACCGAGGCTACATCAAGTCGAATTCCCTTACTCATGCAGAACCGAGCAAACTCTCCGACAGCAAAGTTCGTGCCGTTGTCTGTAATGATACTATGAGGATATCCATATCTCAGGATTATTTCCTTCAAAAAGGTCACTGCCGTATGACCATCCACCTTTCGGATTGGCTTCACCTCGATCCACTTAGTGAATTTGTCCACCATCACCAGTATGTGAGTCATATTGCCTCGGGCTGGCTTGAATTCTCCCACCATGTCCAGACACCAAACTGCAAAGGGCCACGTGATAGGAATGGTCTTGAGCGCCGAAGCTGGCATGTGCTGCTGCTTGGCGAACCTTTGGCACCCTTCACATTTCCGAACTATATCTTCTGCATCGGCATTGGCGGTGGGCCAATAGAACCCGTGCCGGAACACCTTGGCCACCAGAGCTCTTGTGCTGCAATGATGTCCACATTCTCCTTGGTGGATCTCTAAAAGCATCTCCTTGCCTTCAGCTGGTTCGACACACCTTTGCAACACCTCGGTCACACTTCTCTTGTATAGCTCCTTGTTGATGATGGTGTATCCCTTAGCTCTCCTCTGGATTCTCCTTGCCTCGGTTGTATCACTTGGCAAACTTCCATCGGCTATGAAGTTCATGATCTGCTCCGCCCATTCCGGCACTGGATGCAGAGGAAAAAGCCTCTCATCTATCTCCATTGGTTCGGTCGCCATGATCTCCTTCATGATTTCCTCCACCATTGCTCGGCCAGTCCCCGAGTGTTGGTGCGAAGTCCCCGGGTCAGACCCGAAGTTCCCACCATCTATCTCCATAGGAAAGCTCTATCATTCCTCGGATACTGCGAAGCAGTCCCCGAGTCCGGCCAAACGCATCCGACGTCTACCTCCATAGGAATGGGCTCAGACTCCGAACTTGGCGGTAAGAAAATTGACTCAGAGTCAGGCGAGGGCTTGATTGAAGGAGTTCTCAAATGGTTCAGTGCTATCCCCGGTGGCACCGGTTCTTTGGATGAACCGAGCTTAGACAATACGTCGGCGGCTTCATTCTCTCCCCGAGGTATGTGCTTGTACTCACATCCTTCGAAGAACCCAGACACCTTTTGCACATGAAACCGATACAACTCCATGTTCGCATCCAATGCATCCCAAGTGCCGTGGATTGATGCACCACCAAAGCTGAATCGCCGAAGCATTCTATACGCCGGACACCTATCTCCTTTGCCACCTTGAGCCCATGGATCAGGGCCTCATACTCCGCCACGTTGTTCGACGCCGAGAAATGGATTTGCAGCACATACTTCAACTGGTCTTGCTTCGGCGAGGTTAGGACTATGCCGGCACCTAATCCGACCTTGGTCTTGGACCCATCAAAGTGCATCTTCCAATAATTATAGTCCGGCAAGGGCGGCTCATATTGCATCTCGGCCCAATCGCATAAAAAGTCCGGTAGCGCCTGCGACTTGATTGCATCTCGCCTTTCATAATGCGGAGTATATGGAGATACCTCGATCGCCCATTTGGCAACTCGCCCAGTTGCGTCCTTGCATCCGATGATCTCCGAGATTGGAGCATCACATACCACCGTCATGGGATGCTCTTGGAAGTAATGCTTCAGTTTCTTAACCGCCAGGTATACTCCGTACGTCATCTTCTGGTAGTGGGGTAGTTTTGCTTCGACGTGGATATCACCTCGCTCAGGTAGTAGATTGGTCTCTGCACCGATTTGCCTCCTTCGTCTCGCTCCACCACCACTGCAACACTCACGACCCGGTTTGTAGCCGCAATGTATATCAACATCGGTTCATTCTGCAAAGGGGACGCCAACACCGGAGCAGTGGACAACATCTTCTTCAGCTCATTGAACGCCGCGTCCGCCTGCGGGGTCCAAGTGAAACTGGTACTTTTCTTCATAAGTTGATACAATGGTAAGGCTTTTTCTCCTAGCCGACTTACAAACCGACTTAAAGATGCAAGGCATCCCGTGAACTTCTGCACATCTTTTAAACAGTTCGGCAACTTCATTCTTTCGATAGCTCGGATCTTAGCCGGGTTAACTCTATACCTCGGCTCGATACGAGGAAACCGAGCAATTTTCCAGCCGGGACACCAAAGGTGCACTTGTCCGGGTTAAGTTTCAACCGATACTTTCTTAAGTTTGCAAATGTCTCTTCGAGGTCTTCGATGAGAGTATGCTTCTTTTTAGTTTTGATAACAATGTCATCAACATACACTTGCACATTCTTGCCCATTTGAGAGTGTAAGCACTTCTGCATACACCTTTGATAAGTTGCCCCGGCATTTCTCAAACCGAAACACATGACACGATAGCAATACGCCCCGTACGGGGTAATAAAGGCAGTCTTTATTTGATCATCAGTGTTCAGTGGGATCTGGTGAAAACCAGAATATGCATCAATAAAAGACAACAGCTCACATCCAGCCGTAGAATCGATCACTTGATCAATCCGAGGTAAAGGAAAGGGATCCTTCGGGCACGCCTTGTTCAGGTTGGTGAAGTCAATGCACATGCGCCACACCTTGACTATCGCCGGTTCGTCCTTCTTTTTCTCCACGAGGACTGGATTAGATATCCAGTCCGGATGCAGCACTTCCATGATGAAGCCTGCAGCCAGTAACTTCGCCAATTCTTCGAGTACCACCTTTCTTCGGTCATCTGAGAGCCGCCGCGTCGGTTGACGCACTGGTTTCACCTCTGGCCGAACAAACAAAGAGTGCTCTGCCAACTCCCTCGGAACACCTGGCAGGTCTTTAGCCGACCATGCAAAAATGTCCCGATTCTCACGGAGGAAGTGACAGAGCGCGCTTTCCTATTTCTCGTCCATGCCAGCACCAATGATGGCGAAACGCTCCGGGTTCTCCGAGTCCAGCGGGATTTTCTTGGTCTCCTTGGGCACCTCGAATGAAGCGCTCATGTCCGGAGTAATTAGTCCGGACATGCCGAGCTGAGTAGACTGCGCCATTGCCACCACCTTCTGAAGTTGCTTCTTCTCCGCCGCGATCACCAAGGACTCGGCTAAACTAGATCCCGCCGAGGCACATTGCATAGCCTTCTTGTAGTCACCAGAAATGGTTATTATTCCCTTGGGCCCCGGCATTTTCATCTTTAGGTAGGCCACATGAGTGGAGATCATGAACTTGGCCAAGGCTGGCCTTCCCAGCAAGGCATGGTAAGGGCTCTGCAAGTCCACAACCTCGAACTCAAGACTTTCAACTCGGCTGTTATCTCGGGTACCAAAACCCACGTCGACCCAAATCTTTCCCATAGGTGCACAAGAGACCCCGGGCACAATACCGTGAAACGTACAGCTGCTAGGCTGCAACTGGTTCGGTGAGTATCCCAGCTTGACCATGGTGTCTCGGTACATGATATTTATGGCACTCCCATTGTCCACCAAGACTCGGGTGAATCTCACATTGTTGGTCGGCCCACAGAACGTCGGATCCACCACCAGTGCATAGTTTCCAGGGCTCGGCATGATCCGAGGTGTATCTTGCCTGCTCCAAGTGATCTCTTGCTCGGACCAATTCATGTATTTCACCACTGCTGGAGTTACTGCATTCACCTCCTTGGCACGCCTCAGCATACTCTTCTTATCAGTTGACTCAGTCACAAACACCACGTAACTCTGATGTACTTCCCTATAATCATTACCGGGGTTCTCATACCTCTGATTCTCAAAGGACCACGTTTGGCTTTGGCCGGCACCACCGTTGTTGTTGTTGCCCTGGGCACTCACTGCATTCACCGGTTTCGCCTGCACCATCTTCTGGTTTTGGGCCGCATGCACCGGGGTTGAATTTGCTCCGGTTAAGCTCTGATTCTGCGCCGCTATGGTCGGCTTATGCTGCTGCTGCGTTCGGATATTGAGGTCTACGCCATTGGTTCGGTGGCCCACTCCGGTTTGTCCCAGCTTTCGCCCCTTCTGCAGCGGTTCGGTGATGAAAACTACACTGCAGAGTGGTATGGTTGGGTGTTTTGCCATTCCTGCCATGATAGATACATGGCCCATTCACCAATGACTCGTAAGTCACAGGTGGTCCGGCCTCCTGCCACTGCTTCGCACCACCGCCCTGACTCTGGTTCTGGTTCGGAGTCCATGCCTGACCCTCAGTCTTCGGTTTCTGGGCGCCTCCAGGTCCGGACTGACTTGGGTTTACAGCATTGACTTGGAAATCTGGTTCTCTCCTCTTTTGCCCGAACTCTTGACGGTTATCAAACCTCGGTCCGTTGTTGCGATTGTTCATCGGATTCCTCCTGTTCCGGGCATTCCCATCCATCAGAGGCTGCATCGGATCGCCAAGGGCATAGGAATCAGCTATCCGAATCGTCTCGGCCAGAGTCTTTGGCATATCTCTCTGGAGCCTCTGCCACAACATGCTACCATACCGACATCCATCAGCGAACCACGCTATAGCCTGTGCTTCGATAACTCCTTCACAGGAGTTCCGAACATTGCTCCACCGAGTCAAGAATTCTCGGTCAGTCTCATTGTCCTCCTGCTTGCACGCCTGCAAAAGCTGAGGTCGGTTTGGCCTCTTGTAAGTGCTGGCGAAGTTGCTATTGAATGCCTCCTCTAAATCCAGCCAGCAATTGATGCTATTGAATGCCTCCTCTAAATCCAGCCAGCGATTGCCCCCCGCAATGTATACTGCTGAAACATAATCAGCTAGCCAATCTTGCGGCTTGGTGCTTCCATTGTACGGCCTGGTACTCCGACCCAACTGAAACTGAGACACTGGTGGAGGTGGTTCCCTCATGATCCGAGGTCCAAAACACGCCGGACCAGGAGCACCTTCCTCTTCCAACCTCTCGGACTTGTAAATCCGATCTAGCTTGTATCGCGCGTCACCTGTAGGCAACGTCCGAGCTCCGATACGCTCTCCCAATGCACCATCCACTCTATAGAATCCAGCCCGCTCCATGGCTGAATTTCCATCATCATATCGGTCGCCACCTCGACCGACGCTCTTCGGCTGCAGAACATACTCCGGCTCTTGCTGATACTGCTCCTGCGGCCGGGGTTGCTGCTGATGCCTCGGGGGCTGAGGTGGTTTACCTCGGCCAGCCGATGTTGCTTGCCCACCGTTTGATTTCCCTGAGCCGACCGGCCTTTAGCTCGGCTTGCATCACCTAGGCCGGGGTCTCCATTAGCTCGGCTAGCGTCACCGACCTTTTGCTTTCCAGCTAACACCGGATCGTACACCTGCAGCTGCATCTCCTTGTTCCGACCTGAAGTTACACTCCGGGCACGTTCGGCTCCTCCGACGTGTGGAGACGAGGCTTGCCCCTTGGACCCCTGGCTAACTGGCCTAATCGAATGGACCGCCTGCGAACCGCCAAGCCTGGCCTTGCGGAGGGCTTCATTTTGCTTGCTGGCCACATGCACTAACTCATTGAGCCGCTTCTGCTGCTCACGCCATGGATCTCCGGTCAACTCCGATAGCCCGGCCCTTACTGCTTCGGCTGCTCTAAGGTTCTTGGCTGGTGAACTATACACCGGCCTACCAGTAGCCGACCTGCTACTTGTTGCCTTAGTCGAGCTCGAGACTGCAGCCCTAACCATCTCCTCATAGAGGTCCTTGCCTCGGTTGAACAGAGCAGCTTTCTTACGCCGCACAACCGGAGTGAAACCATCCTCTATACCATGTGCAGCATTGTACTCGTTTTGCTCCATATCAAACTGCTGCCTAGCCTCGGCCAGCAACCGAGCTTCTCTCATAACTCTCTGGCGCTCTGCCTATAACCCGGCCACCGTATGCTCCACACTTGCATCTACTGCGAGTGGCCGAGCTAACCTATCAACGATAGATTCTAAGGGAAACTCTTCCCTTGGCATGCCCAACTGCTCATTCTGACTAGGTTTCTCGTACGGAAACTTCGCCGCCCGACTGATTTCTCAGGCATCGCGGTTGGCGTCGCCTCCACCTCGGCTAGCGCGACTTTGCCAGCATCCGCCTTGCTAGCTGCAGGCTGGGTACCAGCCACCATCACCTCCACACACCTCGGAGGGTGAGTAACACGTTGGCCCAAAGCCGCCAGGAGTGGAGTTTCGTCGTCCATGAGCACCTGCTCCGGGTACTCGCGAACCACCTTGACAGCAACGTATGTGGGGAAGCTGCCGAGCATCATGAGGAAACCATTGGTGGGGAAAGGCTTGCCGGCGAAGCAACCCGCATTGTCACTCACAAAGGCAAACTCGCCGATGTTGGCAACAAGGCCAGAAAGAACACACTCAGAGGAGCCCGTCCGGATGGAAACTCCACCCAACGCCTCAATCTGCCCCACGGTGGGCGCCAACTGTCGTGGTGGGATCACGGCAGATGCCATGGGTATGGCTTAGTTGGGGCCGAATGGTCGTTGGGGGAATCCGGGGAGGGTTTATGCACTCAAGATGTGCACGAGCAAGAACATGCAAGAAACCACAAAAACATGAACAAGAACCAAGAAAGCCAACAACTCAAAAGACACCACGATGTACCCAGGTTCGGGGCCTTTGTGAGGAAGTAAAACCCCTACTCCTGCCTGTCCTCTCTCAATATATCAGTGTAGTTCTTAGGTACAAGGTGCTCCTCGAGCTGTATGGTGCTTCCCGGGTGAGATCTCTAGATGGGAGATGAAACTACGAAGGGGAAATGAGCTAGGGTTTTCGCCGTCCTCCTCCCTGGAGGTAGAGATGCCACATATATACACAAGCCGAAGTACATTTTTACCCCTGCCTACAACTGACAATGGCATGGCCAAAAGGTAGAAGACAAGCCTCTGCCTCCTGCCAGCTCAACGGCCGAACTGTCAGGCCAGCCAGGCCTAGCTTTCCTCTTCCGGTCATACTTCAGTAGCCTGCCGAGGTCTAGCCTGTAGACCTTTCCCGAAATAGCCGAGTCAGCTCCTAGGCCCCCGAGCTTCCGAGAAACCCGTGGACGGACCTCGCCGTCCTCTGAAGCCTCGGGCTACGAGCTCTACGGCACCCGTGACCTCTCTGACATGCCTCGATCCTTGCTGCCAACCTCGGATAACACTTCGGATCCTATACCTCGGTAGAGAATATCTTATCCCTGTGGTAGCTAGCTGACTGCCCCGAGGTTGATACCTCGGAGGATATACCTCGGAGAATATACCTCGGACGTACACCTTACGTCGGATGACGCCTCCTGCGTCCTTACTCAATCGCTACCTCGGACAGCTTACTACCTTAACCTTATATGTCTTTACCTCATCATTACCCTACCCGGGGTAACCCCCGGACAGGGCCACAGCGCCATCCACCGCCTATGCATCGCCCTCGCGGCCGCCTGGTCCCCAGAACGGAGCGGATCTGGCGAGCCCGGCGGTGGTAGCAAAGGGCGACGAGCCGGCGACGGGGGCCCACGGGAAAACATGCCGGCGGTGGTAGGAACTCGTGGGGAAGGGGAAGTGGACGGGAAGGAGTGGTGGTGGGGAACGGGTGGGCGAGAGAGACCGTGCGGGGGTTGATTTTGTTCTTCTTTTTTTAGGCGGTCGGGGTGGGTTTAAATCTGCGTAACGGCGTTAACTCGATGTGCGGTGGGAAATGCCCTATAGAGCTGATCAATGGTTGGATGCCCATGTGTAGCTATCCTCCATGTTAGCCCACTATTTCCCATATATGGAAACTTTCATATATGTTGTTGATTGTGTTCCAAATATATATGTCATTAAATACCTTTAACAACATATCATATTGTATCAAAACAAAACTATCTAATATTATACTATTCTTCAAAACCGAATAATATAATTAAGCTCCCACTGATTTTCTTGAAACTATGATCTGCAATCTTTGCTTCAAAGTTAGTCCAACTCACGTAGAAGAATTTTGCAATCATATTATATATGTCATTAATTTGTGTGTTTGTTTTCACACGCGTTAATTACGATATTGAATTTTGCATTCATTGTGTATTGTCGGTGTGTGGATGTACCCCGTTAGTCCAACTCACGTAGAAGACAAGTGTATGTGCGTCATGTGTGTGTGCAAGAGAAATATGCGGAAGAGAGATAGGGAGACAGAGAGATGAAAAGGCCCAATTTTATTTTGGTTGTGCCTCGACATATTATGTAGGAGTACTGTATATTAGAAAGGTATATTGAATAATATGGTATGATTTTCACATGGTTTTGTGATGTCCAAGTTTTGTCGATACATGTGCTTTCAAGGCGGTAAACAAAACTCACCCACCATGGTACCATTATTGTTCTATGGTATACTACTATATAAATCGATCTAGTTATGTGCTTGTCTTCCTACTTCCGTCTTTTGTATCGAAAAGCACAAAATAAAGTTAAGTATTGTGAGAACAATGCTAGGATTAGGTTTGAGAGGCAGCGGAGAGAGAAATATAGTCATGCATATACCCTAGCTAGTGTTAAAACGTGGGAATTGAAGGAGGACATAAGCCATCGAGCGACGATCACCGACTGGTGGCCAGCGGCCGCGTCGTCCGTGCCATGGAAGGTGCAGAAGAAGGAGCTGAATTCGTTACTGCTGCTAGTTATGTGGAGCCTCTGGACTGAGTGCAACGGGCGTGTCTTCAGACACACATTATGGATGAATGGCGTAGCTGGGTGAGTTGTAGACGTGGGCCGACTAGAGGAATAGGCTAATTCATCTACTGAGAGGTTCTCGAAAAACATTTTAGTGTTTGCAAAATTTAGCGGTTGTACTCGATGTATCTAAAAAAAGGAAAAAATTAGACCTTTAAATTATTCGGTAAAAGACTGATCCAGAGAAAACATGAAAAGAACTACAGAACCAGCTTTGATGGGGACTTGGCTGACCATGGGCTACTGGGGCTGTACGGGCTGACAGTCGCACCTACCACATACATGGCCCGTGCCCAGGGGGAAACCGACAGCCACAATCGCTCGGCTCCCACACCCAGAGTCCCAGACTCCCAGTGGCGCGCGTGTGGTAGCAGGCCAGACCGCCAGAGGCCGCCCACGGCGAGAGGCGCCTCTTTTTTTGGGACATTGTATGCCCGCGGGCATACATCCCTTGTATTGATAAAAGTACGGATATAAAGATGGCACAAATACAAGCAACATAAAAATATGAGAAAATAAGCGATTAAACTGCTGCAAACCGTCATCGTCGCAACTACCAAGCATCCACGTCTTTCGTTGCCGCCGGAGAAGAAGAACACCAGCAGTTGGTCCACATCTTGACGTTGAAGAAACCCCTTGCCGTAAGGCGTTAATGAGCCGCAATAGCCACCAGCCCCGTAAGGCTGGATCTATCCCGCTAAGGAACATCGGCCGGAGGAGCCATCCGAGCCTCTTCAACGTCGGATTCGGGGCCAACACCACCCGACCCTTCAACAGGCGGTTGGATCCCACACCATTTTCCGCAGATCCACAACAGTCAGCACCGTCGTATTCCAAGAGCAGCCCCTTCCCGCCCTCACGCCTAGATGCAACGTCAGATTGAAATTTCTCCAACAGCTTGGACTTCACAAGCCTCTCGCCGGCGCCAGCAACACCTCCGACTAGTAGGAGTAAGAGCTGAAAGACCATTATTCTTACGAGCACCATCGGTATCAGCCCCACCATGACACCGACAGAGGAAACACGAAACCTAAAAAACTAAAAAAAACTTAGGACGAAACACCACACGAACGAGAGCCGGAGCTCCCCTTCCCCTCATGCTGCCAAGACAACGAGCGCAGGGGAAGGGGAGCGGTGGATCGCCGATGGATAACTCTCGCTGTGGACCGCTGGCGACTAGTTAGAAACGGGAGAGGAAATATCTGGTAGCAGCGATTTATTTTTTGCGGGAATGTCGTATAGAATTCTGACGTGCCTCTTTTCTCACCTCCCTCTCCAACTCCCGTGGCGTCACCAACATCCCTTTCCATCTATCTTACAAACGAGAGAAGAACTACATATATTGCGGAAATGATCCTTGTACACATCATTCAGACAGATGGCAACAATTTAATGTTGCAAGAAAGTAGGTATTCACACTTTCCAAATGCAGCTAGGATGATGCCACATTTTTCATGTGTACTATGTTTGACAACACGCACATCAGCCGCGCCCAGAACCGCGTCCGGATTGGTGTCGACTACGTCCGGTTCTTCAACGTGCTCATTGAAGATGTCGACCACCCCATCATCATCGACCAGTTCTCAGGGCCGGGCCAGCAAAAATAGGGACTTGTGCCAAAATTTAAAATGGGTCCTACTCTTTTTTGTCAAAATCTGGCTACCGATCCTGTCGAATTGCCTATTACGATCGGGGAACTGCCGATCCGCCAATCGCAAATGTGGAGGAAGCCAAAAAAGAACAAAAACTAGCTCTCGAGGCTTCTCACCGGTTTTCTCGTGTCACTAGCCTGATCGATCCGTAGGGGGTCCTCACCCCGTTATGGATTACTTCAAGTCCATAAGCACATTTCCACTCACCGATGAACTAGTACGACGCCATGACGACATCTCTAGACACCCAAATTAGGGAAGAAACAAAACACGAACTGGCGCTTGACGCTTCTCGTCGGTATTCTCGTTCTGTTCTGGACTAGCACAAGTCCACGACCACATCTCCAGGCGCCCAGGTGAACGCCTTCGAATTATTTTTTGAATCGATTGGTAAATGTTAATTTTGTTCTTCACCGAGAAATTCAGAAATAAACTCAATAAATTTTAATTTAAAGGTTTAATAATACTGCATATGCCTATTTTTACGAGTCAATGTGTGGCTAGGCATCACTTGTTAGCCCCTAATCATAGGTTAAAACAAAAGAAAAAATATGCATTGAGCATTCGACCACCTAATGGACAAATTAAGTCATCTTGACCAATGGACTATTGCTTTTCTCCCATATAAGAGTGGGTACAATTGGTTTTATCTACATATTTTAACTTAAAATTCAAATTTGGCGCCTCCAAAAATTCGGGGCCTTGTGCGGGCGGCACATTCAGCACACCCATGGGCCCGGGCATGAGCCCGTCCGCTTGTCGCGGACTGCATAAGGAACAGCACGTGGGACAGCTAGAAGGTCGTCGAAGCGGAGTGTCCCGCGGCTGCACACCAAGATGTGAAAAAATATGATAGTACTATTATGGTTGCACGTGCTTTCAACTTCAAGGAGGTACACAAAACCCACCCACTATGGTAGCATTATTGTTCGATGGTAGACTATATAAATCAATCTCGTTTTGTGCTTGCCGTCTTACTTCCATCTTTTGTAGTAGTATCAAATAGCACAAAATAAAGTTAAGTATTGCGAGAACAATGTTAGGATTAGGTTTGAGAGGCAAAGTAGCCATGCGTTAAAACTTGGGAAGGAAGGCGGAAACAATCAACTCGTGTAGTGACATTGTGGTAAGCAAGAGGAACCTGCTTCAAGAGTACAATGTCGATGCTCATGTCTTGTACCACGACACGACGTGGCTCAACAATTAGCCCGCCCGCCCATCCACCCATTGCCTTAGGAACTGCGTGTGCCACGGCAGAGCCCAGAATGTGGTAAGTTCAGATGTACGTTACAGACGTGCCTTTTACCGAGCGATAAATATAATTGTATGACGATGTGTCATTTGACTCATGTGCGTGTGGTGATTGGTTTGAAAAATACTCTTATCTATCTTGGGGTGTTAGTTTTTGTTGTTTGCAAAATCTGACGGTTGTATTTATGTAATGTAGAAAAAAGAAAAATTTAGATATGTTCACATGCACACAAATGAAACTCATCCTTTTTAGAACGGATAGAGTAAAAAAAAAGGAAAATTTAGCAAAGAAGACCGTTTAAATTCTTCGGAAACCGATCTAGAGAAAACATGAAAGAAAAAACTACAGAACCAGCGTTGCCGGAGACTGGGTTGGCCATGGGCTAGTGGGCCAGTACAGGCTGACAGTATCACCTACCATGGGTGATGTGTCCGCTCGGCCCATGCCCAGTTGGAAACGGACGGCCACGATCGGTCGGCGCGCCTCCTTCCTCCACATACCGTATAAATCTCCAGACTTGATCCCAGCGAGTGTATCACGATTCATAAGAGTTTCTTGGCTGCAATAGAGTATAGATTAACTGACCCGCGCAGGCGACACTCGCCCGCTACCAAAGCTGGGATCTCGGAGCATGGACGTACACGCACGTCACACACTCACACTTGCTGTCTAGGCTGCAAGGACTATGCTGGTTTTAGCTACGAGTCATTTTTAGTTTTGACCACTTTATTTTTCTTACTCTGATGTACACACTCATGAACTGTGTCTCAAGGTTTGCAGGAAGAACTATATATATCCCTGTTTTGTTTGAGATTTTCCTTCTTGATCGAGGGACCTCAGGTGGGCATCTGTTCTCAGCATGACAGTGTTAAATCCTGGCATCATTAACTAGGACAAGCTGAACAAGTATATTTAAACTTGCTTATTTTCTGTATTATGATCTCATTTTACTATATAAGTCAGTCTGTTGTTTACTGCAATACCAAGTCTCTAGGCTCTAGCAGAAACTCATTTTCTGGCTTTATGGTTGAACAAGAAGATAAATGCATGCGTACTTCATATGCAAATAAAAAAATAGTGTTGTCGACTACATCACAGTGATAGTACTATATTCCATTTTTTACCTGACATGATTACTTCTCATGCTTTTGTTTGATTTTTTTTGCACTTAAACTTTCTATGATATTTCCTTAAAGTGAATGTGTAACCGCTGCATGACACATATTGGATTTGAACCATATTTCTTTCCATGATATATTTTTCTCTGAAGACTTGAAAAAAAAAGGTAAACACAATTGTTGTCAACATATTTCGATAAAGAACCATCATCAAACAGGGATTGTGTCTTGCGATCTTTTGCTCACTTGCCTAAACCACATTCTTGTGATTTATTTTACCCGTGGGAGTTTTAAAAATATAAGTTGTACCAACTCTTTACCAATTGTCCATTAATAACTAAAAATAAATTTCACATTTCATTTCCCTTATTTATTATGGACTGTTGTTCGAATTAGTGTGCATCCACTTCTCTCTATTTATGCAAAAAGAGGAAAACGGAGAATATTAGTCCGTACAAAAAAGGTTACATGTTCCGGTATAATTTGAAGTCTTGAATGCATGAAACAAATATGATGCCTTGCCTAAAGCATATATTTTTCTACATAATTTCATAATATTGATAACTCTTTTAGGTATTTAGTTTGTAGTGTAGAATATTCATTTAACTAGAATTACCGCAGCAACGCGCGGGGTATTCATCTAGTATTATTAAAAGTCAAGTCAGCCTGTCAAACGTAACCAAACAAAAAGGGAAATAAAAAGCCCGATGCATCATGTTTCGCAACAGTACCTTTACAGGGTACCACTAACTCTATGATTAAAGGTATAAAACTAACGAGAAAATACAAAACCATAGTTAAAACAATTAAAAAAGAAACGCCCACATGTGCGCCGATTATGAAGAATCAACTGTAGGTGATCTCGGGAAAAGATGCGACACGTAAAAAACAAATCCTAGAAAGAGACTGTCACGAAAGTAATTGGACAAATATATAAGTTGTTTTTCTATATTTAGTGTATAATTTTATTTTGAATAAAGGTCTCCAAACTTGTATGTGTGTTTGTGTGTGTGAGAGAGAGACTATTTCGGTTGTGCCTCAACATACTACACTGTGTACTATATATAGACACAGAACAATGGTGTGGTTGTTTGTATGTGCTTTGAAGGAGCTAAACAGAACTCACCCACCATGGTGCTATTACTGTTAGCTGGCATACTATATAAACAATCTCGTTTCGTGCTTGTCTTCCTACATCCCTCTTGTATCAAATAGCACATAGGAAAGTTAAGTATTGCAAAAATAATGCTAGAATTAGGCTTGAGAGGCAACGGGAAAATCTACCCTTGGGCACCAGCATTAGCAACCTGGGACAGGGCGGCTCCTAAGCCGCCGTCGAGGGGATCTCCCTCAGCAGCGCTAGCATCAGCCACACTTAGAATAACATCCGGCTCAAGATGTGGTAGGGTGGCACCAGCTATGTCCATGACGTACACGTGCTCGTCGACAACATCAACCAGCACGTCATCATCGACCAGTTCTACTACGGCCCGAAGACGACGTAAAAAAACCAGAGCACAAATGTGCAGGTGAGCAATGTGATGTATCAGAACATCAGGTAAGTCTAGGAGGACAGAAGCTACATGTTTGCGTCCAGCGACATCGTGTCGTGCAACGACATTGTGTTGAGCAACACTAGCATGCCCGGGGAGAATGTCGCTAATTAAGGTGCAAACTGTGTGCAACTACGCCATGCGGCTCGACTAAGGGGCGCGCGGACCCAAGTACATGGTAGTGGGGGCCTAAGCCGCCACTCGGAAATTTGAGTTTTGTTGTATTTGTACATATTTTGAAAGAAAATTCTTCAAATCATGCAACTTCATAGATGAAGTGTCCCATTCAAATGATATGCCCCTAGTCAGAATTGTTCCTAGGTCCACCCCTAGCTCGACTATGAGCCCGTTCGCCTTGTGGCCGACTGCCTCAGGAACCGCTCGTGCGGTGCTGGGGGAGGCCAGAAGTTTGGTGAGAAGGTGCCGACGGTCCTGCCGCTCCACACTGAGCCGGAGGTGGGAAGGACCGAAATTCAGTATGTGACAGGTGTTAAACATGACAGACATGCTCTTTTGACTTAGAAACTACCTAGAGTTTTTTCTTAAGTTTTTACATCTGATGTATCGATAAATTAATCATTGTATGACGTATGCTTGATTTGACCTGTGTGAAAAATTAGCGAGAAGTGCCCCTATCCATTTCTAGGTGTTACTTCTACATGTTTGTAAAATTTGACCAAGAAGTACATCTACATTGTGCTCATGTTTCTCAAAAATATTGACGAAACAGGAACACGACTAATAGAACATCCTATATACTCTCAGATCCAAAATGAGTGTCGCAGTTTTGAACTGGGGTTAGCTCAAATCTGCGACACTTACTATAAATCAGAGAGCACATTTTTTTTGTAAACAAAAGCTGATCAAGAGAAAACATGAAAACAAACTACAAAACCAGGCTTGCTGGAGAAACACAATAGCCCATCACCGTCGCGGAGTCCACCGCCGTGACCATCACCGCTTGCCTCATCGGCACGTGAAACGACTGCATCTCCATCTCCAACGCCCGCTTCGACGTCAAGATGGAGGGCGTCGTGTGTGACCCGGGCCACGGCATCAACATCGGCAGCCTGGGACAGGGCGAGTCCTACGCCCCCTCGACAATGCCCACATCAGCTGCGCCCAAAACGGCGTCCGAAGCAATACATGGCAGGGCGGCGCGGGGTACGTCCGGTTCTTTGACGTGCTCGTGGACGACGTCGACCACCCCATCATCATCGACCAGTTCTACTGCGACTCGAAGATGCCGTGCGCGAGCCAAAGCACGAGTGTGCAGGTCAGCAACGTAGGTGATGTACCGGAGCATCACGGGCACGTCGAGGCGAGTGGAGGCGATCAAGTTTGCGTGCAGCGACGCAGTACTATCACGTTCAGCATTAGCAAGTTTGCGTGTAATTGCGAGTTGAGCTCGTCCGCCGTTTGCCTTACAAACAATGTTGCGGCCAGAAGGTTGGCGAGGAGGATTTGTACATGCATGTGTTAACGTGTCAGGCATGCTTTTTTGACCCACAAATTAATTAGGGTTTTTATTTGTGTGTTTCTACCGCCAGATGTATCGATAACTTGATGGGGATTGGTGTGAAAAAACTTTTATCCATCTCTAGGTGTTACTTTAGTGTTTGCAAAATTTGACGGATGTATTTATATTGTACTTGATGTATCTAAAAAATAATATTTTCAAAGTTCGAAGACAACCTTTTTCTTATATAAAGAGGAAGACAACTACTAGTACTAAAACCGTTTAAATTTTGCTTTTGCTAGCGCTTGATCAATCTAAGCACAGAAAAAACAAGAGGGGAGAGCGAGGAGGCGAGGCTCCTCGTAGCCTCGTAGGCGACGGGGAGGACGTGCCTCGCCATGGCGGAGACAGTGGCGACAAGGAGTGGAGTGAGCTGGAGCTGCAGGTGTAGGTGTTAACGTTTCAGAGTTCAGACATGCTCTTTAGGCCTCCAAATTAACTAGGTTTTTTTATTCTTATTCTTTTACCGCCATATGTATCGATAAATTAGTTGTTGTATGAGGATGTTTGATCTGACCCATGTGGGCTTGTGATTAGCGGGAAGTACCCATTTCCATATATATATATGGGTATCACTTTTTCATCAAACCGTCACAAAACAAAATAAAAAATATTTACGTTATGTGCTTCTAGATACGTATAAATTTGAAAAAAGTTAAAACGTCTTATATTTAGGAACTGAGAGAATACTATATAGTAGAAAGACATTGAATAATCTGTATGATTTTCACATGGTTTTGTGCAGTCCAAGTTTTTTGGATACATGTGCTTTCAAGGAGGTAAACAAAACTCACCCACTATGGTACCATTATTGTTCGATGGTAGACTATATAAATCAATCTCATTTCGTGCTTGTCTTCTTACTTCTGTCTTTTGTAGTATCAAATAGCATAAAAAAGTTAAGATTGCGAGAACAATGTTAGGACTAGGTTTGAGAGGCAACGGAAAAATCTAGCCATGCGTTAAAACTTGGGAAGGAAGGCGGAAGCGATCAAGTAGTGTAGCGACATTGTGGTGAGCAAGAGCGATCTGCTTCGGGAGCACGATGTATATATCTTGAGGTCGTGTACAACTGCACGACGGGGCTCAACTATTATCCCGTCCGCCCGTCCACCCATCGCCTTAGGAATTGCGCGTGCGACGACGGAGGCCAGAATGTTGGCAAGAATCGTGTAAAGCATGGGATTGGTAAGTTCACATGTACGTTCAGACATGCTCTTTTGACCCCCAAATTAATTAGGGTTTTGTTTTTTGTGCTTGTACCGATCAATAAATAATTATTACATGACGATGTGTGATTTGACTCATGCGTGTCTGGTGATTGATTGGAAAAAAAAATACTCTTATCTATCTTGGGTTACTTTTTCTTGTTTGCAAAATTTGACTGGTGTATTTATGTATTGTAAAAATGGAAAATTTAGCAAAGAAGACCGTTTAAATTCTTCCGTAACCGATCCAGAGAAAACATGAAAAAAAACTACAGAACCAGCCTTGCTGGCCTGGGCTGGCCTTGGGCTACTGGGTCTGTATGGGCTGACAGTCTCACTAACCTACCATGGGTAGGCCCATGCCCAGGTGGAAACGGACGGCCACGATCGCTCGGCTCCCAGAGTCGCAGTGGCGCGCGTGTGGCGGCGGCCGCCCACGGCGACGTGCGCCTCCTTCCTCCCCTCCCTCCCACTCCCGTGACGTCACGGCCACCACTTTCCACCTACCGATATCGAGCCACACCACACGTCCCGAGGCGAGCAATGGCGGCGGTGGTCGGCGTCCTCGCGCTGCAGGGCTCCTACAACGAGCACATGGCTGGTGCGAGCGTGCTCCTTTTTATTCTTTCTCCTCGTCTTTCTTTCTTGCTTTCTTGTTGTGTTCTTGATTTCGGTTTGGGTGCAGCGCTGAGGAGGATCGGGGCCAAGGGGGTGGAGGTGCGGAAGCCGGAGCAGCTGCTGGGCCTCGACTCGCTCATCATCCCCGGCGGCGAGAGCACCACCATGGCCAAGCTCGCCAACTACCACAACCTCGTACGTGCCTCCGTTTCTTTCTCATAGTCATAGGGATAAATCCTCGCCCCTTCCTGTCCGCTCGTTGTAAACAGGGGAACTGGGTGTGTTGGGTGTTCATGAATGCTCTGCGAAGTATCTCCGGAACCCAATAGTCAGTCATGAATTGACACGATTCGAATGATTGTTCACCGGTGGGGGTGAGAAATTGGATGGAAGTGATAATGTTCTTTCTTGGTTAGATTTCGCAGTAGCCGGAAATGAGTCAAGTGCGTTAGTAGTACACTGCACTAGTAATTGACAGCTAGTCGAAAATGAATCAAGTGGGTTAGTACAATGCACTGGTAATTGTCCGCGCGTCGAAAATGTATCAGGTGTGTTGGTACGTACACTACACTGCACTAGTAACTGCTTGCGTGGCTTTGTCATCCGAAAGGCGATTAGTATACTCATTACTTAATTTTGTTCAAACAACTTGCTCTTGATCGTGCTAGAGGAACATCGTCTTCTCCCAATTGGCGCAGATACTCCCCTGTTTCTCCCAAAACGCAAGGTAATTCCGAACATAGAGAGTATGTAAGAGGCTGGTTTTATTTCGGTTATGCCTCAACATACTATGTACTATATATTAGAAATATATTGAATAACACGGTATGGCTTTCAAGAAGCTAAACAAAACCCACTCACCATGGTACCATTATTGCTCGATGGTATACTATATAATCAATCTTGTTTCGTGCTTGTGTTCCTACTTCCCTCTTCTGTATTAGGTAGCACACAGTAAAGTTAAATATTGCAAGAACAATGCTAGGATTGGGCTTGAGAGGCAACGGGGAAATCTACCCTCGTGCTAAAAATTGGGAAATGGGCATCTTGTGAACTGGCTGTGTCAAGTATGGCCTATGGTTTCATTTTCTCATTTGAACTAGCCCGTGATGATAAAATAACTTGCTCTTGATCGGGCTAGAGGAACAGCGTCTTCTCCCAATTGGTGCAGAATACTCCCTGTTTCTAAGGAAATCAAAGAGAGGTTATATTAGTGCTTCAATGCATTGGTCAAAAGAAAAGAGAATTGCGTCGAAGGCAAATTCGAGTACTGTCTGTATGTAGTAGTGCTGGCATTCGAGTTGAGATTTGTGAAAAGGACACCCTTTTGATGTTTTTGTTAGTACTAGTACCTAAAACGAGTTTATGGTTGGAAATTGCATGTTCTTACATTTCGACATCTCCGCTACAAAATATACCCTTGTTACCTGATTACTTACATACACTGAAAATGTTTAGACATTCAATGTCAGACATTCAACTTCATCTGCTTTGCAGTTTCCTGCACTCGTTATTGGCAGCGTCCGAAAATGAATTAATTCAGTTAGTACACTGCTCTAATTATTGGTTGTGCGATGCTGTCTTCTCTCAATCGGTGCACCTTCTCCCCTGTTTCTAAGAGAAACAGAGAGGTTATATTGGCTCATTGCATTTGTTTGTCAAAGGAAAGAGAATTGCATCGAATCGCAAATTCGATTACTGTCTATATAATGGTGCTGACTGTCTGACTATAGAATTCTGAAAAAGGCACTCAGTTGATGTTTCTGTTGATACTAGTACTTAAAACAAGTTTACGGTTTGGAATTACATGCTCATAGTTGACATTTTCCTCTACATGATTATGGTATTGTAGCATATAGCTCTACCAGAACAGCTTGTCACAAATATACTCCCTGTTACTTGTTTATTTACTGACACTGTAAAATGCTCAAACGTTTCACCTCATCCGCTTTGCAGTTTCCTGCACTTCGAGAGTTTGTCACTTCAGGAAAGCCTGTATGGGGAACCTGTGCTGGGCTCATCTTCCTTGCAAACAAGGCAGTAGGTATCTGGAATTGTGGACCACCCATTATTGCATGGCTTTAGACCTTTTATCGATAAGATTAATAGATGGACCATCGTGACCGATAAGCAATGTAACTTGCAGGGACAAAGACAGGAGGCCAGGAACTTGTTGGGGGACTAGATTGTACTGTCCACCGTAACTTTTTTGGGAGTCAGGTATCTTTGAGTACACATGTTTATTTTTGGCTGAATTAGTTGTTAATGTACAAGAATGTGAACACCATGCTTGACTGCAAATTACATTTCCCTTGCAGCTACAAAGCTTTGAAACAGAACTTTCAGTGCCAATGCTTGCAGATAAGGAAGGAGGAAATCATACATGTCGTGGCGTATTTATACGAGCACCTGCTATCTTGGAAGTTGGACTGGATGTTGAAGTATTGGCAGACTGCCCTGTTCCCGCTGGTAGACCCAGTATTACAATTACATCCGGCGAGGGTGTGGAGGTTAAAAGCTCATTTCTCTTCTGAGTTTGATCATAATGTTCATATATTCTGCTAGTTACTAAATTCTGCTCTCTTTCACAAAATAGAGCCTGCAGAGTCCAAAATAAATGGACTCACTGGATATATTGATCATTGCGAAACAAATATTCACGGGAACTGACGTGCACTGCAATAATCTTGCAGGACGAAGTGTACTCCAAAGATCGGGTGATTGTTGCAGTACGGCAAGGGAACATCCTCGCCACCGCGTTTCACCCAGAATTAACATCAGATTCTAGATGGTAAGTGATCTCTGTCCGCAGCATTTCTGGTTTTCTGCTTCACCGCTCAGTAGTCAGGATGCTAACTCTGAACCATGCTTGCGCTCTGCTTGTCGGCAGGCATCGCCTCTTCTTGGACATGGACAAAGAATCTCAAGCAAAGGCCTTGGCTGCACTATCGCTATCGGAGTCTTCAAGCGAGGCTGAAGTCGTGTCGAAGAATAAACCTCTTGATCTACCCATCTTCGAGTAAAACCAAGAAAATTATGTTTGATCATACGGTTGGTGGTAGGAAAGGGTTTTGGGCATGTGTAGTGCTTATCTCTGGCGTCAAAACTGTACCAATCAAAATAATGACAGTTGTGCTCCAAACACTATGATATTGGTGTGAGAAGAGATCTGATCAGTTGGACATATGTGTCACTGCAGCTTACACGCCTAGCGCGGGGTTATTACAATATGTGCAATGGTTAGAAATACATATTTTAATTATGTTCTTCATGCCATCTTGATATAGAAATTTGCAGTGTAATGGTAGATAGGCCATTTTAAAGTGCATATTGCCTGTGTCCAAAGTCATGTTTTGGTTAAGTTTGACCAAATTCATAGGAAAAAATTATTAACATCTACAATATCAAAATGAATATGAAAATATGTTTAACGATGGATCTAGCGATATTGATTCGGCATTATCAACTCTTTCTGGTTGTGTTGGACATGGTTGTGGATTGTAGTAATAACCTTGTATCTCACCAGCCTTTGTATAGTTCTATTTCTTATATGGCTATGCTAAAAAAAACTTATAAGTTATAAGTTCTGCATCGTACCATTCAACAACGACCAAGAGAGAAATTGATCCATTGCACACACCCCTGGACTGTAGTGCTAAGGGCAACTCCAACGGGTCGACCCATTTAGTCCGTCTGTGTCCGCGACGATGCAAACGAATCGATGTTCGTTTTTATGTCCACGGCGACGCATTCTCGGCCCAAATTTGGGCCAGGTCCATCCATGGCCCGCCCAACAGAGGCAAAATCCCCACTCCGGCCTTTCCTCTCCCAAAACCAAGCTCCAGCTCCTGCCCTAGCCATGGCCGACGCAGCCGCCGCCGGACCTGCTAAAGTTGTGGCCAACCAGCCCGTGGTCGTGGATACCGTGGTCGATCCCCAAGAAGCGAAAGAAAGAGCTCACCACGGAGCAGAGGGCCAACGAGACATTGAAGCGGAGCGCCCGGAGGAAGAGAGAGAGAGAGAGCGCTCGCAGAAGCCGCCGCTGCCACTAAGGCCGCCACCGACATCGCCAAGGCAAAGGGCTAGGTCGATGAGAGCGAGGCCATTGTCGCTAGGGCGGCGCAATCCGCCCTCCTAATGCGAGGCATGGCTCCGCCCGCAGCAATGGCCCCAACCGCGGCGGCCAGCTCGAACGCCTCGGCGTCCCGGCCGCCAAGGTTGAAGTCCTCCATGTCGACGACGCCATTGCCACCGGAAATGGGGACGGCGAAATGGCAATATTCTTTTGGTATAGTGGGATGTGTTTGATTTATTGCTATCTATATTTGCAATCTTTGTTCATGATGAAACCCAGAAAACATCCAAAATCACCGCTCCCGCTACTAAAACGCACGAGCTGACAACGCCTTTGTATGTACGGACAAATCCAAGGACCCGACTGCAAAAGCGGCTGGACTCTCCTGCTTTCCTCCTCCCCACCACCAGCTCCCGAATACAAATCGGCATTCCAAACCCTAAACCCAGCAAAACCCTCGCCGCCCTCGCCGTACTCCTCCACCGCAGCCACCCACCCAATCCCATCCCACGGCGATGTCGTCGGCGGCGGCCAGGGTCGTCCGCGGCTGCCGGGCCCTCATGGCCTCCTCCTTCTCCTCCTCATCCGCGGCGGCGGGCGCCAAGAGGCCCGCGTTCGCCGGGCGGCGGCGGAGGTCGGGCCCCCAAAGGCGACCACCACCAAGGTGACCACCAAGGAGGACGCGGCGGAGGCGAAGAACCTGCGCGGGATCATGCGGCCGATCCCCGTCTCGCCGGCCCTCAGCAAGTTCCCCGGCGGCGGGCCCGAGATCTCCCGCGCTGGCGCCATCAAGATCGTCTGGGCCTACATCAAGGGCCAGGGCCTCCAGGTAGTTCCCCGTCGGTGGAGCCCTACCTTGTTAATATCCATGCCGCTGTTTGTCTGATCTCGCTTGTAGTGCTTCCGTGATCTGGTGTGTTCGCTGGATATGGTGGATTTGGGGGTTTGGTGGAAGTAAACCCCGTTCCGGTCGGTTTCGTTACAAATTACTTAGAGCTACTAGCGATTCGAGTGTTCGAGGTAGGGCAGAAGGAAACCCTGATGTGGACCTTAGGTTTGTTTGAGCTATTCATGATGGATTTACTGCTATCTAGTTGGTGCATGGAACTTCACAAAAGTTTAGGCAACTGTTTCCATATAGGAGTTTTGTCAACCCTGGTGGATTTATTGCCTCTGGTTAGGGTAAGAGTCTTTGATTAGTTTATGTTGCAAGATTGTTGTACGGGAAAACCCCTACCTGGTGCAGTTCATTCCTCATTTCTGTGTGTTTAGATAGAGAATGTGTACATCTCACTTAGTAGAGGTGATGCTTGCCGACATGTTGCTTATGTGCTGAGGTTGTTGAGTTGTAACTTCGGTACAGTGAAGTTAATGAGCAGGCCACTTGATGTTCAATTTTCATGTTCAGCTTCAATTCTCCTTGTTTTCATGTTCAGCTTCAGTTCTCTTTGTAAATGTTGCTATGTTAGACAAACATTGTAGTTTCACGGTTGTCTTCTAGTCTTCTAGAGCTCATCATCCGTAATGCTTGCTGGGCACTGGTGCTAGGCCCTAATTTCTTTGTTCACAAGGTTCTTCTGTGTTAAGGCAAAAAATTATGCGTTGGTCGAATTTAGATATATATAGTTGATGGTTGTTTAATGACTAAATGTCTGCCTTCTTGATTGATTGATTGATTGTACCTTCTTAATTGCAAGATTGAACCTAGTTTTCTACATCTGATATAGTTACTAGTTTCCATTTTAAGTCTATGCTCTGCACTTGCCGACATTTCCTCATTTCTGCGTGTTTGGATAGAGAATTTGTAGATGTCACTTAGTTGAGATGATGCTTGCTGACATTTTGCTTATGTGCTGAGGTTGTTGAGTTGTAACTTCGGTACATTAAAGTTATTGAGCAGGCCACTTGATGGTCAAGTTTCATGTTCAGTTTCAGTTCTCTCTGAAAATGTTTCTATGTTATACAAACATTGTAGTCTCACTGTTTTTCTTCTAGATCTCATCATCCGTAATGTTAGCTGGGCACTGGTGCCAGGCCCTAATTTATTTGTTCACATGGTTCTTCTTTGGTAAGGCAAAAAATTATGTGTTGGTGGAATTTATATATATAGTTGATTGTTGTTTAATGACTAAATGTCTGCCTTGTTGATTGATCGATTGTACCCTCTTAATTGCAAGATTGAACATAATTTTATACATCTGAAATAGTTAAGTTTCCATTTGAAGTCCATACTCTGCTCTTGTAAACTTATAAACCATAAGGACACTCAGCTATACTGATGTTGCATTATCTAGATTGGGTTAAGTTGCAACTGGCTGCTTTACTAGCTTGTTATTTGTGTGATCCTATGATATAAATTCCCTCTACATGATTCGCAGAACCCAGAAAACAAAAGGGAGATCCTCTGTGACGACAAACTCAAAAGCATATTTGCTGGGAGGGACAAGGTTGGGATGATGGAGATCACCAAGCTGTTGTCCCCTCATTTCATCAAGACTAACTAAAGCAGCCAAGTGGGGGGCCAACACACTGGTGCTTCCAGCTCTGGACCAGTGTTGGGAAGCTTCTTTTGCGATCCATGTCAAGTCAAACGTTCCACTAGGTAGTTAAGTCGATGTGATCGTGTTATGACTTTAGACTTTGTTCGAAAGTAATGTTTGGGGGTTCAGTGATGCATGTAGAAAGGATTCCATGTGTTTTGTGGTTTGTAGCCCCTGTCATCCTGCGAGGGCACCCGCATGCACATTGATGTGGTTCGATGTTTTAGTCTGTCATTGCCACCTTATCCTAGTCATATATGTCACGCTGGTCTGGATGCAGTGAGTCGTGGTGAATTTGTGATAAGCAGGTTGTGGTTACTTGCATGCATGGTATTGTCTGTATGTTCGACTGCAGCCTCTGGCTGTTCTCCTTCTGCCTGTTACATACCTGGAAATATCTTTGTTGTAGTTCAAGTTGTGTTTGTAGTTGTCTTGCAATTGCATACAGATTAAATTATCTTCACTATACATTGAGTAATGTTGGTGTTTCAACAATTTGGCAAAAAGGAAAAACATGTTGAAATATGTCGTACATTGCAACAATTTTGCAAAAAGGAAAACCGAAACAGTTTAAGCTGTGCACATACAGAAGCGTGCATATTCTGTACAGTACTATATATTGTGCTATTTACTAATGACTTCCCTGGGGCTGGTGGTACAACACTTGCCAAAAGCATGTCAGTACACCGTTTTGTTGACAAACTTCTTGTACTGGTAAAAAAATTGTGGCATCAACTGAGGAGATGATGCACCCACTGCTGAAGGATCGCCGGTGAGCCGTACCAGGGCCTCCCTTCATTATCAGAACCTACTGGAGAATGGTACACGCCATCGAAGCTTATATTCAGTGCGCCCTCCAGATGTGCCGACATTTCGGGGACGACACCGTCTCCCCACACATCAGCACGCCCACAAACCTGGTTGAGAAGGTATTGTTTGTTTAGAATCAAATGAGGAATATTTCACAGCGTGGTATTGCTGGAATGCAAGTCACCTGTTTGTAGCCTTGTCCAACAAAGCGGGCACGCAAAGTTGGGCCTGATCGAGTGGATTTGTCCTCAGTGCTGATCATGACTGCTTCAGCCACGTCAGATGGAGCGTCCACTGCGACAATCTCATCTGTTGTAGCAATGGAGTTTCCAGTTAGAGGAACACCCTGAATGTACCTGCCAAATTGAAATGGTGTCATGAATCAATGTCTTGCTAGAGGTTAATACCTACACTAGAATACTGTCTTAACGAGTTAACATGATCCAGATTGGAAGAGAACAACATGAATCTATCGATCATCTATCCTTAGATGCTCTGTCACTAAACTGGTTTGGAGCATCACGCAATGTTCCTCTAATCTCTTTCTGTAAGAACTAGTGGGTTTCCAATACTCCCTCCATTCACTAACGTAAGACTTTTTAGTTATTTCAATATTGACTACATACATACTAAATGAGTTAATATACGTACTAAAATACGTCTAGAACTCTAGATACAAAAGAATCAAGAAAAAGCTAAACGGCCTTACATTATTGAACGGAGGGAGTAACAAAAATTGGTGGGCCCCCCACTTTAGAAGAAAATTCGAAGTAAGAAAAGTATATTTTCTTTTAGAAATGAAAACGTGTGTGTTACAAGACTCATTTCAGGAAGAATATTTATGATTTAGTAAACCCATGGTGATAACATGTACCATTAATGTTCAAGTCTATTGAAAACAACACAGAAGATACTAAATATTTTCTCTTCCAAGAAAAACGGCATTACATGCTTCATGTTACACTCCTTTAGTCCTTTGTGTTGCAAAACTTGTATAACATAGCACTGCAATGCACATGTAATCCATTAAGCACGAACCTCAACAAAGTCATGGGCTGTTTTGGCGAAGAAGACAAAATGTAATGCACAAACCTCAGAAAAGCTCTATGATATGTATATACGATCCACATGTGATTCATTAAACAGAACCTGAAATTATAGCTGAATTACCTTCCAGCAATGCACACATATCGTAGTTCTGGTGTGTAAACTGCAGGGGCGCAATTCTTCTCGACGTAGTACAATAGTCCTCTAGTTTGGTCGATAACGCCAGAGACACCTTTCGGAGGTGGCCTGGCGATTAGTAAAAAAAAGGAAAGGGAAACAGGTCAGAGAACAGTATGTTCTCGATTAAATTTTGAATTAAACATATGTAGATAACTTCTGTGAATGGATTCACCCGTAAGTAAAATATAACGGTTGGGATTTAACTGATTTTTCAGATGGATATGTACAGGCTCAATCCCTTTGGATGGATAAGAAATTTAACTAAAACCCTTCCCAATGTAAAGGGAACAGGGTGGAATTTCCCACCTTCCTAAATAAGGCTTAAGAATATCTCCTAAACATGAGGATATTAAAATCGACCCAGTCCAGAGCAAATTGTGCAGGTAACAGGTGTATCCCCACATTGTTGTAAGTTGCAGCAACATAAGCTTCCACGTTTGGGACAATAGGACAAAAACAGCAGGGTATTCTAACAAGTCTCAAAGTCCATTTTCCTCCATTTTATAATTCATATCTGTAACGTAAGAGGCCCATACGAGTGCACAAGAACTGTCAAACTAAACCTAGAGTCTTTTAGGCTTACCTGAAGGTTTAGGTTAGAAGGGGATAAACTCTATAACCAAACTACTAATTCAAGTGTTTAAACAATGATCAGATAGTAAAACGTACAAGTGGGGAGTGCCAAGGGTGAGCAGCAAACTTATGTCAGAAGTCCCAAATTCCTCCATGTATACACGCGCAAGCCAGCCCCCAGCCGAATGCCCTATCAATGATAACTTCCCATCTGCAAGCATTACAACAGTTTAGAGTTAGGATGACAGGATGAATGCTCTTTCTTTTAGAACATCGATCGTTTTATTCCATGGCTTTTCTGCACATTTTTGTGTCTACGATATCGAGCACATTTGAGAATACAATCAACAATCTTGAATTAGTCGGATGGCTGGAACTGGGAGCTATAGAATGGGCTTCAAACTGGAAGAAGCTACCGAACTCTATATGATGAAATTTTGAAGCAACAATTTCCTTATTATGGCAACTGAAACCAGGTACAAACAGTTCAAATGCACAAAATGCAGTAAAACTGACAGAGCTTCATTTGCGTAGCACTGGCGGGTGATCGCAATTGCGCCATAATTTGGGAGACGAACCTGGAGGGCATAGCTCCCTGGCCTCGGACACCGCTTCCTCAACTCGTTTCAGGTACCTGCAGTGCAGTGCAGGCAAGGTGTTAGAGCGAAGCAAGCGTTTCGTTCGACGAAATGCCTCAGAGAATGGCTTGGTTACCAGTCGAGGATGGGGCGCGGTTGGAGGGTGCCTCGCCAGTAGCTGGGGTCGGCGAGCCCTGCGGCGTTGCGGAGCCAGTCGGGGCGCGACACCCGCGCCACGACAGACGGCACGCCGTGGTCGTCCCGCAGCGCCGCGGCCAGCCGCGCGTAGTCGCCCGTGTTGTTCCCGAGCCCCTGCGCGCCACTACGACAGACCGCCGCGCGTCACACACAGAGAAGAACCAGAAAAAAAAACCGCGAGCGACGAGGGAAGAGGAGGGGGCAGTAACTGGGAGGATGACGGCCGGGCGGCGCGGCGCGGCGGTGGCGGTGGAGGCGACGTCAGAGGGCGCGGCGCGAAGGCGCGCTGGCGGGAGGAGGGAGAGCATGGCCGGCGTGCTGGAGTGGACGGTGGTGGTGGCCTCGCCGTGGCGCGGCGTGCGCCTCTCCAAGCTAACTCTATCTGCCGCGACGGTGTGCGTCTGTGACTAGCGAACTGTCACTCTGAGCAGAACAAAAGCGGGTCAGGCCCGGTTCATTTCAGATGGGCCGTAACTGGTAATCGGGACAACTGCGATTCGGCTCGTGTACATTATAATGCCCTGAGTAAAAAAACATAATAATGCCCATAATTGCTCAAAATAAAAAACATAATAATGCCCATCTATGCACTCCCGCAGGTCATTTTACTCTGCGTATTACATTTGTCTTAAGGTAATTTTTTTTAAGTTCGTCCAAGTTTACAAGAGAAATTACAGACATTCACAATACCGAATCAAAAATATTGACTTGGTAAATGTTGGTATTTTTCTTACTGAAGAGAAACCTAATATGCCGAGATGAAAACCCTATTGTATGTATGCATGAAAGGGTATCCGACGCTTGAAATACGGAGTTGTCTTAAGACTTGGTTACGATCGGACTTGTAATTACCGGAAGATTAGTTGTTTGAGTCTAACACGTAAGAAAGGCTAGACAAAAAGTAATATAGGCTCAATCGTACGTCCGTGCACACTACTAGTATTAAAATAGAAGAAACCATAACAACTATTCTTTACCATTTCAAAAAAAAAAATATGTTGATGAGGAAATTGATGAATCAATGAAAATTTAGTCGATTAATGCTGAAAAAGGTAGTATGTACTAATAACTAGAATAGACTGAGGTTGCCACGATGGAAGTAAAACCATAGTATTCCTTTAATTAACTCGGAAGGGGGCTTCTATTTGTCCATCTCCGTCGTCTTCGTGCGAGCACCATCACTGTTTCAGGGATCCACTGCAGCTGCATGATGACGCTAGCAGTGATCCCGTGGCTACCCACCTTGCTGTCGTTCACGGTAATATTGCTGGCGGTCTACCACGCCGCTTCGGGCTCTGGCATGAAGGTGGGATAATGGAAACGACCAAGTTATGTAATATAATGGAAGAAAAGTACATATATCTAAATGAACTATTGACACTGTAAGGGGTTTATTAAAAACTATATAACTGGACCATCATGCTTTATTAAAAATTATATAACTAGACCATCATGCCCTCCCAACGAAGGGGTACGGTTTAATCTTCGCCGCTTATGTGTTAAGGGGTGTTTATATCTTTTTCTTATTTGTGCAGAAGGACTGTCAAGTTTATTGGCTCATCAGGAGGAGGTTCGTGGCATTGAAGGAGTAAGGGTGTGCAGAAATGCAACATCAGTATCGCATTTATTATTTGCTGTTGATTCCCTAATCCTTATGAAGGCAGACTTAGTTAATGCAACCTCGTTGAGACAAGTTCTTGATACCTATTGTGCAAATTCGGGCCAGATGGTGAGTGAAGCAAAATGTAGTATTTATTTTAGTCCTAATGTGGATGTAAATCTAAAGGCGGACATATGCACTGAACTGAATATCATGACTGAAGCTCTCTCGGATAAATACCTTGGCCTTCCTGCAATGGTTGGTATGGATAGAAGTGATAATTTCTTGTATTTGATTGAAAGGGTAATAGCTCGGCTAAATGGTTGGAAGGAGAAACAACTGTCTATGGGAGCTAAGGAGATTTTATTGAAGGTTGTTATTCAGTCAATCTCAGTCTTTGCTATGGCAATTTTCAAGTTGCCGAAAAATATTTGTAAAGCCCTCACTGATGCCATGGCAAGTTTTTGGTGGGGAGATACGGAGGAACAAAAGCATATGCATTGGAGTGTTTGGTGGAGAATGTGCATTCCAAAGAAAGAAGGGGGCATGGGATTTAGTGATCTACATGCTTTTAATTTAGCAATGCTCGCAAAGCAATCATGGAAATGACAACACATCCAACTCTCTATGTGCTACAGTACTTCGGGCCAAATATTACCCGCATGGTAATTTATTGAATGCAGGTCCGAAGGATGGTTCTTCCTTTACTTGGCAGAGCATTGTTAGTGGACTTCAAACTTTTAATAAAGGCCATATTTGCAGAGTTGGGAATGGGAGAAATATTAATATCTGGAAGGACCATTGGGTACCTGGGAATATCTCTAGGAAGATTGAATCGCCAAGGGGAGATAGTCTGCTGCAAACAGTAGATGAGCTAATTGATCCTAACACGGGGCAATGGAACGAGGTGGTTGTTCGAGAAACTTTTAATCCTATGGAAGCTCGTAATGTGCTGAAAATTCCCATTAGTCCTAATTGGGATGATGACTTCATAGCTTGGCATAAGACGAAGACTTTCACCTTCTCAGTTCGCTCAGCATATTATTTAGAGTGGGAACACCAGTATGGGGGAAAATAAGACGCCAAGATGGACAAGGTTTTTCAAGACAGAATCTGGTTTGGGAGATTCTTTGGAAGCTTCAAGTTCCTGCAAAAGTTAAAAAAATTATATGGAAATCGCTTCATGGATTTATTCCTGGAATGGGGGTGCTTCCCGAATGGTACTGGAGCAATTGCTGCTATAATCAGAAATAATATTGGAGAAGCCATTTCGGGTGCAGCTGAGCCTTTGACAAATATTCTTGATTCTTCCACCACAGAAGCTATGGCTTTGAGGTTGGGACTCCAGTTGATCAAAGCTATTGCATGTTCTCCTGCAATTGTCGAGTCTGATAATCTGGAGGTGATTAATGCATGAGAATGATGTAATAAACGATGTAACTATTATTGGTTCTTAAAGCAGCAAGTTTCAGACACACTCTTTTCCTTACCAGGGTACCTAAGGGGACTGGAAGGTTTTTAATGAGGCGGCTTGCTAGCTTAATAAAGTGTGGTTAAAAATTCAAAAAAAAAGAAGCACCCTTTATTCCATAGGATATTTAGGCAATATTTTTATGCCCACATTACATAAATTCGCACAACATTTCTCTATTAATAACTAGTCGCCGAATTAGAAGTCACACACAAAACGTTTTGTTTTGTTTATGTTTCAAACAACTTATGTTGATGATAAACAGTATTTTGCATATGTGATGCAGTAAATCCAATACAATTTAATTGATTAATGTTGACGTTGAGGCATATCTTAGTAACTATATAACATTGAGTGTGTCACAATGGAAATGAAACTGTAATATTCTTTTAACACGGTGTCCACTATTTATTTCTGACGAAACATTCCTTTTCTTTTGCATGATTTTCCGGGTTTGTCTAGCAGGGAGGTGTGGTCGTTGCTACAGCTAGATTCACAAGGCGTGTCTATGATGGACTTAGATGAGAGAGGGGAATACGCACTACCGGAAACAGCCACGTCGTCGAGTGCCCCGGAGTTTGCAAACTTCAAATTATAGGCACTCCCCAAATTAGTCAACCGATTGAAAACCTGGAAATTGAAAACCGATTGAAAATATAGCGCCCAGAGTTTTTTGCAATCACTAATCCTCAGAATAGATCTAGGAGAATGGTGGTGCATGCCCTCACTGATGGGAATTGAATTGGAAACATAACAAAACCTACCACAATTGATATTCATGCGAGTTCTTGTAGTATGTGAAGAACACACTTCGGTTCATCTTTCACCGCTCGAGGAGAACAAATGGTTGCGGTCATGGAAAGCGAAAGGGAAATTTTGACATATCGGTATAACAAGCACATTTCAAAGCTATGATCTGCTGTGAGTCTGCTGCAATCTGGGGAACATGGGCACAAATAGGACTCAAATTAGCGATGTGGCTCTTCTTGCGCGGAAGAGTTTGGACGGCTGACCTTTCTCTAAAATAGGCCTTCCCCATAATGAAAAGTGTGTTTACTGCAATTTGGAAGTGAAAAAAATGCGTACATCACCTATTCATCGGTTGTGCGATAGTGAACATCATCTAGAACAACTTGCTAAGCTAGGCCAAGATACAACGACACACCCCTGCCACTCACTCATCCCTCAAGAAGTGGTGGCAGCATACCAAGAGCTTTCTAACGTGAAAGCAAGGCTCGTTTCAAAAAAAAAAAAAAAAAAAACAAGAAAGCATGGAAGAAACTGAATTCCCTTGTGATCAGTATAGCCTAGTTCATTTGGAGGCAAAGAAACAATATGATCTTTGAGAAAGTTGCTAAGTCGCTCAACGTGCTCGTCGATCAGATTAAAAGTGGGGCTAAACAGTGGGAGATCCCTAGCTGATGCTTGATTTTCTTATGTGCCTGCTGGTGAGGTTAAGGTAGCCCGTAACCTGTAGGTTGTTTTATTCTTGTTTAGCTTGGGGTCGTTTCCTTTCTTGTTTGCCTTGGGGCTGGACTCTAAACTCTGGCTATTTTTTTTGGCTTTTTTTTAAATATAAATCATGCAGTGCTCCTGCATGGTTTGAGGTTGAAAAGAGGCCGAGCGCCGTCCAAAAGGCAGCACAAGTTTCGTGAAAGCAATATCTGTGCATGCGTATATGGACACAATATTCAACTACTTGAGTGTAATACAAATAAATACACCCCATGTTTGGTGATAGAGTTTTATGAACATGATTTTTTGGGACACAAAATCACTTCAGTCAATAAAGCCCCAATAGATTGTACCAACGACCATCAGACAATATTACTACTCCGTACTATATAATCATAATCTAACTTCTCCCATTCTTGTCTTCCCTTTTTCCCACATGTTCTATGTTAATGTAGCGCAAGATCGACCGAAGTTGAACCACATGCGAGTGAATTAACTTAAGCATAGGAATAGGAGGCAACGGAAAGACAAACACTAGAGCAGTAAGAATACCCAGTAAGCAAGCCTCCTACGCGGCCATGCTTACCTGGTATCGCTAATACGGAACCTCATCTTCTTGTCTGTCTACGTAGGAACTTCGATGACACAACATGGATGCTGGAGCAATGCAATTCAAGCAAGGTACCATTTTATGTCAGACGACGATATTTACAGCTTTGTTCGATGTCTGGTACATCGGGCACAATTAATCATCAAAATGTGCGATATATCACAGAGAAAATTGGTTATTTGACACTACAAAAAAAATGATTTTCTATTTGGTGCTGGAAAAGTTTTTCTTCAAACACTATCGGTGAAGAATGCACTTCGCTAATATGAAGATGATATTTTTTCTTCAGGGAATAGTCAAAATGATCTTGATTCTTGACGCACCTCAATTCGCCTCTTCTCTCGACCAGACGAACTCCGGCCAGTCGCCGAGTCTGACCCGCATTGATCCGCCGCGAATCGGCCTCGTCCACAATCTTCACCTCACCCCCGTTTTCTCGATATTCCCGAGAGGTAAGATTCGCTCACCTCACGCGTCACCACAACCAGTCACTGCTTGGTGCACATGTCGCGGCTTCCCGTCCTCACGTCTCAGATACACCGAACCTGGACGCCTTCCCGGCCCTCCCACGCGCCCATAAGTACCCTGCAGCTAGCTTGAGCATTCTCAACAACCAGTCCAGCAATCATCCGACTCTGTTCCTTGCTGTCTCCACTCGATCTCTTCCGGCCTTCTCGAGCGAGCTCTCCGTGCTTCGATTCCGACCAATGGCTCCGTCTATCGCAATCGCGGCGCCGGCCTCGGGCGGCTGGAGGAGTAGCAAGAAGGCCGTCGTGGCGCCGGCGCTGGCGGCGGAGAGCGTCGCTATCCAGGCGGATGCGCTGCGGCGGCGGAACGCCGAGCTGGAGCGGGAGGTTGCCGCACTGCGGGCCGAGCTGGAGGCCGCGCGGCTGCGCGCCGAGGCGGCGGAGGAGGCCGAGGAGCGGCTCTGCGCGCAGCTCGGCGAGGCCGAGTGCGAGGCCGTCGAACTCGCACGAGAGCTCGTAGCTGCTCGTGGCCACGCCGGTTGCAGATAGCACTTGGCCGGCCGAGCTCGTCAACGATTCTTTGACGACGGCGGGACGTAGATGTGTCACGCTCTCGACACACACACAGCCCGGCGGCAGTAGCTAGATTCGTAGGAAAATGTAATATGCAAAGGATTGCTCGGAAATTGTGCTCCTGCTGTATCAGGAAATTCAGAGAAAATACAGTAAAAAAATCTGAAAAAAGTGGTGAGAAACAAGAGTTTTACAGGTACAAACTTTCTTTTTAGTGAAATGATGGTGCTCCGTAGGAAAAAATGGTCAACTAAGGATTAAAAAATTTATTTTTTGAGCACTGATCTTCTTATTTTCATACAAAACACCACAAATGTCATTTTATTAAGAAACTTTGCATTTATGTAAACATATTTGTCACTACTTTTTTAAAGATTTTTTTGAAATATTTTAATACCTCTGATCCGAAAGTGTCGCCATTTTAAAGTAACTTCATTTCAAAACCGCGACACTGATTATGGATCGAAGGATTATATTTAAAAAAAAAATCTCCTCGGCTCCGCCGTTGTAACTGGGC
This sequence comes from Poa pratensis, assembly GCA_947311845.1. Classification (NCBI taxonomy): domain Eukaryota; kingdom Viridiplantae; phylum Streptophyta; class Magnoliopsida; order Poales; family Poaceae; genus Poa; species Poa pratensis. The sequence goes on from CAMZMU010000095.1 coordinate 31,419,532, forward strand.
TTTATGCACGAGCTAAAAATAAAAAAGGATGTAGGCCCCATTTGGGAGCTCCGTATTTTTTAACTATTCTAATAATATTTTGGTTTTTGGAAATACTTAAACATTAAATATTTTGAGGTGTTTGGCTTTAGCTAAAACTCTAGTTTATATACTTCAATATCTAGGAAATTGCACTATTTTTAAGTATATGAAAAGGAGGGTTGAAACTGTTTTTCCAATACTGAATTATTGATCCGCTACGTGGTTGCAGACCATCTCTAGCAACCAGATTTTATATGTGATTTGCACATCTTCCATGAAAGACAAAACCATCACATACTAAGAGACCATAGTTTTGAAGTTGTGTGATGACATCATTGACACACTTCATTTGAAGCTGCATTGTCCAAAGAGAGAAAAAAACATTTTATTTTCAATAAACAATCTAATTAAGTATATCACTAATTCACTCATGCTAGTGTAGTTGTGTCATGCGTAAACTTAATTATCGTTTTATGTATCCTCCAAGTATCATCAATCCAAGGGACACATACACATATACCATTTGTTCCGATTTGATGTCCACATATCCATTGTAGCCCTAAAGTGACACTTAAAAGTTTTAATATATTCATATTTTATATACTCTTCATCATTAGATGACCATTATTTCATCCCTGGCAGTATTGTGCCATAGAAAGTGAAAGCTAGGCCGCAAATAAAAGATAAGGTCTTAAAGTAATAATGATGGAATATATTGAATTGTTAACTTTCACTTAAGATGCCGCAATACTGCTAGTGATTAAATAAAGGACATATTTGATGAAGAGTGAATCAAATTGTATGAATAATTTAACAATGTCAAGTGTCGTTTTAGTTCTACAATGGATATGTGGAGATCAAATAAGAACAAAGAGTATATGTGTGTCAGTGTCCATTGGATTGATGATAATTGGAATATACATAAAATGATAATCAATTTCACGCATACCACACTGGTACTAACATGGCTAGTGAAATTGGTGAGACACTTAATTAGATGGTTTATCGAGAAGAAAATGTTTTCTGTTCCTTTGAACAATGCATCTTCAAATGAAGTGTGTGTAAATAATGTCGTCGCACAATTGGAAAAGTATGGTCCCTTGGTATGTGATGGTTTTTCCTTCATTTATGTGCAAATCGCATGTCAAATCTTGTTGTTAGAGATGGTCTGAAACAAATCTCAAGTGTAGTTTCCAGTATCGAGACATTTGTGTTGACAGTAAAGACCTCTCCTCGCCTATTTGAGGATTTCAATAGAAGTGCACCAGAATGTGATTTGAAGCAAACAAAGGCTTTGCCACTGCACGCTTATACCAGGTGGAATCCGACTTTCAGAATTATGAGGGAAGCTTTGTTCTATCGAAGGGATTTTTAGAGGCATATGAGATTGATAGGAAAAGGTTTCAGAGTTTTTGCTTCATCAACAACGGATTGTGATGATGCATTACAACTTTGGAGATACTTGCAGAAGTTTGATGACCTTACTAAGCTCTTATCAAGTAATTTATGCCCTACAACAAATCCGAGAGCTGTACCAGAATAAATGACATTATTAAAAAGATGGCCTTCGCAATGAACACATCCATATGATTTTGCGACATGGTGTACGATTCGAATGTACCATGGACATAACGGTCACGTGAGTAGTAGTTCTCTAATCTAACCGGTTCCCTAATGTAGCAAGATTTATCAAGTTCCACTTCGACATCTTCACCCTAGGCATCACCGTGTCCTTGCCGATCACCGCGTGCAAGATCGTGTTGTTGCAGGGGGAACACTGCCTTCTGCTTGGTACTGATTTGTGTGGCCACTGGACCGCCATGAACGACACCATGGTCAACATCCATGTGCACGGCCACCGCAACGCCACACACGAAGTCGTTCTTGACATCAAACTTGAGTAAACAATCTGCACACACGCGACAAGTTAAGTGACCACCGGTGCCATTTATTCTTAACGTGAAAACAAGGATTGAATTAGTTTGTGATGCGTATAGCCTGGTCCATTTGGAGAGAAAGAAACAATATGCACTCTGAAAAAGTTGCTAATTAAGCCACTCAAAGTACTCATCAATCAGATTAAAAGTAAGGCTAAACGGTGGGACATGCGCCAAGTGGTGGCCCCTTTTCCCAAGCTGATGATTGATTTCCTTAGACTACCTATAGTGGGAGTAACATATGTAGTAACATAAGTGCCACATAAGTATAAAAGATGATGTGGCATGCAATTAAAGAAGAGAGATATGATGATGGTATCATAGGTAGATACCGTAACATAACGAATTTCGAGGCAAGATGAGTCTATAGGCTAATAAATATGATATCACACATATGTTACTACCCATTATAGAGCTAGTAACATAGACTAGTATCATATGCATGATACGAGTGTATGATACTCCCCACTATGAGTAGTCTTATGTGCCTGCTAGGTGAGGTTGAGGTAGTCCGTAACCTGTAGGTTGTTTTATTCTTTTTTAGCTTGGGATCGTTTCCTCTCTTGTTTGCCTTGGGGTTGCACTGTAAACTCTGACTATTCTTTGGTTTTTTTAATATAATTCATGCAGTGCTCCTGCATGGTTTGAGAAAAAAATCCGAGCACTGTCCAGAAGGCAGCACAAATTTCGTGAAAGCAGTATCTGTGCATGCGTATGTGGACACCATATTTAACTATTTGAGTGAAATGCAAATAAATACACCGCAGATTTGGTGATGGAGTTTTATGAACAAGATCTTTCGGAACAGGTTCATTTCGGTCAATAAAGCCGCAATAGATTGTACCAACGACTATCAGACAGCATACTAATATATAATCATAATCAAACTCCTTGCGTTCGTGTCTTCCTTTTTCCCCACATGTTCTATGTTAATGTAGCGCAAGACCAGAGTTGAACCAAATGCATGAGTTAACTTAAGCATATGAATAGGAGGCAACGGAAAGGCCAACACTAGATTGTCAAGAATTCCGCGTAAGCAAGCCTCCTAAGCAGCCATGCTTCCTGGTATCGCCAATACAAGACCTTGGTTTTCTGGTCTGTCTACCTAGGAGCTTCGATGACACATCATGGGGACTCAAGCATTGCAATTAAAGCTAGCCAGCTATTATATATGTGCGGAACATGTTAGGATCAACTTGTAACTGGCTTGGTGCACGAGCTAAAAAAAATCTCCTCGGCTCCGCCGTTGTAACTGGCTTTATGCACGAGCTAAAAATAAAAAAAAGGATGTAGGCCCCTTTTGGGAACTCCGCATTTTTTAACTATTCTAATAATATTTTGGTTTTCAGAAATACTTAAACATTAAATATTTTGAGGTGTTTGGCTTTAGCTAAAACTCTAGTTTTATATATTTCAATATCTAGGAAATTGCACTATTTTTAAGTATATGAAAAGGAGGAAATGTGATGGTTTTTCCTTCATTTAAGTGCAAATCGCATGTCAAATCTAGTTGTTAGAGATGGTCTGAAACAAATCTCAAGTGTAGTTTCCAGTATTGGGACATTTGTGTTGACAGTAAAGACCTCTCCTCACCTATTTGAGGATTTCAATATAAGTGCACCAGAATGTGATTTGAAGCAAACAAAGGCTTTGCCAGTGCATGCTTAGACCAGGTGGAATCCGACTTTCAGAATTATGAGGGAAGCTTTGTTCTATCGAAGGATTTTTAGAGGCATATGAGATTGATAGAAAAAGGTTTCAGAGTTTTTGCTTCATCAACAACAGATTGTGATGATGCATTACAACTTTGGAGATATACTTGCAGAAGTCTGATGACCTTACTAAGCTCTTATCAAGTAATTTGTGCCCTACAACAAATCCGAGTGGTGTACCAGAATAAATGACATTATTAAAAAGATGGCCTTCTCAATGAACACATCCATATGATTTTGCGACATGGTGTACGATTCGAATGTACCATGGACATAACGGTCACGTGAGTAGTAGTTCTCTAATCTAACCGGTTCCCTAATGTAGCAAGATTTATCAAGTTTTTTTTTTGAACCGGAGATTTATCAAGTTCCACTTCGACATCTTCACCCTAGGCATCACCGTGTCCTTGCCGATCACCGCGTGCAAGATCGTGTTGTTGCGGGGGGGGGTCACTGCCTTCTGCTCGGCACTGATTTGTGTGGCCACTGGACCGCTCTGGTGAACATCCAGGTGCACGGCCACCGCAACGCCACACACGAAGTCATTCTCGACATCAAACAAGCTTGACTAAACAATCTGCACACACACAAGGTAAGTGACCACCGGTGCCATTTATACTCTTCCTAACGTGAAAACAAGGATTTTATTCGCTTGTGATGCGTATAGCCTGGTCCATTTGGAGAGAAAGAAACAGTATGCTCTTTGAAAAAGTTGCTAAGACACTCAACGTACTCATCGATCAGATTAAAAGTGAGGCTAAACGGTGGGGCATGCGCCAAGTGGTGGCGCCTTTTCCCAAGCTGATGATTGATTTCCTTATGTGCCTGCTAGGTGAGGTTGAGGTAGTCCGTAACCTGTAGGTTATTTTATTCTTGTTTAGCTTGGGATTGTTTCCTCTCTTGTTTGCCTTGGGGTTGCACTGTATTGGTTTTTTTTTTAATATAATTCATGCAGTGCTCCTGCATGGTTTGAGAAAAAAATCCGAGCACTGTCCAAAAGTTAGCACAAATTTCGTGAAAGCAGTATCTGCGCATGCGTACGGGGACACCATATTCAACTATTTGAGTGAAATACAAATAAATACACCGCATGTTTGGTGATGGAGTTTTATGAACAAGATCTTTCGGAGCACAGGTTCACTTCGGTCAATAAAGCCACAATAGATTGTATCAACAACAATCAGACAACATACTACTCCCTTTGATCGGAAAAGATTGACATAGATTTCTCCAAATAAGAATGTATCTAGACATATTTTAGTTGTAGATACATCTGTATTTAAATAAAATTGTGTAAACCATTACCGATCGGAGGGCGTACTATATAATCATAATCAGACTCCTCGTGTTCTTGTATTCCGTTCCCCACATATTCTATGTTAATGTAGCGCAAGACCCGAGTTAAACCACATGCGAGTGACTTAACTTAAGCATAGGAATAGGATGCAACGGAAAGACCAACACTAGAATATCAGTGCTCCCCCGTAGGCAAGCCTCCTACACAGCCATGCTAACATCTCTAATACAGAACCTGATCTTCTGGTCTGTCTACATAGACCTCCTATGTAGACAGACCTCCTATGCCATCTACTGGTCTGTCTACAATAGGTGTGAACTCCCGGTTAGTAAACTTTAAACATGCGCGTTATTAAGCTGCCATCTACTATTATGTGAAGCGGAACGACATCGTGGCAACAAAATATGTTCACTAGTAGAACATGCATTTAAAACCTGTAATCGCACACCAAATAGAGCATTTCATGTGCGTTGTGACATATCATTTACGGTGCAATTTTATATCTGTCAGCGACTTTTACAGCCTTGAACGATGTCATGGCGAACAATCATGGGTTTTTCTCCCAAAATATAAAGACTGATTTTTCGCTGATCTCAGTAAAAGTGACTTGGTCCCACTAGTAGAAAATGGGCCTATGGTCCCGGTTCGGTTGGGCCTTCAGTCCCGGTTCCAATCGGGACCAATGTTGGTCCCGGTTGGGCCACGAACCGGGACCAATGGTTGTCCACGTGGCCTGGTCTGGCTGCTCGTGGGGGGAGACTCATTGGTCCCGGTTCTTAATACGAACCGGGACCAATGAGTGTTTTTTTTTTGGTATTTAGGGTTTAGGATTCGATCTCGCCGGTGCCCCCTCTCGCCGGTGCCCCCTCTCCCTCTCGCCGGTGCCCCCTCTCGCCGGTGCCCCCTCTCCTTCTCGCCGGTGCCCCCTCTCCCTATCGCCGGTGCCCCCTCTCCCTCTCGCCGGTGCCTCCGTCGTCTCCCCCTTCTTCGCATCGCCGACGTGCTCTCCATCGTTTCCGTACGCATATTATACGCTCTACTATATACACAGTACACGTTGATGCATATATAATTAATATTCGATCTCTTGCGAGAATACAACTATTTAATTACATGGAGATAGATCAAGCCATCAAGGCATATTAGTTCATCGTCCGAAGCATAATGTTCTCCCTTTCATCGATGACCTCCCTAAGCAGAAATCCCGCCAATTCCTCTTGAATTGCTCCTACGCGCAGTTTTGGGTCGAGCTCTCCCGCATTCGCTCAAAGAGTTGTTCTCCGCTCAGTGGTCAACTCGCGAATGAACTCGCAAACGTAGAATCCACATAAATTACTCCCCGGTGGCTGCTGCGGACTTCACCGATTTATAAGTTAGCTCATCTTTGAATGGACCTTCTACCTTCTGTTTGAAATGTGTCCAACACCTGCTTTGGCAAAGAAAATGAACAAAGGAGTTATTAATTACTTGACATCAGGGAACGAACGAAAGAGGGCGATATAATGCGATAATGATTGAAATTACTTGTTGAGCATTTCTTTCATGTCGGACCACAACGCTTGGTCCCAACTTAATGAGTCGTGGACTTCAACTGTGGACTTGTCAGGTTGAATGCTTAGCAGAATCCAGTGGAACCTGCGGACGTTTACATAAAGCAGACATGCATAGCTCATTAATTACACTTAACATCGAGAAAGCCAAATAAAAATATGTACAAGACAGAAACACTCACTGAAGTTGTAAGGAAATAGTATTTCCGTACAGAAATGTTGCATGGTTAAAAAGGTGGTCAGGTCATGCTCCACGTCTTTGGGGTGATTGACTAAGTATGTGAATTCACGATATATGGGTCAACGAACCCAACCTCAAAAACTTTAGTTCTTTTGCATTCCATCATCTTCATTCTGCATAATAGCGTACAAAAGGATATATATATAGTCAGGATAATATAATACAGGCAATGAACGAGCTGAGCTAGAGACTTAATTACGAAAATAAATCACTTACAGACAATAGCAAGAGAGGATAGATTTGTCGAGGGCGCGCTTTTGGAATAACTGGAACAGTTCAGTCAGTTGAACCTGTATAACGTAACGTTTGAAGAAATGCTCCACTCTAACGTCCACGGAAACCATCTTTCGCGTCCTTCTTTGATGTGTGCACCAGGTACCAGTATGCAATTTCGCATATGTGTTGATAGACGCGCAGCTCCTCATTACTGACCATAGGCTCCCCTTGGACATATTTCCGTGCCATCTCTAACATTGGCGCATTCATAGCCTAAAAGTTGACCAAGGCTCATACCCAAGGCGGTAGCCTGTTCCTTGGCCTGCGATACAGTGACACCAAGTTCTTTAGCAGCAGCTATGGCTCTGGGGTCCAATAATTCCAGGTCCTTATCCATAGCGTCTCTGAAGTCCTTGTCGCATCGGAACACACTATGAGCGGGGGGACCGATTGATTTTTCTGCTGTCCGAGCTGGGCAATTTGTTTCCCGCTTTTTGCACTTCTTCCCTTGTTCTGCTCAGACTGGGCACGTGCTAGCTTAGTAAGTTCACGACCATAGTCAGATGGCAGATTCATCGATATCTGGGATGGCTGCTCAAGGAAGGACTTTCTCCACTTTTTGGTTTTTGCATCATATACCGGCTTCTGCTCGGGCTTTTTTGGTGCAAAAAAAGCCTTATTGTAGGCAGCCACCTCCGCGGCGTTTTCCGCTACAGTCCTGTCATAAGGTCTAATGGGAAGATTCTTATGAGGTACTGTTGGGAGGGGCGACCTTTTACGTTTCGGTGATCGCTTACCCCTCATAGTACGAGCGGTGGGCGGAAACGGCTGACGCGGCGGCGGAGACGGCTGCGCTGGAGACTGGTGAGGCGGTGAAGAGGACTGTTGCGCTGGAGAATGCTGAGGCGGTGAAGAGGACTGTTGCGCTGGAGACTGGTGAGGAGTCGATGGCCTTGGCTGCCAGTTCGGAAGCACGATGAATTCCTTTGGCCATAGAATGGTCGCTTTCTTGGCTTCTCCAAGTTCAAGCACCTCCCCATCTTCACCTGCAGGGTGTTGCAGCTTCAGCTCCTCATAATCTTTCATCACTTCATCCACCGCGACAACAGCGTAGCCATTTGGAACCGGAGAGAAATGGTAAGTTGGATTAGGTCCAATTGGTACGACATAGCCGACCGCCACCTTAAAGGTTAAGTTAAAAACTTTCACATGCATCTCACAAGGTGTGCTCTCCATGATATCATCCACTGGGTAGCGACGAAGTGGAGCCACTGCATCATCATTACCATCCTGGAGCTCCGTGGAAGCCACGCTGCTTTTCCGATTCGATGGGACACCGGTACCATCGCATGCAGCTTCTACCATGTGCCGTTGAGATTGGCCGCTAGTACCTTGCTGGCTAAGCACGGCAATTTGTTCCTTCTGCAGCTTTAATTCTTCTTCTATATTACGCAGCCGGTCTGCAGCAGCGCGTGCTTCCATTGCCTCCTTTCCTTTCTCCTCTGATGGCTTCTATCAGGAAATTTCTTCCTGTGCTCGGGAATCGCAATTGTCTTGGGCTTGGAGCCAGGTACGCCTCGTAACCGTCCGTCGTGTTCCTTATTCCCAAGGGCGCGTGTGAGCTCGTCATCCTCTCTATCGGGAATGAACCGTCCCTCTTCAACATCCTTTACTGCATTTCTAATTTCTTGGATGGGTAGTAGGGGATTATCTTTGTGTCTTCTGTTATATATGCACTTCCCTTCTGCGTCCAACGTGCCCCCATGCCCGTAAAACCAATTTCTTGCCCGTTCGATCCACTTGAGTGGCTCTGGAGTGATCCCATTAGCCAGCAGGTCCGCCTCAAGTTTCTCCCACTTAGGCATGCTACCAGCGTAGCCACCAGGCCCCATAGTATGGTGGTACATCTTTAGAGCAGCATTTGCCGCATTTTTTGCAGACTTTTCCAGAGCTTCCTCTGATTTCTTGTACGCCACAAATTCTTCCCAGTAGTCCTTTATCTTCTCATACCCTTTATCGAAGTCTGGAGTCTTATTTTTCTTGACAAACAGTTTGTTCAATCTTTTCTTCCAGTTCTTGAATAGCTCGGCCATCTTCTTAAGTGCCCAGTCCTTGACTTTTTGCTCCATGATTTTCCGGGCAATCTTTTCTGCCTCATCTGGATCCTCCTCATCTGAATCCACCTCTGGCGCCGGCAGGGTGAAATTAACCATGAGCTTTCTCCAAAGTCTTTCTTTGCCCTCATCGCTGACATATAGCTGTCCTTTCTCGTTTGGCCGATGCCATTCTCGAACGGTGATCGGGATGAAGTCCCTAACAAGAACTCCGCATTGCTTTACCATTTTATTTTTAACACCAGGGGGAGCAGTCGGTGTGCCGTCTTCAGCGACTCTTTCGATCGTGTACCTTTCTTGGTCGCCCAACTTTTTGGCTGGGCCTCGTTTTGTCCTTACAGAAGATTTGCTCGATCCGGAGGGCTAAAAGAAGAAAGAGCGTTAATATATGTATATAGACATCAGAGACTTAATTAATACAATCTTCGGCTTCATTAATATATGTATATGCACCTCGCCGGAGTTTGCAACATTTAATGTTCCACCGGAGCCTTCGGCTTCTCCCTCGTCGGCTTCTCCCTCGCTGACTTCTCCCTCACCCGGCCGTCGGGTTCTACCTCACCGGAGCCGTCTCTTCGGTTGAGAGACTCATCTCCCTCACCGGAGTTGTTCAAAAACTCCGTGGTGACATCGACAATATCTTCCGGCCCGCGGATTATATCCTGGAGGATATTTTCCTGATCTTCGTCTCGTTCCATAGTTTCTGCAAATTAAGAACAATGCACAAAACTTTAGTTGGGTAACTTGTTCCATATGTCAAGATACATCTACAATATCATCTCATTTGCAAGAACAAATTAGAAACTTCATATGCTGCCGTATCGTAAACCCGTAAACTCGTATCGTAAACCCGTAAACTCGTATCGTAAACCCGCAAACAAGCTCTATTTCTTAATTGGAGATACTCTAAAATATATAATGCAAACATATTTGAACATTCAAATTTGGATTACAATCTAAATTTGGATTCAAACATATTTGTAATTTCCTATACAAAAAAAATCCTAACACTAACCTAAAATGCTATTTCCTATACAATAAAATTCTAACACTAACCTAAAATGCTATTTCTACCAAAAAAATCCTAACACTAACCTAAAATGCTATTTCCTATACAAAACAAAATTTTCCTATACAAAAAAATCCTATACAAAATTTTCCTATACACTAACAAAAAATCCTAACACTAACAAAAATTTCTATACACTAACAAAAAATCCTAACACTAACAAAATTTTCCTATACACTAACAAAAAATCCTAACACTAACATTTCCTATACAAAAAAAATCCTAAAATTCTAACAATTCTAGAAAAATAGGGATAACTAACATTTTAAATTACTAAGCTAACAAAATTGACATCAAGTCATTCGAAGTTCTAGAGCATCCAGGAAATTATTGGATTGGCCCGATGACGTCAAGATGACATCATCAATGGAGCTATGCTCCTGGCCGAACTCGAATTCGACGAATTCGAACGAATTGAGACAAATTGGAAGGTGCACGAGATAGACCTAGTCTAGGCGAACCAAACGGTGGTGGCGCCGCTCCGGAAAGGTCGCCGGAGTAGCTCCGGCTACTCACAACCGCGGCGGCCGGAGTTGGCGTTCGGCGAACTTCAACCTCAGCGCAAATTGGACAAAGTGAAGTACATGAGGAGGAGCGTATGCTCACCACGAGCACGGCGGAGGCGAGTGCGGTGGACGGCGGAGCGTTGGCGGCGAGTCCCCCGACGTGCACGGGCGCGTGTGGATGCCGGCGTACGTGCGGCCGGGCTCCTCTCCCTCTCTGCAGCACGGGCGGCGCGGCGTGGGCGTCGAGGGCACCGGCGTCGAGGGAGCGTCGAGGGGCGAGGTCGGGCAGCCTGACGGCGTAGTGTCGCTCCGCGTCGCCTCCGGTCTTCCTTCGTCAGTTTTGCGTGAATGAGGAAGAAGAAGGGGCCGGGGCAGAGTTATAGAAGGGGTCATTGGTCCCGGTTGCTCGCAAGAACCGGGACCAATGCCTCTTTGGTCCGGTTCTTGCCAGAAACCGGGACCAATGAGTGGGCAGTTAATGCCAGATCAAGCGCGGGATCCACGGACTCATTGGTCCCGGTTCTTGGTAGAAACCGGGACCAAAGAGTCATTTTTCAAAATTATTTCGAACTTTTCAGTTCTGAAATTTTGTTCCCGCCTTTTTTTTTCTTATTTAGGTGTTTGGATATGAATTTCAAATGGTTTTGAATCTGAAAAGACTTTCAACATGAAAAGTTATTAAATTTGAATAAATAATCCAAAACCATTTTCTGTTTTCTAAAATAATTATTCTAACTATACAAACTATTAACCATTTTGCCATTTTCAATTAAAAATGCATTAACTTTATTGCATATTTTGAATTGACAAAACTCACAATGCATTAATTCATTTATCTTAATGCATTACATAAAAGGTTTAATACATTATTACACATGATACAACGTCTCACAAGCGCTTGAAAGAAACACACCCCTGATCCAACATCACCAACATTATTCTACATAAACGGACTTGCTGGCTCGAAGGCCGTAGGATTAGGGGGAACGGCGGGAGGAGCCAGCCCCGTGGGCGGCCGCCCGGTTCTCGCGCGCACGTTTGCGGCGGAGGGCAAGATCCATGGAGGATGAGTCTTTCAGCGCCCAATCCAGATCGGAAGCCTCCTTCGCCTTGAGCTGGTAGGAAGTCTTGGCTCGCTGGACAGGGTAGTCGCGGACAGACTGGAAGGAGGCTTCCATGGCCTCCTGTATCTGCAACCCACAACCTTCTTCCCCGTCGTCGCTCCAGTCGAAGTCGTCGTCCTCCTCCTCCTCCGCGGGAGGAGCGGCGGCGCCTGGTGGAGGTGCAGCGGCGCCAGGTGGAGGTGCGGCGGCACCTGGTGGAGCAGGAGGCCGGTAGCTGGGCATTCCTCTCCACGCCGGGCTCGTGGGCATACGGCGGGATAGACTCCCGCGGTTGCGCCCAAGCGCGCTCTGCCGAGCACGCTCGACCTCGTCCAGAAGGCGCTGCGGCGGGCGTGGCGGATCCATCTCGTGGAGACGATGCGTTCGTGGCTAGGAATGGTGGATTAGGGTTTACCCCGTCGGCGACAATATATAAAGACCTCCAGGGCAGCGCTGGGGGAGGACACGTGCCCAGGGAAGCGCTGGGGGAGACACGTGTCGTGACCGCAAAGCCCGTCTTTAGTCCCGGTTGGTGTTACCAACCGGGACTAAGAAGCACACAGATCGTGTGTTTCTTTCAATCGCTTGTGAGCCGTTGGATCAGGGGTGTGTTTCTTTTGAGGGATTGTGAGCTGTTGGATCAGCAGTATCACGACCACTTCGTGAGCCACATGACCCGGTTGGTGTTACCAACCGGGACTAAAGAAGCACACGGATCGTGTGTTTCTTTCAAGCGCTTGTGAGACGTTGGATCAGGGGTGTTTTCTTTTGAGGGATTGTGAGCTGTTGGATCAGCAGTATCACGACCACTTCGTGAGCCACATGACCCGGTTGGTGTTACCAACCGGGACTAAAGAAGCACACGTACCCTATATATAGCCGCCCTCCTCAGACAAGTTACTCACTCACACAAAACATTCCAGCGTCACTCGGAGAGGCATCTTTGGGCAACCAGCGGCAAGACGTCTCTGATGACCTGCGACCGTTCCAAACGGTTGCAGATCATCAGAGACGTCTTGCCGGACGGTTGTAGATCATCAGAGACGTCTTACCGCTGCTTGGATCGAAGTGGCGCTCAAACTCACGAGCCACCGTCGGGCTGTATGCAGGGGGAACTGTGTTTGGACGGGAGGTGTGGGAGCCGACAACCACCTACCACGCGTGTTTCACCACATAAAGGTTTAATACATTACTACACATCACATAAAGGTTTAATACATTACATTGATTTACATAAAAGCCATGAACCCTTCTTCGCGTATGTCCCTGGCCTATGATCGCTTCAGCCGTAACCATGGAGCATCTTCATTATTTAACGGGATGCTTGGGTCAGTTCTCACTGTGAAGGGCGGAATTTCATCAAACTTATCATAATCTGCTGACATGTCTGTCTTGTCCTCGACTCCCACGATGTTTCTTTTCCCTGAAAGAACTACGTGACGCTTTGGCTCATCGTCTGATGTATTCGTTTGCTTGTTTTTTCTTTTTTTCGGTCTGGAGGACATGTCCTTCACATAGAAAACCTGAGCCACATCATTGGCTAGGACGAATGGTTCGTTCTTGTAACAACCAAGATTCTTGAGATCCACTGTTGTCATCCCGTACAGCTGGTCTACCTTTATCCCTTCTCCATTCATGTTGACCCAACTGCACCGAAACAAAGGGACCTTAAAAGTAGGTCCATAGTCAAGTTCCCATATCTCCTCTATGCGACCATAGTATGTGTCCTTTTGCCCATCGTCGTTTGTTGCATCAAAGCGGACACCACTGTTCTGGTTGGTGCTCTTTTTATCTTGGGCGATCGTGTAAAATGTATTCCCATTTATCTCGTACCCTTGGAAATTCAATACAGTCGAAGATGGTGACGCGGCCAACAAGTAGAGCTGTTCTCCGACAGTGGTGTCATTCATGAGCTGTAATCGCAACCAACTGCCGAAGGTCTCCATGTGTTTTTCTTTAATCCAGGAGTCATCCTTCCCCGGGTTCTTGGAGCGTACATAATTCTTGTGTTCCTCGATATACGGAGCCACGAAGGTGGAACTTTGTAGAACTGTGTAGTGTGCTTGAGTTAAAGAATGCCCGTCCCTACATATCAGTGCTTTCTTTCCTAGCGTGCCTTTTCCACTCAGTCTCCCCTCATGCCGCGATTCAGGAACACCAATCGGCTTAAGGTCAGGAATAAAGTCAACACAGAACTCAATGACCTCTTCTGTTCCATAGCCCCTTGAGATGCTTCCTTCTGGCCTAGCACGGTTATGAACATATTTCTTCAAGACTCCCATGAACCTCTCGAAGGGGAACATATTGTGTAGAAATACAGGACCGAGAATGGCAATCTCGTCGCGTAGGTGAACCAGGAGATGCGTCATAATATTGAAGAATGATGGGGGGAACACCAACTCGAAGCTGACAAGACATTGGACCACAGCCTTCTGTAAACTTGGTAGAGTTACTGGATCGATGACCTTCTGAGATATTGCATTGAGGAATGCACATAGCTTCACAATGGGTACTCGAACATTTTCCGGTAGAAGCCCCCTCAATGCAACCGGAAGCAACTGCGTCATAATCACGTGGCAATCATGAGACTTCAGGTTCTGGAATTTTTTCTTTGCCATATTTATTATTCCCTTTATATTTGACGAGAAGCCAGCCGGGACCTTGATACTGCTCAGGCATTCAAAAAAGATTTCCTTCTCTGCTTTGGTAAGAGCGTATCTGCTTAAGTATTGACGCCCTTTATCCGTCTGCTTGTTGTATGGGTCTTTCATACGTTGCTGGTCTGCCCGTGCTTCCGGTGTATCTTTTGTCTTCCCATACACGCCCAGGAAGCCTAGCAGGTTCACGCAAAGATTCTTCGTCACGTGCATCACGTCGATTGAAGACCGGACCTCTAGGACTTTCCAATAGGGTAGCTCCCAGAATATAGAGCACTTCTTCCATATGGGTACGTGGTTGTCAGCGTCATTCGGAACAGATAGACTGCCAGGACCCTTTCCAAAGATTACTTCTAAATCCTTGACCATGTCATATATAACATCACCATCAGGGAGGTTAGGCTTCTTCCGGCGATCTGCCTCACCGTTGAAATGCTTGCCGGGCTTTCTTACGGCATGACCGTTCGGAAGAAATCGACGATGCCCCAGGTACACATTCTTGTTTCCCAAATGTATACTTTCAGTCTTATCTAAACAGTGCGTGCATGCATTGTATCCCTTGTTTGACTGTCCTGAAATGTTACTAAGAGCAGGCCAATCATTGATGGTTACGAACAGCAACGCTCGTAGGTCAAATTCCTGTTGTTTGTGCTCATCCCACACACGTACACCTGGTTCGGACCACAACTGCAAAAGTTCATCAACTAATGGCCGTAGGTACACATCAATGTCGTTGCCGGGTTGCTTCGGGCCTTGGATGAGCACTGGCATCATAATGAACTTCCGCTTCATGCACAACCAAGGAGGAAGGTTGTAGATACATAGAGTCACGGGCCAAGTGCTATGACTGGAGCTCTGCTCCCCAAAAGGATTAAAGCCATCTGTACTTAGACCAAATCTTAAGTTCCTTGCGTCATCTGAAAATGTCGGGAACTCTCTGTCGATTTTTCTCCACTGGGACCCATCGGCGGGGTGTCTCAACTTCCCGTCTTTCTTACGCTCTTCTTTGTGCCATCGCAACAACCTGGCATGCTCTTTGTTTCTGAACAGACGTTTCAACCGTGGTATTACAGGAGCATACCACATCACCTTAGCAGGAACCCTCTTCCGGGGGGGCTCGTCATCGCCCTCAACATCACCAGGGTCATCTTGTCTTATCTTGTACCGCAGTGCATTGCATACCGGGCATTTATCCATGTTCTCGTACTCACCGCGGTACAGGATGCAGTCATTAATGCATGCATGTATCTTCTGCACATCTAATCCTAGAGGGCAGATAGTCTTCTTTGCTTCGTATGTAGTCTCGGGCAATTCGTTATCCTTTGGAAGCTTCGGCTTCATTATTTTCAGTAACTTCTCAAATCCCTTGTCAGAACAACCAGTCTCTGCCTTCCATTTCAGCAGTTCCAGTGTGGTACCGAGCTTTGTGCTGCCATCTTCGCAGTTTGGGTACAACAACTTTTTGTGATCCTCAAGCATGGCCTCCAACTTTAGCTTCTCCTTTTCTGTATCGCATTCTCGCTTTGCATCAGAAATGACCCCACCAAGACCATCAGCGGGCTCATCTGATGCCCGATGTTCACCTCTTTCTTCTTCAACGTCTTCCATAACAGTATCACCGCATTCCTCAGGGAACATAGGATAGTTGTCATCATCCTCCTCTTCTTCATTGTCTTCCATCGTAACCCCTCTTTCTCCGTGCTTGGTCCAACAATTATAGCTGGGCATGAAACCTTTCCGAATCACGTGGTCTTGAATGGTTCTCGGGTCAGGGTACTCCCTGACGTTCCGACACTTCTCACATGGACAAGGCATAAAATTATTCACTTTGTTTGCCTCAGCCACATCGAGAAATTTATGCAGGCCTGCAATAAACTCGGAACTGCGTCGTTCGCCGTACATCCATCGCATCCGTGCATCCATCTGCATCATATATATAATTAAGTTTATCAAATACCATTACAATAACATCTTGAATAGTGAAATGACCACGGTGCGGGTCGGGCATAGTTGCTAACCACGGTGCGGGTCGGGAATAGAGAAATTTATGCAGGCCTGCAATATTTCTGTATCAATTACAGATGAAAAGGATATAGTTGCTAACCTCGGTGCGGGTCGGGCATTTCATCGAACACATCTTGTGCGTGGCAAAGAGAAAAAAAACTAGCACCTCCACTTCCCACCAATCCAGGAAAAAAAAACAGAGGAGAGGGGGGGTGGGGGCAACAATATATAGGCAGGGGAGGGGTATTGGTCCCGGTTCTTGGCACGAACCGGGACCAAAGCTCCGCGGCATGCCACGTGGTCCGGCTCTGGAGCTTTGGTCCCGGTTCTTGGCATGAACCGGGACCAATGCCCCACGGGGCCCTGGCAGCTCGAACCGGGACCAGTGCCAGGCACTGGTCCCGGTTTTTGCCTGAACCGGGGCTAATGGCAAAAGTACTCCGGACGAAAAGTCCTTTTTCTACTAGTTCCACTTCGCCTCGTGGGTAGTAAGCTTATACCAACCGTCCAAGGCTTCAAGTTAGATGCATAGTGGACTTTTGGCAACAATCATGTAGTTAAATCATTAATTAGTAATAACTATGGCTGCCTAAATGCATGTGTGGAAAACATGGTTGTGATTGTAATAAGATGACTTTGTGGTATGTACTTGCATCGGTTCATAAACCGTGTTTGCTCTATAGATATGACTGCAGGTTGTCTCCGAATTCTTACCGCCAGCGCAGATGGTTAAATCATTAACACTTATTTGTTCATCCTAAGTACCAGCGATGGAAGTGGAAAGGATATTGTGTTGGGTCAGCTGGCACTTAGCTTACAACCCTAAAATCCTACTTTATTTAGAGAATCCCTGATGTAGTAATACCAGAATCAGACAGGAAACCATGTAACATTGTAACAATCTAATTTTCAGACTGGCCAAAACTATTTTTCGTACATGCATGTAAACTTCCTAGTTTATAGGAAAATGAGGATCTATTTTTTTAATCAAGATATAAGACTCACAAAAAAGGTAAAATTCAAAAAGAAATAGATACAAGTCAATTTTCAAGCACGCATAAAAATTTCATCCTTGACTAGTTGATTTTTAGTGAAAGAAACAGTTGCACGGATGTCTATACACATGTATGCTATTGTGTGATACCGGCGAAGGAAATAAAGCAAACAATCCGCACAAATCAACTATACTAGCATCCTTGGAATGTCAAATGCCTTGCGTCTATTCAATGGATCAACTGAACAGATAATGACAGTGTTGGGAATATGAGCAATTTTCGACACAATTTAATCCATAAAGACAGTAAATAAAAAATGATTAGAAAAATAAGAAACAAAGAGAAACTGCTGTATATGTAAAAATTCAGCATGATGCTATCATTTGTTATAGATGATAGGCAATAAACGATGATTAAAATAAGATCAACACAATGGACATAAAATTTTAACGTGAAAAATCTCTATAAGGAGAAGGTAAAAAACCTTGGGCACCGGTCATCAAAATTTCACTGCTTCAGGAGAGGTTACAACGTCGCGGATTTACATCTTGCAACTTATCTCGTGCGACGACTTACAAATGTATTTATAGTGCTGATGATCTAAATCCTAGAGCATTTAGTTAGCCTTTATCTAAATATATTATATTGAATCTTGATGACAACAAATAACATCATTTGTTCTTCACATTTTGGATAAATATGTTGATACAAGATGGACGTACCTGAACCTGTGCGAAAATACGCGCCGGTAGGTAACGGTTCCGGTAAAAATGCATTTGCCCGTCCACTGCACACTATTCTAGATGACGCACACCCATAGCAGCACTTCTGACACAATGATCCAAAATTCTGTACGTGTTTAGCCCAGCGTACACGGTATATATTGGAAGAACAATGGTTTCGACAAACAAGGTCTACGTTGTGTGGCGTGGATCGACATGTTGAAGTGAATGGTGGATGCTCCCGGGCATGCATGGAAGAAATTCAGATCTCTCTTTGGCACGTTTTCATTTGATATTATCAACAACTCAACATTATTAGGCCTCCTTGATTTGAAGGATTTTCATAGGATTTCTATAGGATTTGGTTCCTCTGGAAATTTTTCCTTTCATACACGTTTTGATTCAAAGGATGCTATCCTATAGGAAAACAATCCTGTAGGAATTTCCTAGCACGTTTTCATGGGAAATCAAACATGAGCTCCAACCTCATGTTAAAATTCCTACGTTGCAATCAAACATCAAATGTGAGATTTCCTTTGTCCATAGGATCTGTCCTGTCATGACATCCTATTCCTTTGTACTTCCTATTCCTTTGATTTTCCTACCCTTCAAATCAAAGGAGGCCTAAAGAAGCTTCATTTCCAAGCGAAAACATACATGCTAGCCCATCAAAGCAATGAACTCTTGTGCGTCTGGTGCACTTCCTTCACGGAGCAAACTCCGTGCAACTGTGCATGTCCACGTACGGGTACACCAGCGACAACAGGGGCATATCACCGCGCCACATGGTCCTTGAGGGACGGCCCGGAAACGTGGCGCACCGGCGACGGAAGGCGGCCGGTGGAGAGCGACCTTGCAGCCGCAAGCAGTGGCTCCACCGGCGTGAGGTGTCTACGTCGACACCCAGATCAGAGATGCGGACAGCTCGCCATTCCCCAGCGGATGTGTCATTGGCGGAACACATGGGAGCATCTGGAGTGGCAAGGTCAAGTGCAGGGACTCATGTGGTGACGGCAGCCGCCGCACAGAAACATGAGGGGGTTGACAAACCGCCGGCCTTCGTAGAGCAGGACGGAGCAGAGGAAATTCAGACATCAATGGTGCCGACCACGACTCGATGGGAGTCGCTCGCGTCGGCACCGGCTGTGGCAGAGACACGGCCGCCAGGGACGATCCTCTAGCAGCATCTCCTCCTTCTTTCCAATCCAAACGACGATGTCGAGGACGAATGTATTTTGCTCCCCTACATCCCGTTCTAAGCAAACCCCTAGCCTTCACTAGTAGAAAATGGGCCTATGGTCCCGGTTCGGTTGGGCCTTCAGTCCCGGTTGCCCAACCGGGACTGGCCAATCGGGACCAATGCTGGACCCGGTTGGGCCACGAACCGGGACCAATGGTTGTCCACGTGGCCTGGTCTGGCTGCTCGTGGGGGAGACTCATTGGTCCCGGTTTTAATACGAACCGGGACCAATGAGTGCTTTTTTTTTGGTATTTAGGGTTTAGGATTCGATCTCGCCGGTGCCCCCTCTCGCGGTGGCCCCTCTCCTTCTACGCCGGTGCCTCCTCTCCCTCTCGCCGGTGCCCCCTCTCCTTCTCGCCGGTGCCCCCTCTCGCCGGTGCCCCCTCTCCTTCTCGCCGGTGCCTCCTCTCCCTCTCGCCAGTGCCCCCTCTCCTCTCGCCGGTGCCTCGTCGTCTCCCCCTTCTTCGCATCGCCGACGTGCTCTCCATCGTTTCCGTACGCATATTATACGCTCTACTATATACACAGTACATGTTGATGCATATATAATTAATATTCGATCTCTTGCGAGAATACAACTATTTAATTACATGGAGATAGATCAAGCCATCAAGGCTTATGTAGTTCATCGTCCGAAGCATAATGTTCTCCGTTTCATCGATGACCTCCCTAAGCACAAATCCCGCCAATTCCTCTTGAATTGCTCCTACGCGCAGTTGTGGGTCGATCTTCTCCCGCATTTTGCTGAAAGCAGTTGTTCTCCGCTCAGTGGTCAACTCGCGAATGAACTCGCAAACGTAGAATCCACATAAATTACTCCCCGGTGGCTGCTGCGGACTTTTCACCGTTTTATAAGTTAGCTCATCTTTGAATGGACCTTCTACCTTCTGTTTGAAAATTGTCCAACACCTGCTTTGGCAAAGAAAATGAACAAAGGAGTTATTAATTACTTGACATCAGGGAACGAACGAAAGAGGGCGATATAATGCGATAATGATTGAAATTACTTGTTGAGCATTTCTTTCATGTCGGACCACAACGCTTGGTCCCAACTTAATGAGTCGTGGACTTCAACTGTGGACTTGTCAGGTTGAATGCTTAGCAGAATCTAGTGGAACCTGCGGACGTTTACATAAAGCAGACATGCATAGCTCATCAATTACACTTAACATCGAGAAAGCCAAATAAAAATATGTACAAGACAGAAACACTCACCTGAAGTTGTAAGGAAATAATATTTCCGTACAGAAATGTTGCATGGTTAAAAAGGTGGTCAGGTCATGCTCCACGTCTTTGGGTGATTGACTAACGTATGTGAATTCACGATATATGGTCAACGAACCCAACCTCAAAAACTTTAGATCTTTTGCATTCCAGCATCTTCTTTCTGCATAATAGCGTACAAAAGGATATATATAGGCAGGATAATATAATACAGGCAATGAACGAGCTGAGCTAGAGACTTAATTACGAAAATAAATCACTTACAGACAATAGCAAGAGAGGATAGATTTGTCGAGGGAGCGCTTTTGGAATAACTGGAACAGTTCAGTCAGTTGAAACTGTATAGTGTAACGTTTGAAGAAATGCTCCACTCTAACGTTCAGCGGAAACCACTCTTTCGCGTCCTTCTTTGATGTGTGCACCAAGTACCAGTAAGTTCACGACCATAGTCAGATGGCAGATTCATCGATATCTGCGATGGCTGCTCAAGGAAGGACTTTCTCCACTTTTTGGATTTTTCATCGTATACCGGCTTCTGCTCGGGCTTTTTTGGTGCAAAAAAAGCCTTATTGTAGGCAACCACCTCCGCGGCGTTTTCCGCTACAGTCCTGTCATAAGGTCTAATGGGAAGATTCTTATGAGGTACTGTTGGGAGGGGCGACCTTTTACGTTTCGGTGACCGCTTACCCCTCATAGTACGAGCGGTGGGCGGAAACGGCTGACGCGGCGGCGGAGACGGCTGCGCTGGAGACTGGTGAGGCGGTGAAGAGGACTGTTGCGCTGGAGAATGCTGAGGCGGTGAAAAGGACTGTTGCGCTGGAGACTGGTGAGGAGTCGATGGCCTTGGCTGCCAGTTCGGAAGCACGATGAATTCCTTTGGCCATAGAATGGTCGCTTTCTTGGCTTCTCCAAGTTCAAGCACCTCCCCATCTTCACCTGCAGGGTGTTGCAGCTTCAGCTCCTCATAATCTTTCATCACTTCATCCACCGCGACAACAGCGTAGCCATTTGGAACCGGAGAGAAATGGTAAGTTGGATTAGGTCCAATTGGTACGACATAGCCGACCGCCACCTTCACGGTTAAGTTAAAAACTTTCACATGCATCTCACAAGGTGTGCTCTCCGTGATATCATCCACTGGGTAGCGACGAAGTGGAGCCACTGCATCATCATTACCATCCTGGAGCTCCGTGGAAGCCACGCTGCTTTTCCGATTCGATGGGCCACCGGTACCATCGCATGCAGCTTCTACCATGTGCCGTTGAGATTGGCCGCTAGTACCTTGCTGGCTAAGCACGGCAATTTGTTCCTTCTGCCGCTTTAATTCTTCTTCTATATTAAGCAGCCGGTCTGCAGCAGCGCGTGCTTCCATTGCCTCCCTTTCCTTTCTCCTCTGATGGCTTCTATCAGGAAATTTCTTCCTGTGCTCGGGAATCGCAATTGTCTTGGGCTTGGAGCCAGGTACGCCTCGTAACCGTCCGTCGTGTTCCTTATTCCCAAGGGCGCGTGTGAGCTCGTCATCCTCTCTATCGGGAATGAACCGTCCCTCTTCAACATCCTTTACTGCTTTTCTAATTTCTTGGATGGGTAGTAGGGGATTATCTTTGTGTCTTCTGTTATATATGCACTTCCCTTCTGCGTCCAACGTGCCCCCATGCCCGTAAAACCAATTTCTTGCCCGTTCGATCCACTTGAGTGGCTCTGGAGTGATCCCATTAGCCAGCAGGTCCGCCTCAAGTTTCTCCCACTTAGGCATGCTACCAGCGTAGCCACCAGGCCCCATAGTATGGTGGTACATCTTTAGAGCAGCATTTGCCGCATTTTTTGCAGACTTTTCCAGAGCTTCCTCTGATTTCTTGTACGCCACAAATTCTTCCCAGTAGTCCTTTATCTTCTCATACCCTTTATCGAAGTCTGGAGTCTTATTTTTCTTGACAAACAGTTTGTTCAATCTTTTCTTCCAGTTCTTGAATAGCTCGGCCATCTTCTTAAGTGCCCAGTCCTTGACTTTTTGCTCCATGATTTTTCGGGCAATCTTTTCTGCCTCATCTGGATCCTCCTCATCTGAATCCACCTCTGGCGCCGGCAGGGTGAAATTAACCATGAGCTTTCTCCAAAGTCTTTCTTTGCCCTCATCGCTGACATATAGCTGTCCTTTCTCGTTTGGCCGATGCCATTCTCGAACGGTGATCGGGATGAAGTCCCTAACAAGAACTCCGCATTGCTTTACCATTTTATTTTTAACACCAGGGGGAGCAGTCGGTGTGCCGTCTTCAGCGACTCTTTCGATCGTGTACCTTTCTTGGTCGCCCAACTTTTTGGCTGGGCCTCGTTTTGTCCTTACAGAAGATTTGCTCGATCCGGAGGGCTAAAAGAAGAAAGAGCGTTAATATATGTATATACACATCAGAGACTTAATTAATACAATCTTCGGCTTCATTAATATATGTATATGCACCTCGCCGGAGTTTAATGTTCCACCGGAGCCTTCGGCTTCTCCCTCGTCGGCTTCTCCCTCGCTGACTTCTCCCTCACCCCGGCCGTCGGGTTCTACCTCACCGGAGCCGTCTCTTCGGTTGAGAGACTCATCTCCCTCACCGGAGTTGTTCAAAAACTCCGTGGTGACATCGACAATATCTTCCGGCCCGCGGATTATATCCTGGAGGATATTTTCCTGATCTTCGTCTCGTTCCATAGTTTCTGCAAATTAAGAACAATGCACAAAACTTGTTTTAGTCCAGAAGCTTAATAACCAAGTTTTAGCTACTGACTAAGTTCCGAAGTATCTAGAAGGCAACACAATTGGATTTGACTCAAAATGATCTACCAAATTCTCTACACATTTGTTTTAGTCCAGAAACTTAATAACCAAGTTTTAGCTACTGACTAAGTTCTTTTACTCTAAAATTAAATCCTTTTAGGGTTACACAGTGTTGATTATTTGTGAACTAACCCAATTGGATTCAACTAAATTAGATTAACCAAATGACAATTAAAATTGTTATAGTACAGAAGTGGCTACAATCTTTATTTGAATACCTAATTAATGCTGTTGCTTAATTAATTCTACAAAAATTAGGGGTGCTAGGCTACTGCAATACAAAGTTAACACAATTGGATTCATAATTTTTGGATTACTAGACTATCAGAAACAAACACCTTTACATAATTAACGTTCTCTACTATTCTAAATACCCAACAATAAATATTAATCTAAACAGGGTGAAACTAATTTAGTTGCACACACATTTTCATAAGCAATCCAGAGAATTTTGGTTTGAATTATTTGGACTTATAAATCTCGAGTTATTGATTTTCAAACATGCCTACAGGTTTCAAAATTTCTGCTAATTAATAAATTCGGAAGAGGAGGGAAAAAAATAAATGGGCTGAGAAGTTCCCAGCCCACTGGGCCTGGCCCAGTTTTTTTTTTCCACGAACGAAAATGGTTAAAACGCTGACGGGTGGGACCCACCCGTCAGCGGCTAACTCGAGATAACAGGGTGCTCCGGCGGCTGTTTCCGGCGGCGCCGCCGAGCCAGAGACGGTGACCAGCGGCAATGGCTCACCTAGGGGCCTGGAGGTGCGGTGGACGGCGGAGGCGAGTGCACGGGCACGCGTGGAGGCCGGCGACGTGCGGCACGGGCGGCCGGCGTGGGGGCACGCGGCGCGGGCGTCGAGGGCTCCGCGAACGTCGACGGTGGCGGCGTGGGTCGGCGGCGTGGGGCGCGGCGTGGGTCGGCGGCGGGGCAGCCTGACGGCGTAAATTCGCTCCGGCGTCGCTGCAGGGTCCTCCGGCGTAGCTGCGGTCCTTAGGCGTTTCTGCGAAATGAATCGGGGAAGAAGGGGAAGGAGTTAAAGTAGTAGGGGGTCTTTGGTCCCGGTTTCTGGCAAGAACCGGGACCAATGCCTCTTTGGTCCCGGTTCTTTCCAGCAACCGGGACCAAAGAGTGGGCAGTTAATGCCAGATCGCGGCGCGCGTCTATGGACTCATTGGTCCCGGTTCTTGCTAGAAACCGGGACCAAAGAGTCCTTTTTCAAAATTATTTCGAACTTTTCAGTTCTGAAATTTTGTTCCCGCCTTTTTTTTTCTTATTTAGGTGTTTGGATATGAATTTCAAATGGTTTTGAATCTGAAAAGACTTTCAACATGAAAAGTTTTTAAATTTGAATAAATAATCCAAAACCATTTTCTGTTTTCTGAAATAATTATTCTAACTATACAAACTATTAACCATTTTGCCATTTTCAATTAAAAATATATTAACTTTATTGCATATTTTGAATTGACAAAATTTCAACGTGAAAAGTGTTTGAATTTGTATAAATAATCCAAAATCAATTTTACATTATTATTGTCATTATTACACATGATACAACGTCTCACAAGCGCTTGAAAGAAACACACCCCTGATCCAACATCACCAACATTATTCTCCACGTCGGGCTCGTGGGCATACGGCGGGATAGACTCCTGCGGTTGCGCCCAAGCGCGCTCTGCCGAGCACGCTCGACCTCGTCCAGAAGGCGCTGCGGCGGGCGTGGCGGATCCATCTCGTGGAGACGATGCGTTCGTGGCTAGGAATGGTGGATTAGAGTTTACCCCGTCGGCGACAATATATAAAGACCTCCAGGGCAGCGCTGGGGGAGGACACGTGCCCAGGGAAGCGCTGGGGGAGGACACGTGTCGTGACCGCAAAGCCCGTCTTTAGTCCCGGTTGGTGTTACCAACCGGGACTAAAGAAGCACACGGATCGTGTGTTTCTTTCAAGTGCTTGTGAGCCGTTGGATCAGGGGTGTGTTTCTTTTGAGGGATTGTGAGCTGTTGGATCAGCAGTATCACGACCACTTCGTGAGCCACATGACCGGTTGGTGTTACCAACCGGGACTAAAGAAGCACACGGATCGTGTGTTTCTTTCAAGCGCTTGTGAGACGTTGGATCAGGGGTGTGTTTCTTTTGAGGGATTGTGAGATGTTGGATCAGCAGTATCACGACCACTTCGTGAGCCACATGACCCGGTTGGTGTTACCAACCGGGACTAAAGAAGCACACGTACCCTATATATAGCCGCCCTCCTCAGACAGGTTACTCACTCACACAAAACATTCCAGCGTCACTCGGAGAGGCATCTTTGGGCAACCAGCGGCAAGACGTCTCTGATGACCTGCGACCGTTCCAAACGGTTGCAGATCATCAGAGATGTGTTGCCGGACGGTTGTAGATCATCAGAGACGTCTTGCCGCTGCTTGGATCGAAGTGGCGCTCAAACACAAAACATTCCAGCGTCACTCGGAGAGGCATCTTTGGGCAACCAGTGGCAAGACGTCTCTGATGACCTGCGACCGTTCCAAACGGTTGCAGATCATCAGAGATGTGTTGCCGGACGGTTGTAGATCATCAGAGACGTCTTGCCGCTGCTTGGATCGAAGTGGCGCTCAAACACAAAACATTCCAGCGTCACTCGGAGAGGCATCTTTGGGCAACCAGTGGCAAGACGTCTCTGATGACCTGCGACCGTTCCAAACGGTTGCAGATCATCAGAGACGTCTTGCCGGACGGTTGTAGATCATCAGAGACGTCTTACCGCTGCTTGGATCGAAGTGGCGCTCAAACTCACGAGCCACCGTCGGGCTGTATGCAGGGGGAACTGTGTTTGGACGGTCGAAGCTGAGGTTTGAGAGGTTCCCACGGGAGGTGTGGGAGCCGACAACCACCTACCACGCGTGTTTCACCGGTCGTCATGCAATTAATTAACAGAAAACAAAAAAGAAAACTCACTCGTGTATTATGGTTTTCACCACATAAAGGTTTAATACATTACTACACATCACATAAAGGTTTAATACATTACATTGATTTACATCGCTTCAGCCGTAACCATGGAGCATCTTCATTATTTAACGGGATGCTTGGGTCAGTTCTCACTGTGAAGGGCGGAATTTCATCAAACTTATCATAATCTGCTGACATGTCTGTCTTGCCCTCGACTCCCACGATGTTTCTTTTCCCTGAAAGAACTACGTGACGCTTTGGCTCATTGTCTGATGTATTCGTTTGCTTGTTTTTTCTTTTTTTCGGTCTGGAGGACATGTCCTTCACATAGAAAACCTGAGCCACATCATTGGCTAGGACGAATGGTTCGTTCTTGTAACAACCAAGATTCTTGAGATTCACTGTTGTCATCCCGTACAGCTGGTCTACCTTTATCCCTTCTCCATTCATGTTGACCCAACTGCACCGAAACAAAGGGACCTTAAAAGTAGGTCCATAGTCAAGTTCCCATATCTCCTCTATGCGACCATAGTATGTGTCCTTTTGCCCATCGTCGTTTGTTGCATCAAAGCGGACACCACTGTTCTGGTTGGTGCTCTTTTTATCTTGGGCGATCGTGTAAAATGTATTCCCATTTATCTCGTACCCTTGGAAATTCAATACAGTCGAAGATGGTGACGCGGCCAACAAGTAGAGCTGATCTCCGACAGTGGTGTCATTCATGAGCTGTAATCGCAACCAACTGCCGAAGGTCTCCATGTGTTTTTCTTTAATCCAGGAGTCATCCTTCCCCGGGTTCTTGGAGCGTACATAATTCTTGTGTTCCTCGATATACGGAGCCACGAAGGTGGAACTTTGTAGAACTGTGTAGTGTGCTTGAGTTAAAGAATGCCCGTCCCTACATATCAGTGCTTTCTTTCCTAGCGTGCCTTTTCCACTCAGTCTCCCCTCATGTCGCGATTCAGGAACACCAATCGGCTTAAGGTCAGGAATAAAGTCAACACAGAACTCAATGACCTCTTCTGTTCCATAGCCCCTTGAGATGCTTCCTTCTGGCCTAGCACGGTTATGAACATATTTCTTCAAGACTCCCATGAACCTCTCGAAGGGGAACATATTGTGTAGAAATACAGGACCGAGAATGGCAATCTCGTCGCGTAGGTGAACCAGGAGATGCGTCATAATATTGAAGAATGATGGGGGGAACACCAACTCGAAGCTGACAAGACATTGGACCACAGCCTTCTGTAAACTTGGTAGAGTTACTGGATCGATGACCTTCTGAGATATTGCATTGAGGAATGCACATAGCTTCACAATGGGTACTCGAACATTTTCCGGTAGAAGCCCCCTCAATGCAACCGGAAGCAACTGCGTCATAATCACGTGGCAATCATGAGACTTCAGGTTCTGGAATTTTTTCTTTGCCATATTTATTATTCCCTTTATATTTGACGAGAAGCCAGCCGGGACCTTGATACTGCTCAGGCATTCAAAAAAGATTTCCTTCTCTGCTTTGGTAAGAGCGTAGCTGCTTAAGTATTGACGCCCTTTATCCGTCTGCTTGTTGTATGGGTCTTTCATACGTTGCTGGTCTGCCCGTGCTTCCGGTGTATCTTTTGTCTTCCCATACACGCCCAGGAAGCCTAGCAGGTTCACGCAAAGATTCTTCGTCACGTGCATCACGTCGATTGAAGACCGGACCTCTAGGACTTTCCAATAGGGTAGCTCCCAGAATATAGAGCACTTTTTCCACAAGGGTACGCGCTTGTTAGCGTCATTCGGAACAGATAGACTGCCAGGACCCTTTCCAAAGATTACTTCTAAATCCTTGACCTTGTCATATATAACATCACCATCAGGGAGGTTAGGCTTCTTGCGGCCATCTGCCTCACCGTTGAAATGCTTGCCGGGCTTTCTTACGGCATGACCGTTCGGAAGAAATCGACGATGCCCCAGGTACACATTCTTGTTTCCCAAATGTATACTTTCAGTCTTATCTAAACAGTGCGTGCATGCATTGTATCCCTTGTTTGACTGTCCTGAAATGTTACTAAGAGCAGGCCAATCATTGATGGTTACGAACAGCAACGCTCGTAGGTCAAATTCCTGTTGTTTGTGCTCATCCCACACACGTACACCTGGTTCGGACCACAACTGCAAAAGTTCATCAACTAATGGCCGTAGGTACACATCAATGTCGTTGCCGGGTTGCTTCGGGCCTTGGATGAGCACTGGCATCATAATGAACTTCCGCTTCATGCACAACCAAGGAGGAAGGTTGTAGATACATAGAGTCACGGGCCAAGTGCTATGACTGGAGCTCTGTTCCCCAAAAGGATTAAAGCCATCTGTACTTAGACCAAATCTTAAGTTCCTTGCGTCATCTGAAAATGTCGGGAACTCTCTGTCGATTTTTCTCCACTGGGACCCATCGGCGGGGTGTCTCAACTTCCCGTCTTTCTTACGCTCTTCTTTGTGCCATCGCAACAACCTGGCATGCTCTTTGTTTCTGAACAGACGTTTCAACCGTGGTATTATAGGAGCATACCACATCACCTTAGCAGGAACCCTCTTCCGGGGGGGCTCGTCATCGCCCTCAACATCACCAGGGTCATCTTGTCTTATCTTGTACCGCAGTGCATTGCATACCGGGCATTTATCCATGTTCTCGTACTCACCGCGGTACAGGATGCAGTCATTAATGCATGCATGTATCTTCTGCACATCTAATCCTAGAGGGCAGATAGCCTTCTTTGCTTCGTATGTAGTCTCGGGCAATTCGTTATCCTTTGGAAGCTTCGGCTTCATTATTTTCAGTAACTTCTCAAATCCCTTGTCAGAACAACCAGTCTCTGCCTTCCATTTCAGCAGTTCCAGTGTGGTACCGAGCTTTGTGCTGCCATCTTCGCAGTTTGGGTACAGCAACTTTTTGTGATCCTCAAGCATGGCCTCCAACTTTAGCTTCTCCTTTTCTGTATCGCATTCTCGCTTTGCATCAGAAATGACCCCACCAAGACCATCAGCGGGCTCATCTGATGCCCGATGTTCACCTCTTTCTTCTTCAACGTCTTCCATAACAGTATCACCGCATTCCTCAGGGAACATAGGATAGTTGTCATCATCCTCCTCTTCTTCATTGTCTTCCATCGTAACCCCTCTTTCTCCGTGCTTGGTCCAACAATTATAGCTGGGCATGAAACCTTTCCGAATCACGTGGTCTTGAATGGTTCTCGGGTCAGGGTACTCCCTGACGTTCCGACACTTCTCACATGGACAAGGCATAAAATTATTCACTTTGTTTGCCTCAGCCACATCGAGAAATTTATGCAGGCCTGCAATAAACTCGGAACTGCGTCGTTCGCCGTACATCCATCGCATCCGTGCATCCATCTGCATCATATATATAATTAAGTTTATCAAATACCATTACAATAACATCTTGAATAGTGAAATGACCACGGTGCGGGTCGGGCATAGTTGCTAACCACGGTGCGGGTCGGGAATAGAGAAATTTATGCAGGCCTGCAATATTTCTGTATCAATTACAGATGAAAAGGATATAGTTGCTAACCTCGGTGCGGGTCGGGCATTTCATCGAACACATCTTGTGCGTGGCAAAGAGAAAAAAAACTAGCACCTCCACTTCCCACCAATCCAGGAAAAAAAAACAGAGGAGAGAGGGGGGGGCAACAATATATAGGCAGGGGAGGGGTATTGGTCCCGGTTCTTGGCACGAACCGGGACCAAAGCTCCGCGGCATGCCACGTGGTCCGGCTCTGGAGCTTTGGTCCCGGTTCTTGGCATGAACCGGGACCAATGCCCCCAACCGAACCGGGACCAATGCCCCACGGGGCCATGGCAGCTCGAACCGGGACCAGTGCCAGGCACTGGTCCCGGTTTTTGCCTGAACCGGGGCTAATGGAAAACAGTACTCCGGACGAAAAGTCTTTTTTCTACTAGTGCTTAGGATTCAGAGTGAACTCAAGGAAGCCACCCTTTTTCTTCTTTCTACCACTCTGCATGTAATGTCTTGGCGATATATCCTCCTCTCCCTCCTCCTCGGAACTGTACAAGTAATGTGTAAGAGATATATCATCCTCCTTGGACACATTGTCTTCAACTATTTCTCCAGTGGAAGAACACGACGGGGCCTCCAACTGTGGGAACTCAGACAGTGGCGGTGGCCAGACTGGAGGCGGTGGCGCTGGACATAGAGACCGCGGCTGCCTCCGTGGTTTCCGCCATCTTGCCACCTTCCGATCGATGCAGCTTGAGTCGTATCCCTTTCCGCCAACCACGATGAACTCGTCCACAGCCACTGCGCTCTTGGCTAGAAACTTGATTAACCGTACCTGTAAGCATGTGAGCTCTTCCGCGTCAAACTCGACCACCACTCTTCTCAAGTAACCCAGCCTGCAGCGACAACAAAGTTGTTCATGGAGGTCTTCGAAACCATCACAACATTCTCCTTCATCATCATCATCGTCATCATCACCGGCAATGGACCGGCATGGTGAGAAATCGAAAATGGCTGCCATCTCAACTGCCGAGTCTGCATTAATTTCACGGAGATATTTCCTCCAACTGAACTTGAGCCGGACGTCACGTACAATCGGGCACTTGCGCAGCAGGTTCACTATGGCCGTCGCTGCAGCGCCATGGTTCGAGATACACCACCCGCAGAGCTCTTCGATCTCTAGGCACTCCAGGTTGGGAAAATACTGCGAGAAGTTGTCGGCTGGGTCGGCAATGGAGTAGGCTGTAAGCTTCAGATACCTCAGATGCTCCAGGTTAGTGAGAATTCGGCGACGCAGCAAGGACGCGATCCATGAAGCGGAGTGCACCTCCAGGTGGAGCTGCTCCAGCTGCGGAAGCGGCCACTCAAAAGACAAGGATGTGTACTCATCAAGGAAAGAGTAATGGGTGTAGCTGAATTTTCGAAGGTGCGGCGCGTCCAGCGTGACCATGAAGCCGCCGTGGTGGATGTTGTCGTAGAGTCTGCCACAGTTTTTCATGACGACGACGGTGGCAGCCTCACATTTGAGCATGTACACGTCGTTGTAGTTGTCAAAGCTCAAGAACTCCAGGACGATGTCCGCTAGCCTGGGCGCGGCGGAGATCATGTCCTGGAGCGTGGCCAGCTCCGTGCGGCACCGTCGGAGTCGCAATGCCTCCAGCCGCGGGAACGCGAGTTCCCGCCGTCCATCCGAGTAGGGTTTCAGGTCATACCCGGTGAGCTCCAAGACTTTGAGGACGGCAAATGGCAGTGTGCAGCGCGGAAGGCCGCCGTTGTTTAGCCAGTCCAGCCGAAGATCCTCGATACCATTGCCATCCTCCACCGTCTCATTCTCCTCGTCGTGGTCCTCATCCGTGCTGCCGGCGGCGCACACGATTGCGTCATCGCGCATGACCATGGACAGCTTGTTCGGCACGCGGCCGCGAGAGCATAGGAAGGCGTACGCGTGGTCTGCGTCGTCCACCACGCGCCGCCGGAGAAGAACGCCGCCGCCACCGCCTGTGAAGTAGGAACGGTAGTCGACGTTGACCGCGCCTGTGTTGAGCCATAGCGGGCGGCGCCATCGGCGGGAGAGCGCGGTGGCGCGGGCGGCCTCGCGGGAGGGCGCGAACGAGAGTATGTGGGTAAGGATGTCGTCGGAGAGATTGGAGAGCCGGTCCGCCGACGACGACGAGGGGACGGCGGCCCTGGATGCCATGCATCGATCGAGATCGAGTTCGACAAGATCGAGATCTACCGACGAAGGGAGCGCCAGCGCCTGTTCACCGCCTTTAGCGGCAGGAGCTCCACTCGCCGCCAGCAGAAGAGCCAGTATGGGCCGGCCCAAATAGCAGATATGGTTTACTGTTTCGTTTTATTTTTGTAACAAATTCGAAAATTGTATCAGGTTTATTTATTTATCGGCTTAATAATGCAGAAAACATCATGCTAAAAAATCATCTATATCAGGAAAACATTTTTAAATCAGAATCTTTTGTAAACATGAAAATTTTCAAAATCTATTTCTTTAATCTGATCATTTAAAAACTGAACAATTTTGAAAAATATTAAATTTTGAATAATTTTCGGATTTGAACCATATTTACTTTTGAATAATTTCCAAAATTAAAAAAAATTTAAGTCAACAATTTTTATTTTTGAATAGTTTTCAATTTTGAACAATTTTTACTTTCGAACACTTTTCAAGTTTGATTTTTTATAAAATGTACAATTTTCGAATCTGAATAATTTTTGAATATGAAATATTTTGAATCTGAACAATTTTTGAATATTAAAAAATTTAAAGTTTGAACAAGTTTTAAATTTTGAACAAATTTTCAAGTTTGAACAAATTTCAAACTTGAACTTTTTTTCAAGTTTGAACAAATATCAAATTTGAACATTTTTCAAAAAATACATTTTAAAAAGAAAACATAAAAATAAAAAGTATAGAAAGGAAAAGAGAGAAACACGAAATGGGCCAGCCCAGTGCGTGGCACGGCGCGCGAGCTTCCCGCGCCGCAAAAGGCGGCAAATAATCTCTCCTATCTAAAAAATGCAGAGCGCAGTGAACGCAGAGCACAGTGAAAACCGCAGAGCGGCATAGAGATGGCCCACGATCTCTCCTATCTAAAATGCATTAGGCCACAATCTCTCCTATCTAAAAAACGCAGAGCGCAGTGAACTCAGTGTCCTCATAGCGGCATAGAAATGGGCCGGAGCTTCTTGCAGTTTTGGTTGGGAAACTGCACTAGCCAAAAAGCACTAGCCAAAAGTGATTTCAGTCATGCTATTTCCCATGGGCCACCAAGTTCTTACACACACGAAATATTTTTCTAATAAAATGAATGTTTTGTGGCACTAAAAACATTAAGAATGTGCCTTACATCTCAGAAGTAAGTAATTGTTTTAGCAAAATACAAAACAGGTGCAGATGCTCACATACACACGTATACACTCACCCCTACACGCACACCCTACCCCTACGAGCACCTCCAAGAGACTGAGCCTGTGGATCGGGTCTGAAGATTGACGCACCACGGGCGCCTAGCTATGGGAACGCCGCTTCCCATTCAAGAATATTCCCCCTAAATTAGAAACAACAACGTCAAACCTGTGGACTTAACTCTGATGGGTTATGGATACAACCACCTTCCTAAGAGTATCTCTAGCAGTAACCGTAAACCGTCTACTAAATACGCGGTTTTTAGTTTGTGCTTTGGGTGTTTACAGGTCCAAAATTCATAAGGAAGAATAGAAACCGCAGATAGAACTGGACATTTCAAAATTTGCACTCACTGGAACAAACAGACGATCATCTTCACGACGTCGACAGAGCCCTCCGGCACGAAGTCCTCCAGCGGGAAGGCGGAGGCGGCGGGGTCATAGCCCTCGATTGGGGGCTCCTCCTCTAGCTCCTCCCTCTTCGGCGTGCACATCCGCGCGCCGAAAAGCTCCCCACGCCGCGGAGGCGTTTCGCTCGCTTTCGGAGAAACTCCTTGACCGTGCGGTATAGGAGTGCAGGCGACGCCTCCAGTCCTCGGTTGGTGAAGCGGTGCGTCGACCTGTTTTGGGCTGCGTCGAAGACGACGAGCTTTTTCCGCCCATCGTCAGAGTTGCCGCCATCGCCTCCCGAGTTCAGGGAACGCTCCCCGTGTCCGCTACACCCACTATGAGGGCACATCGTGGTGTGGCGGTGCGGATCTGTGTTCGGTGGCGGTGGATTGCTGGAGTGCTCGGTCGATTGCTTGTCGGCGGGGGCGGTGCGACACGGGCTGTGAATCGAATCCACAGTCGCGAGCGGTATAAATGTAGGTCGGGCGGTTGGATTCTCGGGCCAACTTAAAAAAAAATACAGTTTGGTCCATCTATGTGGGCTCTGTTCTGACCAAAAAACCGGACTGAGCCGTATAGCCAGTGAAAATTTTCAAATCCGTGTGGTTTACGATTACTGGTAGAGATACTCTAACCATCCAACCACATGTTGGTTCTCGAAATAAGATAATTGAAAATAAAGAAAGCACTCATCGACTATCTTTATTCCCTAGATGCTTGAAGGAAAAAACCAAATCAATGATTCTAGAAAATTGATTAGGAAAAGTCGGATAGCATATTTGGAGCACTAGCAACAACTCTCTTTAGAAGATAATATGATTATCAATATTCACCTGTCATAAGAATACCCATTCTTAAATACGGTAAACAATAATTCCAAACTCTATTTCTTTCGCTAGTCCAAAAATCGCATTTTACATAATGGTTTCGTTAAGATA
The DNA here is from genome assembly GCA_947311845.1 of Poa pratensis. NCBI lineage: Eukaryota > Viridiplantae > Streptophyta > Magnoliopsida > Poales > Poaceae > Poa > Poa pratensis. Next base: position 31,454,185 of record CAMZMU010000095.1, read on the forward strand.
TTAGTCATCGTGACACAAAAGACACGCAAAGGCATTTTTGTTCCAACAGAAAGTTTCTTCTCTTGGTTTTCTTGTGCTGCATGTGTCCAAACTCCAAGCCGATCGAGTTTTATTGAGCTTTCATTTCCACCATCCATCCATGTGAGCGGCAGATGAGTCCACGGATGGCAGAAAGCAAGCAGGTGTAAGCGTCACGCACGCGCCAATCTTTTATTCTTGGTCCAGTCTGAATGTGATCCCCATGTGAACAAGATTCTCCCAAAACATTTCTCTACACACAAATTTATATTCTCTGCATTTAGATCACTGTTCGCCCCCATGCACCATCCTTTTCCTCTTCTTTTGATGAGAATATTTCCGGAAAAGAATCAGAAAAAAGAGAGTTTATTGATTAAGGTAACTAGATGGTACCCCGCGCATTGCTGCGGTTAAGCTTTTATACAAAAGGTTCACTCACTAACAAAAACTATTTAGCTTACTAAAAACCTGAACAGTCTCTTCAGGTTGCAGCTGAAGGAAAACTATGTTACTATGAAACCTGAACAGCCATTATTTTCTATTAACTTATTAGACATGAGTTGGTATCTCAAAATAACACATTTCGAAAAAATAGCAATGATGTAAAATCCAATGTTTTATGACCAATTGAACACCCAGTATACGCAAATCAAAAAAGAGTGGAGAAGATCTATGAGGAAAACATGGAACTACATTTCACACACCCATGGTAAGTAAGAAACTACTTGTATCACATACATAAGGTAAACCAAAGTGAGCATGCATGTATCATGTGATATAATGCTGGACAAAACCTCAATTGAATTAGTTAGGACATGTGGACTGAGAACAAAGATATCAAATTATTTGAGCAAGGATGACCTCGTCTTGACACTTTAATCTGTTCACCACTGCTGCCGAGTACTGGGAACGCTGAAAGGTAAGAGTACAAATTAAGTAATTAAAAAAAAAGATCCATGGGCACTAGCACCCAGGACTTTTTTTCTATAGGCAGCAGCCACCCAGGTGAGACACAGGAATTCGCTCCCGATGGGAGTCGAACCCTGGACGCAGGGTTGCCACTGCAAGCCCTTGCCACTAGGCCACAACCTAGTTCTCAAATTAAGTAATTTGAATTAGGTGTGTGTTTCAAAGGGTTCATATGCATTCTGGACATAATGCGATCAATATTTGAGTTGCCAAGAAAATTTAAAGACCAACGTTTGGTGAAAGGTATAGTTCGTTTGATTTGACCACACTCCCTCTGCACATTTGAAAAAAAAAAGTAGTAATTATTAGTTTGATTGCTTCTGCCTTTTGCACCCGAATATGCAAGGGAAAAAGGGAGGCAACTATGATGAAACTAAATACTATAGTATGAATGGAGTTCAGTTTTGTAAATTTGTAGGCAAAGAATTGATGCCTTTAACCAGCTAAGATGTTGTTTAGATTCTGGCACAAAGCATCAATTTAGGTTCCTTTTTTACCACATATTCAAATCAAATAAGAGGATCAACGAATCATTAAATTGACAATTTTGTCCAAGATAAAAAAAAGATGAACTCCTTTGGTGATACCTACATTTGAACGGACAAATAATCTTTCTTATGCTAAATCTGTTATTTAGCCCAAAGCACCAAGCATATATACCTGAATAAGATAGAATCAGCACGTGTTGATGGAACAATACGTTAGACAAAATATAGAGCATGTGAAGAGCTAAATGATTGGTAGCTCTAGCGACTGAGAGTTGAGGATGCTTGTGGTGGCGGTGATTGTGTCCTAAAAATATTAGAAATGCCTTTCATGCATCACTGATAAAAAAAAGAATAAAGACATTGAACTACCTCCTATCTGAATCTTCTCCAGTGATTAAATCAGACTGCGTGCGTTAAGTAGCAGTACACCTTCGATCTTCCACTTTTGACTGCGTGTTTGCTTCTGCCAGAAATTGACACAGATTAAGAAAAATAAATACAACTCGAAAGCCAACTACAGTGGACTGAAAATTTAACATGCACAGAACATGACGTGAACTGAAAACTGTATCTACACTCTAGGATAAACATACTTGACCTGGATTCCAAATTTGAAAGGTCGAGCTCAACCACAAGACATCCAGATAAAGAACCTGAAAGGACATTTATTACCCCCTCCATGTTTTGTGTGTTAGATAACAACACCGTGAAAGTTTAATATGTTGTTAAGTGATTTCAGAATTGTCCGGTATCTCTCCATATTCAAAAAGAAGAAAGAAAGTTCGGGATATCGGAAAAGAGGCGTGTGCCCTGGGTGGCCGGTTCCCAGGCCGGCCAGGCCGGGCTCCAGACCGGCCGGCTCGTCTGGGTCGCCGGCTCCCAGGCCAGACCAGTCCGGCCCCCTGGCCGGTTGGCTCTGCTGGGGTGCCGGCTCCCAGGCCGGACTAGTCCGGGCCCCTGGCCGGTTGGCTCTGCTGGGGTGCCGGCTCCCAGGCCGGCCAGTCCGGCCCCCATGCCGGCTCCTCTGGTTCTGGCCTTCGCTCGCCAGGCCGGCCTCTAGGCCGGCCAAGCCGGCTCCCCAGCCGGCCACTCTGCAGCCTCCAACGGCCAGTTATTGGAGGGGCTTTATATAGCCCTCCACCTACCTTGAGACACATTGCTTGAACACCTTGAAGAACACCATTGATTGCAAGCTCAAGATTTGATAGATCTCCCAATCCCTCCACCCAAACTCGTTGATACTTGGAGGATTGAAGGAGAAGCCCCGGATCTACATCTTCACCAAGCCGTTCTTCATTTCCCCCTCATTCACTTGAGGGACCATTTGCTAGGATTTCCATTGGGAAAACCTAGACTCATATTGTACTCACTTGATTGTCTTTGTGACAGATTTGTAGCTGTTCGGGAGCCCCCAATCCTCTTGTGGGTTGTGCCCCGGATCGTTGTTGTAAGGCTCCGGATTCCGCCTTGAAGGATTCCGATAGTGGAAGGTGAACCAAACCTTTGTGGTGCGGTTCATCGGAGAAGAGGGTGCACCCGCCTTTGTGGTGGTTGAGTTTTGACCTTTGTGGTAGCTCACACCTCTCCAACGAGACGTACTCCCCTAACAAGGAGGAACTCGGGATTACATCTGTGTCTCCGCGTGCTTTCACTTTCGGTTACTTCTATCCTTGTTTACCGTCTTTACTTAGTGTATCTTGTTTAGTTGCTTGCTTGTCATATAGGTAAATTCACCATAGTTGCATATCTAGAGAATTTACCTTTTGTGTCAAGCCTAATTTGAAAAAGTACTAAAATTGAAGTAGCACCTATTCACCCCCCCCCCCTCTAGGTGTCATACCGATCCTTTCAATTGGTATCAGAGCCTAGGCTCTCTTGTTTTGGACTTTACCGCCTAAGAGAAGTATGACACAAAGTGAGGATGAGGCCGATCTTGCCAAGGCCAAAGAGACCATGGCATCCATGGCCGATATCAAATCGTTGGAAACAACATTTACATCGTCCATGAATGACATGAATGTCAAATTTGATGAGTTGCGTGACATGCTCATGAAACTCACAAATGCCAAGGTTTCGGAAACCATCCCACTAGAGGGTATCTCTAACTCCGATGAAGGTGATTCCGAGGAGGGTAAAAAGAAAAATGAGAAGGGGGTGGAAACCACCTCCGGATCTAAACCATCTCCTCCTCCTCCTACCAAGCATGAAGATGGGAAGGAGAGTACCATAACGTTCCGGGATGGTACCCTATCGACCCACCTATCACCACCCGCATAAACCCCATTGGTCCTCCACCTAAGCTTAATGCATTAGCCTTTGCTAGTTGGCAACGCTCAATGAAATCTCATATTAACAGTGCCTCTATCGAGCTTTGGAGGATCATTGAAGATGGGTACAAGGTTGCGGATCCAAGCAATGTGACAAGAAGAGAATTTGCCGAAAAGCAACTCAATGCCTCCGCACTCCATATGATTGAACTTTCAGTGGGTGAAAGTGACAAGCATTATGTTCTCAATGCCACCACCGCCAAAGAAGCTTGGAATTGTCTTGAGGTTGCATTTCTTGGGAATGAAAGCATGAAGAGAAACCGATATGAGTCTTTGAGCAATGATGCCGAAGGCTTCTACATGTTTGACAATGAGACTTATGAAGACATGTATGGAAGACTCAAGACTCTTGCAAAGGCCTTCTTTGATGTGGGGGCAACCTATGTGGATGATGCTTATGTCAAAAGGAAGTATGTGAATGCTCTCTTGCCTTCTGAGCCCATCGAGGTGAAGGCCATTCAAGGAAGACACAACTACAACGAAATGACATCCAATGAAGTTATGCAAGAAGTGCAAGCCTCCAAGGTTGCCACCAAGAATGCCGAAGATAGTCGTGCTAGGGCCATGGGGATGAAACAAGGCCCCTCACTTGCTTTGAAGGCCAAGGTGGTATGTCTTGATGAAGTTGAAGCGTGCCCAAGCAACATTGCTCCAAATGATCTTGAACCGGCTCTAAATGGTCATATAGCTCTTGCCACAAGAGAGTTTTGGCAAGACCCGGCAAAAGCTAAAGCCAAGGTTGATAAAGAGAACAACTCAAGTGGGAAGAAAGAGCTAGCCTCAAAGTGGAAGACGTGCTACAATTGTCATGACAAGAACCACTACATAAGAGAGTGTCTTATGAGAACCGAGAGCAAAATGGTGGGAAGCTCATCCCCAAGGACCATTCAAAGTTGATCCAAAAGAAGCCCGCAAGACCAAGGAAGCCTTTCTTCAAGAAGGCACCAAGAATTGTGTTGGTGGCACAAGAAGAATATGCCACAAGTGATTCCGAAGATGAAGATGCACCTACTAAAGAGGTAGCCGCATTGGCTATTGTATCAACTTCATCATCATCTCTCTTTGAATCCCCCAATGAGAACTTCTCCACCAACAATGCTCGTTGCCTCATGGCTAATGTCACCGAGGACTATGCTTCGGTGGATCGAAATGGGTGGTTGATAGTGGATGCACTAGTCATATGACCGGAAGCAAGGAGATTATGACGGAGTTGAGACCAAATCTAAATAACTCATCCGTCTCTTATGGTGACAAGTCAAAGGCCGAGGTAAAGAGTCTCGGCAAGGTGGTAGTTGCAAGGGATATCACCCTTGTAAATGTCATGCTTGTTGAGTCTCTAGGTTACAATCTTATGTCCGTTCGTGCTCTTAATAAGATGAACTTTGATGTCCATTTTACTATTGATATGGTGGTACTCTTGAGGAGCAAGACTCTAAAGGTCATGTTCGTTGGGTATGTTGAAAATGAGTTGTTTGTGGTAGACTTTTCGGGGTCTACCAACACTCAAGCAATATGCCTATTCGGAAAGGCCGACGTGGGGTGGTTGTGGCATCGCCGCTTGTCCCATGTCAACATGAGAACTTTGCAAAGTCTTCACAAGGGTGGCCACATTCTTGGACTAAAAGAGGATGTTTCTTTTTCTAGAGATCGTCTTTGTAGGGCTTGTGTTGAAGGAAAGATGCATGATTCTCCCCATCCGGGCAAGACCATTATTTCATCAACGAGGATTTTGGAACTTCTTCATGTTGATCTCTTTGGTGCCGTGCCTCAACCTAGTCTTGGTGGGAAGAAATATTGTTTGGTGATTGTTGATGACTATTCAAGATTTACTTGGGTTTATTTCTTCAAGACGAAGGATGAAACCCAACAAACCATCATCGACTTTTCCAATATTGTTCAACGCCAATACAATGTCCCTATTTTGGTCATTAGGAGTGATAATGGCTCCGAGTTCAAGAACTACACCTTAAATGAGTTTCTTAGTGAAGAGGGGATTCGTCATCAATATTCCGCTGCATATACCCCTCAACAAAATGGTGTAGCCGAAAGGAAGAACCGGACTCTCATGGATATGGCAAGGTCTATGTTGGCGGAGTTTAAGTCTCCGCTATTCTTATGGGCCGAGGCTATCTCCACGGCGTGTCACTCATCTAACCGGTTATTCTTTCGTGTTGGCAAGAAGTTTACATCTTATGAGATGCTCACCGGCAACAAGCCCAATGTCTCCTACTACCGAGTTTTTGGTTGTAAGTGTTTCTATAAGAACAAAAGTGTTCGTTTGTCTAAATTTGAATCTAAAGCTTTAGAGGGTGTTTTTGTTGGTTACGGTGCCGAATCTCACACCTATAGAGTCTATGACAAGACCGTTGGGAAAGTCATAGAATCTTGTGATGTGAGGTTCGATGAGAATGACGGCTCCCAAGTGGCGCAATTTCATGTTTGTGATGTAGATAATGAGGAACCTCAAGAAGCAATAAGAAGAATGGGGGTTGGTTTCCATCGCCCCATTGAAATCCATCATGAGCCTCCTCAAGCAAGTCCTAGCTCCACTCATGTGGAGAATCCATCATCACAAGTTGAAGTTGCACCTTCTATGGAAGCAAATGATGCACCTATCCAAGAACAAGTTCAAGCCCTCCTCAAGTTGACCAAGAGGCTATTCAAGAACCAAGTTCTCCTATTGTCAACACTAGCCAAGGTCAAGACCAAGATCAACCCTCTCCTTCCTTTGTTGAAGATGAGCTTCAAGATGATCAAGGTCAACATCCGGTCAAGACGGGGACTCAAATGATCAAGATGATCAAGCGAAATTCCTCGCATCAATGAGGATATCGAAACCCGTCGTATAGCAAGAGTCAAAAAGGATTGGAGAAGAAAGAGTCTTCATCTAGAAAATATCATTGTTAATGTCAAGAACAAGGTCACCACAAGAAAACAATTGGCAAATTTCAATGAACATCAAGCTCACATCTCTATGGTGGAACCAAAGAAAGTCTTTGAAGCTCTTGAAGATCCGGATTGGTTGGAAGCCATGCATGAAGAACTCAATAACTTCAAGCGCAACAAAGTGTGGAATCTAGTGGAGAAGCCAAAAGATTGCCTCAATGTTATAGGCACCAAGTGGATATTCAAGAACAAGCAAGATGAGCATGGAATGGTTGTGAGGAACAAGGCAAGATTGGTAGCACAAGGGTACTCTCAAGTTGAAGGCATTGATTTTGGAGAGACCTATGCTCCCGTGGCTCGCCTTGAGTCCATCCGTATCCTTCTTGCATATGCATCACATCATAATTTCAAGTTGCAACAAATGGATGTGAAAAGTGCCTTTCTTAATGGTCCTTTAAAGGAGTTGGTATATGTTAAGCAACCTCCGGGATTTGAGGATCCACACTTCCCTAACCATGTCTACAAACTTGATAAGGCGCTCTATGGTCTCAAACAAGCACCTCGTGCTTGGTATGAGCACCTAAGAGAGCTATTGGTAGACCGTGGCTTTGAAGTGGGGCAAATCGATCCCACTCTTTTTACCAAGAGGGTTAAAGGGGAGCTTTTCATATGCCAACTTTATGTTGATGATATCATATTTGGCTCTTCTAACAAAGCTTTTAATGATGAATTTTCAAAGCTTATGACCGATAGGTTCGAGATGTCCATGATGGGAGAGTTGAAGTACTTCCTTGGTTTTGAGATCAAGCAATTGAGTGGAGGGACCTTCATCTCTCAAGCCAAATATATCCAAGACATGCTCAAGAGGTTCAAGATGCAAAATGCTAAAGAGAAGAAGTTTCCTATGGACACCAAGTGTCATCTTGAACTTAATCCAAAGGGTAAAGATAAGGATGTTGATCAAAAGCTCTATCGTTCTATGATTGGTTCTTTGCTTTATCTTTGTGCATCTAGACCCGATATTGTGTTGAGTGTAGGAGTGTGTGCAAGGTACCAAGCGGCTCCCAAAGAAAGCCACCAAACGGCGGTTCTTCGAATCTTTCGATATTTGGTTCATACCCCAAGGTTTGGTTTGTGGTATCCTAAAGGCTCAACTTCTCTCTTGCCGGTTACACGGATTCGGATTGGGCCGGTTGCAAGGATGATAGGAAATCAACTTCCGGGGCTTGCCAATTCCTTGGTAGGTCCTTGGTGAGTTGGTCTTCTAAGAAGCAAAATTGCATATCTCTCTCCACCACCGAAGCCGAGTATGTGGCGGCCGCTAGTTGTTGCACTCAATTGTTGTGGATGAGGCAAACTTTAAAGGAATACGGTGTCCATTGTGACAAAGTGCCTCTTTTATGTGACAATGAAAGTGCTATCAAGATTGGCCACAACCCGGTGGAGCACTCAAGAACGAAGCATATTGAGATTCGCTATCACTTCATCCGTGATCACATCAACCGGGGTGACATTGAGCTTGGCTATATTCCCACGAAGATCCAACTTGCCGATATGTTCACGAAGCCACTTGATGAAGCAAGGTTCACTTATTTGAGGCATGAGCTAAATATCATCGATTCGGGGAGCGTCGCTTGACTATCTTGCATACACACCTATTTCTTAGCTATGTTTGGTTTAGGTGTAGGCATGGACATAGGGGGAGTGCGGTCCTAATCCATTGGACTATCCCTCCCCCCATTATGCCGATAGTAAGAACTCATTTGTCTCTATTTTCGTTCTATGAATTGTGAGCTTAAATGACGAGTAGTGGCGGTGAACCCAAGATATATCTTCGCGGTGTCACACCACATACACTCATACATGGTGGCCTAGGCCACCACCCTCTTCTTTTGAAGAGTTGAGTCTTGTTCGAGTGTTCATTGCATATTGTTGATTTTCGCATCTAATCACTTCAAATGTTGCTATTTGGGATCTTTTGTTTTATCCATTGGAAGTGTGAAGATTTCTTCATGTTTGCATCCCCCGTGTCACTCAAAATTGCTCCATGGTTATTCTTGAAGATGGCTATTCAAAGCAGTCCAGCAGCCATCAAAGTGGTGTTTGATTCAAAGGCTTTCAAGAGGAGAAGAGTTTCGGTGTTGGTGCCAAGGTTTCATGAAGAAAAGAAGTGGAGAAGGGAAAAATCTGCCTAGCCGGACCTCAGGCCGGACCAGCCGGCCTCTGTGCCGGGCGCCTCGGGTTGCAGCTCGGCCCCCAGGCCGGCTCAACCGGCCCCCGTGCCGGGCAGGCAGTGCACTGGTTTCGTTTCAAGGAGAGGGTCCCCGAACAGTTTTCCTCACTTCTTCTTCCTCCCAACCCGTGCTCCTCTCCATGGCTGCCCCTCCCGTGCTCCTCCTCCGCGCCCCCCTCCATTAGAACCCCCCCCCACCCCTCCCCTGCCTCAGATCTGAAAGATCCCCTCCAGATCTTCCTTTCCATACACAAGATTCATCCTTTGGTGAAGGTTTGGGGGAGCTCTCCTCCTTTGTTGGTGTGTGTGGGGATTTCTTGGTAAAGCTCCGAGTTCGTGGCAATGGCTGATGATTCAACGTTTGATGGTCTTGAGGATCTTGAGGACTCCACCCCCCTTTCCTCGAGGTACCGTGCTCTCAACACCAACTCCAAGAAGATCAAGAAAGCGGGCAAGAAGAAGGGGCCTTCCATTTCCAATCCAGAGGAACCGGTACGTTCATCTTGGATCAAAGTGCCTAGTGATGAGTTTGAGCATGGTCGGTTGGAGTTCAATCCATATGCTTTTCCTCACTCCACTTGCCCGGAGGATAGCCGTTTTTATTGCAAGATGCATCTCCAAATATTTGATCAAATCATAGAACCCATGAGGAACTCTCATGTCTCCACGTTTTGCTTCAATGTGGATAGTGCAAGTGATATTTGGCCGGAGGTGATGAAGGTTATGGACTATCATGGCATTTCTAATCTCATGGGAGTGGGTACACCGTATTCTCACGATTTGCTTCAAGAATTCTATGCCACCGTTTATTTCTCAAGGGAAGAACCAAGGACTATGACTTGGATGAGTGCCGGTATCAAGTGTGAAGCCTCCCTTGCTGAATTTGGTGCTCTCTTTGGCATCGAGGAGCTCCCTCATTGCCCCATGGCTTATGTTCGTATTCACTCACAAACCATCATGAAAGCCGATCCCGCGATCCATCATTGCTATCCTCCCGGGTTGGGCCTTGTTGGAAAGGTCCCCAAGTGCACTCATATGACTCCTTTTTGGCAAACCACTTATACTATTCTCCGGAACACTATCGCTGTCAAGTTTGGGGAGAAGACTGAGGCTCGTGCATATATGATTAATCTCCTTCATCACATTTTGCCCGCCTATTGGAGGGAGAAGAAAATTGATGTTCTTGACTATATGTGGGAAGAGATGCACACCGTGGTACTCGACAAAAGGGTTCCCATCTATGGTCCCTATCTTCAGAAGCTCTTTGAGAGGAAGTTGGATCAAGTCGCGCTCAATGCCTATATCCCTACTTTGTACACACCTACTCTTCATTCCTTACCCGCTCGTCCTCCGAATGCGGTCATTCCTTCTCAAGAGAAGCATGTTAGAGCTGCAGCCCCTGAAGCTCATGTTGACCCCCCCAAGAAGCACGGCTTTGTAGATGCTTTCAAGAAGATGAATTGTTTTTTTGTGGATAAGCAAGTCAAGGATTTCAAGGCATATCGCAAGCAAAAGTCTTATAATCGTAATCAAAGAGCAATTATGAAGAAACTTGACTTCCCCGAGCCTTCTCATTCCACTTCAGCCGAAGTCTCGGAAAACACTTACATGTCCAAGAACACCTATTGGTTCGGTGATGATGCTTCCTCTCTTGCTCCCTATTATCCGGGCTCCCAAGGTGAATCTAGCTCCGGTCAAGCGTTTGGTGGTGGAAGTGGAGCTGCTCATGGTGTTGAGGAGGAGTTTCCCTTTGAGTGATACATGGGCTCTCTCGTGTCTTTCTTCCTTTTTGGTGTCTTGATGCCAAAGGGGGAGAGATATCCGAGGGGATTTGCATTCTATTTGCTTTTTCGTTGTCTTTCATCGCATTCGTTTTAGTTGAACTTTATGTGGTTTGTGCTTGTGGAACTTTTATGTTCATGGAACCTTATGTGGTTATGTTGTGGAACTTTGTGATCACTAATGTATGAGATGGATAAATTATTGTATGAATCTATGGATTTCGGTATTCGGATTTATCTATGGTTAAGTTTTTAGGATATTGTGCATGGATATTAAACTATCTACATCTTTTGGTACAAGGTATGATCTTCTCCAAATCTCAAATTTGTTGGATATGTCTATGGATGTGTGTCTATGTTGTTTCTATATCTTGTTGGGATTGTGTCCCCCCTTATATGTGCATTTGCATTTCAAGGCAAACAAAATATATGCACACATGTAGGGGGAGCCATTTCTTCGTCTTAACATGATATAGTGTGGTCTCAATTGCAAATCCGTGTGTTGTCATCTAACACCAAAAAGGGGAGATTGAAAGGACATTTATTATCCCCTCCATGTTTTGTGTGTTAGATAACAACACCGTGAAAGTTTAATATGTTGTTAAGTGATTTCAGAATTGTCCGGTATCTCTCCATATTCAAAAAGAAGAAAGAAAGTTCGGGATATCGGAAAAGAGGCGTGTGCCCTGGGTGGCCGGTTCCCAGGCCGGCCAGGCCGGGCTCCAGACCGGCCGGCTCGGCTGGGTCGCCGGCTCCCAGGCCGGACCAGTCCGGCCCCCTGGACGGTTGGCTCTGCTGGGGTGCCGGCTCCCAGGCCGGACCAGTCCGGGCCCCTGGCCGGTTGGCTCTGCTGGGGTGCCGGCTCCCAGGCCGGCCAGTCCGGCCCCCATGCCGGCTCCTCTGGTTCTGGCTTTCGCTCGCCAGACCGGCCTCCAGGCCGGCCAAGCCGGCTCCCCAGCCGGCCACTCTGCAGCCTCCAACGGCCACTTATTGGAGGGGCTTTATATAGCCCTCCACCTACCTTGAGACACATTGCTTGAACACCTTGAAGAACACCATTGATTGCAAGCTCAAGATTTGATAGATCTCCCAATCCCTCCACCCAAACTCGTTGATACTTGGAGGATTGAAGGAGAAGCCCCGGATCTACATCTTCACCAAGCCGTTCTTCATTTCCCCCTCATTCACTTGAGGGACCGTTTGCTAGGATTTCCATTGGGAAAACCTAGCCTCATATTGTACTCACTTGATTATCTTTGTGACAGATTTGTAGCTGTTCGGGAGCCCCCAATCCTCTTGTGGGTTGTGCCCCGGATCGTTGTTGTAAGGGCTCCGGATTCCGCCTTGAAGGATTTCGATAGTGGAAGGTGAACCAAACCGTTGTGGTGCGGTTCATCGGAGAAGAGGGTGCACCCGCCTTTGTGGTGGTTGAGTTTTGACCTTTGTGGTAGCTCACATCTCTCCAACGAGACGTACTCCCTTAACAAGGAGGAACTCGGGATTACATCCGTGTCTCTGCGTGCTTTCACTTTCGGTTACTTCTATCCTTGTTTACCGTCTTTACTTAGTGTATCTTGTTTAGTTGCTTGCTTGTCATATAGATAAATTCACCATAGTTGCATATCTAGAGAATTTACCTTTTGTGTCAAGCCTAATTTGAAAAAGTACTAAAATTGAAGTAGCACCTATTCACCCCCCCTCTAGGTGTCATACCGATCCTTTCAGAACCCCTGTCAGCTGACCAAATGGATAGGCGTCGATGGTGCCAGGGAACTCATCGGATGCCAAACCCATGAAAAATCCACCGCAATACGTGAGAGGGCCAAGCCAAACACAACATCCTGATGCACGAGCAAATTAATTCCTGGCCTCCGTAGGAAACCATGGTGGCAGTAGTTGCCATCTTCAATGGAGGAGGACTGTAGAGAAACAAATGTGAAATCAGATGAGGAGAAGGGAGGCAATCAGATGATTTTTTGATGAACATGCGGTCAAAGTAAAATGTATATTGAAATATGGTGGAATGATAAGAGTAAGAGAAGATGATCGAAGAGGAACTGAACACACGATCGAAACACGAGGGATTAAATAAGGAGAGGAAGGGGTGAACATGGAGATTAATTTCTCGAGTAGGGAGACAGACGAAGTGTCGTGAGGCAGTTATTTGTTGGTGGGAATCTAGGAAGGTGAATAGACGGGCTGTGAGTTAGAACTCACGTAGTGGTGCTTGCCATACGGTTTGTCTTCTCAGTTTTATTCTTCTTTTCATTAGGTGGCTAATTTGCTTAGGTGGCATGCTTGGATTGCTCAAAGATGGTTGATGAGGTGGATACCTTGCATGTTGAGAGAATTCCTTGTAGTGGGTCATTCCTATTTAGATATAGAAGATGATGTTATAGAAATAGATGGAAAGAAGATTCTAGAAGGCTTGTTTGTCCTCACCTTTTGGACTTCGACAAAATTGGCTGAAGGATAGGCCACATTTGAGGAACTTCAAAAGTTTGGTGCTTGTTTTGCATTTTCTATAACAAAAGGAGAACTCATTTCTCCTTTCTAAGAAAATTGGTAGAGTTCCATACGTAGGAATACTACTTTCACAATATTTATGAAACTAGAATAGGTATCAACTTACGGACCTCTCCTCCTCCTTTCCCCATCTACAGTGAAAGTAGGCGATTTTTGGGCTCTCCCCGTGCGACCAGCTCGCCGCCGGCTATTCCGTTCGATTCCTCGCTCTCCGCGGCCGCTCCGGCGGCGGGAGGACGGGGAATCGACGGATCCCGGTGTGTACATAGCCTAGGTGTGTGTGGGGTGCCTGCCGGCGGCGTTGTGGAGGTGGCGGCGTGGCCGGAGAGGCTTTTGTCGACAGCGGCCCTCTCCTCTGCTCTGGGTGCCCCGGTGGAGGCCCTTGGCGGAGCTGCCGTCTCCTGCGCGCCTGCTGCTTCTCGGAGTCGCAGCGTGCGTCCCCTCGATCCAGCGTCCGTGATGGCGGTGCTGGATCTTGTCTGGGGGTTCCTTCGTCCTTCGCTTCGGCGTTTGGTGGTGCTTTTGCTGAAGATCCGTGGGAGTTTGCAGGCGGGAAGCTCTTCTTCGCCGGCGATCTCGGTGGGTGCTATGGAAGATGGTTGGCGTCTTCGTGTTCGTCTCCGGCGTGAGACGGCGAGGGCGAGCTGGCGGCTCGGAGCTGATGTCCGTTCAACGGCAAGATGTTGGCGCCTGCGTCAGTTGGTTTCTGCAGCTTCTCAACAAGGTTGTTCGGGCCGGTGGCTCTGGTGCGAGGTGAGCTTGCTTCCGTCCTTCCCGGCGGCGTGCTGCTGGTGTTCGTTGGAGGTTTGCAGTTTGGTGGTGCCGATTTCGGCGTGTGTGGTGTGTTTCTTGCCTCTGTTCGTGTGGGTGCGTTTGTTCTTCTGATCATGTGTACACGAACTCCCTTCAAAAAAAAAGAATAGGTATCAACTTTTGGTCTTGAAACTGGGTGCGGAAAAGAGTTAGCAATGCATGGTTTTATGTAGAAGTTAGGAAAATCATGTGATTAAAATGTCAATCTTCCATGTGAGAAAGTCTCCATGCCAAGGTACATTATAGTATATTTTTGTCTCCAAAATACGACTATTGATACTTTCTAATAAAATCTTTATTACACTTTGATTTTATATTAGGTACAAGATTTGCTTTGAAGATGATGGACACTCATGACCATTTTAACTCTACAAACATAAGATTTCCCATTATTTTATTTTTAAGGACTTTCTATGACAGGTTCTATACCTACTCGATTTTGTCCATTGAGTTTGCTCTTATCTCTGCCTTTAACCAAAAGATAAGTGGCACATTATCTACTTATACAAAAAAAATAGATGTTACCATATTTCCGTGACCTTGAAATCGAAATCGTAACACGAGAGTAAAGGCGAGGGACGAGTCAATAAGAGCGGTTTTGTCGCCACGTCCCACCTCAGTAAACTATAGCAAATGGCTCATCGCTGCCGAGCCCTTTCCTACATACGAAACCCTAACATGTGTTGGAGAGCATACACCAAACCATCGGATTAAATCTAACGGTCCTCGTCATCTTTAATGCAATATAAATACTCGCCTGATCCCCATCCCATACTCCAAATGATCCGCCGCCGCTGCCCAAATTCTTCCCTCCAGCCATGAAAAAAATCCGAGCTTATCATTTTATAGGCATGCGAAACTTAGTTTTACCAGCAAAACCATACTACGCCCATCTACTCCTGTGCAATATTACCACACATCCACTTTTGCGGTTCATCATCTGTCCTCCAATTGCGACCAGATCTAGATCCAAACTCCTTGGAGAAGTTGGTAACCCTTACGGCCGGCGCATCGCCCTCCCTAAAACCGCCGATGTTTTGGGAGAGGGGGGATGTGGAATCGTAGGAGGCGTTGCATCGAGCAATCTTTAGGGTTCAAAAGATTGCTCGATGCATCGTCTTCTACGATTCCGCATCTCCCGCCTCTACCAAAACCGCCGATATGCTGTGCTAGAGAGGTCGCCAACCGGTGAAACCAAAAGGTTGCCCGATGCATCGTCTTCTACGATTCCACAAGCCCAAGGGTACAGATTTTTTGTGAAACAATTTGTTTTGCTTGTGATGTACTCCGTAGATATTACCAAATATTCAACCTATTAAAAAAGGAAAATAAATTGTTTGATGGAAGAGAATCGATCCATTCCCCATCACCGGGAATCATAAAAGACAAGGAGCAACACCATTTACCATAGGAAAAATCCCTAGACCGACTGACCGGAAGCGAAGAGCGGCGGAGAGGAGAGGAGGGCGGCACATGCTTTTTCTGTGCTGGCGGGGCCCACACGCGCCCGCCCTAATATGCTCCTCGCCCGAATCCCCACCCTCCAGCTATAAAAGCCGGCCCCGTCTCGCTCTCTCCTCCACGCAGCGACCAGTCGCCGTATAGCTGTACGCTCCTACAAAGTCCACCGCCACATCGGGATCTCATCTACCTACCGCTCGTCCTCCACGCCGCCGCCGTCTCGGGCTCGCTTGGTGCAGATCGGGACCCTCCGCCCGCCCCCACGGGCCGGATCCCGCGTTGCACCAAGTGAATCGGAGCCGGCGCAGCGAACCTCCTCCTCCGCCGCTGCCTATCAATTGGCGCTCCGCTGCGGCTACTGTACCCTTTTATCGCTTCGATCGATCGGTACCAGGGCCGGCGATTTATCTAGTCGCCGCGATTCTAGGCTCCGATTCTGTTATGTGTTGCGCAGCTAATCTCTGTCTTCTTTTAGATTAAAGGCTTTTATTGCCCAGCTTTGAGTTAACAAGAATTAAGGAATTCGCTAGATCTAGATAGATCCGCCGACTTGTTTAGTTTTAGTTTGTCCTGACACAGTTAGTTTTTTTGTAAGATTAGATCTAATCCCGTTTTGGTAGAGATTTATGCCGGGTTACTTGCTGAGCGAATTGGCCTCCAAAATTGAATTGTCTGGCAACAGGGGAGGTCGCTTGATGATACGGGATAGCTGAGATTAGCCGGTCATGGTGCGAATTTGCTTTAGCTCACGTGCAGGTCCTTGGTATGTGGAGTAGTAGATTCATTCGTTTCTCTGATTGAACTGTGCAGTACATTTATGGATGTACGGCTAGCATCAAATTACTAGTAGTAGGGGTGTATCTGTGCAGGATTCTGCGGGATACTGGGAATTATTGTGGACTCGTTTTGGTAGGGTGAATGGGCTGCAGCTGCATGCCTTCATGTCTGCATATGCTTTATTTAGCACATCTGCTGTAGTCTGCACTGAATGGTCTCCAGAGAGATGCTAATTTTAGAAAACTGGAGCCAGCAAGGTGTGGCCTGGTAATGTTCTCTTGTCAAAATTCAGTCTGTTTATTCTAAGATCTGTCTTGTTCCTTAGCAGTCCTGTGCACTAACGATTGACGTAAGGTCTGATTTTGGAGACTACGTTTACCGGAAAGAGGATTGATTTTTATAAAAGCTTAGGACCTTGTTCCACAATGGTCAAGCTGATAAGCATGTGACGATTAGGGCGGCCATAAGTATCAAAAGTTACCAACCTACTTTGTAGTTGGCTTTAACCGCGTGTTGTATGGTTTTTGGATCCGGTTTCCCTTATTAACTGGATCATTTATTCTTCTTATATGCAATGCGGGAGCTCCCCGCCATAGGTTTCAAAAAAAACTTTGTAGTTGGCTGATTTTTGTTTGTATGTTTTAAGTACGGAATGAAGTATGGGAGAAAGGTCTAACGTGTAGTTTAATCAATTTTATTTGAAAGTTTTCAAGTTTTGAACATTTGTATACTGCTTCATGGATGTTTCATTAGTCATTAACAACTACTTTTCTCACACAGGAACTTACTGCTTTGCGATATATTTACCGTAAAATTCAAGGCCATGTGGTCCTGGTGCACCAAATTAGCTACTCTAGCATCATGGGTTGAATGAACCTACAATCAGGTTTATGCAAGTAGATTCTTTGCTTATCTAATTAGCTGTAGCTTACAGGACAAGTAGGTTTCTAATGCTGTCAAACTGTGTGATGTAAATTGTACTGTGATTGTAAATTAGTTGAATCCAAAGTGATTCTTCCTCTTTTTGCGACGATCAGATTAGAGGTTTAATTTATTTATTTTATTGGTTGTCAACAGTTCTTTCTCTGGGTTGAATTGACGGTCTACATACATCTAATTGTTTGCCCGTGGGCTTTTCTCTATGCATGTTGTCTTTTCATGTAATAGTGAATCTAGTAGGAATCATTGATAAACAAACCTATATGCCTATTTTACTCTGGGACGACTGATTGATCTAGTTTATACAGGGTCCCAATTCCATAGTGAGGTAGCACTGTTTGAATGCAGACTATTTGCAACCTTTATTCTGTTATATACCTATCCTTCGGAAAATAGGTCTATGACTACATGTTTTTGGTAACAAGCATACTGGAGTCTCGGCAAACCAAACATTTTCACTGTACAATATGCGACTTTACGCAACAAATCGACCGTTTACCACGTTTTTAGGTGAACAACATTTTACCGTCGCCATGATTTGACCCAAAACTATATTTGGTTGTCAACAGTATATTCTCTGGGTTGATGTGATAGTCTACATGACTACATCTGGTTGTTGTGTACCTCAGTTTTTTTTTCTAAATAGATGTTACATTATCCTACGATGCTATAAATAGTAAACTAGTACCAAAAATTGCTAAACAAACAAATGCCTATTTTTGGGTCCTCTTGGACAGCTGATTGATCTAGTTTGTAGGTAACTCATAGATCCCCTTTCCCCATATAAACTATAGTGGATTTAAGCATCTTTTGATGTCATCTATACGTGGATAATTTTGAACGAACCCTCTAGGTTATGTTTGTTTATATTTAGGCGCCATTACAAAACAAAACAAGAATCTATTATAGCTACAGTTTTTTTTACAACAAATGCACTCAATTCTTTGGCTAAGCATAACATTTTCTCCCACAAGGCACTCGTGTCACCATACAATATTCAAAATTTGCACACATAAAATCGACCCTCGGCACATTTCGAGGTGGTTACCGTAGAGCAAACAAAATTTTCATCACCGTTGCCATGATTTGACCCAAACTATATTTGGTGACTCACATCATGTAGGAGCTAATAAATCGGGCATTAGGTTCCTCCGTTTTTTTGTTCTTTTGTGCACGAAAGACTGGTCAGTGGTCATTAGGTGTCCAGGAACATATGCTCTGGATCAAGATTCTTTGCTCGATCGGTAAGAGGGAGAAGAGACAAAGGTGCCGATTGGCACTAGCTGGTCGACGCTGGCGTTTTTGAACTTGCTCCATCTAGGTAAAGTGGATTCCCTCCCTTGAGCTGGAGCCGATCATCATCAGTGACAGTGAGTGAGGTGTGGTCTTTAGCGGTTAGAATATCTTGGCAGCCTTGGTGAGAACATGTCCTGCAAAGCTGTCAAGGAATATAAATTACCTGACGTGTGGGGGTTGAATGGATGAGGCAGGCAGAGTATGGTGGAGTTCCAGGTCTGGGTCTGGTTGGTGATGTAGCTATCGTAGCGTCCACTGGTGCTAAAAGATTTTATTTCACCATGGCTGGTTTGCTGGTTATTTTTTTGAAACCGAGAAATTTGTTTTGCCTTATCTCATTAATTAGGAAGAAAAATTTAAAACCACCAGTTCAGAAAGTTTCGAGGGTTTGCGGAAAATCTCACACCCTCTTATAACAAAGCCCACTCGCATGGTAAACTGTCTCTTCTTAACTCCCACGGTCATGCAATCCGTTGCCTCTTTCTTGATCTTGGCGGCGACGATTATTGGCATGATAGATGGTTGACGGAACGAGTCGTTAGCATAAAACCACCTCAATTGCGAAAAACCACCACTTTTGGTTCCAATCTCAGAAAACCACCACATTTTGGTGCGGGCGTTGCAAAATACACTGATTCGTGGTTGATAGCGAATTGACGGCGAAACAGACAAGGGGGACCCACCTGTCGGGGCTGACGTGGCAGGAATTGGGCCAATTTGCTGAGCTGTACTGGGACCCACTTCTCAGGCAAATTAAAAAAATTAAAACTGGCAAAAAAATAAATCAAAACTAAAAAAGCGGCCTAGGTGCCACTGTAGCCTCCACGGCCGCTGCCGCCGCGGGAGAACTCGCCCCAGCGTCCGCCGCCAAGGGTGACCTCCTAGGCGAAGTCTTGGTCAAGCAGGGCTCCCGGACGGCCAGCCGGGCCGTAGGGCGGTGCCGACCAGCCAGAGGGCGTAGAGCCTCCACGGCCGATCTGGGCGAGCCGGCGCGCGCAGGCCTATGACGAATCCCCGGCCGCTGCACCTAGGCTATACACGCGGGGGCGAGAGAGACGCCGACCGGTCGGGGCGTAGGGCGGTGCGGACGCGTCCGAGGATGGAGGGCTTCCACTGCCGATGCGCCCGAAGACGACGAGCTCGACGACACACGACTCGCCGGCCGGACTGGGTGCTGAACGCACGCCGCACACGACTCGCCGGCTGGACGCGCTCGACGAATGGTTAGCGAGCGCGGCTGCTTAACTAGAGAGAGGGCCGGACCTCCGCTCGCCGGCCGTGTGCATGGCTTGCCCGTCGCTCTGGAACGTGGTGAGCACCCAGTCCCCGTCGTGCCCACGCGACCGAGTCCCCCGATTTGACAAGCCGGCACACCTAGGGTTGCATGGCGGCACCCGTACCCGACCCACATAATGTTAAAATAAGCAAAACATTGTTGGACCGTGGCGGCAACCGTTCCTGCTCATATTCAATTACTTAGAGCTAAATGCGTGTTTAGCGGGCCGTGGCGGCGCCGCTAGCGCAACCCTAGGCACACCACCATCGAGTTCTTCTCCCACCCAGGGCGCGGTGGTCGTTCTCACCCGCGAGCTGGCAGTGAGGAACCAGGGGAAGGAAACTGGCGGGAGAGAGAAGGGGCACGGCGACAGCACTGTGAGGCGTAGCGGCGATAGGGCAAGGAGGGGCTGCCGTCGGGGACGGCGAGCAGGGAGCAGAAGAGGGAGTGCGGTGGGCGCGGCCGAGCTTGGCGGGCTGGTCTACAAATTCAACCTTGTGGACCAACTCTAGCAATTATTTTCCGGGGCAGACCACGACCAACCTTTTGACTTTATTATAAAATTCAATATATATTAATTTTTCTTGCGCGGTCAAGTGGGACCCCATGTCAGGATTTTAAACATTTTGACCCAGTGTGCCACGTCAGCTTGCTGGGTGGGTCCCTCTTGTTAGTTTTGCCGTCAATTCACTATCAACCACGAATCAGCGTATTTTGCAACGGCTGCACCAAAATGTGGTGGTTTTCTGAGATTGAAACCAAAAGTGGTGGTTTTTCGCAATTGAATTTGTAGAGTGGCGGTTTTATGCTAAAAACTCCACAAACACGCACATTTCTCCCCTTCGAAATCTCCCAAGTGACTAACATAGCAAGGGAGGCAATGCTTTGTGTCGGTTGTCGGCTCCAAAAATGAAGATTACCACCACGTGTGGACCCAAGGGTTACTATGCCAAGTGTCGGTCATGATCTCCGGCGCCCCAAGCTAAATTTTGATGGTTTGACAAAGTTGGATGGAGTATCTACATTGGAAAAAAAAATGTGCGCACATCTTTTGTGTTCTTGGACCCAAGGGTTACTATGCCAAGTGTCGGTCATGATCTCCGGCGCCCCAAGTTCAATTTTGATGGTTTGACAAACCCGGATGGAGCATCTACATTGGAAAAGAAAAATGTGCGCACATCTTTTGTGTTCTTGCTTGCAAAGTTGGCATAATCCACAATTTCGCCACCCCTTCTTGTCAAGTCTATCCGTTATCTTTAGTTGGTTTTGTTAAATGAGCCATGTGAAAAGCTTCCATTTTGATGGCCGAGTACTATCCCGGGGTCGATAACTTTCGATGAGATGTCAACTCGTCAAATTCATTGGTGTGACCCTTTGTTATATGTTTCGTTTCAATCCTTGTATGCTCATCTAGCACATGCTTGTGTAAAAATATGTCCAGCCCTAGCTGAATATTAACATGTGGTCAGGTTAACTTCTTCAGTGGCCGGTGAAGATGGCAACCAACATACTTCACCATGTGCGTTCTATGCGAGCTTATATATCTAACTCAAGTTGCACAGGGTATCTGTCACCGGGACTCCGGGAGATCGATCGCGGCGGCGGCGGGTTCGCCTGTTTCGAAATTCAAAACTATAGTAGCACCGGCCAGATGCTTGGCAGTTTGGCACCGTCTTGAGCGATGGAATATGAATGAACTCCCAGATCTGGTGGGGGAACAGGAGCACGAAGACGAGGACGCGCGGTACTTGAGTAATCTGCGAGACGGAATCCACATGGTGGGCTCCGGCGGCGGTGGTGGTGGCCGGCCGGTTTGATTCGCGCCGGTGTCGTTTGCGCTGTTCCAGGTCCAGGCTCCGGCCACATGAGAAAAGTGTGAGATGCTCGCCAGCCATGGTCCCTCTGCGCCGATGGTCGCACCGGCCGGCCGGCCGGCGCTGTAAATTCTCTGGCCGTTTCGGGAATCCTCTGCAGGATGTGTCGCTAGCTCGTTTGAATGTGCTGTTCCTCTGTTGTTGTTGCAGCTGGGCTGGGCTACCGGTCAGTGGATACCACTCCTCACAAAAAGGAAATCTTTTTTTTTTAGATTACAAAAAGGAAATCTTAGAAGGAGATTGTCACAAAAGAAATTGGAAAATTAGTTAAGTTGTCTGAATAGACGGAGTCTCTAATTTGTTTTTTGAATTGAATGTTTCCCGTTTTGAATTGGTGTGTTTATTTATGCACGGGTTAATTATGATATCCAATTCTGCATTATTTATATTTTTTAGAAAAGGGGAAATTACCCCGGCCACTGCATCGAAAAGATGCATACAGCCTGCCACTATTTATGGTGTTTGATAGTGATGGTACTCTATTACTTCAACTCACAGACAAGAGTGCGGTCGAAGTTTTATTGATACCTATGCTTTCAAAGAGCCAAACAAAACTCACCCACCATGGTACCATTAGTGTTCGATGGTATACTATATAATATAAATCCCATATGGTGCTCGTATTCCTACTACCCTATTTTGTATGAGATAAGAAAGAGTAAAGTTAACTATTGCGAAAATAGTGTTGCGATTAGGATTGCAAGGCAATTGGGAAATCCACCCTTGTGTTAAAACATGGGAAGTGGGCATTTTCAAAACTGTTTGTGCCAAGTATAGCCTATGGTTTCATTTTTACATTCAAACTAGCCCATGGATGACAGTTCTTACTTGAATGTGAAGAAGCCAAGGTAATATGTGTATAGATTTTTCCAGGATGAGCGAGCTATGGTTTAGCCACCAGATGCAAAGAGGTAATGGGAACATAACAACTAGCGCGAAGTCACAACATATAACGATTAGTGTCAAGTGTCAACAATGATGGTAGCTAATTATCTTTGAAAGTTAACAAAAGTGCTCCTACAATTAGGTTATGTTAACCATGGGCAGATCTTGTGTGGGGGCCATACTGGACATGGTGGAAAGACTTGCATGCATTCAAAGTAAACAATGTTCATAAACATAAAGATATAAACACCGTTTTTTACCCCTATTAGCAAAAACACATACTCGGTATTAGCCGTTTCTGTCATCTCGATCCTAGACATACGTGAGAAATGAACCTAATATCTAGCACCAAATTCTCTCTTGGAGATACATACAATCACTTGGCCAGAGTAAACACATTGATCGGAGAGCATGCAAGATCATAAATAAAACATGGATATGATAAAAAGTAGATGAACAATATGATCATAATCTTACAATTCATCGAATCCCAGCAAACACAACATGTAGCATTACAAAATAGTAATCTCGATCATGTTAGGCAGCTCACAAGATCTTAAAATAGTTGCACAATGAGAAGAGACAACCATCTAGCTACTTCTATGAACCCGTGGTCCAAGGATCGATGAACGACGCATCACTCCGCAGGCAGGCATGGCGATGTAGATCCCTCTGGTGATGATCTCCCCTCCGGCAGTGTGCTGGGAAGAGCTTCAGAACCCTCCCGAAATAGGGTTCGAGTTGACGGCGTCGTCGGGTACATATCGTGGAAAACATTGGCCGCCGTAGGATTTTTAGGCGATGAAGAATATATAGACGAAGAGGCGGAGCCAGGGGCCACTAGGGCGGCCAGGCGGCCTAAGGAAGCGGCCCCACCCTAGGCCGCGCCGCCAGGTCGCCTCCTCGCCTGGGTGGGCCCCTCGGGCTGTCCTTCGGACCCTGTCGTCTCTTCGTGATAAAAATGCCCTCCGTGAAATTTTAGGTCTTTACGAGAATATTTTCTTAATAACTTTTGTAAAACAAAACGACAACAGAAAACAGGAACTGGCACTGGCATCTTGTCAATAGGTTAGTTGGGGAAAATGCCCTAAAATGATATAAAACTATAATAAAAACATGTAGCAATGATATAAAACAAGCATGGAACAATAAAAAATTATAGATACGTTTGAGACGTATCAGTATCCTCCCAATAGTGTGTCCCAAGCTCATTTTCTACCTCAAAACGTCCTCATAAGAAGAAATCTTTTTTACCGGTAAAACACCTTTTCAAAAAGGTGATCGGTGGGTTTCGGATCTACATGAGATAAAGTTTTGCCACATAAATACTGATTAGAGATCAACTCATGCCAAACACCGTCTTCATGTAGCATCTTAAAAAGCCATTTGCTTAGTAGACATTTATTCTTTATATCAAGTAGTTGAATACCTAAACCCCCTTGATCTTTGGGACGAAATTTTTTGCTCCATTTCGTTGGCCTATATTTTGCCAAAACAATCGAGAGCAAAAGTAGTCAAGTCTCTTTCGCACCCCGGCCGGACAGGAATCTCAAAGAAAGATTAGAGAAACATAGTTAACCTGGTCAAAAGTGAATTAATCAGGACAAGAAGATCTCCATACAAGAGCATCTTACCTGCCCAACATCCCAATTTTTTCTCAAACCGATGCTCAACCATATTTCACTCTTTATTGAGGAGCTTATGATAGTGAATGGGAATTCCCAAATATTTGAAAGGTAATGATCCCGCCTGATAGCTAAATATTTGGCGGTATTCATCCTATTTCTCCTTTCCTTTGCCAAAAGAATAAATTCCACTATTATAAAATTGATTTTTAGCCCAGATAGTTGCTCAAAGAGAGATAAAATCAGTTTCATATTAACAGCCTTCTCACTGTCATGTTCAAGGAATAAAATTGTATCATCAGCATATTGTAGTATTGGTACCCCTTCATCAAATAGATGAGGTATAAGACTACCAACCTGACCATCCTCTTTGGCACGCGCAATTAGCACCGCAAGCATGTCAGCCACTAAATTAAAATGGATTGGGGATAAAGGATCACGTGCCGTAACCCCTTCAATGTCTGAATAATGACCAATGTCGACATGAATACAGACACTGCCCCCTTGAACAAAACGAGCCACCCATTCACACAATTTAGGGTCAAAACCCATCATACGTAGTGCTTGTTGGAGAAACGACCATTTTACTTTATATGTGTGGTTGTTGCTAAGGACTAGGGTTTTGGTCTTCTTTGATACGTGGCCTGGTCCTTTCCATTATCCTTGGTGGTGAGTATTTTGGGGTTAATCTTTGCGGTGGTGGCTCAGAACAACGTGACATAAAGCTACCATAAGGGCAGCTCGTTAGATGTGTCAACATTCCTCAACAGTATGATAGAGCAATTTATTTTCAGTTGTTGATATTCTCCTTGCCTTGAAAGCGCTCAATCATGCACATGTTTATTCCAAAACATCATCGTTCTAGGTTGAGAAGATCAATCCCTAAGTCATGTAATCCGTATTGGCCATGTTGTGCTCTAGGGAGCGAGAAGGAACACTGGAACAACCTCTGACACCGACACTCGAGCAGTCACATGAGCATCATATGGTGTCAACACGAAGAAGCAACACTAATGTGTGCAGTAAACAAAATAGAACTGACATGTAGTAATTTGTATGGCTCAGTTACTTACATAGCGTCAACTAACACTTGTACCTTCAAAGTAACTTTTAGTAAACCCTCCTAGTAAGAAAGACCGTTCAAAAGAAGAGAGAAGTGTTCAGAAGAGTCGTGCATGGTGTTTGAGAATATGATGACTACTTTGTGTTTGATTACCAGAGGCCTATGACCCAGCAACAACCGGGTGTGCCGGCCTAGTTTTCTGAATTTCTTGCCATGCATCGACAAATTCGTGATGAAACAATAAACAAGCACATGAGAAAAGCGTGAAATGCTTGCTAGCCACGGTTGGTCGCACTGGCCGGCCGGCCGGCGCTGTTAATTCTCAGGCCGTTTGGAGAATCCTCTGTAGGATGTCGCTCCCTGGTTCGAATGGTTGGTTGGACAGTGTAGTATGTTGCTGTTGCTGTTGCTGTTGCAGCTGGACTGGGCTGTGGGGGTGTGGGCTGGGCTGCTGTTTCAGTTGTAATTTTGCTGTTAGAGAACCGTGCCTCACAAGGTTGCTCTTGCTCAGTGCCATGAGAACTTCACATGCTAATACGTTGTTCCCGCACCCACAAAAATTACACAAGCATTGGCATTTTCGTACTAGCATGTAGGCCCACAACTAATCTTTTCCAGAAACCTTTTTAGCTGACATCTAAACAACTTCTCCATGCAAAAAAAGACATCTAAACAACTTCTATTAATAATGAATAGTAGGTCTTGTAAGGAAATATTTCAGTGAGGCTTGCACTTGCACGCATCAGCTTAAGGTGCGACATATCAAGAAAGGATCCTAGAAAGAGATTGTCACAAAGAAATTGAAAAAATAGTTAAGTTGTGTGTATATAGTTAGTGCCTAATTTTTATGTTTTGGAATATATAAATGTTTCCAAGTTTGAATCCCGGTGTGTTTGTTTTTGAACATCCAATTTTGCATTATTTATGGTTATAGAGAGTGGTGGTACTCTGTTGGTCCAACTCACATAGAAAAAAAATTCATATTCGTTTGTGCCTCAACATACTATGTACTATATGGAGTGGAGATTTCTGGCTCGCAAGCTCCAGTGATCCCTCTATTAATATAAAAATATATAAAAAAATGTATTAGAAAATACTACATGTTCCCAATGATACATGCGTGCAAAATCACAAAGCGAAATACTTTGCATTTCCGAGCTACACAAAAAGACAAATGTAATCATCTCAGTATAGTGAATAATGCATATATAGTTTCAATCTCCAATTTTTTTGTGTGTACCTAATAATATAAAAAAATCTGCAGTGTGAATTTTCACGGTTGTAGTATACATCGTTGAGAATATGGCAGGTTTTTTGTCCACAATTTCTGAAAATCTTAACTATAATTTTAAATTTTCTAAAATAGAGGATCACTCGAACTCGGGGGGCAAAGTGACTTTTCGTATATATTAGAAAGAAATTGACTAATATATGGTATGATTGTCGGATGACTTTTGTGCTGTCAAAGTTTTGTGGATACAGGTGCTTTTAATGAGCCAAACAAAACTCACCCGCCATGGTACTATTATTGTTTGATGGTATACTATATAACCAATTTCATTATGTGCTTGCCTTTCTACTACCCTATTTTGTATCAAATAGCATAGAGCAAAGATATTCGCAAAAAAAAAAGCATAGAGCAAAGATAACTATTGGTAGAACAATGTCAGGATTAGGCTTGAGAGGCAACCAGAAAATCCACCCTTGTGTCGTTCGCTGGTTAGTTTGAATGGTTGGTGCGTCACTCTCTGTCAGTGTTGTTCCTTTGTTGTTTTTGCAGCTCAGCTAGGCTGGCCTACTGCTTCGGTTGCAACTTTACTGTATCCGTTTAGAGAACCGTCTCGCAAGGTCGCTGTTGCTCCTTATGGCTATCATGATCAACCGATCATGTAAACTCTTGCCATTTGAAGTAACGTGTCGAAGAACCTCTACCCTCGTGATTGTTTTAGAAACCCTGTCATCGTTAGATTATGAGACACTGTATATGACTCTATTTGTTTTGAGGGAACACTGAAGATGTCTTGGTTCTAAGTATTTACGCACTTTGTGCGCACGGCTGCGTGTGTTGTGTGTCCGCCTGTGTGCGGGCGCGTGCAGAGATAGAGACAGAGATGGAGGGAGGCAAGACTAACTATGAAATTGTGTGGTCTATCACTACGTCAGATCTCCAGTGTGTACCATTGCACATACTACGTGGGGAGATCAGTAGAGATGGCTAGCTCTATTTTACAACAAATAATGATGGCTAGTGATATACATAATTCTCCCACTGTTCACGATTATAAGATGTTTTAGATATTTCATTATTTTTGACGGAAGGCAGCAGGCGCTGCATTCATTTGATATAGAGGAACCGGAACAAATGCCGGGAAAGTATTGTTACAAGGTTACAAAGAAAGAATATGTATATATAGAGCTATAAACTAACTAAGCAGGCATTAAGCACCTGCAGGCCACACCGTTATTAGTAAGCCAGCAGCTCGCCATTGAGCCAGCTCCAAAAGAATCTTGTCTGCTAAGGAAGAGGCGCTGATGGCAAGGTTGTTGAAGATCCTGTCATTGCGAGCTTTCCATAGGTTCCACCAGGTTAGCAGCGCCACTGAACGCCATCGTTTGATGATTTGTGCCGGTGCAGAAGTGGAGATAGTAGACCAGCAAGTAGTGATGCTGGTAGAATTCAGCGGTGGCATGAGAGTAGCTGGTAAATTAGTCTTGGTCAGCACGTGAGCCCAGCATGCTTGGGCATAAGGGCAGGAAATGTGAAGATGAACTGCAGTTTCTGGAGTTGATAAGCAAAAGGAGCAATTAGCATTGTGAGGCCAGCCTCTCTTAGCAAGGTTGTCGGCAGTGAGACACTTGTTGTGGAAGAGTAGCCAGGCGTGAACTTTGCACTTCGGAATCGCTTTGACATCCCAAATCTGAGCATGAATAGACGACTCAATACGACATGTTAAGAGAGCAGTGTAGGCTGATTTAGCCGAGTATTCCCCATTTGCTGTCCATTTCCAAATAATCTGGTCAGGCTCGTCATTGA
Organism: Poa pratensis; assembly: GCA_947311845.1. NCBI lineage: Eukaryota > Viridiplantae > Streptophyta > Magnoliopsida > Poales > Poaceae > Poa > Poa pratensis. Next base: position 31,482,456 of record CAMZMU010000095.1, read on the forward strand.
AGTGTGGCGTTTGCTCAGCCGCTAACAGGGCCCAAAGGGAGAGATAATCGAGCAACACTTGTCTATTGGGGTTGGGCTTTATCAGGTTTATCCAGAATTTGTCCGTTAAAGCTTCGCGGACAGAAATCTGGCGTCTTCTAGAGTGTTGAAACAGGGCAGAGAAGCGCTGTCTCAGAGGCCAACCCTGTAACCAGTGGCTGTTCCAGAAGGAGGTTGTTCTGCCATTATTTATGTGGATGGTTGTTGATACCCTGAAAAATTCTTTCACCGTATTGTCAATGGGAATAGGTAGCCCTAACCATGGCTTTTGCTGCTTGGTTTCCTGCTGCCACAGCCATCTTGTGCGAAGAGCAATATTCTGCAAATATAGGTCAGGGATCCCTAAGCCACCAATCTGCTTCGGAAGGCAGCAGGTCTTCCAGTTAACCAAACATTTCCCTCCTGAGACTTTGGAGTCCGCTGCCCAAAGGAAAGCCCTGCGTAGCTTGTCAATTTGCTTAATGAGCCACTTGGGATGAATGATGGCAATTAGCTGGTAGGCAGGGAGGGCAGAAAGCACAGCATTCACCAAAGTCAGCCGGCCAGCAAGCGAGATCCATTTGGCTTTCCAGCATGCAAGTTTTTTCATAAATTTGTCGATGATTGCTTGGAGATCATTTCGCTTCAGCTTTGCATCTGAAAGGGGGAGGCCAAGATAAGTACATGGGAAGCTGCCAAGTTGACAACCAGTTGCAGCCACCGCAAAATCAAGATCAAGATTTTGGCAAGCAATAGGTAGTATCTTGCTCTTTTGCAGATTAGTTAGCAGTCCAGAAGCTGCACCAAAAACCTGAAGCAGCGACATCGTGACTGCAATGTCATGGGCCGTAGGCTGCAAAAAAATTACTGCATCATCTGCATAGAAAGAAGCTCTGAATCTGGGCAGTTGCCTTCCAATTGGTGGCAGTAGCTGATCATCTTGGGCTTTGTCAAATAGCCTGCCCAAGCAATCCATTACCAGCACAAAGAGGAGGGGAGAAAGGGGTCTCCCTGTCTCAAGCCTCTGCGGTGTAAGATGTCCTCAGAGAGCTGTCCATTAACAATAATTTTAGTGGTGCCTGAAGCAAGGAGGGTCGAAATCCAGACAATCCATTTGGTACTGAAGCCTCGGTGAGATAGCAGCTTAATCAGAAAAACCCAGGAGACAGAGTCAAAGGCCTTGGATATGTCAAGTTTGAGCATTAAAGCAGGGTTCTTCTGTTGTTTGAGTGACCTTATCATCCCTTGCACATAAACGAAATTGTCATGTATAGAGCGCCCACGGATGAAGGCATTTTGACAAGGAGCCACCAGCTCTTGCATTAAAGGTTGCAGCCTTGTAGCAAGAATCTTAGTGAACAACTTTCCAAAGCTGTGAATTAGGCTTATAGGCCTGTAATCCGAAGGTGAGGCTGCATCAGCTGATTTCGGCAGCAGAATCATTAGGGCAGTATTTAGGAGGTGAAAGCCCTGAGGGCCAGCGTGCTCAAGAGTTCTGATGGCCCTCATAATGTCAGGTTTGATGATGTCCCAAGCAAGCCGGTAGAACAGCCCTGTAAAACCATCCGGTCCTGGGGATTTCTCAGGGTGCATCTCAAGAATTGCTTTCCTGACCTCTTCTTCAGTAATTGGAGTATCTAGCTGGGAGGTACTTATATTGGGGAAAGGCAGCGCATCAAGGTTGATGGAGGAAGTGGCTGGCTTGTAAGAACCCATCAGCTCATTGAAGTGTGACCAAATAGCCTGCAGCTTGCTCTCTTGATCAACCGTTTGCACATCATTGACGGTGATGGAAGGAATGAAATTCTTTCTTCTCCTAGCCGATGCTTTTATATGAAAGAAGCGGGAATAGCAATCCCCCTCCCGAAGCCAAAGAAAACGAGATCTCTGCCGCCAGATGCATCTTTCAACTGCAGCTAGCCCCAGGCTTTTAACTTTGAGCAGATTCCTGAATCTGTGCTCCTCAAGAGACAATTGTCGCGAATCACTGGCAACATCAAGTCTATAAATTAACTCATTGACTATAATGGATCTGAGCTTGATGTCACTAATCAATTTTGATCCCCATCTTTGCAGGTGCTTTGCTGTGAACTCTAATTTCTGATGCAGGCTGACGAAGGCATTACAGTGAGTTGGTGCATTACTCCAGGCATAATTTAACTGATCCATGAAATCAGGCCTTTTAGCCCAGAAGGTTTCAAACCTGAAGCGCCTGGAGTGCGAGATGGCAGCATCTAGAGTGAGAATCAGAGGTGCGTGATCTGAAGCAGCAGAGGAAATAGCTTGGAGCAGGGCATTAGGGAAGTGATCATGCCAGTCAGCATTGTAGAGCACTCTGTCCAGACGACTTTTGGTGGCAATAAGCTGCTCATTGCTCCAAGTGTATTTGCGGCCATGAAGGCTTTCCGTCAGTTCATGATATTTCATTATAAACTATACATACCAAAATAAATGAATTTACATATTAAAATGAGTCTAGATACATGTATTTTGTAGGTAAAACATCTTATAACCGTGAATGGAGAGAGTACTAATTAGCTAGTTTGCACATACGTTCCATTTTACGCCTTAAAGTCTGGTCCACGCCTTAAAGTCTGGTCCAAGAGATCATTATGACATGAATATTTTATATTTCGTTTGGACATGCTATTCTTATTTTTGCACATATGTCAAGAATAGTCGATGTAACATAGTGCAAGAACCCACACAGGTGATAGAAAATGAAATCTTTGAAATTTTAAATCGTCCATTCAAACCAAAGAAATTAATCCACTGGATGTTTTAATGACTTTACATGCTACTAGTTGAATGCCCGTGCGTTGCTACGGGATATAAAGTTGTAACCGACATGTTGTTCTGTACATACGAAATCACGAAACCAAAATGAAATTGATCAAAATTAGAAAAACAAAGCACATACAATTTAATATCATTGAAAAAATCTACTTTCATCTCATTAAATAATAAGGAGATTAACATAAGTTTGTAAGCCCATAAAAGTGAAATCAAAGAAAAGTTAAGAAGGTGGCTTCCCTTGGGTTGCCATGGGTTTAAGATAAAATTCATCCGCGTGCATGTAGCATGCGCAAAAATAAAATGCACACAAATATTAAGTCGATCTCCCTATCAACACCGTGTCGCCTCCTCCTCAAAGATCGTCTTTGTTTCAGCGTCCCCATAGAATTGCATCCCTGTTACCACCGTGCCGATTAGTGACCCCCTGAATGTTAAGTCGGACGCGCTGGTCGGAGGAGGGGGCTGGTTGGATTTCTCGGGGTGTACATATGAACTGTGCTATGGACCAGAAATTGAATGCATGTGTTATGGTGACATACGTAAGGAGATGTATGTGATTTCTTAGAAAGAAAATGATGCACGTATACATATACATCTACCGATCTATCGGATACCTTCTCCCGTATATCTACAAATCTATGAACACCTTCTCCCGCTGCACGTACATGTTCGTTCTGTCAGCCAAGCTTTTTATTATTTTTTCTCATGGAACGACTCGATTGCTGGCTAGCTAGCTGCCTATAGCTCCTGGTCACACACGCTCTGCTTCGAGACAGGAAGAAATTCACGTACGTGCGCATGCCTGGCTAGCTAGCGATTATCTTTTCAGGGATATATTTACTGGGCCGGAATAACAGGGCCGAAAGCAGTGCATGGGCCATAGGTTACGAGCGAGCAGACTCGATGGTGCGAAACGATTCCGGAGCTGCGTGGTTTTATCTGTGGTGGCGACATACCAAACTACCAATCATGATTCACTACGGGTTCATACAAATTTCGGTTCAGCGAACGGGGGAGTTGGGACGTATTTTCACGGATCGGTTAGGACGTACCACCGCCCCGAACATACCATCACGGCATCTACCAATATTATAGTATAGATTATGTTATTCTCGCACCCAGGAAAGTTACACAGATTTTGTTATTTTTGTGCTCACATGTAGAGCCCACAAGTAATCTTCTCGAGGAACCCTAGAGATGACATATGAAGAACTTGTGTTAACGCGTCTGCTTAAGGCGCCACAAATAAGAAAGGGAATCCTAAAAGGAGATTCTCACGGAAGAAATTAGAAAAATAGTTAAGTTTTGTGAATATACTTGGTCTCTAATTTTTATTTTTGAAAGAATATTTCTAATTTTAAATTTGGGTGTTTGTTTATGCACAAGTTATATATGATACCCAATTCGTTATTTATGGTGTTGGAGAGTGGTGGTACTCTATTAGTCCAACTAACGTACAACTATGCGGTCGAAATTTTGTGGATACATGGGCTTTGAAGGAACTAAACATAACTCACCCACCATGGTACCACTACGGTTCGACGGTATACTATATAATAAATCTCGTTTCGTGCTCTTGTTCCTACTACCCTCTTTTGTATCAGATATCATAGAGTAAAGTTAACTATTGTGAGAAAAATGCTGGGATAGGATTGAGAGACAATGGGGAAATCCTCCCTTGTGTTAAAACTTGGGAAGTGAGCATTTTCAGAACTGTTTGTGCCAAGTATAGCTTATGGTTCCATTTTCTCATTTGAACTATCCCATGGACGGCTGTTCTTACTTGGAGCGTGAAAAAGTCAAGCTAATACATGCATAGGTTTTTCCGGAATAAGTGAGCTATGGTCTACCCATTGATGAGAAAGAGTACGGCCGGGAAGATAAGTACTAGCGCAGAGCCACAGATTGGTTTCAAATGATACCGATGATTCTAGCTAAATATCTTTGGAATTGACCAAAGTGCTCCTATAATTAGGTCAAGTTACCCATGGGCAGCTCTAGTGTCAGGACCGGGCATACCACACCCAAATAATTTGTGAACTAGTTAGTCCAGCCTAGTTCTAATTAAATCTTCACACACACTACCCAAGGCAAAGCCAGGGCCTCCAAATCATACGGCGCCGGCCTTTGTTGGGCATCTCCCTTGCAGCCGCTGCCAACGGCGGTTGCCGTGGTGGCGGCGGGCCTAGCGCCGAAGGTGCCTGTGTGGGTGGATTGTGGCGGTGATTTGGAGCTTGCGTCACAGGCTAGGTGTGAATATCGAGTACGTCTTCGGACACGAGGGAGCAAGAAGCGCGACTGTTTCGTGTGAAAAACAAGTGAAGAATAACAAAGAAAGTAACTGTGGAACCTGATGCTACTAGAATTTACCTTGTTAGATGTAATCTTCGTGTCATGCAATTGCGGAATGCTTGTTGCATGCTCTAGATGTAACGGTTGCCGGCCTACTACGTACAGTGCATTCTAGTGACTGTCTAGGAATCCTCCTAATTAGCGCATTAAGAGATGATCTCTATTTTCTGCAATTTCCAGAGCACGTGATTGAACCCCTGTTGTAGCCGTTTTAACTGCTCAGACATGACCTCCGCACCGTGCCCATAGTTGCCGTAAATAGTCGCGAATGCCCCATTTTGCTGAGGCAGCTCAGAAATAACTTTCTCCTACGGTCTGCGCCTCAGGGTCCATCTCCTTCCGATACGCCTTTGCGCACAGGAAGCCGTCGATGCACAAGGTCAAGGAGACATGCTCCATGATTTGGTCTGGAATCACCACCTCACAAGGCGATGGTGCATCTTTTTTTTCGCGAATGAAGGCGATGGTGCATCTGATGTTGCCGACTTCAAGTGTCCTTGAGGATTTGCAGGATGTTGTGTTGGCAACTTCGCATCGTCACTGTCAGAAAGTTTTGCTGTAGTCTGAGTCCTGACGAAGCATTTTCTCTCCTGCTTTCCTGGACGGCTGTTCTCATCGACTGATCCTCAGCATATGGTCATGCGCATGCCTCTTCTAGGCTAGAAAAATTTCCCAGCGAAGCAGCATAGCGTGCAATCGGGATAGCGCAGAATTCTGTAGTTTACTGAACTTCACTTTGTTCAGCTATTCAGGCATAAAATTGTTACCAACTTACCATCCATACGAGACAGAGTAAAGTCCATCCTAAAACTTAAAATTGTAGACATTAGCTAAGCTGAATCTCGAACTTTGAATCTCAGAATTTGGCATGCTGAACTATCGAATACCAGTCTAATTTGAACCTTCTGGCCGTTTGAGGCTGAATTCGCTGTTACGTGGCAATTGTTAAAACCGGTTTGAATCAGGAGAGTGGGGAAAACTATATTAGGGTCGTGTCCTCCGTGCGCGATCTTCTCTCCGACCAGAGCGAAAGCGGCAGAGGGTAGTTAGGCCGTGGAGGGGGACACAAGGATTGCATGGTGCTTGAGAGCATGCGAGCACTAATATCCTGCTAGGGTTCTACACTATACAAATCAAACAGCATGCATGGCAAGACCTTATCTCTCGACAGCCAAGTAATGTAGCACAAATGCTATCACACCGGTTGGTGAGTAGTTTTGTTTGTAGTTCCGTCGTCAGAACCTGCGCTCGTGCTCATAGATGGAACTAATTTTTTCCTCAATGTCTTTCCAAGTGACAAATAACGTGTTGACAACTTTGGTGAATGGAAGCGGTGGCACATGTCTAAAGCAAGATCATCGCGCACTTCAATTTCCCATTGCTTCCCAAGCCTAATTAAGCAAGCACATGTGGAGAGAGATCAAATTGAGTGAGATGAGACCAAAGAAGCAAGCTCGTCCATGGTTGCAAGCTTCAGTGGAAATTTTGTTTTTATAGAGGTAGCTAGTTGCATCCAATCCATGCAAGCATTGTTGTCCTGCCATCTATAACCGTTTCAAAGGCACTGGTGCGTACCATAATTTTGGAAAAATACTAGATGTTAAGATTTGGTACTTGGAAGTGTATAAAGTAAATTACTACCAACTGGAGACAGGGACAGAGGCAACATCACAATGCCATGACGTTGGGTGCTACAATGAAATAATTATTTACTAAATAAGTTCTGGCCGGCTAGAATATCTGGGATGGGGGGAACGAAATGCTAATATTTTCACCAAGTTCAGTCTAGCGCTAGTTATTTAGAGTCAATAAAAGGAAATTTCAACTTCTGTCTAACCGGTCACATAATTTTATGGTATTTTTGTTTCCCTTTGATTTGTTTGCCATATGGCAATGTAAAATAGTTAGATTTTGGGTTTTAATATATTTTAGCAGTAAAAACACCAATTGCTTCAATCACAAAAACTAAATTAGTTCTAATAAGTTCATTCGTGGAGGGTGCACCTTCTCTAACATACATGGATGTCATGTATGACAATTGGAGGGCAGGCATCCTATTACTTTTGTTGAAGTGTTTAAGATATGCAATGTTGTTTGCCTCTTATGCTTTCATGATTATAAGTTCTTATGTGAAGCGAGGGTGTATCTGTAAATAGTGCTAGCCTCTGCGTCGATTCGCTAACACACACATTTTCGATTAATATCAAATAATAAGCGTGTCATGAAAATAACGTAAATAATCTAGAATTTAAAATTATTACACCTCCGCATAGAACTTGGCTAGCGCAAACCAAATAATAAGTATCAGCGGGAAAGAGTGATATAAATAGAGCCATCAATGTGCTAGAGTTGAACATGTTGAGTGGAGACTCGCGACATACGTTGGCGTTCCCTCGGAGTCGGAGTAACCTGCAACATTAAACATTGCAGCCAAAAGATTTGTGCCAATATTTGGACTGTATTGGCAAGTGGTGCTAAAAGAATTATAACATACTTAGCTTCTACATGCATATTTGGCTAAGTGGAGTTTAGTTATTTGTCTAAAACAATTAATTTATGCTATCATTTTTAGAAATTACCTTTCAATTATATATAAGGACACCCAGTTTAACAACAGGCGTTCTTACCCATTGGTTCAACCCTCAAATTTTAATTAAGAAAATTGGGACGAGTGAGACATTGTAATAGCCCATAGTCTAGTTATGCAAGGTCAACTGATTTGGTACAAATGCGAGAAAAAAGAGGGATGTGATATTTACACGGGTAGTCATTTTTTAATGTAATTTGTTAAAGGTGTGACATCAGACGTTCACAGATTCAGTTTTAATAGTAAAGACCAGTAGCGGAGCCACGTTGTGACCTGTGTACTGGTCATTTAACCACACATGTATTTGGCAAATCCTTTGTATACAAGCAAAAATCATTCAAATCCTTCAAATCACATATTTGAAATAACATTACAACCTTCAAATCCTGGCTCCGCCACTGGTAAAGACTATGGTCACACGGCACAAATCAAACAACATGCATGGCAAAAAATTATCTCTCGACAGCCATGTTATCTAGCACGAATACGATCCACCGGTTGGTGAGTTGTTTTGTTTATAATTCCATCGCCAGAAATTGCGTTCTTGCTCATAGCTGGAAGTATTTTTTTCCCTCAATAGCTTTGCCAGCGACAAATAACGTGTGGACAATTCGCAGCTGTTGACAGTGGGACATATCGAAAGCGAGGTCGCCGCGCACTTCCATTTCCCATTGCCTCACAAGTCTAATTAAGCAAGCACATGTGGAGAGATCAAAGTGAGTGAGATGAGACCAAAGAAGCTCGTCCATGGTTGCAAGCTTCTAAGAAAAAAATTGTTTTTATAGAGGTGGCTAGTTGCATCCAATCCAGGCGAGCATTGTTGTCCTGCCATTTATAACCGTTTTAAAGGTATTGGAAACATAGATGTTAAGATTTGGTACTTGGAAGTGTCTAAAATAAATTACAATCAACCGGACACAGGCCGGAGGCAGCAGCTCAGTGCCTGCAGATGACATCTGACAACTTGTGTTAATAATGAATAGAAGGTCTTGTAAGGAGATTTCACTGAGGCTTGCACGCATGAGCATAAGGTGCGACACATCAAGAAGAGAATCAAAGAAAGAGATCGTCATAATTTTTTTGAAAAAAATAGTGAAGTTGTGTGTATATAGTTAGTGCCTAATTTTTATCTCTTGGAATAAATGTTTCCAAGTTTCAATATATGTGTGTTTCTTTATGCACAAGTTAATTATGATATCCAATTTTGAATTGTTTATCCAATGTTTATGCACAAGTCAGAGAGTGGTGGTACTCTGTTGGTCCAAACCTAGAAGTCAATTCATATTCATTTGTGAGTCGTCATACTACGTACTATATATTAGAAATAAATTGAATGATATGTTATGCCTTTTGGATGGTTTTGTGATGTCAAAGTTTTGTGGATAGATGTGCTTTTAAGGAGCCAAACAAAACTCACCCGCCATGGTACTATTATTGTTCGATGGTATATACTATATAATCAATCTCATTTTTTGTGCTTGTCTTCGGGAGTGGTGTTTTGACTCCCGGGTGGATATGCACCCTTTATTTAAAATGCATTTTGCACAAATTTTTAAATATCAAAAAAATGGGAAAAAATGTTCGCGCATAAATCTTAACATGTTATGTGTTTACAAAGTTGTTTCACGAAAAACTGACATTTTTTGTGGCTTGTATAAAAAAGACAAAATTTGGTGCTAAAATAAGGGTTTTCACGACACTTTTTTTTGTCTTTTTACACAAGGCACAAAATATATCAGTTTTTGGTGAAACGACTTTGTGAACACATATAATATGAAGATGTATCCGTGAAATTTTAGTTCAGATTTTTTGACATTTTGAAATATGTTTTTCAAATACTTGGTGCATATGCACCCGGGTGCCAAAGTGAATTTCCGCTTGTCTTTCTACTACCCTCTTTTGTATCAAATAGCGTAAAGTTAAAGATTCCGAGAACAATGCTAGGTCTAGGCTTGAGATGCAACCAGGAAATCTTCCCTCGTGTTAAAACTTTGGAAAGGCGCGTTTCCAAAACTGGTTGTGCCAAGCATAGCCTATAGTTCCATTTTCTCGTTTCAACTAGCCCATGCAGGGTAAATCTTGCTTGCGTGGGAGGAAGCTAGGCTACTACGTGTATATGTGTTTCCTGATTGAGTCGACTATGATCTACCTACTCGATACCAAGGGATGAGGAGAAGACAACGACTAGGGCGAAGCCTCAGGATGATGGATTGGTGAGAAATGACACCATTGATTCTACCTGATTTTCCTTTTAATTGACTAAAGTGCCCTACAGTCAAGCGGATACAGGGAGAGGTCAGCAAGGGCTAGGGATCGCCCCCTCAATCTTTAATTAGCCCATGCTCTTAAGCCATTTGACGTCCTAGAAAGGGGAACATAGGTCCCCTCCAAAGCCATTTGATCGGAATCTAACACACAGAATTAGCTACCGTGTACGTTTGCATTTCAGTCCGTACGATCTTTCGGAAAACAACCCGCACTCCACAGCTGCCTCACTTAAATAAAAAGGGTATATCGTGTTGCCCTCGTCCTTCGCGATACTTATAGCAAAAATGCCGCTGCGGTGATTTTCCCTGAGTATTGCAACAAATTCATTAGTTTTTCAAAAAAAATATTATCCCGTGAACAAAAAAGTACGATATTACATCGTCGCAACATTCTAAAAACTATTAACGCTACAAAAAATGGTTAAACAATATTATTTTTGCTACAGATAGCTTTGGAACAAAAATCATCAACGATTTTAAAAAAATCACAAACGATTAGAAATATAATCATGTGTTTGTAGCCATTAAAAAAGTAGGCAATTGTTGCTAAAGATTCATTTGCAACAAAAATCACCAACTATTTCAAGAAAATTCACAAATAATTACAACAAAAAATCATGTATTTGAAGCAATTAATTTGTGGGTAAGCAATAAATGTTTTGCCACAAATTCATTTGTTACAAAGATCAACTCCTATTTCAACAAAAAGCACAAAATACGACAACAAAAATCCACATGTTTGCAGCATTGGAAGAAGCACATAAAACATCATTCCAAAAAAATCCTAAAATAAACACTCAAATTTTGTAGAAACCAGCCTGAAAACATTGCAACATTTTGCGTGTGATTTCACAACAAAAGGCATATGAATATGTTACAAACTAGAGGCACATATGCATAATCAGAAAATCCGGGAAAAAACATAACGTGTATGAAACACACCGAAAAATTTGCAGTGACTCACGTCTGTTTTTGCTACAAAATTTGCGCTACTTTGTTAAAAATTCAAAATATGTATGCAACGTGGAAACTGGGCTAGAAATAGACTCCACATTTGTTGCTTATTGGGCCATTGGTGAAAAGTTAACAAACAGATGGCGCCGCTTTCGAAAAAAGAAAAAAAAATGCTAGCGATGGGCAAAATTCAACGTGTGCAAAGCTTGCGATTACGTGGTTACCCCCTGTGCCAAGCTCATACTAAGGCATACGTGGCCGACGATGGAACAATGATCGATGATACAGATAAATATACTCAGATGGCCGTATAAGGATGGCAACCTATAAGTTTATCTCGGCGAACCTATCATGGTACACGCTAATGAAAATCCTGGATGTCTATATCAGTAGGCAACACACTTGATTATGTACTTCTGAAGGTTTGATACGTTAATTGAGCATCGAGAATTAAGGTGATCGATGGACTCTTGGAGAGTCAAAGTTGCACGCAGTTTTACTCGTCCTTGCGATTTGGGAAGTAGAAAAACAGTTCTTTTATAAGTTCTAGGAAATAAGATACACATTTCATTTTTCTTACTCTTGAGTCGTGCAATGAATTTTATCCTATTTAGAGATATCTTGTCAAATACTATCTTCGTCCCCGTTTATAACACGTTTTGTCAAGTCCATCAAGCTTACCAAAATGTTTCACAGAATGAAACAGAGGAAGTATATCATAAACTGAACTGACATGATAAGATTATTTTATTTCTTAGACTTGAAATTTTTGGGTTGTTCCATTTTATACCCTTTATGTACTTGTGAAACTAATTACTTCATTGTTGGCAGTTATTTTTGGCCGCTGGACAGTTTTACGATGAAATGTTAAAGGAGGGCCAAGTACTGAACGTAGAAGAGAAGACTGAACCATCGTTCTCTAACGTGTGTCCATTAGTCAACGTGTGAAGTGATTATCGAGGTTTAAAAATATCAGAAAAACGACGAGAAATGGAACAAATGGAGAAGAGAAAACTGCACATGATCATGCCATCCGAGTTTTAGGCATTGTTGTTGCGCTACGTCGAGTTAACATGGCAGCATTGTCTAAATAAGGAACAAAATACCAAAATGTGGGAAAACAATATTTATAATTTTGTAGATGGGATATTTCGGTAGATGATTGATGATCCGTTTTTACCCTTCACTTAGTCGTGAGGGATTATAACATGTTTTAATAACATTTATTGATTTATTCATTGATAGTGATAGATTACATAGTACTCCTTATTATGCTATCATGATATGTACAAAATTTGATTGATAGTAATTTTGTGACATGATATGTTAAAATTTCAAATGTGATAACCAGGAGGTGAGAGGATGAGAAATTATTACGCTCGTAAAACGAAACCGCACGGCGTCCGTCTCTCGGAGATCTGTGCGGCAGCCATCGTTGGCAACGAGCTCCCCCGCGTGGCGACGGCGCGGCCCAACCTGTTCGCCATTCGTAAGGCGTCGAACAACGGCGCCGTGCCTGGACAACCTCCATCACGCATTCACGCGTCGCGGCCGGATCAACCAGAGAGCGTGTTCGCCGCCTGCCCGTCTGCCCACCAGCCGTTCGACGAAATGCAGGAGCCGTGCACGCCCGCGCGACGGCAGCGCCGCCACCTGGACCGTTCGCTTGCAGCGCCGCCCCGGCAGAAACAAACAGCGACGCGGATCGAGGTCACGCGCGTGCATCCTTGGTGCTGCTTCCATCAGGGCCGTCCATGGGCCCGTGCGGGCTGTGCGACCGCACGGGGCCCCAAAATTTTAGGGGCCCCCAAATAGAGACGATATCCTGGTATTTATTTCTCACGTACTGCAGGTCTGCAGCTCAGTTTCGTTTTTGATGGAAGTCCGCACACCAGTTTAGATTTCAGCGCTTCTTTTCATTTTCCCGATCGACGGCGCACCTCGCCCGCGGCAGGCAAGCCCTTGCATGGCGCTAGCGCTGCAGCGCTAAGCAGCCAGCACCAAAGCATATACTAGGATTTGAATCAGCCGAGCCATCACCATCTGCCATCAAGTGCGTCCAAGGCATAACCCAACAATCCAATTCCAAGATCTTTTTTATTTGGGTTACTGTGCTTCTCCATTGAATAATCATATTGTTGAGTATACAAGCTTTATAAATCCGGATGCTAAGAAGTTCGTATTCTTAGACAATCTCTGATGAGATTATTAATTTAGTGCAACAGGCAGGTGTAAAGAAATTTCATGAACCAATTAATTCATCTATGCTGATATATAACCAAGTAAAAGTATGATTTAGTTTTATTATTTATGCAACTTTTTGCGAAACTTAGGGGCCTATTTTCCATTTCGCACAGGGCCCCCAATTTCTGGAGACGGCCCTGGCTTCCATTCTAGCTGGATGGTGTAGGGGCGCAGGCACGCCACCGATTTGATTCTTCCGAGGCTCACAGGTAAGCGGCGGCATCCCAACAATTTGTTACTCTAGTTGAACGCTAAGTGCCCATCAAGCTAGCACCATGTGTAATCCTCAGCTTCATGACCACGCGATGCCGTGCCATCAACGTCCACTAATATATTCTACTAGCTAGCTAGCTAGCCATCCGATGTGCCTCGATTGGTCTGTTAATTAGCACTTGTCCAGTGAAATTTCAGAGATGGTTACTTAACTGTTGGACTACTGGTAATATCCATCCACCACACTCTGTCCTAGGTTCCTAGTTCCAATTTGGAAGAATAGAGTGTGCATTCCAACAAAGAGAAAAGATCAAGGCCTTTATAAGTACAATCTTGGCAGTATGTATCGTGTCCTCTCATCGCGTATTATTAGAGCAAGTACAATAAGCTTATGTAAGCAGGCTATAAGGGATAAAATAATATTTGTTGGATGACATGGAGGAGAGAGAAGAGGAGAGAGAAGGGGAGTGAGCTCTCATGCAAGAGCCAGCTCTAGTACGTGCTCCTAGGCACTTTGTGAGTGTGAGGTGGGCCATATCTTAATAAATTAGCAAATTCTTATATCTAACTATTGTACATGTTGGCTATATGGTTGGATATAGATGACATGGCAATCTCTTATAACCAGCTGTTGGCTATAATATTGTACTTGCTCTTAAGGATATCACCTGCATGGCAACAATAGAATATACATATATAGTTGTGGACTGCACCAGGTCTGAGCAGCCTCCGGACTAGGTTGCCTTCACCTATAAATGGCTGCCGAGAAGGCTCCAAACTGATCGGCGAGAGATGGACAAGCAAAGCCACATCAGTGGCAGTGATGTTCCTACTAATTTGTCACCGTGTTTGCTGAATTTTAGGTGGAGACGTTGAGTTTCTTATCAGCTATAGTTTGTAGCTGTAAAGCTGCATATCAGGCTTCGCACAGGAGCGCTAATAATTGTTCTGGGACACATGCATGACCCGTAGGATAGGAGGACCATTTTATGGGGAAAGGGTAACCTTGTGTTTTAAATTTTCCAGTGGCTAGATCGTCTTGTTTGACGGGCGACCAGATCAATGATCATGCTTTATATGTGTCTCGGTTCTTGAGGCATTTCTTATGGAATTATTTTGTTCTTTTTATGGGTAGATAAGTTCACAAATGCAATTGTGTTTGGCCACAGTTACCCTTGTGTCACCTGTAATTGAGGTATTTGCTTGCCTGAACTTGTCAGATTGTGATGCCTGGTTTGCCTATCTCGAAAACAGAAAAGAAAAAAAGTGCGCAACAATTTACCAAACAGCCCCTAGTGCAATGGGGACAATTCAAGTGAGTAAAGTTACTGTCTTTGAACAGGTTAAACTAAAGTGCAGCTTTTATTACAGGACTCCGCCTCTATATTAATATCACCAAATCAAGTGTTCCTACTTACCAGAACCATACATGACCAAGTATAAGAGGAGCATATTTGAAAGGCATATCATGAGAGTGGAATCGACACGAGAGAGCTATTCTCTCTGCTATACTGTATTTGAAGTTTGGGTTTCATATGGCACAGTCTTCTTTGCGGGTTCATATGGCACAGTCTGCAACTGGTCGCTGGTCTATATAATGCAGAAGAAGTACGTTGCTGTGTCAAAAGGAACAAGGCATCGTCCTTCCAGAGTTAGGCACCTCAGCAATAGAAAATGGAGGGGGTAGTGAGAGGGGAGAGGTTGGACGAGAAGTTCACCGTGGAGGTGTGGTGCAGAGTGGCAGTAACACTGGCGATGGTGAGAAAGATGGGCAATTTCAGGTACACGTATACTGCTACATTTTTGTGCATTCGAGTAGTTCTAAGGTTGAGTTAAGTTATGTGGTTGTTTCTGTTCAGTGCTAATTTTTTTGTGGGTGGTGGCAGCCAAAAGGGAGGAAATTCCTGGCCCATGTTGGTCCTGGAGCTCTTGTGGCCATTGGCTTCCTGGATCCAAGCAACTGTAAGCTCCTGTTATTTTTTAAGTGGTGTCTACACTGCAAATGCACTTGTTGGCAAGAAGGAGAGAAATTGTTTGTCATGGTGGTAAAGCCTGTTTCTGATGTGTGATTTGACAGTGGAAACTGACATGCAAGCTGGGGCTGACTTCAAGTATGAGGTACATTACATTTGCTGGCTTCTTGTACTGAATTGGCACTGCCACTATTCTTGCCAGTTAATTGCTATCTTTTGGTTGTTTAATACGGGAAGAGAAACATATACTTGCAGCAGAAAAGAATTGAAATTTATTTAGGTTCTGCAAAGAGACAAGAGTGCTTTAAAATTTTATGGCTTTGTGTGCATTATCGAACAATTACAAACTCAGATGAGAGTATAATTTCATGATGACTGGTTTAGTAAATTTAACCTGGAGTAGCAATATATATCATGGGACTGTCGATCTGATGTCACAGAAGTGGAAATATTTTAGTAAAAGTTAGTGACACTCGTAGAACCAAATTTGACCTCTTCAAATAATGAATGATCTGTTAGTTAACAAAATCTCTGAATCAATTTCTAGTTGGAACCGATGGACCATTTTTTGGCTTGTCCGTTGAAAGATTTCTCCAATTTGTGCACCTGTCACTGATCTATGTTTTGTCCATTTCAAAGCACCTACTCTATGCATGAGTGAAGACCACACTGGCTTGGGCATGCAATCTGAAAATGAGAAACAAAGACCAGCTTGCGGAGGGACTGGCTTCCAATTTGCATTCATTTTGGAGTATTAACTCTAGAGAATATTTCCCAAAAACACTTCGATTTTAGAGCTGAACCGGCATAGTTTTATCGCTGCTCTGTGTTTATGGTTTACACCGAATATTTATCCTGTTCTGTAAATACAAATTTTGAACTCAAGTGTATCCATAGTGAACAAGAATCTAAATGCTCATTTCTAATGTAAGGCACAGTATTTCAGACATACTTTACCCCAGACTACCAGACGAAGTCTTTTTTGAATAAAAGAACGGAAAATACACTGTGGAGGAATATTTACATATAAATTACTATCAGTAGTTGACTCGATTCCTTTAGGACAATCATAATAGTGATACAATAAACAGAAACAATCAAACAAGTCTTCAACATATTAAATAATGGTATTCACTAATTTTATTTCTTGGTAAAAATAGATGACAGATTTGATCAAGAGAAATAATTCTTCAGTGAAAGGGTTAGCTCGAAAGAGAAAACAAGAATACACACAACCTGTCATATATGTTTCTCTCCTCTCATTTTCCTAACTATCAGGCATACTTTCACCACCAATCTCAGTTTTTTTTTCCATGAACAGCTTCTGTGGGTCATCTTAGTTGGGATGATATTTGCGCTCTTTATACAAACATTAGCCGCCAACCTTGGAGTGAAAACAGGTAGTTTTCACCGAGCTATTTTTCCTTGGTTTCTGTACATCAATTCCGCACTTACCGCTGAATTCCTGTATAGGGAGGCACCTTGCTGAACTCTGCAGGGAAGAATACCCCTGCTTTGTCAATACTTGCTTATGGATCGTTGCTGAGCTGGCAGTGATTTCTGATGATATCCCTGAAGGTTGATTAGTAAACCATATTAGTTATATTATTTCTTTCTTTTCTTTGCTGGGTTTTGCATTTCCGTAACATAATGTTTTTTACTGCAGTGTTGGGTACCGCTTTTGCATTCAACATATTGTTCAAGATTCCTGTGTGGGTCGGAGTTATCCTCACGGTGTTCAGCACCCTCTTGCTTCTTGGGGTGCAGAGATTTGGGGTACACAAACACAAGCCCCTCCTTGAAATTTCTCATCTATCTATACAGTTACTTGACCTTCTAGGCCGATAATAGGTTATTGATTATTTTAACCTTATACCATGTAACATCAATTGTAGGCCCGGAAACTGGAGTATATCATAGCCGCGTGCATGTTCACCATGGCTGGCTGCTTCTTTGGAGAGCTGAGCTACCTGAGGCCATCCGCAGGGAGGTGGCCAAGGGCATGTTTGTCCCCTCTGCGAGGGAAAGGCGCTGCCACTAATGCGATCGCGCTCTTTGGCGCTATAATCACGCCGTAAGGAACTTATTTAGTCATCGGGGTTTGGTCACCATGGTTATTTTGCATCGATCCATGGAGGAAGAGTACATGATGGCCTGTCTGTGACATTCATGCAGGTACAACTTGTTCTTGCACTCTGCCCTGGTCCTCTCAAGAAAGACTCCACGGTCAGACAAAAGTATCAGAGTAGGTTGCACCCAGAGGATATGAGAGAGTGCTGTAAAGGCGACTGGCAACAGTTGTCACTGAGTGGCTAAATGGCTTTGCTGTTATCTTGTTTTGGACAGGCGGCCTGTCGATACTTCTTCATCGAGTGCAGCCTTGCCTTCATCGTGGCATTCCTCGTCAACGTCGCAGTGGTTGTCGTTGCTGGATCCATTTGCAGTGCGAACAGTCTCTCCCCGGCCGATGCCAACACATGTGGCGATCTTACTCTTCAATCTGCACCACTGCTGCTCAGGGTATGCCCCGCTTGAGCTGTTTAAAGGGTCATTCCAGCTTCAGTAATATCTTATACCTTATGATGCGTAATATGAAAGGCATTAACTGCTGTAGAAATTTGTGTATCCCTAATATTTTGTTGTTGTATTTCGGTGACCCTCGACGGGTATATAAAGAGGTACAAAGAGGGAGTAGACTTGGAGTACAAGTAGGTATAGGATTCCTAGTCTATTTCCAACTCGTATCGTATTCCTATTCTAACATTCCCCCTCAGTCGTAGCGGGAGTGAGGCGGACGCTTGCGACTGGATTTGAAGTCTCACGCTTCCGTCATCTTCTCCCCTCCGTCATCATCAATTGCGTCTCTGATGCTTTCTCCTCTCTTCCCTCCCGCAGTCACAGCGGGACTGGCGTGGACGCAAGTGACGACGCGGACGCTGTTGACTGGAGTTGTTGCCGATGTGTTGCTGTAGACGTTGCCCTTATGTCGATGTCGTGGTAGCCGATCGTGATGTTGCCGTGGTCGAGATGTTGTGGTCGATGTAGTACTCGTCGTAGTCGTTGTAGCCGCAATGCCGGAGGCGCAAAAAATTGTGCGATTTTTTTTACGGAGCTGTAGTTGTGTTTGTATGACGTTTTGCACCTTGAGAGGTACCGTCGGGGGCGTCTTGTAGATGTCAGAGGATGCGGCCGTAGGTGAGTCCACCAGTTTTGCCAAGACTGGAGGAAGCTCACCGCACACGACGGTTTTGCCAGAACCGTGTGCGCCGTTGTAGGGGCTTTCACATAGTGATGCCGATTTTTTTTTTTTGCAGTCTTATCCGTCGGACGTGGTCAGTGCCGTCGTCGATGTCTTGTGTTGCCTTGCAGTAGTACTGTCAGAGGGCGGGTGTCCATCCTTGTGGACGAGGTTGTAGCGGCACGGCGGCGGTGTGTTGACGAGGTTTGTCGATGAAGACCACGTTGATGTAGACCTTGGCGATGATGTGTCGGCGATATCGGTGATATAGCAGCAGGTTTGAGGTGGTACGTCGCTTGGAGGCGTCCCTCGTGACGACGATGTTGTTGATGCCTTGCCGCCGAATGTCTAAGAAGTCGATGAAGATCCACACCGGCCTGAGTGTGGACGACGTCGCTCCGCGTAGATGATCGACGATCTTGGTGTAGTTGTACAGCTTGGTGTAGATATTAGGCTTGGTGCAGTTTCCGGTTTGGCGCAGATCATGCGAGCACAGAAGATGCAGCGCCGGCGTTTCCAAACATAGAAGACAAATCTTTCGTGTCAGCCTGTACAATACCTTGATGTGCTCCTGGCTGCAAGGAAGTGCACGCACTGCTGCATGCAAGGGCACGTAGCCTGGACAGGCTGCACACATCCGTGACTTCGTGTCGTGGCCGGGCTCTGCGTGTTGTGATGCGAGTCTTCTTGGCTGGTGCAGCTGGTGGTCGGTGGAGATGTGCATGGCGGCCAGCTTCCGCCTGGATGTCGGCGTCTCGAACTCCAGGTTGGATCGAGGATCCGCGTGCGGCCGTGCGGGAGTTCGCCTTCCCGCGATTCGATCCGGCGTCTGAGTTCGCTTGTTCGAGTTGTTGCCGAACTCGTGTCTTGCACCAATTCGAGGGTCGTGGGATCAAAGATCACCGGACTTATTTGTGGCTAAGCTGAATCTAATCTACGGTATTGGAAATTTCGAAAATCTAGTCTAATCTATGAACTTGAAATTGAATCTAAGAACCGATCCGATCTTTGATCGAAACCGGGTGCCGCGCCCCCGAGGAGAAGAGATTGATCTCCCCGGGGGCGGCGTGCTGCGGAAGGTTTAGAACCCTAAGATCGGCGTCGTGAGACTAACCGCTCTGATACCATGTAGAAATTTGTGTATCCCTAATATTTTGTTGTTGTATTTCGATGACCCTCGACGGGTATATAAAGAGGTATAAGGAGGGAGTAGACTTGGAGTACAAGTAGGTATAGGATTCCTAGTCTATTTCCAACTCGTATCGTATTCCTATTCTAACAACTGCCACATCTCATATGTTCCGAAGTAAATTATATTTAAATAACTTTTTCATCCTTTCAGAATGTGTTGGGGAGATCAAGCTCTGTTGTATATGCGGTTGCGCTGCTAGCTTCTGGGCAAAGCACCACAATTAGTTGCACATTCGCTGGGCAGGTCATCATGCAGGTAATTTTTCCTGATCCAGGTGTTATTGGGTTTATTTATACGGACTATATATTTGAAAGATAACTTTCGTCCTTGAGCATTATTTATGCCACTGAGTACCTTTCTTACAACTTATGTTCTGCATTTCAGGGATTTTTGGGCATGAAGTTGAAGAACTGGGTGAGGAACCTCATCACTCGGACGATTGCTATAGCTCCGAGCCTTATTGTCGCAATTGTCAGTGGTCCGTCAGGCGCTGGCAAGCTAATCATCCTGTCATCCGTACGCCTCCTCGACCTCTTCCCAGTTTCACGTTCCTAGTTGATAGTTTAAGTTACACGTACTTTGCAAAGAAAAGAAAAATTCCAGTTAACTGACAAGCTTCTGGGTCCTGAATTCTCTTCTGATGCAGATGATTCTGTCGTTCGAGATGCTGTTCGCTCTCATCCCTCTTCTCAAGTTCTGCAGCAGCAGCAAGAAAGTAGGACCCCTCAAGGAATCCATCTACGTAAGCCTCCAAACAATTTACTGACCAAAAACACACCCACACAATTGACATTTACACAGTAAAATGACTGTTACACACAGTTGCACAGTAGGACAACTTTCTGTTACGCCGTAAAATTGCAACTTTACACATATATAATGATCAATGCATGGGTGCAGACGGTGATCGTCGCCTGGGCCCTCAGCGCGGTGCTCATCGTGGTCAACACCTACTTCCTAGTGTGGACCTATGTAGACTGGCTGGCGCACAACCACCTGCCCAGGTACGCAAATGTGCTCGTCTCCATCATCGTCTTCGCGCTCATGGCCGCCTACCTTGTCGCCGTCGTGTACCTGACGTTCAGGAAGGACACGGTGGTGACATACGTCCCGTGGCGGAGAGGGCACAGGGGCAGGCAGAGGCCGGCAAGGCGCCGACATCAGCGTCCAGTGAGGAGGGAGACCAGCCGGCGCCCTACAGAAAGGACCTGGCCGATGCCTCCATGTAGCTAGTAGGTGATGGTTGATGAGTGTGAGATGCTCGCTGGTGCCAGTTGATTGTGAACCGTTGGTATGTTTGATGGTAAGTATATGTATTAAGATATGCTGACCCGAGATTTTGTAGATTTGGTTGTATCTGTTCAGACTACTTGCACATGCTGAGCTGAGAGTTGGATTGGTACCAATTAGGAAATGTGCTGAAAAAATGGAAATTTCTGCACAATTCTAGGAAGGTTTCAGCATGACATCATGGGACTAATTTGCTAATTCTTGTTGAGTCGAGCTTCATCAGAATGCCGATATTTAATCCCGCTGCAAGGGTCTACACATTTTGTTATGCCCCATTTTCCGTTTGCCCTCCGTCACACTTCTTCACGCATAGAGCATGAACGTCTCGTACAACATGTGTGCGCCGCTCGAACTAATAGGCATACTAATAATGACGCCAAACAAGAACAAATATCCAGCATATGTAGGAGCTTCTGTCACCTAGGTATTTCTCTCTCACCGTACTAGCACTAGTAGGGAAACCCTATATAGGTGGGTGGACACTTTGTGGCGCACCCTTAATTGGTGCGCCACAGAAATATTTCTGTGGCGCATGGGAGGAGGTGCGCCACAGAAATATTTACCTTTCTGTGGCGCATCGACACCAGATGCGCCACAGAAAGTAGTTTTTCTATGGCGCATTCCTGTCCATGCGCCACAGAAATTCTGTGGGTCCCACGTGCAATCATTGGGCCTAGCTCCATCTGGGCAATTTCTGTGGCGCACCGCCGCTGGTGCGCCACAGAAAGTTCACATTCTGTGGCGCACCGCCGATGGTGCGCCACAGAAAGTTCACATGCTGTGGCGCACCTGTCAGCATGCGCCACATAATATTTGCTTTCTGTGGCGCACCAGAAACGGTGCGCCACAGAAAGGTGATATTCTGTGGCGCACCGAGCTGAGTGCGCCACAGAATGGTCGCCCAGATCCACAAAAAAGGTGGCAACACCCACTTTCCTCATGTGACCTTCTTCATTCTCCCCCCCCCCATGCATCTAGCTCGAGCTCCTCCTCTCTCCCATGGCATTTTGACCATCCTATTATCCATTATTTGTTGTTAAACCTACTTTGTTTGACATAGAATTGGTGAGGGCTTGGGGAAAGCCTCCATATATATTCTCCTCCTCTCTTTTTGTCCACTATTTTCCCTCCATCACCACACACTCTCTCTCATCGATCACGGTCACGTCTCGGCAACGGATCTAGATCTACAAGGTGGGTATTGTTGGATGGGTGTTTGTTAAAGGCATGAGAAACTTGTCGGCGGGCGATTGTGTGTGTGGTTTGCATGAAGCAAACTATTTGTTGAACGGATCTATGCATGAAACTTGTGTGTGTGGTTTGCATGAATCTTTGCATGTTGTTGCTTGCGCCGACGTGGTGCATGGATGTTTGCCGAAATGTTGATTCATTTCCATTTCGGTAAATTTTTGCACCACATATGTCCTACTTTTAGGGAAGTCATGCCGAATTTTTTCGTCGAACATTTCCTACTTTCCGACTTCCCGCATGAGAAGCTTGTATGTCTGTGTGTGCATGTTGCGGTTAATTAATTCTAATTAATAACACATACTCTATATGTATACCGCGTAGGCGACCATGGTCATCAAGATGAGCTCCAGTCGAATCAACAACTACAAGGAAGAAGCGAAGGCGGAAATGAGTCGGTGCAACGGGCGCCAGATACGATGTGCGTGTCGAAGTTGCAAACTTGTGAGATGGATCGACCCTGATTCTGGACAATTGGAGGAACACCTGCTCAGGCGCGGTTTCATGCAAGGCTTCAACCAAGCGTCGACAGCAAATGTTGCGCCTGAAGACAAGGGTGGGCAAGATGATCGTGACGAAGGAGATGCCGACGGACATGGTCACGATGAAGGAGTAGATGGTGGTGGAGAAGACGCAAACACGTCGCAGAGCTCGCTAATGTCGGCCTTGATGGAGTCTCATGTTCAAGAACTGCTCCTCAAGGAGGCGAGCACCGTTAGAGAGAAAGCCAAGCTGGCGCAAATGGAGATAGACGGGAGGACTCCGTTGTATCCTGGGTGCCGGCCACAGGATACGCGCTTGCAAGTAACGTTTGATGCTCTGGAGATGAAGTCGGGAAACAGATGGACCGACACGAGCTTCAACAAGAGCATGCAATTCTTCCACGAGCGTCTTCCCGAGGGGAACACATTGCCAACAAGTATCGAGGAGGCCAAGAAAATCGTGTGCCCTCTTGACCTACCGCACGTTAAATACCACGCCTGCATCAATGATTGCACAATTTATCGGGGCGAGTACGAGGACAGAACCACATGTCCGGTGTGCGGCCAAGGACGGTACAAGAGCCATGGGAAGAAAGTTCCTCGAAAAGTGGTATGGTACTTTCCTATCACTCCCCGTCTGCAGCGGTACTTCGTGGACCCTAAGGAAGCAAAGCTCATGCAATGGCACGCGGAAAGGGAGAAGCCCAAAGAAGATCCGGAGAAGGGCAGAATCCTTACACACCCTTCAGACGCTAGCCAGTGGCAAGAGTTGGACGCCGTCGGAAATTTCGGAGGCGACGCAAGGAACGTCAGGCTCGGTATGAGCACCGATGGACTCAATCCATTCGGCAACCAGAGTAGCACGCATAGCACCTGGCCCGTGTTTGTATGGCCTTACAACCTTCCCCCGTGGTTGTGCACGAAGCAAAGGTACATACACATGAGTATTCTCATTCAGGGGCCGAAACAAGCAGGTGTCCACATACATCTGTATCTCGCGCTGTTGAAAGAGGAGTTAGCCACGTTGTGGGAGACGCCAGCCCGTACGTGGGATGCCTACACTGGAGATTATTTCGACATGAGAGCCGCGTTGCTCACGACGGTGCAGGACTATCCTGGTTGCTCATATGTATCGGCCCAGGTAGGCCACGGATTCTGCGCATGTGTCAGGTGCATGGATAAGACCCCGCATCTCCAGCTACCAAGGAATCCCGGGTCTTCGAAAACCGTGTACCCAGGGGCTCGAAGGTGGCTTCGCATGGATCACCCGTGGAGAAAACGCGGTGAACTGTTCAATGGTAAGGACGAGATCGAAGAAGCCCCGAGCCCGAGGAGCGGCACAGAAATCGACAAGCTGTTGAAAAATTGGGAGGAGTGCCCCGCGCCGGGAAAGAAACGACCGAAGGTAGATCCGCTGCTGGGTGTATGGAAAGCGAGGTCTGTTTTCCACGACTTGGAGTACTGGAAGGTCCTCAAGACGCCACATAGCCTTGATATGATGCACATTACGAAGAATGTCACCGAGGCTCTGCTTGGCACTCTTTCCAACATGCCGGAAAAGTCCAAGGATGGGACGAAAGCAAGATACGATCTGAAATGGCTTGGTGTCAGGAAAGATCTTCAGATCCCCGATAGTGATGACGATGATGGAAACAAAAAGGTGGACAACTACGCCATCACGAAGATGAGCACCGCCTTGACCAGCTGGAGAGGCCGGGTGAAGGCGAAGATTGACAAGGGTCTTAGCTGGGCGGAGATCAGTGCCAAAGAGCCGTACATCGACATAGAAGAGTTCGAGGCATTCAAGTTGTCCTTGCAATCTCCGGAGGCTCAAAAATGGACCGAGTGGGGGAAGAAGATGCGGGCACTGAACTTAGGTAACCACCGTTTGGGAAGCGGCGGTTACGCAGGAAAACAGCCCGTTTGGGACAAGGAGGATGCCGAGGTTGCGAGACTTGGGAAAGAGA
Organism: Poa pratensis; assembly: GCA_947311845.1. NCBI lineage: Eukaryota > Viridiplantae > Streptophyta > Magnoliopsida > Poales > Poaceae > Poa > Poa pratensis. The sequence goes on from CAMZMU010000095.1 coordinate 31,507,277, forward strand.
ACATGTGGCATAAAATCACGGACGAGCAAGTTAGGAACTTTGTTCGGTCCCGCTACTATCTGAAGCCGGGGACGGGGGAATTCGTTACCGACTATCAAGATGTGCTGGATTTCGAGAAAACGCTGGTAAGGAACTTAATTACCGCGGATATCTCAAAGTCCATTTGCGTTGATTTCTACATGGGTTCACGTTTATTTCCTTTGTCCGCAGGAGGCTGAGTTGAAGGCTGAGGCTGAGGCTAGCCCGTCGTCCCAGGAGGCTCAGGCCGGCCCGTGGGACACGACTTTCAACCGGGCGATGAACGTTTACAAGGGGAGGGACAAGTCAAAGCCGCCGACGTCAGCTGGCCGTGTGACCGGCTTTGGTACGGCGATGAAGTTCATCGAGTACTACAGCACGGATCCCGAGAAGAAAAAGGAGAGGAGGAAGCCGGCTAAAGATAAAGCCGAGGTTCTCGAGCTAAGGAAGAAGCTGGAGACACTAGAGAAAGAAAAGGTGGACTCCAGCATGGTGGACAAGCTAGTGGCCGAGAAGGTGGAAGAGCAGCTCCGGAGTTTCTTACCCCCTGGCTTGATGGAGGGGTTAGCTGCTTGGAATGCGGCAGGTCGACAGGGGCCGATACACGTGCCCAGCTACGCCGGCAGCACCTCCAGCAATAACGTGTCGCCAGTCCTGGTGACCCCAACGGTGCCCCCTGTCGTGGATCAACATACACCAAGGCCGGAGAATAATGATAATGCGCACGAGCGGCCGGAGAATGATAGGCCGGCCGCCGGCATCGGCGCCCTTGTCTCGACATTAGCCGAGCTCGACGCCATCACCAAGGTAACTAATTAGTTAGTCCGCGACATCTTCTATGACTATATATGCCTTTGATGACTGCCATATCTCATGCATGGTGCCCAACATGTGTTGACTCCCAGGACATGCCTTGCATACTCCTGCATAGGGTGGGGGCCGGCGGCGAGTTGAAGGAAGTCGCAACGGCCAAGATCATACAACCTTGACCCGCGATATGCACAACACCCGAATGAGCGAGGCCGTGATGAAAGTCAATGTGAGCGAGGTACTGCCTGAGTTCCGTGACATCGACCCCCCCACGCAACCTCCGGGAGCCGAGAAACACATGAAGCTTGGCGAATGCGGGAAGTGGATGATGGAATGGCCGAAGACCCAGATTCGTCTTGGGGATGTTCTTCATGGGGTCAGGCGCACCGGCGGCGCCACCTCGAGGCCCCGCCCCCGGTCATTCGGCCCCCGCCGAGGCAGCGACAAAAAGCTGTTGCGGATGAACCGGCGCCACAAGCAGCCGTCGCCACCACCCAGAACGAACCGCCGGTCGCCGCCACCACCGGCCGGAAGCTACCGCCGGTCGCCGCCACCACCGGCCGGAAGCTACCGCCGGTCGTCGCCGCCACCAACCGCCACAAACAGTTGTTGGGAACGTCTTCACCGCAACCGTCCAAGGTTAGTTCTGACTTTCCGAATTCCCCGACTTTCCGACTTTCCCGACTAACGGATGTGCTATTGTTTATGTTTAGGACAAAGCCGTTGCACCTCAACTTGGTGGCAACGACGACAATGAGGAGGAGGAGAATGATGTCAACGTCGATGACTACATCAACACTGGCGCCTGCATGGATGGTATGTACATGCCTCCTGTGGATGAAGAACCCTTCCGCGACCACCGCGGTCAACCTGCTCGTCCCACTTCATGCACACAACGCCTGGCCTTCACCGACACGCCTCCGATGCCGAAGATCATCAAGCTCAACCGGGTAACATTTTCAGCCCTAACACACTCAAAGAAACTGTTAAAGCGGGGTTCACTTCACCCCCACAATCCACAGAGATGAAGAACAAGAAGCACAGGAAGAGAAAAGGATCCTCCACCTCTGCGAGCCAGCCAGCTCCTAAGATCCGGGGTCTTGAAGACACGATTCCACCCCGTGCGGATGGCTTCCCCCGAGTTCATGAGGCTGGTAAACCTATCTTGTCTGGGGACTTGCTCCGCCTTGCAGAAGGACCCATGATTGCCTTGCAGGAATCTATCTTGCATCTAGAGAGCTCCTTCTTAAAGACAAGCACCCGAGTTACCCGGCGTTCGCGGTCAAGGTGCCAAAGGAGCTGGTGGACTTCGTCCAGGAAGACCCCGCGGATGTGTTCTTCATAGCGTACGAGGACATCTTCAAACTCTTTCACACTCAACGGCTGGACTATAACATGGTCCGCCTATATGCGCTCGATGTGGCGATGAAGATCAGGAGAGATGATACCCCGTACGTCGCGATAGTGGATCCCTACTACATGCGCGACAGCCATCTGGTGGAAGGATCAAAGACACGGGAAACGGCCATGGAGTACCTCGTAAGGGTCATGCTGGCCAACAAGAGGAAGAACGTCCTTCTTCTGCCTTTCTTTTTCGAGTAAGTACACATCAGCTCGCCACAGTCGTATCTTATGCCTTCTTCTACATTTCTTCCATCGCTGATCCTTCTTCAATTGTGTTGAGCAGGGACAAGTACTGCGCACTCATCTGCGTATCCCCGAGGTGGTCCATTGCCACTTATTTGGACTCGGGGAATAAATCCACGCCGAGACGATACACCAGAATAAAGGGTGTTCTCGATGACGCTCTCGAGGCCTATGCCCAAAAGGGCGGCCCCTTCCATAAGAAGGCGGAATTCTTCACGGATGAGAACACACACAAGTTCCAGCATGGGACCGGATTCCATTGCGTCAAGCAACTGGATGGCAGCGTGAAGGAGGCCTACTACGCCCTCCATCACATTAAATCGATTGTCCGGGATGTCGAGAAAACGAAGATTCCATCTGGTCTCGCAGAATACACCAAAAGCGCGGATGCTCTCACCGATGCTGATTACAGAACAGACTTCCATCGCATCCGGCTGCAGTTGTCAACGATCATCCTCGAAGATGTCATTCGCAAATCAGGGTCCTTCCACTACCCCAGAGGTATTATAGAAGTGCATGTGTAGGGTTATATATTATATATATGCTATGCTATGAAACCCAAATAGGATAGCCATATGATTTCCAACCATGACAATTGATTGATTGTCTTGCCTCTCTACTTAGATGAATAAATTATACTCTATTTATATCACTAACCAATATATATCCCAATCCATCTTCAGGGTTGTGTCAGAGGGATATCGAAGAACGACTAGAGGCACAGAATGACACCAGGAGTGGAAGACGAAAGAAGGCTTTCTACCGTTCCCGGCGCCGCTCAAGAAGAGGACTCCATGATCATGCATGCTCCCGCGCGCTCTTGCTCACCATTATCGCTGATGTGTACTACATTTGATCATAGTTAGGCGGCGAACACTTGATTTGTAATGTGTAGTGTGAAATGATGAAACATTCGGCACTTTTGTGACTATGTGTATATACGTATCTCGATCGGGCACTAAGTAATATGTGTGATGACATATTGATTAATGTGTTTGTCTGTTTATATACCTGTCAAATATTCCTGTATTTCTGTATAAACCTGTATAAATCCTGTATATACCTGTATTTGTACAGCAAAATGGAAAAATACCGGTATTTCTGTTTAATATCTGTGGCGCATGCTTTTTTTTTGTGGCGCACCACTTTCTGTGGCGCACCAAGAAACAGTGCGCCACAGAATGCCTCTGTATAGGGGTGCTGCCGAGCTATTTCTGTGGCGCACTGCACTGTGTGCGCCACAGAAATAATTTTAGTGGCGAGAATTCTGTGGCGCACCCAGCAAACCTGGGGGTGCGCCACAGAATACCAAAACCGTGCGCCACTAATAGACGTTTCTGTACTAGTGTAGGTATATACAATCACACCTCACCGTGGAGTAACACGAGTAACACTCACTGATCATGCAGATGCTGAATTCCCTGTGTCTTCCAATCCCAAACGTATGAACAAGCATAGAGATACACCAAAGCATGCCATGCATGAAGAAGATCCTTGCATGTTGATTTTACCACGTACGAGTGTACTCCATCTCTACATAGGTGTAGTACATAATACTCAATCAACTCTATTCATGGATGTAAATCTAAGCAGTAGAGTGGTATATGTTCTCTAGCTGGCTGTTTTGTGTTTATCGTGATATTGGCCTCTATGTTCCATTTGCTATGCATGTGTTGCTTATGTTATGTGCCTGATGAGATGGATTTTATAGAGTCCAAACCTTTTACCCCGCATGATATATACCCTCCTATTATTAACTCGAACATATCGTACTTTCATATCCACATACTTTATGTCTCGGCCAATCAACCTCGCCTTCATCGCAGAGATGCACAATCGCCTGCTAGTAGTCTATTCGGTGGCTGCCGCTGACGTCGCTCTGGCGAAACCGCCTTATCCAACTTTTTAAAAATGACCAACAACTACAATAATGTATGGAGATCATATGAAAATATATTTCATGATCCTATGTAATAGTATTGATTTGGTATTATAAATGTTAATCATTTTTTCATAAACTTAATCAAACTTCACATAGTTTTATTTTTGAAAAGAAGTTTTACTTAAAGAAACAGAGGGACTACTGCTTTGTGTGGTTGAGCCAAAAGCACACATGGCTAGTTCTCCATTCTTTTCTTAGATTCTTGTCAAGTTTCTCTCGAGAGTAAATTACAAAAGGCCCATATATCTACTTAGCTAGGTAGTCTGAGGTGGACCCCTTTTTTCCTGGGCCGTGGGCAGCCGCTCCTCTGCCCCGCCCACAAGACCTGGTGTTAACAAATGTGTAAGGCCCTTAACAAGATGACAAATGATGGAATCCACCTCATAGCTCCATGACATCAAGATGCCTCTGATGAGTCTTATTATTTGCTAATGCTTGTTGAGTGAACTTCATCAGATTGTTCGAGGACAAATACTTCATCTGCTAGATTCTATACATTCTGTTGTACCCCATTTTCCGTGTGCCCGCAGCCACATTTCATCATGTCTAGAGCACCTACATCTCGTAGAACATGTTTTTTTTTTAGAAAAGGGAATTTTATTACTCCCAGCCTCTCGTAGAACATGTGTGTGCACCTCGAACTAATTGGCATTCGAACACTGAAGCCAAGCAAGAAGAAATATCTAGCATATGTAGGAGCTTCTGTCACCTATATTTTTTGCTCACACCATAGTAGGTGTTAACAACCACACTTCGCCCTGGGCTACACGAGTGAGAACTCCTACTTATGCACATGCTCAATTCCCCATGCCTTCCAATCCCGCACCTGTGCACATGCAAAAGAGATACACCAAAGCATGCCATGCATGAAGAAGATCCTTGCACGCTGATGGTAGCATGTACTAGTATACCCCATCTCTAACTAGAAGTAGTACATAACACTCAATCACAACTCGGTTCATGTATGTAACCAGTAGACATATCGATTACATGGTATGCGTTTTCTAGCTGGCTGTTTTGTTTTATCGCAATATTGGCCTTTATGTACCATTTGCTATGCATGTGTTACTTATGTGCCTGATGAGATGGATTTTATATAGTGTGGACCTTTTACCACCCATGGCCTGTATCCCTCCTATAATTTCTTTTGGAAAAGGGGACTGACCCCATCCTCTACATCCAACTGATGCATGTGGAATTTTATTACCACCCCTCCTATTATTACCTCTAATTAGCACAGGGGCCCTCGCAAATGCGAGGGCACCACTTGTAGTTTGTCAAAAATTCCGTATATATAATTTGATGTTATGAAGAGATTTCTTTTTCATATTTACCTTATTTGTTATAAAATACGCACAGTTCAGATAATGATGCTATCTTGAAGACGTGAAGTTTATGTTTTATTGTGTCAATGCTTGTATTGCAAAGAAAAAGATGAGATTAAAGAGTTACCACTTGTAGTTTGTTGTCAAAGTTTCAGTTATATAATTTGGTGATAAGAAGAAATATCTAGCATATGTAGGAGCAGTGGTGGAGCTTGACCAACATATTAGGAGGGGCCAAAAGAAATTAGATGATAGCTGAGGGGCCACTTTGAAGTATTTTGTGTTTTACATGGTCAAAAGTGGTTAATACATAGTACTTGTATGCAAATTTTAGTTAAGTTGGGGGGGCCATGGCCCATGTTGGCCTCCACTAAGGTATGCCTGTGTGTAGGAGCTTCTGTCACCTATATTTTTTGCTCACACCATAGTAGGTGTTAACAACCACACTTTGCCGTGGGCTAACACGAGTGATAACACCTAAACATGCACATGCTCGATTCCCCATGCCTTCCAATCCCGCACCTGTGAACATGCAAAAGAGATACACCAAAGCATGTAATGAATGAAGAAGATCCTTGCACGCTGATGGTAGCCCGTACTACTATAGTTAGTATACCCCATCTCTAACTAGAAGTAGTACATAGCACACTCAATCAACTCGGTTCATGGATGTAACCAGTAGATATATCTATTATATAGTAATATATGTTTTCTAGCTAGCTATTTTGTGTTATCGCGATCTTGCCATTATGTACCATTTGTGATGCATGTGTTGCTTATGTGCCTGATGAGATGAGATGGATTTTATAGTGTATGGACCTTTTACCACCGGTGACATGTACCCCTCCTATTATTACCTCTAACATATCGTACTTTCATATCACATACTTTATGTCTCCACCACTCAACCTCGTATTTATCATCATAGATGCACAACCGCCTCCTACTAGCACATTCGGTGGTCACCGCTGCCCTGACTCAATTTTTTTCCGAAATGGGAAACGAAGCCTCAGTCAAACTGATGCACATGATGTCTCCATGATATGCCACATCCCCACCGTCGGCTATCCCTGATTTGACAGCACCCCCAAAATTGTCATGCATAGCACCTGATATATACGTTGAATCGAACCTGATCTCAAAGTGTAGGGTGCTTTCCCATACCGCCGCTGGCCTCAAACTCAACGTTCACAGAAGAGAACGTCTCTACCGCCATCGAACGTGACAAGCGTAGCCGGAGACCATCACCAATACGAAGATTCAGTGACCATGCATGTCATCCAAATGACAACGAGGCCACCATCATCGAATAAGTCAGGCCACCGCCCTATCACTAATCTCTGCCATGGGCTCGTTGAGAGGCAACGGCAGCGCTGCGACGGCGGCCACGTGGTGCTGGCCACAAGCCAGTATGGCTACGTTGATGTGCGCATGTGGGAGTAGGTCTGGAATTCAAGTTGAGCCGTCACAGCTTGCCTCGTTTAACAAACGAGTCCATAATTAGAACTCGGCTCGGCTCGCTAAACTCGCGACTTTGCTCGTTTAACTCGGTAAAACTGTTAACATGCATTATAAGAGATTTTATATATAATTGTTTCTAATTATTTGGTCATGTATGATGTAGTTATCACAATAATTAATGATAATATGACACTATCAAGTAATATCTAGTCGTTAAATTATAATATTAAGGAAAAAATGTGAATAAAGACAAGAATATAGGTAACGACTTTTTTTACCGAGTTTGAGTAGCACATAACTGCTCATTTAACTCGAACTCATTTACTGTCTAAAATAAAACTCGGTTCGACTCGTTTAGCAATGAGTTTGAGCCAATCCCGAGTAGATTTCCAAGACGCGAGTTTCGAGTTTTAATTCCAACCAAGTACCTCGACCGCTACATTGCCTTGGGGCGAATAGCTCAGGTACTACTTTTTTCAGGGAATTGGCTGCGATGCGACATAGTTGGAGATAATAGCTAGGGTACGACACGTGAGAGCAGCAAAATAGCCACGACCCACCCATTGTGATGAAACGGCCGTGTCACTTACTTGTGCTAGTTAAGAAGGGTTTAGCGGACGTGGGACCCACTAACTTGTACCCGGTCAACTCAACCGGTTCGAGCGACCGCACAGACCGACCTTGCCCTACCGCGCCATCTGAACCCCGACAGTGGGCGCCCTGCTCCCTCTCCGGCGGCGGAGCTATGCACTCCTGGGCGTCGAATTCATTGTCGCCGGCATCTGGGGTGAGTCAAATCGAACCCGCGTGGCCTTCCCTTCGTAATTCTGCCCCAAATCTGACATATTCCTTGCCGTTTTTGCTCGCGGCCAGACGTATTGGAGGCGGGGGAAGTAGCCCGGAAGAAGGAGGTAGATGGCGAGCTCCACGGAGCCGGCAGAGTCAAATTCGAGGTAATCCATCACTCTCGTGCACATTCCGCTTTCGATTTGAGCTCGTTCACTTCCAAGTCATCAAATTCTACCGTCGTCACATACCCGCGTCGTTGTCAAAACAGGGGAGATGCCCGAAAAAGTTTCGAATTGGGTGTCAAATTTATGCTATCTCAGGCGAAGCTAGCTGATGGTAGCGTGAGGACCATAGATCACGACACATTAGTTAGTTTGGAGCTTTCATTTTACGACATCGATCCACAAGAACTAGTGAACCAAGAAGAGAAAGCGGTGAGAGATATTGTGGAGAAAATAGGGGAGAGTATTCCTTGGGGTCCAGAGCAAGAAGTGGCATTGCTACGGTACGAAGATTGGAAGGGAGAGTATGTGAGAATGGAGGATGGAGAAGCCGTTGTTGATGAAATCGATAAACAAGAGGGCTTTGAAAAGAAACGTGCTACACTTCTTGCCGAGCTGGTTGATCTGAAATCAGATTCAAGAGTAGGATATGTGGCATCAAAGTTGGCTATGCAGATTGCAGATGATGAGTGGGCTGCAGCTAGACAGATAATGCCCATTGTAACCGAATTGACAGTGTTAGCAGATGATGCACAAGACTCAGCCCGTGATGGTGCTGCTAATGGGGTGGCTGGTACGGGCCCGGCTGTTGTTGACTAAAATTCAGTAGAACTGCAAGAGCATACTGATTTGGTCATTGCACCCTTGGATGACACTGAGATGGCAGACCTTTTTGGAATTCCAGTCGATGATAAAGACAAGGAGAAGAAGAAGAGGGATGCGGCTAATGCGGCTGCTGGTTCTGGAGTTGTGGATGCAGAGTTGATGAAGGAAGCTGCTGATGATGTAGATGATGAGATGATAAATGTATATAACAAAGATAACCATGTAATTGCAGTAGGAAAGTATTTTCCAACCATGGCTGAGTTTAGGATGTGTTACATGACTTATGCAGTGAAGAAGCAGTTTGACAGCAAGACTCTGTGGACAGATACAAAGAAATTTTATGCGAAGTGCAAAGGTTTTGATGGCAGTGCCCAACCTTGCAAGTGGTACATTTCTGCTAGACGCCAACCTGATGGCAGTACAATCAGAATTAATCAAATCCCCAATGAACATACTTGTATTACTAGTTCACAAACTCCCTCAACCATGACATCATAGGCCTGGGTTGCACAAAAGATCACTCCTATTTTAGCCAAAACACCAAACACTACTGCAAAGAGACTGAAATTAGACATGGCACTACAACAAAACCATCACGTAGGGACGCTATATATGGGACACATTTGTTTTCGTCTCTAGGGTGATGGAGCAGCTCACCGTAAGGACGTTTCTTTAGACGTTCCACATAACGTCTCACAACTAATATCTACTAAGCTGGTCAAATAAATAAAATTTATAATTTATGAGTACGTAGAGACGAATCTTATGACGTTTTGGAATGCGTGTGTACACTTTTCATTTCGGACTGGAAAAACTAATTTTTATGGTGCCAAAAGTCGGTACAAATCTTGATACGCCCGTGAAATACATACCCAACGGAGAAAAAAAAAAGCGCCTGGTGAATTTTTTGAGAATTATTTTGGTTTGGCGCTAACTTTGGTTGTGTTACCGCCTAGAAAAATATGCCCGCTTATTTTTCTAGAAAAATACCGGTAATTTATATTATCACGGAGCTCATGTTTTATTCTCGTCCCCATCTAAGACGAAGGGAAACCCTGGCACTGCATCTCTCCAGCCGCCACATGAGCTGATCATCAAAGATCGGATCCGGCGATCCGCTGCCGTGTGTTTCCGCCCAGGTTTTCTCCCTTGGATCTGTCTCGTTTAGATTATACTTTCTACTATTCAGTCAATCTATGGCCGGCTGGTGAAGGCGGCGCAGCCGGTGCCTTCGCGGACGACGGCGAAGAGGTAGGGATTCTGCGGCGTGCGGGTGATGCGGTGAGTGTGCGCGTGTGCGATTGGTTGGGTACTAGGTGCAGGGGGTCCCGTGGATCCATCTCGTGCACAGGGCCGGCAACCTCCCGCTCGTCGCCAGTCCGCCGTTTCAGTTACCTCTCCGACTCTGTATATACTCTGAAATGTAAGTGGCAAGTGTTGTGAAGCCTGCATCATTGGGATATCTGCGATCCGTATGAAATTTCTACGTCATTTGGCCCGAGGGGTGTATTGTTGAATCTTGAATCCATATTCTACAGTATCCCTGCATAATTGCTGGTGCCACTGCTTTGTTCAGAATCTGCTGCTCTTCTTTTCTACCCCTATCCTATTTGTAGAGCAGGGTCGATGGGAAAATTCAAGGAAATTGATCAGAGGCGACGCATATTAGTTATTCCTCGTTCTTAAATCACAGACTCTATGCACTAGCACCTACGTTGTACCAGAATGCATGAGCAGCTACTAGTACCGCATATGATCATTTGTAATTCAGTCATGTGCATGTTAACCAGGCAATTTTTTAAGTCTCTTTCACCGTTCTGCACTTAGATAGTCTAGTTTTTTAAATAATACCTCCGCAATCCCAGTTTGATCCTATCTTTAAAAAAAATCTTAATCACTGTCGTCATCCACAAGTGCTTGCCCTATCCTCTTTTATGATGCATGCTATGAACTAGCATTACTGTTTCTCATGTCATGGATGAGGGCGATGGCATCCAGCCATCCATTAGTGATCATCTATGCCCTTTGTTAGATTTTTAATGAAGATTTTGGCATGTGACTTGTAATGCGTAACATAACCAAATTAAAGTGTTCCTATCTGTGCAGTTTCATAACCACAAACTTGTTAATTCAGTTTTTGCACTCTAGAAAGGTTGACTCTTTTGCATTCCTTATGACAGATATTATGCCGAGTATACCTTGACGACTGCGAAAGAACATTTTTTTCTGAACACGATACAGAAAATGTAGAGCTCAATGAAGATGGTTTAGAAGGTTCTCCAGAGATTGATAATAGATTACCAGTGAAGCCTCTTGATGTACTAGCCCAATTAAGATAATTTGTAAGTTTTGCTATATTTTTTCCATGTTACATATGATTGTCATTTTCCACCATTATATGCATCATTGTGATATTCGTACATGCAGGGCCCAATTGGGACATGCGACAGATAGCGCGGGTTTTCTGAAGTAAATATTTCTTGTGAATTTAAAAGGGGGAAAGATTATTGCGGGGATAGATCAAAATGGAGTTCCAACTGAAAGGTCAGGCTCCATTCTTAGCGGTTATATTGTTTACTACATGCATGTAATATTATTGATTATGTATATTCATTCTAAATTGCAGCAACCATGTCTTGAAAATTATGGCAAAGAGAGTTATGCCAATTCATCTTTAGGACGTCGAAGCATAATTGCTATGGTGCAAAAGAATTTGTACTTAGTCATCCGACCATATATAAAGCTTATATGATCTTTGGCTGCAGAAAGCAAACAATGAAAACTCCACTGAAGCTGATGAAGGTTTTGCTGTATCATCTTTGCCATATAAGCAACCTACTAACAAGGTACATGCAATCAACCTATCTAAACCAACATGGATTTGTTGTTTCATACAAGTAATAGTGCCATTTTTTATATGTTGTATTTCTTCAAGTTACAGGATTCTGATGTCTATTTGTTCTCGGCAAACGAAGAAACAAAAATAAAGTTATCAGGATAGGAACTTTGATGAGTCAAGACAAAACATATGTGGTTGGAGGAAACATGGTTGGAGATCAATGTTATGCAGTTGTTATTAAAGGTCTTACAGAGATGTCAGATGCAAAATTTCCTAGACCATATAAAGATATGGAAACTGTCAAAGACGCTTTTGGTCATGTTATCACGTGGCCTAAGTTCATCGTAAGTACATTTTCATATGTCATTGCATCCCCTTGTCAGTTTTGATGCTTGCTTAATTTTTGTATAAACTTTGTGCTTTGTAGGTCAAAAAGAAGAAACTTAGCTCAAACCAGACAAATAACAACCTGGTATGTTACATTCTTCTGATTTTTCTTAAGTGGAAGACTAGGGAAATGTGACCATTCAGTTTAGGGCTGTTGCATCTAGCTGGGCATCCTAGGCAGCCTGTGCCGGTGTTCTCTTATGGGTTCTAGGTTGCTTACCTATGCCTCCAGCACAAGTACATAGAGTATTTGATATGGGTGTGCTTTGATTCAACATTTAAATGTGTATTATGTTTTGTGCCAGTACATAGGCAAAAGGATGCATGTTGTAGCTAGGGATAGTAGATCTTTGTCATGCCGGATAGTCTTAGATCCATTTTATATTTATCAAATGAACTTATCATATGTCCCTCTACTTGATTATTCCAGAAAATTTCTCACCTTCGCTGTGACTTTCTTTTTCAGGTTTAGTGTGGAGCTAAACGACATTATAATGAATGAAGATGGAGGGGATGAAGCATTAGTTTTTTTGCCTCGACAAAACTTTGGAGGGCTTTACTATCAGTTTAGAAAGATAATGGATGCTATAGGATATTTTATGATTTTTTTTTACGATCCTTCCCAGTGTATTTGCAAATTATTAATATAATATTTGGTTCAGTTCCAGTTTTAATTAGCTATTACTGCAATTATGTCAGTCAGCTCTACAAATTTCAGTGTTCGCTTCTTATAATGGTCCAGCCTTGTACGGTGCATGAACCTAAATATATATAAAAAAATATGTTTCCCCTATACAAGCATGTGTACGTCTTGAGAAGCTTTATCAAAAGGACAACTAAATTAATACGTACTCCATATACATAATGCATGTAAGGAAGATATACAGCCTGTATACGGAATACATATGAACTCATGTATATAATACTAGAATGTGTACACGAAAAAAAACATCTCTAACCTTTGTTGCGACGCAAATATGGCGTGTCTATATTAGTAGAGACGTACAAATGCGTAGCTATTAAAACGTCTTTACGAGTGTAGACATGCTTTCAAGCATCTCGTTGAAGCGTCTCTACATATGTAGACACGCTTAGGAAGCGTCTTTATATCGTTTGAGACGGTGGATAAGGAGACGTTTTAACGACGCTTTACGGAAGCGGCTGTACAGTCCTGTAGATGAAATATCATGTCTCTAGACTTAAATTTAGCGTCTCTACGTGCCTAGTATGTTGTAGTGTGGAAGCCCAGTACCCTATTAAGCTGAAATATACCACAGTGTGGAAGGCAAAACAGAAGGCAATGAAAGAACTATATGGTGATTGGGCAAATACCTTCAGGATGCTGTATAGTTTCAAGGCAGAGGTGGAGAAGAGGTCACCTGGCAGTATTGTGGAGATAGATACCGAGGTTGCACCTGATGGCAAGGTATTTTTCTCCAAATTTTTTATGGCTTTGAAGCCTTGCACCGATGGCTTCAAAGCAGGGTGTCGGCCATATTTGAGCATAGACTCATCTTTTTTGACTGGAAAGTGGAATGGTCAATTGGCAGCATGCAATGCTCTAGATGGACACAACTGGATGTTTCCTGTTGCTATTGGATTGTTTCAATCAGAGACAGAGATTTCATGGACATGGTTCATGATGCAGTTGAAAAGATCCATTGGGACAGTGACACCTTTGGCTATACACACTGATGCTTGTAAAGGGCTAGAAAATGCTGTCAAGGCCGTATTTCCACATGCTGAGCAGAGGGAGTGCTTCGGGCATATGTGGATGAATGTGATCAAGAAACATAGAGGAGAAGATTTTGGGCGACTGTGGCCAGCAGCAAGATCTTACTCGAAACAGACACATGCTTATCACCTTGCGAAGGTTATTGCAGCAGATCCTGAGTTTCAGCACTGGCTGGAAGCATACCATTCTCTTTTGTGGTATAGGTCAGGATTTAATACAGACATCAAGTGTGATCATATCAACAACAATCTAGCAGAAAGTTTTAACAACAAGGTGAAAGAGTTAAAAGACTTGCCTGTGCATGACATGGTTGACCAAATCAGGATCATAATCATGCGGATGTGGGAATTGAGAAGAAGAATAGGTGATGCTTTGCAAGGGGATAAGCTTCCAGCAGTGGTACAGCAGGTGGTTAACAGGAGCAGAAATCTTACACATTTGGCAGTTGAGAATTCTTCATTGTGGGGAGCTGAAGTGAGAGATACCAAGACTGGAAGAAGGCATGTGGTTGACACTGAACTGCATGAATGCACTTGCCTCGAGTGGCAACATACTGGAAAACCATGTGAGCATGCCATACTCTTCTTGGCTGGAAAACCGAGGGTAAACATGCACCCTTATCTGCATGAGTATTATTCAGTAGCAAGATTCAAGGCTGCGTATGCAGCTCCAATACCAGCACTTACAGATCAGTCGCAGTGGCCTGAAGTGCCTTTTGATTTTGATATGTGTCCCCCCCTTGCCAAAAGAAAGGCTGGCAGGCCTAAAATGAGCAGATTCAAGGCCTGGTTTGAGAAAGGAGGCTGTAGTAAGAGGGCGAAAAAAGATGACAAACCAAAACGGCCTCAGAAAGGTACCAAAAATAGATGCAAGGAGTGTCAGGTACTTGGTCACCGAGCTGGATCATCCAAATGTCGGTACCCTCGTCCACAACAACCAAAGTAAGTTGAAGTATTTGATCATTTATTTAAATTCAACTGCAATTCTACTCTGTTTTCATACTCTGTTTTATTTTTTCAGAGCAAAGGCTGGAAGTGAGCCCATTGTTGTTGACAATCTCTGGGCAACAAAAAGGGCAAGACAAAATGGCCGAAGACAGATAAGTGTGCCATCTGAATCAGTTCTGAATGATGTGGTGCCATCTAATTCAGTTTTGGATGATGTGGTGCAAACTGATTCAGTTTTGGATGATGTGGTGCCATCTGATGCAGTTCTTGATGCCGCGGTGCAAAATGAAGCTGACGCTGAAGCTGTTCCAGAACTGAATCTGTCATCTGAAGAGGTGTCATCTGAAGACGAAGAACGACTTGTGTGGCCTCGGCCTCGTATGACTGACTCGAAGAAAACCAAGAGCATGAGGGTTTTGTCTGGTGTGCCGACACAATCTGGTGGTACGAACAAGAGAAAATCGAGAGCGTGAAATTTGAGATGAAACTTGAGCCGTGAAATTTGTGTAATAATTTGAATTTGGTTTTGAATTTGAACCAAATTCAAAATTGTGTGAAATATTTCTCACAATTTGAACCAACCCTGATTTCTCAGTTGTTATGCTCGTTTTGTGAACAATCCTTCCCTTTTGCTAGGGTAAACATCTCCAACAAGTAAGCGGTTCTCCAAAATGAGCTACAAAAGAGCCCCAAAGGTAGCCCAAACAGCCCCATTTCTAATCTGGTCATTTTTTCGACCATCTCCAAATGATCTCAAACTCTAGGGTTAACATCTATTGCACTAATATAGTGCCCTAGACCAATATGGAGTCATTTATCAAAACATAGAACCACTTCTCTTCACACATAAGAGTTCATAGTTTGAGATGTGAGATTTCACACCATATTGAAGCATTTCTTGTTTAATTATATCTAGACCTTGTCTATCAGTTGGAGTTGTTAGTACATGACAAAATAAGAACATGTGCACTGGATTTTCATTTTTTTGATGTTTTTGAATATTTTATGATATTTCAAATTCGGTCAAACACTACCAAATCACATTTGAACAAGTTTTAAACAAAAATGAAAAACCAAGCTGGATCCTTCTTAGTCAATCCAAAATGAAGCTTTGGTGAGTTTTTTGTAAATTTCATGTTGCAAATCCCAAACCACCTCTCTTCACACATAAGAGTTCATAGTTTGAGATGTGAGATTTCACACCATATTGAAGCATTTCTTGTTTAATTATATCTAGACCTTGTCTATCAGTTGGAGTTGTTAGTACATGACAAAATAAGAACATGTGCACTGGATTTTCATTTTTTTGATGTTTTTGAATATTTCATGATATTTCAAATTCGGTCAAACCTAGCCAATCACATTTGAACAGTTTTAAACATGAAAATGAAAAACCAAGCTGGATCCTTCTTAGTCAATCCAAAATGAAGCTTTGGTGAGTTTTTTGTAAATTTCATGTTGCAAATCCCAAACCACCTCTCTTCACACATTAGAGTTCATAGTTTGACATGTGAGATTTCACACCATATTGAAGCATTTCTTGTTTAATATGTATCTAGACCTTGTCTATCAGTTGGATCTGTTAGTACATGACAAAATAAGACCATGTGCACTGGATTTTCATTTTTTTGATGTTTTTTAAATATTTTATGATTATTTCAAATTCGGCCTATTTCACACCATATTGAAACATTTCTTGTTTAATATGTATCTAGACCTTGTTTATCAGTTGGAGCTGTTAGTACATGACAAAATAAGACCATGTGCACTGGATTTTCATTTTTTTGAATATTTTATGATTATTTCAAATTCGGATGCAACGTCGACCGTTCATCCGTGTGATCGCTACCTTGCTGCACTGTGGCCGTGCGATCTGGCCCTGAGCTAACACACGATCCGTGGGATGGCTGGTTCTGCTACCTGATTGGCTGAGAAGCGGTGCACTCGTCGGACCGTTGGATTGAGCGGACCCTCGTAGACGCATGCATGCCATCGAGTGGGCCCCGCTGAGCGATTCGACGGCAGTGCATGCAGACGTCTCATCTGAGCGATTTCGCGCTGCACCCCGCTGCGCTGTACGCCACGTAGTATCAGGGCTATTGTTGCTCTTTTTTTTGACGGATTGACTTTTGCGCTGACAGCGGCGGCGGGACGGCGGCGCGCTTGCAGTGTGCACGCAGACCAGAAATGAATCGACCGGCTGCGCGCTTGCAGTGTGCGCGTGCCTCTTCCCAACCATCACATTAAACCGAGTTTTACACTTCACCTCCCCACCATCGCATTAAACAAGATCCGCTATAAAATAGCACCCAGTTCTTCTCCAAGTCGCACACCGCATCCCATCTTCCTCCAACCCTCTTCTCTCAAACAAGCAGCCGCCCCGCCCGCCCCTAGCAGCCCAGCAACCATGGAGTACAGCGCCCCGACCTACCGCCTCCCCAACCTCACGCGGGAGCACCGCTCTACCACGCCCAATCTCGTAGAGCATCGCCAGCTGCGCGTGTGGGCCTTCTCGAGGTGGAGGGGCGCAAGGGCTCTAGCGGAGTTCTTCCTCTCGTCCGGCTTCCGCCACCTCCCTCGTGGCGGGCCGCCCATGTACCGGCTCGAGTTCTATGATGGCGGCCTCGTCATCGGCTACTACGTCACCTTCACCAACCTCTTCGACGCACTCCTCCTCCGTCGGAAGGCGTTTTGGTATGGGTGCGAGTACATCGCATTCACGCCGTTCAACGTCTTCACGGACTTCACCGACATCTTCCACTACCGGGGCACCATCCACGGCCTCCCCTACGAGGACGACGAGGACGATGAGTGAGCCACCAAGGAGGAGCCCAGGAGAAGGTCAAGGAGAAGTGCCCCAAGGAGAACTCTTAGTGCCCTAGTTTATTTCGGGCTTATTTCCATGTTTATTTATTTCCATCCTAGTTTATTTCTCGTAAGTTGTAAGAGGGCACACGTTATAAGTGTGCTAGTCGTGTAAGAGGGCACACGTTATAAGTGTGCATTTTATTAATCTTATGTCGTTATAAGTGTGCTAGTCTTCAACCCACATTTATTTAAAACTACATTTTTCTACTTATTTTTCATTGGTCGCTGATGTACAAATAAAAAATAACTAGTTAAGGACTGCAATTTTCAATCGTGGAAAATAAAAAAATATAAATTAAATTTATAACACTCACGGTGGTCAAGGAGTACAATCTCATGGTGGTCAAAATCTTCCTTGTTCTAAAAAAGAGCCCGAAACGTAGCCCAAACAACCTCATTTCTAATCCGAGGAATTTTTTAACCTTCTCCAAATGAACTCAAACTTTAGGGTTAACATCTAGTGCACAAATATAGTGTCCGTGACCAATATGGAGTCATTTCATAGAACTATAAAAAACCACTTCTATGTACACATCCAATTAGACATTTCTTTTAACTTGACACGTCATTTTTTTTTGAAGGGCATTACCGTAGGGGAAACCCCCTACGGTGTGATTTTCTGTTTTCTATTGATAAGACATCCGGGCAGTCACCAAACCAGTGACCCCCAATAGTACAAAATTATAGCAGAGTCAAGGAGCCTCGAAAAAAGGAAAAAAGTTCATGTTGTGTTTTGTGTCAAATATTGTGTACGTGTTGGGTTAGGTTTGGACTTGGAGTTGTATTAGGTGTGGATAGGTACGAGTAGTGTTCGAGTCGAACTCTTGTAACCTGGGTCTCCCATATAATGAGGGGAGCACCACACGTGTAACCCACGACGACTTGATAGCAACAGGCACGCAGGGGGAGCCGGCGGCTTGTGCCGGCGCCTAGGGCGGCCAGGTGTTGCGGTATCAGAGGGGAGGAGCGCCCGTAGTCATGTCCCGCAGATGTAGGCGAGTTCGCCGAACTGCGTTACCAAATCTCGGTGTCGTCATCGTGCTGTGATTGCTTGGTTCTCGCCAGATCAATTTAGCGCCTACGACGACAACAATTGGTATCAGAGCAAGGTTGAAGGTCGCGGATTGTTGATCTAGAGGAAGACGACGAAGACCGACGGCGGGAAGCAGGTCGGAGATTGTCGTGGAAAAGCGAATCGGCAAGTGCGGCGGATCGGATCGGATCAATCAAAAGAACAGCGTGAGCGCGTGCGTCATCTGCACGGCTGCGTCGCGGTCATGGCACGAAGGCCGCAAGTGCGCGAGGTGCTGAGCCGGCCATCCTCGGGCGACGAGTATCAGCAGCAGGTCACCAGATCGGTTTGTTGTTTCGTCGAGATCGGAAGAATCGAAGGGGCGGCGTAAGGCGTACGAAGCCTGTGCGATCGAAAGCAGCCCAGAGTTGCAACCGCACGTGGGCGTGCGCAGCAGGCCGGATCGATCTCCAGGCTTGGATGGGCCGTGGGCCACAGGCGCAATGGCGCATACAGCTGCGCATGGAGCAGGGCAGGTGGGCCATGGTCGGGCCCTCATTGGATCTGTGTGGCGCAGGGCAGATGGCCAGACGCGGTAGTTCCAGCGTTTGGGATTGGTGCGAGTCTTTGATTGATCGGAAGCTGAGCGTGAGATTTGTTGTTGAAAAAAAAAAGGTGACACAAGTTCCAAAACAGGAAGCCACGATGGTGGTTTTTGGCTTAGACTATTTTCAGCTTTATGCTAAGTGCACACGGATTGCTACCAGGAGAATCGCTATTATGGAAGGAACTTGAAGGTTCTTCGGGATGGTGGTCGGTAGTAGATGTGCAGGCCAGCAGGTGTGCTGTTAAAATAGACAAGAAGCATGGAACGTGTCGCGGAGGATCATGCATACACAGGGTGCCGGACAGTGCGCGGAAGGTGGACTGGGCACAGGGTGGAGCAGGGTTGCAGTCGGATACGTTCGGCTGGGTCGGACTGGACAGTCTGACAGATCGACGGGAGGTCGGTCGGACAGAAGACGGTGAAGATCGGCGACAACGACGTAGGAGCGTGAGGGCTGATGGTGTCTGTACTCTGTGGCGTGGCAACACGTGGCGCATGGTTATGCGTGCTTCGACATGCGGTGGCGCGGGGCCGATTCAAGATGGCGCGCATATGAGATCTTGAGGTAGGCGGGGCGCGGGGTAGATTGATCATCTACCAAGGAGTCATGTTGAAGGTGGAGCTGGAGTCTCTAGCGGAGATTTCACTCGGCTGATGGAGGGGCTACGGTGTAAGGATCCGGAGAATCGAAGCCTAGTCAGCGGGAAGGCGAGAAGCACGTTGGTCGGACTGGACGTCAGGGTTCGAGAGATACGTGGAACTCGGCATCGGTCGGGATTGACTGATGGTTGTCTGCAGTGGGGCCTGAGGTGGTGTGGGTTAGCGACCCGGTAGATCTTGGCCAAGATTGCAGATGCTCGACGCGGTAGTAGCGGCGAGGCGTGCGGTAAGCACGGGACACGGCGACAAACCAGGGCACAGGCGGTCAGACATGTGGTCAGATGGGTGTGCAGGGGTGCTGAAGCAGTGTTGGCGAGTATTGGATTCAAGTTGGTGACTGGGTCTATGGAGATTGATGCATCAGGTGATAGACAGGAGTCAGCCATGGGGAATCTGAGAAAGTGTTGGAGAGTCTGAAATGTCGGAAGCGTGGAGAGTACATGGCCGTATATTCTGTGATGTTCAGTGCACATGGCAAAGTGCGGATGACTAGATACAGAAGGAGGCGGAGTGCTATAGCTGTGGGACATGTAGAAGACTATCCAGGATGAGACGACTGTGAATTTGACTCAAGGTGACTAAAAGGCGACGGTGAAATTCTTTCAAGTTGGGAGCACTTTCACGCAGATCATTGATCGGTGTGTGATGGTGTTGAACGGGAAGAAGAGACTACAGTTGCAGGTGGAGTCACATGGAGTCTGGAGTAGCAGTGGAGCTCATGGAGACAACTCAAGTCCGGAGTACATGGAGGTTTGACGCATTGACGAATTCAAGGTGGTGGACAATATTCGCCAAGGTGGAGTTTGTTGTGTTTTGTGTCAAATATTGTGTACGTGTTGGGTTAGGTTTGGACTTGGAGTTGTATTAGGTGTGGATAGGTACGAGTAGTGTTCGAGTCGAACTCTTGTAACCTGGGTCTCCCATATAATGAGGGGAGCACCACACGTGTAACCCACGACGACTTGATAGCAACAGGCACGCAGGGGGAGCCGGCGGCTTGTGCCGGCGCCTAGGGCGGCCAGGTGTTGCGGTATCAGAGGGGAGGAGCGCCCGTAGTCATGTCCCGCAGATGTAGGCGAGTTCGCCGAACTGCGTTACCAAATCTCGGTGTCGTCATCGTGCTGTGATTGCTTGGTTCTCGCCAGATCAATTTAGCGCCTACGACGACAACAGTTCAGGTTACTAATCCACTGAAGGAGAGGTTGCACAGCGGGGCTTTTCACTCTGTACTGATGTAGCAACAGATCAGATTTGAATTTAACTCCCCAACGCCCAAAAGATGCTTGCTGATCTTGTTGGCCAACAAACAATATTTCATTTAAACCATTGTTTCTGTCCAACAACGGCTTGGCCCACAAACAATATTTCATTTAAACCATTGTTTCTGTCCAACAACGTCATGGCCCAACAACAGGTCCGGCAATGGGCCCAACAACATGAAATTCTTTTTT
Source organism: Poa pratensis (assembly GCA_947311845.1). Lineage (NCBI taxonomy): Eukaryota > Viridiplantae > Streptophyta > Magnoliopsida > Poales > Poaceae > Poa > Poa pratensis. Next base: position 31,528,602 of record CAMZMU010000095.1, read on the forward strand.
TTCCTGCACCTATTTTAAGCGAGCACTGACGGCTTGGCCCAACAACGGGCCCATGAACTTGTCGGTTTTTTATTTCGGAAACGGCTAACTGAACCTGTTCGAGGTGTTAACTGAATTCATCGGACAAACATAACATTGTTCATACGACAAACAGCTCCTACATCGAAATCATAACATTGTTCATATGACAAACAGCTCCTAAATCAAAATTGCTAACTCCTAAATCGAAATTTCTAATTCGAACGACAAAGATACACCAAATAAATGGCAATGATACACACATAAAATACTCCGGCCATCATGTTTGACTGCTTCTTCAATTCCACAAGCTGGCTCAACTGCTTCTTCAACTGCTTGTTCAATTTCTCCAACTCCCTATTGACCAAAACATCCTCCAATGGAGGACGATCGGCTCTGTATGAGATCTGCTCCTCCACAGCAGACGCGATGACAGGGGCATTGGCAGCCTCCTGGATTGGGGGCAGCAATTCAACAACAAGCCCTCGATCCCGAATGTACTTGTCCATCCACACAAAATAGCCGCATTCCGCCAATTCCTAAAAAGGGGAACGGAAACTCTTATTTCCAAATCCACAGTGCAGAATCAAATTCAGGCCAAATCAAGACAAATCAGGACAAACCCTACCTTCCCATCCTTCCCGAGATGCGGGGCGCTCTCGCATTTGACAAATTCCCGGCCGACATTGCCCCTCGTCGAGCGCACACATGTCAAGCGCGTAAGTGGATCTAGGCGAGGGCAGTCCGGGCATCTAAACATCGGGACTTCTCCATAACGCGGCCATGACTTCTGGGAGCCAGAAGCGGAGCTCGACATCCTTCGCCGCCGCCACCGTGGACCGTTGCCGGAGAAGAGGAAGAAGAAGGTGCGCGGAAGAACAGAGGAAGAGAGGCAACGGTAATGTCGGGGGCAGGGCAGGGCAGGACCACGGGAGCGGGGCTCACTCTGCCTTTTTATAAATGGATAAGGTTCTCGTCAAAAAAAAAGAAAAAAAGATAAGGTTGACGTGGATAAGTGGTGGGTCCCTGTCTCAGTTGGCCCATAGTGGGTCCCGCGCTGCAACGGTCGCCTGGTGGGTCCCGCGTTCTAACAGCCCAGCTCACATAATCCAAATTGAAGCTGACAGTTCCCTTCCGTTTAAGGGCTTAAAGAGCCGTATCGGGCCGTCACTATTTGGGACAGTCCAACTGTTGCCTCTGAGCTATTTCGCGGAAAGACGTCGTTCTCCAGCGATTGGCTTGAAAAAACGTAGTACCTGAGCTATTCGCCCATTGTCTTGCTACCTCTCTGTGACGCCTCACGGCAGGCTGGAGCAGAACAGCCCGTTCGTCGACCCACTCGCCGCCCTCCACGCTAAGGAAGACTGGTTCATCGTCGGCTGCCGGTCCGGGGCGCGATCCCAGCTCGCCGTAGCAGACATCATGGACGCCATACGTACCTTGATCAACTGATCGGTCGCCTGTTTGGTCGATATGTGAACTGATGGCTTTCATCTGTGCTGTAGGGGTTCAAGAAGGTGAAGAACCTGGAACGCAGATAGCCAGATACCTCTCCTTGCTCAAAATCACCAATCCGCAGCCACCATCAGTAACCCATACCCACTGATGAAGTAGTATCAGGAATAAGTGCTAGTTTACCATTCAATTAGTAGAATACATGATTGTTTTGCATCTTATAGCGTGATAATGCAGTAATAAATACATGCCACCCCGTTCTTTCAAACTGTACTGTCCAAGCCAAGCCATGCCATGGTAAAACTTGCACAAGAAAGAACACTAATCCTTGCGCTATAACCGGCACAGTTGAGTGGCATCTGGTGGACTGACACAAAGGAGGGGATGGCTGGCAGGGGGAGCGATCTACAATATGAGTTGGACGCTTGCCATAGCCACACAGCGAATCTAGAGCTGCAGAGCGCAACAATAGTTGCAGCATAGTCCCGGGTTCGAGTCAAAGCCGGGGTGGAGTCCCCCCCTCCGGTCTTGTTATTTTTGTAACATGGAACGAGTTGCCAAAGCGAGGTCAATCTACAAAGTTCTGGGTAGCTTCCCCTGCAAATGAAATCATATACTTATCAGGTCATATAATTCTCAAAGGAAGAATTCAGGGATTGTACTATGAACGTGTCATGGCAAGCGGTGCATGCCCAAAATCACTATGAACGTGTCATTCTATTAACCCCAAAAGGAAAATAAAAATATACTGATCAAAATCAAGAAGACAGTGAAATAATGGCACTACGAGGGAGTGAGAAAGCGACAAACTGATACTAACCGTGCATACACTTTACAAAGGTCTCAAGCTCTGAGAAGCTAACATTTCCCAGCAAAAGAGATGGAGTTTGCTGACGGCACGCAAAGAATGAGACATGGTGACGGTCAGGATCGTTCCTCGGCTTCGCTGTGTCAAGGATCAGAGGGTACATCGCACCGTCAAGACATGGAAGAGCACTCTCTACACTTATAGATAGACCCTGGTCCCATGCTGCATTCATAACCTGCACATTTTCATATGTACCGAGATCAACACACGAAAAAAACATGCAAACATAGCTGAAGAGGATTCTTAGGACATCTCACCTGCCAGGTTAAACCTTCTGGATCAGCAAATGCGTCGTCATTCTCCTGAAGTCTAAATTCCGGCCCATAACAAACTAGTTTAAGAATTACGGAATGCTTCTTGAGCATTCTGAAAACTGGAGTGTATCCATCTCGATTTGTAGGGTTGTAGAAACCTGCTGTAAGCTCTGCAGCATGACTTGCGGTTCTGTACCACCAATACATAGAGGGGATCTGAGGAAAGACAATTGTCTTGTCATGAAACAGCCAAACTGGAGTACCATGGAGTTATCAGGGCAGCACATGCTATATACTGAAAGGTTGTACTATGAGAGCATGCAAAGGATCCGCTTAATGTATGTGTATCTATATACTTAAAGGCTCCCTTTATCTAAAAAATGTGCATCTAGATATGATGACGGTATTTCACAAGTTTGCTTAGGAGTTTGAACTAATTTCAATTAGTCGATCTAATTACTAGCAGTTTGAGTACTTCTGTACCATATCTTGTCTAAACTCGAGGGTGCTTCATGATTAGGCATTCAATTCCCCATGAGTTATCAAAGCTATAGTACTATACCAGGTTTTCAGAAACCTTTGGCTGCTTTGAACAGAACCGCAATACATAATTTAAAAAAATCTTAAGAGGAATACCCTTTTAGTGCAAAGTTTGATGTGATAATTACATGTGGAGCCTTTTTAGTGTAAATTAGAGAGCAGCACAAGGAATACATGTGGAGCCTTTTAAAATTATAGAGAGAAGAATATGGTGCTTCAAGGCCCAACCAACAACTGTACAGAGAAATAGCATACTGCGTACCTTCACCATAATTACTGCTCCATCAAACGCAAGAGTAGCAAGTGAGAGCACCTGATCCACATGATCTATGAGGACTCCAGAATACCAATTAAGGAAGAAACGTCCATAGTAGCTGTCATAATCACCTCCATCACAAAAAAAGCCAGTGTCGTGAGCTCTTGAATTATAGTAACCAGTATTATCAGGTCCACGGGCCCAAAACAAATGGCCACGTGTCAAGGCTGCTTGCCGCAGGTTCTTTTGCATATACCTGTCATAACACTGTCAACGAAGCAATCAACAAAACAATGTATACTTACACTTACAAAACTATGCATGAGACTATACACTACAAATAATGTAGCATATAACATTTTTGGATATGTGCAATCCAAAAGGTAAGGTAAGTTCAAGTCATAGCCCACACATAAGGCTATAAGAAAATAAGTTGGAACAATGCTTATCTTGATAAAAGACGTTTAGTTTAGTTTAGCAACTTCTACTACCCTGCAATAAGGTTTTCAAATCTGGCTCAGGACCTGTTTTGAACGGGATTACCAAAATGTTTCTTTGGAGACACGTCTTTTACTGTAAAATCATTACTCAAACTCACTTGTATATTTGCAGGCTACTACAGTCGGTGATGGTGATGGTGATGGTGATGCGTACCCTGGTTAAGTCACCCGGTCACAGGACACCGGGTCCAAATTACTTTATTTCATATGTTTTATCCAACTATAGTGTGTGACACCGGTTTACTTCTACTCTAGGTCCACCCCTAGTTGGTATACACATATACTTCTAGAGTACTCATGAAGTTTCGTCTACACTAAATGAAGCCCTATTAATACTACAATGAAATTGTGCATAACAGTAATATTTTACACTCCTTCAGGTTTAATGAATAAAAGAAGAAGGGTTCAGAAGCAGAAAAGAAGGAAAACTGGATTATCCATTCCTATCCTTGATGGTTCAAACTTGGGATAAGTAAATACTCTTTTAGTATTTTCTTTAAAAAACGAAAAACCTTTAGAGTTTTAAGTAAATACCTGAAACTCGCCAATACCAGGATATCTCCAGCCCATTTGTTCTGGACACGAAGGGTATCTTAGCTCTCCAGAAGGACCAAATCCAATCTCAATAGCAGAAATAAGACCCTCTTCAGACAAGCTTCTGAATTCCATATGAAAGCTCCTCATGAAATCAAAATAAACCTGGATATAATCTCATTAAGTATCACTACACAAGTTTTTTCTACTAGAGAATTGATATGAAAAGATTGAAGATGATAACATATTAACCTGTTTTAAAGTATCCAATAACAGAACAGCTAGTGGCTATGTACAAGATATACTACAATTACCACTGTAGAAATGACTAACATTTAAATGAATTGAAATAATTACTAGGATAGGAATAGACCAAACAAATGCTTGTCCAAGGAGAATGACAGTTTTTTTGTTTTGTAATAAACACATATTCTAAAAGAGAGTTTGAACTTTAAAGAGGAGAGAAGAGAGATTACCAAGGATGACCCAATACCTCAATGCCAGTTCTCCCTCGAAGGACACGCTCCTTGTCAATTCCCCAGGAGAGGCATTCTGTATTTCTCCTACCTTCTCGATCAGTGAAAAATATATCCTGGTTCTCCTGTGCAATTTCCATGACCCACCTAGGGAGACCGATTAACACATCACCAGATCCACACTCCCCACGACCATGAAATGACAATACAACCTTACATTTGTGGAAGACACTTGTTAGCCATTGTAAGTCCGATTCGTGCAACAAAGAAGAAAAGAGAGGCTTATCTAGTTTGACCTTTTTTTTTTTTTTTTTGCAATGTTACATCATGCTCATATTTGAAAATTCATCATATAAGCTCAAAAGGTTTAGTCAAGTTACTTCCTCGTTTTGGAAGGTCTATTTTTGAAGGCTCAACTGTCTGGTTATGTCAGGACTCAAGAAAGTTATAGTCCCTTCGGATTCAATGTATGGATGACTTCGTCTGAGTCAATGCAAAAGTTCTGAGGGATCCATGAATACTTAAGTGGCAATAATTCAATCACCAAAAGTAATTGTGTACAAAGTTACTACATAAACACAAAAATATCAGGTGTCAATAATATTATAAGTCATGATAATATGCTAACCTGAACTTTTAACTTGAACTCTTTAATGATACCAAAAAGGTCTCTGTAGCCAGACCATTCGTACTTTTGAGGAGTCCAAGCTTCCACAATCCCCCACCAACATTCAACAACAACTCCGTCAACATTCAAAGACTTCAGGTGCCTTAGTTCAGCTCGTATAGCCTCTGGATCAACCAATTGGCAATAACAATTGATAATGCCCATCTACAGAAACAGCAAAAATGCTAAAGCATGGTGAATTGGTGAGATAGATAGAAATCATAGATGTGGAAATTTCAGAAATATATGGCTGGCAGATGCAGAAACCTTAACTTTCTCAACTTACAATTTATTTCAAATGCATAGATCTTAAAAAGAATGGATGCGTACGACATACTGAGATATCAGTCAGATTCATATGATTCGTGTGAATTTGGTGCCACATTAAAAATTCAAGTTACACATCCACCTGGAAATGAGGAGTCAAAACCAGGGGCAAACCGAGTAAAAACATACAAACAGGCTTGCACATTTGCAAAGTACTATATCTTTTGAACCTTTTTGGGCATCCACTTTACACTAACACATGCCATCCAACTAGCAGCGAGAGATGGCCTGCATCACATTAGAGCCCACAACGCAGTGAACAGAGGGCTGTAGCAACAAAAAGAGCGGACCAATTCCATGGCACCCTCTTGCACGGCAAAGGTGGGATCCAGCCAGAGTGTCATAGTTCAGTGAAGCAACAGAGGATGGAAAGTGACCATCACGACTAAAGGGAGGCAACTAGGAAGACTAATGCATCTCAATCGCAGAGCTGTACGGATTGACCTTTGGTCTATGTTAAGTTTGTGCTTTCTGCTTTGTGCGGATGTAAGGGTTTGTTCCTAACTCACATTAGTGAAACTCAGTATTAATTCGTTTTCCATAAAGCAACAAAAAAATTATAATGCACTGATAACTGGGAAGTTATCACGAGTCATGCCTTCTATATCCGAACCTCATGCTTAACTACAGGACCTAAAGGTTTAATCTCACATCTTCATAGATTTGCATGAACTTGTGATAGCTGGTAGTGTTTAAGTTATATTGATTGACAATGCGTGTTTGCCTTGGGATAACATATGTATGAGCATGCATGATGAGATTTGTAGTCAATATAGCCTGCATAGTACAAAACTTCAAATGGAAATGACAAAGCAACCTCATCTTCACCTAGTCCACCTCAAACAACATACCAAAACATCGGATTTGTTAGAAAAAAGGTAAATGAACAAACTGATGAAAATAAACAAGTTAAGGGTGGCTTTAATTTAATTCTAAGTTCCAACACCAAGTGATACAGACTTGCAAGTTAAGGGTGCAAATGTGCAATTTCTCAAACATAAATTACAGAACTCTAAACAAAACATGAAAATCAGTTCCAACCATGCGTATACTGAAAGAGCAAGATTAAATTAACATAGTAGCTTGTGATCAAGAGGTTCACCAGGAACTTACAGACAGAGAGGCATATACTGGTATATACGGAGTTCTCGTGTAATCACCCGCCCACACTGCTGATGCTCTCACTAACTGTTACAGTTGAACAATCAAAATAAAACATGGAATTGTCGCCCAATTGTTTTAGATAAATCAGAAAGCTCGAAGGAAAAGCAGCACCGTGAGATGAAGATTCAATGAACTTGACAATGCAAATCGGCTTATCACTGTTCAACCTACTGTAGCCTCATATATGACAGAATACTGTTACACGTAAATACTGCTATAAAATGCGACTAGAACACTACTGCAAGCTGGGGCTACAACATTCTAGACCCTATCAATGGCAACTAACTTCACGGTTTATAAATCAGAAGAGCCGACAGACACCAAGATGTTATAGCGATACTTAGAACCCCAAGGTTCTCTGGTCTACAAACATCGGCGCGTATCAAATGAAAAACTTTGCTCACCTGGTCACTTTCCATAAAATTGAGCGAATTTGCCGAACTTGAATTCTCGTAGTTCTCATTCTTAATGCTTTGCTCCGCGACCGCGACTGAGTCCAATGACGACAGTGACAGGCTGTCATCTGTTTGCAGGCCAGAAGCCTGGGAATCTAGCGGTGTCCCGATGGCGTAGCTGTTGAGATGGTTGGTGAAAGATGGAATTTCCGCAGGAGTAGCATGGAACGCTCCCTGCTGCAAATCAGGAACAAGGCATCACCAACACGAATGCGTTATGGACGCAGCACAATGCTAGTAATCTCTTGCAAACTCTACGCATTGCCAAATGACATCGTATTTGCACATTGGAATCAGCTTACGGATTGGGCATCTAAGTATGTATGTAACCTGCGGAGCGTGTAAGGAAGTGAGAGAGTGGAGGGCGCGCACGTACGAATTGGGTAGGGGGAGGGGGAATGGGCTGGGAGGAGGATGGGGAGGAGCGGAAGGTGGTGCCGTCGGGGTGGACGGTCCATCCGGCGGCGCGGGCGAGGGCGGCGAGGACGTCGTTCATGTCGGCGCGGGCGGGGAGGGGGAAGTTGCCGTGCTGCCGCAGCCCGGCCAGCATGCGGCTTGTGATGGCGCGCCGGTGCCGCTCCCGCAGCTTCGTCCGCTCTCGCTCCCGCTCGCCGCTCCGCCGCGCCGGGGCGGAGGAGGAAGCGGGAGCGGTGGCGAGGCCGCGCGGGCGTCGGCTCGGCGGAGGGGGAGGCGAGGCGCCTGGATCAGCGTCCCGGTGGGGTTGCTTCGTGGCCATGGCTGGCGCGCCGCCGATCTGCGAGCGCGGTGCCGCGGCAGCTGCCGCCTGCCGGTGCGGAGACTGACTGTGGAGTGTGGAAGAAATGTGGTAGAAATGCTGACGTGGAAGAGCTGAGCAAGAACAAGTGCGGATGGGAGATAAAATTCCGCAAATTCGTGGAAATGAAAACAAGATTTGAACCTAAATGACGTCTGACTTTAGGGCTGCGACAAAGATTAAAGTTTCGACCAAGATTGCTCCAACGACACAAACTTTTTTTTTTATCAAGAGGGCCCCTGTAGGCTAGGGAGTCCGGTTCCATTTCATCAAAGAAATCAGAGTTTTATTGTCGAAGCATACAGTTCAGAGCGGAGAAAAGAGGCGAAAAGCGAGCGAGTTGCCGCCGGCGGGTTCGATGGCTCCCTCCGTCTCCGGCGCCGCCGTGGCGTCGTGAGGTGGGGGGGAGCCTATGGATCTGTCGTGCGGAAGTAGTTTAGGTCTATTTCTAAGTTTATTGTGCTGCTTCCTCGTCGGTCTCGGTCCGGAGGCGACGCCGGCGTTGGTGAAGAATAAAGGTTCCCCTTCCTTTCTCCGGTCCGGCGGCGTGTTCGTCGGGGAGGAAGGGGAGTTGATGTACTCCGTGCTGGGGGCTGGCAAGGCGACGACGCCGGCTGCCTGCGGTAGAGTTCCCGTCCTGCGAGCTGGTCGTCCCCGCGCCGTCCTCTTCCCCAGGGGCGGTAGTGGGCTCGCGAGGTGTCGTGATGGGGGTGGGGGTTCGTGACTGCTTTGGTGGCGGCGGATCCGGTGTGAGAAATCCCAGAAAATGAAGAAGGAGGTGTTCTTGTGTTGCTCTTCGTCGTCGGCGACGTCTCCGGTGGATTTGCTCGGCGACTTCCCGCTGGCCACGAGGCTGGCTCCGATCCTAGATGCGTTAAGGAGCAGCGGCAGCGGCGCGCCACCGACGGCCTCCGTGCGTCGGCGTCGGCAAGACCTGGAGGAAGAAGATAGAGGGCTTCGTTGTATTTTTATCTTTTTCCTAGGCCTTTTTGTAAGAGCTGTGGTTTAATATATCACCTGTTTCTCCGCAAAAAAAAAAAAAGTTTGACACCTACAGATAACTAGCGACTAAAAGCGATAGGCAGAAGGCAAAAACTAAAAGTTCAGATTTCAACAAGAGAGCTAACAAATTACAGCAACTTTCTAGCAGTTTCGGATGTTTAGCAGCACCGCTACGCCCAACTATCTCGAGGAGCTTGGCCCGTGTTTCCTGAGGTGGCAGCATCGGCTTCCCCAGCAGCTTGGCCAGAGAGGAGTCATGGGGGACGGAGCCAATGTTTGTCCAGCGCTTGGAGGTGTCATTGGGGCTTGCTTTCTCGCTAGCGAGAGAGAAATAGCGAGGGAGCGCTAAGTGACAGAGCCTAGAGCTCCATGTTCACCCCCACGGCAAGGCAGGCTTTTCCTATAGGAGCTGTACCACCCTCCGAGAGAAATGGTCTATCAAGGCATTTCGATATTTCCAAATTCTCCAAATCATTGTGGCACATATCGCATTTTAGACAAAGGATTGAGACAAGGCGACCCTCTGCCGCCTTTTATATCTGGTTGTTGATGTGCTGACTACTGATCAAAGCCGCTCGTGCCACCTAATCTCGAGTGGGTGCTTACCTGTTTTGAACACCTGGTGTTTGTCCATATGGGGTTATCTGTCTGCAATAGGGCAGACGATATCATTCTTTTTTCAGAGCAGACACTACTTTAGCAACTAATCTCGAGTGGGTGCTTACCTGTTTTGAACAGGTTTCAGGTATGAGAATTAACTATTATAAGAGTGAATTAATTCAAATAGGTCTAGACGAGGATGAAATGACTCCCTTTCTGGACATTTTGGGATGTGCTGCAGGCGCTTTCCCCAGGGTTCCCGTTACATTATGAGATACTTAGGAGAGAGAACATTCGACTTCTGATAGATAAAATCCTCAAAAAATGGCGGGACGGAGGGGGAAAATTCTCTCATATGCTGCCAGGTTGACTCTTATCAAGAGTTGCCTAGCTAGAATTCCCATTTATCGCCTTTCTTTTTTTAAGTTTCTTAAATGGGCACTAGATCTAATAAACTCCCAAATGGTGAACTGCCTTTGAAACGACTTTGAGGGTCATAGGAAGCTACACCTAGCTAATTGACAGTTGGTGTGCAAGAAAAAGGAGTTTTGAGGTCTTAAAATTCCAGAACTTGCCAACGTAAATCTTTGCCTTCTTGGTTCATAGATTAGTAGATACCAAGGTTTTGGTTACCGGTCGGTAAATCTAGTTACCTACCGGTAACCGAGCTTCCCGAGCACCCACAGGAAATGTTCTTGCCGGTCAAAAAATCTCGAGAATTTTTAAATTTTTTGAATTTAAATGCCTAAACACAGATTAACAGAATATATGTTCATTTCTATTGCATGTTTGATGGCATAGCCCGATGACAGCAACGCCATGGTCTCGCACACAGGTGCCGGGTTCGACTATCTAGCCCATTTCTATTGTTGAGTATTATTCTTCCTATGAAAGATTAAATGTTCAAAATTTTGGAAAAAAGGGCCAAACAAGATTCGAACCTATGACATAACATGTGCTTACCCAGCCAAAATGATGTCCGCCGCTACGCTGCGCTCAAAGTTGTGTCCAAATAAAGTTTAAACACTAAATAGCATGTTCTGGGAAAATTTGAATTCAAAATTTAATTTTTAAATTTGTCCAGTAACCATCCGGGATTTCTCGGATACCGCGGTAACCGGAAATCTCAAGCCCCCTCGGGAAATTATTTTTTTGGGAACCAAAACCTTGGTAGATACGATAGGGATGGGGGCAACCTTTGGAGACAGATGGTTGACTCCAAGTACAACACCAATAGCCCAATATTTTCTGTATCAAAACAGTTGGAGTTTCACACTTCTGTAAAGGAGTAATGTGGGCAACCCAAATTATGAAATTTGGGTACAGATGGAAGATAGGTACTGGAGATAAGGTCAGATCTTGGGAGGACACGTGGTTCAGTACCTCCCCTCTAGCTGTCCAATTCTTCGACATCTATGTACTTTGTAATGAACAGGGTAAAGCAAATAGAGGAGTTTGGGCTGACTAATCTCAAGCTGACCTTCAGAAGAATTTTTTCTCAAAAATTACTTCAACCATGGCTAGAACTGAAGGAGATTGCTGCTAGCATCTCTCTTTCTTCAGATTGCAATGCTCTTATTTGGCAATATGAGAGCAAAGGGGTTTATATAATTTCATCCATGTATGCTATTGTGAACAATGGTGGTGTCACTCCAGTCTTCATCCAGTTGTGTGGCAGCTCCACTCCCCCCTCTCCCCCCCCCCCCCCCCCCCCCCCCCCCCCCCCCCCCCCCCCCCCCCCCAAGAATTCACATCTTTTTGTGGCTCCTTGCTCGGAATAAGCTCATGACCAGAGAGAACCTAAAGAAAAGAAACATGAACGAACCAATTGACTGCGTGTCTTGCTTAGAGGAGGAAACCATCTCACACTTGTTTTTTCACTTCTTGGTTGCAAAAAAGTTTGGGAAGTAGTGTCAAGTTTTTTCTTCTTCATCTCTTGCAATCCATGTAGCTAGGCTTTGGGATGCAAATAAAAAACATGCAGTACTTAATTCTGTGTGTGCTTCTATTATTTGGAGTTTATGGGAAGGTAGGATTGATCTAATCTTCAATGGTCATTCCTTGCTTGACATTAAACATGTTTGGAGACTAGTTCAGTGCTCTCTGAGGAGATGAAAACTGATTTTCAAGGAGCCAATGTTGGAGCAGATGGATGCCTTTTGCACCTATGTCTAGGAACTTCTCTGATCCCCTCTACAATTGGAAAGTGGCCATTTCCAAGCTAACTTGATGTGGTGCGTGCAGTGAGATCATACTCGGCTGAGGATGATTCTGATGATCGCCACTCACCAGACCCAAAGAAGATCGCATGACAAGGGACTTGGATAACACCTACGTACGTGCGTCAATCCTGGAGGCAACTACCATCTCTCGAGTCGCCTAGCTGTCCACTTCGACACAAGAGCTTCAGGAGAAGAATGAGAGAAGGAGAATTGCAAGAGATGAAGAAGAATGTGGAGGCAAATAAGAAAAAAAAGACGTCGATCCACTTCAGATTGATTTTTATGAAAATAAATGTGCTAAACAGGTCCAAGTGACTGTCTGTGGCAAACTATATAGGGCCAAAAATGTTAAAAATTCACTTTGACTCTTGAGATGCATGTGATCATTTTATCGAAAAAAACATGTACCGAAAAATTGCGATGAAAATTTCCGCGCATACATCTCCACATTTTAAGTGCACCTTAAGTAACATTTTTGTGACTTATGTAAAATGACAAAAACATATATCGAGAAATTTTTTACTTCTTTTTTCTGTGAAAAAAAAGTTTTTTGCGAGAAGTGAAAAGTTTACTTCAACACTGAGTTATTGTTTTTTTACACTGGACATGATAAAGACGTTTTTTTCGTGAAACGGTTTTGAGCACACATGTGAAAGGTATGCGTAAACTTTTTTTTTTACAATGTCAAAATATATTTTAAATGTACTCCGTATTTGAATAAAGAGTGCGTTTGTAGTTTTGTACGCTGGAGCCAAAACCGATCTGATTTTATAAGTCCAGACCAAACCAGAGCCGCTTTCTCCCCTGGATTCGCCTCGGAACATGATAAGAACCTTCCAGAACCTTCTGCAACCGGCCCGCGCTTCCATTCCCCTACACCGCTTCTGCACCCGCGCCCCGGCCCCACCGTCGCCCGCCGGCGGCGACATCTTCCAATGGAACTCCGCCATAACCGCCCACCTGCGCGCCGGCAGGGTGGCGCCGCGCGCCGCCTGTTCGACGAAATGCCGGAGCGGAACGTCTTCACGTGGAACTGCATGATCTCGGGCCTCGTGGGGAACCGGATGCTCGCGGACGCGCGCAGGGCGTTCGACGCGATGCCCGCGAGGAACCCGGTCTCCTGGGCGGCGCTCCTGACGGGGTACGCGCGGGCTGGGAGGGTCGCCGAGGCCCGGGAGCTCTTCGACCGGATGCCGCACCGCAACGTGGCCTCCTGGAACGCGATGGTGTCAGGCTACGTGCGCAACGGGATGCTCGAGCGGGCGCGCGAGCTGTTCGACGTCATGCCGGCCAGGGACGACGTCTCGTGGCTGACGATGGTCTCGGGTTATATCCGGAGGCGGCGTGTCCGCGAGGCCAGGGAGCTCTTTGACCGTGCGGTTTCGCCGTCGACGTCCGTGTGCAATGCGTTGCTGTCGGGGTACGTCGCGCTTGGTTGCATGGAGGACGCGGAGGAGCTGTTTGGTCGGATGCGGAGACGGGACCTGTCTCGTGGAATGTTATGATCACCGGCCATGCCCGGGCTGGGAGGATGCAGGTTGCGCGGAGGCTGTTTGATGAGATGCCGCGGAAGGACACTATATCTTGGACCGCCGTTATGCGCGGGTATTTGCAGAATGGAGATGTCGATGCTTCGTGGAAGGTGTTCCAGGAGATGCCTGATCGGGATGTCGTTGCTTGGAACACGATGATCGGTGGGTTTGTGCAGAGTGAGAGGGTGGATGATGCTTTGAGATTGTTTGCTGAGATGCCAGATAGGGATCTCGTATCCTGGAACACAATCTTGCAAGGTTATGTTCAACAAGGGGACATGGATAGTGCAAGTACTTGGTTTAGAAGAATGCCAGAGAAAGATGAAACCTCGTGGAACACATTGATCTCCGGGTACAAAGATGAAGGAGCACTAGCTTTGCTGTCAGAAATGATCAGAGGAGGACTCAGACCCGACCAAGCCACTTTGAGCGTTGTTATTTCTATCTGTGCCTCGCTCGTTGCGCTAGGATGTGGAAAAATGGTGCATCTCTGTGCAGTCAAAACTGGCTTTGAGCATGACGCTTTGGTGATGAGCTCACTAATATCTATGTACTCGAAGTGTGGGCTAATTGCTGAAGCTTCCCTAGTTTTCAAGTTGATGTTGCAGCGAGATACAGTGACATGGAATGCCATGATTGCGACATATGCTTATCATGGTATGGCTGCTGAAGCTCTGAAACTCTTTGACAGGATGACTGAAGATGGGTTTCGTCCAGACCATGCAACATTTCTAAGTGTATTGTCTGCTTGTGCACACAAAGGCTATTTATATGAAGGTTGCCGCTATTTTAGAAGTATGCAAGAAGATTGGAACTTGACTCCGAGATCTGATCACTATTCCTGTATGGTTGATCTCCTAGGAAGATCGGGTTTTACACAGCAGGCTTATACCTTCACGAGAAAAATCCCATCCGACCTTCAAGCAAATGCATGGGAGACTCTCTTTAGCGCGTGCAATGCTCATGGGGATGTTCAGCTTGGAGAAGTCATTGCAAATAATGTCCTTCAGGCGCAACCTTCTGATGGAGGGATGTATACACTCTTGGCAAACTTATATGCTGCAAAAAAGATGTGGAACAGTTCGGCTAGTGTTAGAGGATTCATGAAAGAGCAGGGGTTAAAGAAGGAGACTGGATGTAGTTGGGTTGAGCTGAAGGGAGAGGTCGCTTCCTTCACATCAAATGACAATGCACATCCTCTGATTGATCAGATATGCCAAGAGGTTGATAATCTTTCTGTCATGATAGAAGAAGCGACGTGATAAACTTATCATATGGAACTCTCAACTCTAATAGTCTGTGAGATCATTTTGATGTCCCTTATGGCTCCGAAGTCCAAACGCTGATTATTTTGTCTGGGGCTAGGGTACGCCCAAATGAGAAGTTGTAGTCAGGTGTTGGAGCCTGCTCAGTTCTGTAGCGATGACCCCTTCCAAGATGATAATCAAAGTGGTGGAAACAAGACCATGTCTGAAAGAGGGGAGACAAGGTGAGGTACTGGAATTATAAACTCTGCATTAGTAGTACCTTTTAAATTCATTCAGACATTCATTTCTCAGCCAAAACTACCTTGGCCCACTTTATAAATATACATCAATATTTTAGACTAAACTAGATTGGAAAAGGCCACGCCTTATCTTATCAACTGAACTAATAGCAGCATATCCACACAGTATGTAGCTGTCATGACAGGCAAGATATTTTCTCATCACAGCAATTTGGGACCACACAATATGGTCCTACCAAACAGACGGGTACTCCAATAGCAATTTTTGTCCATTACCATACACTGCTACCCTATCCCCCCGCCCCCTCCCCTCCCCTTCCCCTCTGGCTCTCTGTCCTAGCCACCGACCCCCAGGCTTCAATGGCCATGGCAACCAGTTATTCAAGCTCCTACCCACCACTTACCTTCAAAACTTCTTATCTTAGTAAACAGGTATACCGTCCCAAAAAAATCTATCTCATATTTTATTGATTTCTTTCCATTTAAACTTGAGCTTTCTGTTCATGCAGTTTCTTGTTTTTTTAAGGTTCCAAATTGGAGAGTTCCTACGATCAGAAGTGGCAATGGCAGTGGGGGTATATTCACCATGGAAAGGAGGAACTTAAGAACTTGTTTCCATATCTGTGCTGTCACTGGGGACCAGAGCACCCGCAATGCTTTCGATGCAAAATTCCCAAGCGATTACACAGAACTTATAGTCCAGGTACTCCTGTGCAAACTTGTTCACTGACAACTGGTGCTCCTAAAATGTGATGGGACCTTTGATGCGGTGCCAGTTTTATGTTCCGATATTAGTCTCTTTGCTTTAATATGAGCCAAGCATCTCATTATGTGCAGCTGCCTGTACTCGAGGTGAACTTGCACCTCACATGATCAATGTCAAATCCTTTGTCTGTCAGGCACTTGCGGAATGTCTGAATACTAGTTACATAATGTGCATTTTAGATTTTCAGTAATTGTTTCTGATATATTTTTTGTAAAATATTTTTGTGAGGTATATTGCAGTACTGAATTTACCTAGACAAGCAAGACTGTGGTCTATGCATTGGCATGTATTTTACACATTCAGTTGGGCTTTCTGCACAATTAGGTGGGAAAACCGATGCTCCACATTTGGTGCAAATATTTTTACACCTATCTCTCTGCTGAAAAGTTACTGTCACACACAACTATTGTAAGAGCAACACATACGGTGGGTTGTTGGGGTTATGTGCCCAGCAACTCAGCACTATATTATATCTGAAAACTGTAGTTTGTACTTTGGATAGAATCCATGAACATCCCCAGTTGGAGATGTAGTTTGAGTTACCATACCGGTAGCATCTTCCCTCACACAGACGTGTTTATGTGGCAGAGAAGCCCAGCATATTAAACTCTACCTTTGATGATTAAAATTGTAGTGATCATTTGTATTTACGGTAGTTTTTGTATAACAGTGTTTTGTATCTTTCATCTTATTTATTCTGTGAAAGAATATGCATGCGTGATGCAAGGACTAATAGGGTATACATGTAGTGATTTCAGGCGAAAGAAGCTACAGAATCAGCTCTTAAGGATGGAAAGAAGCTATTGGCAAGTAACCGGAGCGTCAATCTTATGTCTTAGTTGAATTTAATTGTGTTCCTTTTGTGTCAATGATTTCTGTGTGTTATAATTACAGGAAATAGAGTTTCCTACAGCAGGACTACAGTCTGTACCAGGTTCCACATAGATGACCTTTCTGCGTACTTAACTTACTAAGTTACTATAAGTTATTTGTTACGTGAAAAGCTCCAATTTGTTTCTGTTCAGGTGATGGAGAAGGAGGAATCGAGATGACAGGAAGTATGCTTCTTATTAGAGAATTTTGTGATCGCTTTGTACCTGCAGAGAAAGCTACCCGGACCAGAATTGTATGTCGTTCTGTGCATTCTTGTATTTATTAGTATCTTTACCTCCTACAATGAACTTTTTAACTGTCTCAACATGTTTCAGTTCTTCCCTGAGGCAAATGAGGTTACTTTTGCAAGACAGTCAGCCTTTGAAGGATGTTCACTGAAATTGGATTATCTAACGAAACCATCCTTATTCGAAGATTTTGGCTTTACAACAAAGGTCAAGATGGCAGATCGCGTGCAGCCCAATGACGAGATATTTCTTGTGGCTTATCCCTATTTCAATGTCAATGGTGTGCTTTTCTGGTGTTTGAAGTTTGAGCTATCCTTCCCTTATTGTAATGTTCAGTCATAGTTCAGTTTGCTGCTATAGTAATGTGCCAATGATGTTCTGCAGAAATGCTTGTGGTGGAGGAGCTTTACAAGGAAGCAGTTCTTAATACAGAACGGAAAATGATTATCTTCAATGGAGAACTAGATCGGATAAGAAGTGGATGTATCCTTTTGTATAGAGCGCATGGTTAACTGATCATCTTGAACGGAGAACTAGAAACTCTTATTTTGTGATTCCATGTTTATAGATTTGACTTCCTTAACAAGGCGAAGATTACCCGCCCTTTTTCTACCCGAAGCTAGCGGAACTTTCCAAGACATTTCTTCCAAAACTGGAGACAGTTTACTATATTCACAATTTTAAGGGGTCAAAAGGGGGAGCACTTTTCAGGTTCGCATTGTTATCCTGTGCATGTTTCGCACGCTGGTTCTCCCTAATCTGCGTTCACT
This sequence comes from Poa pratensis, assembly GCA_947311845.1. Lineage (NCBI taxonomy): Eukaryota > Viridiplantae > Streptophyta > Magnoliopsida > Poales > Poaceae > Poa > Poa pratensis. The sequence continues at coordinate 31,546,411 of CAMZMU010000095.1, forward strand.
AATGCGTAGGTCCATGTGTACGCATGAACATTTTTTTAACATACTTGTATTGAGATGTATGACATGTTTCTGGGCATAAGTTTGTTGACATCCTTGCTGTGCTGTAGTCTCAATCATTTGAGTTTGTAGACAAACCTAATTGCTTACTGGCAGATATTTTCTTAATCATTTCATATGTCCTGTATGCACATGTTAAGACTAATTCTCCTCTTATCGATATGGTAGTCTGATCAACATCATGCTTTCAGTTAATATGGTGCTTACGTGTGCCTGTGAACACGTTTTTTTCCTTACTGGCAGGTGTTACCCTGGCCCTTGGAAGGTGCTGAGAAAAGTAGGCGGCAGTTTCGTTTGTTTGCATGAACAGGAGGAGATGCCTTCACTGAAAGAAGTGGCCCTCAACATACTTCCTGCTGCCTAGAAGCTTTAATGCCCGAAGCTTTCTAGAATCATCTCAAGAGTTCTTTCCTCGAGGAGTATGCTCAAGATGTCGCTGAAGACCCTGTGGCTGAGTACATAGAAATTAAGATAGAATTGAGTATAAGATCGCTTAAAAGTATATCTCCAGGCCAAGGTTTTGGTTACCGTTTTCTTTTTTTTCTCGGAGGGGGCCGGTATTTCCGGTAACCGTGGTTACCGGAAAATACCGGCCGGTTACCGGACCAAAATCCCGGACAGAATTTGAAATTCAAACATAAAACGTTAAACAAAATAAAAAATTGATTTTCTGAGAAAGAATTCGGCTTAAATTCAAACGTACCAGGATTTTTCGACCGGTAAACAGAAGGGGGGGGGGGGGGGGGGGGGGGGCAAGAATTCCGGTTACCGGCCGGTTACCGCGGTATTCCGACCGGTAACCAAATCCTTGGTCCAGGCCAGGTCGGATAACCGGTTGCACTCACTGGTAATTAAAAGAAGAGGTCATCATATAGAGTTTAAACTTCATCGCAAGAAAGAGAGCTTAATTTTATCTTCTGGTCTGTTGGGCATCACGATATTTAGCTGGTTGACTTACCTCAGTCAGGAATCAAAAGGTCTTGCAAATTCCTGGTGACTCCCAAGCCTAAGCTCAAAGGTGGGGAAACCGAAACATGAGCCGAGTACTGTGACAGACGCAAGGTGTGGGTGCAGAGAAATGTTTCTGCCAATGCATGTCGTTGTGCAACACTTGTGAAATATCTAGCACTTCCTCCTATTTATAGATGGACCTGGTAATGAGTATAGTTGAAGTCTTCAAGCTGTCTTTGTTTTCTTTTGCATTTTCTTTGGTTTGTAGAAATCGAGAAATTCTGATGCTTGCACATTTTTCCACAACATTCAAGTCCATTTATTTATCTGGAGCAGCACACCTCGCTTTAAGTAGCATTTAGGGCACTACCGCATAACAAAAGGTAGGGAAGAACTAGGCGTTACAATAACACGCGCGAGGATCGCGTAGCATTTAGGGCACTACCGCATAACAAAAGGTCTGGGAAGAACTAGGCGTTAGTGATTTGATCTTGACATAGTGATTGCAGCGTTGCTTTCATATGCGCAACATGAATAATCATGGATTCGTTCTATGTATTAGTTCAAATATGTGCAGTTGCACAACCAGCAAAAAAGTAACTATAGATGTAAAGAACACATCCGTATAAACTACTCCAAGAAATGTCTTGTGGTCCTTTGTGGCCGAATTCATGTGAGCTGAAGCTAAGCAGTGCTTTGGTTCCAAGAAATGTTGTGAAATTCAAGTTGGCGCCACTGATAAGATCTGCAAAACTTGTACACCACTCATTGTGTACGCACCTCAAATCCTGTTTGATTCCCAAACCTATGTTCGAACGTGGAGTGATGAAAGAATGAGGTTAACATGTGTGGGAGGCTAGGATGAGCTATGGAGATATCACCCGAAATACTCGGTTGCAGGTAGTTCTTCTTATTGGCACCTTATTTATAGAGCAGCTAGCTGCATCCTACGTATATGAATTACTGCCCTCCTTTTTATTCTTGTCAGGAGATATATACGTACTGTCTTACATGTGCACCTCTTTCTTGGTTGAGCCAGAAATAGTTTTATTTGTTCATACAATTTTTTCTGAGAATCTGTCAAGATATGGTACTTCCGAGTAATCAATTCAGATACATTTAAGGGCATATTGTTGTGGTGTTAGATGTCGTATGTTGCGTGTATCTTCTCCCACCAAAGGCCCGGAGTTTCCATCGTCTCCTATAATTTATCCGAAGAGCAAAACTATTTTGTTAGTTCAAATATTGAATTGAGGAACCAAGTGTCTTTTGTTTTGCATTTTTTAGCGTATAAATGAAATGAAAAATTCTGATGCTTGTAATTTGTCTACTCCCTCTGTTCCGATTTGTTAGTCTTGTGCATGTACCTAGGTTGTCAATTTGACCAACTTAATATGAATTATATATTACAAAAAAATTATTAGAAAGTTCAAATGTTATACTTTCCAATGATATTTTTTGTTATATAATATTTATATAGGTCAAATTGACAAACAATATAGTACATGCATGAGTTATAAACCGGAACGGAGGGAGTACTAGAGTTCTAGCACATTCAAGTATATCTAGCTCCCCACTACACATATACTTAGTTAGCTTTAAGTAGGATTAATACTAGTACTGATCGACTCTTAACTTCGGAAGAACAAGTCGTGAAATACTAGCTAATAGTTTGTTATTATCACTGGATTGCAACCGTTGATTTTACACGTGCATTATGAAAAAAGTGTGATGGATACATAATTAGTGAGTTATTTCCATGTAGAAAACTTCATGTTACAAAGGAATAACTCTGCTCACAGCAATATAGTTCTATCGGAATTTAATAAAGTGAGGATCAACTACACATGTAAGGTACACTTTCCTATAAACTACTCCCTATGTTACTAAATATAATATATTTCAACCTTTTGTGTCCCACACGCATCTAGACGCATTTTGGTGCATATTATAATAAAACACGTCTAGACACGTGTGGCTCAGAAAAGGTTAAAACATCTTATATTTGAAAACGAAGGGAATAGATCATCAAATCGATAAGATACGAAGATGTTCGACAAACAGACTTGTCTCGTCCCACTTGCACGTATCCCATTTTCCATGCACCTTTATTCCCAGTTGCATCCCAATCCCGAGTTTGAATATGGAGAGATCAAAGAGCAACGTGACCATGGGCAAGGCTAACGCGCATGTAGATATTACTCAAAATATAGTTCACATATACGGAGTAGATAGGTACCTAGCTGCATCCTACCTACTTGGATTATTGTCTTGACATTTAGCTGTGTCACGAAATATATACTCTCATAACTCATCTTGTTTGGTCTAGCCATGAATGGTTTTTATTGGTGGATATAATATTTATGAGTGGAAAAAGATGCGATAATTTTAATTAATCAATTGGAGGGTAGCTGCAATGTTAACTGCTAGAATCTTGTCCCATCAGAGATCCTAAGTTTCAACGATTTTCCATATTTTCCCAGAGAGCAAAGGTATTGTGTCCGTCGAGTAAATAATCGACGATCCAGCGGTTTGTTCGGCCTACCCTGACAACGATTTGGTTTGGTGGAATTGTTTATTATGATGGTTGAGCATACGTTGCCAACAAAATATACCAAGAGCCGATAAATACTGGTAAACTAAATTAGACTTCAAAGTAAGGATTTTTTCGGTGGTGCTTGGGAGGTATACGACGAGGTACCGGTACCTCCACAAAGATAAAGATAGGTACTTCCTGGAATTCACCGATGATCACACGAGGGTAGAATGCTCATACTCCATCCCCCACCCCCACCCCCCCATAGATATTGGGCCGGTTCTCCTCAACCACCGCGCCTGGCCACGATTTGACGCAATGGAGCATGTATCTGCTAGGTGACGGATCCGCAAGTTTCACACGTGGTCTGCTGCGTGAGTGGCGCCGTGAGGGTCACACGTTCAGGGCAGAGCGTGGTGCCCCGTGAGGCTGTTGGTGCCGTCAGAATCACTTTCATTGTTTTTTCTTTTGGGAATTTTTTGTTTTTCCAACACTAGTCTTTGCCCATTTTGCTTTTGCCACTCTAAAATTGACATTGGCAAAAGTAAAATGGGCAAAAACTAGTGTGGCAAAAACAAAATTTCCCTTTTTTCTTCACCCACGACTTGACCATGAGACTTGTGAGTTCCAACACGGGTCACTGGCTGCTCAATGGCATCCTGCTTGCATGTCGCGATGTTCACAATGAACTTGGAATCTCGGTGGATTGACGGTAGTAGTGGTCTGTTGGTTTCCACCCATGAGCAACATTGGCAACTTCACCGAGATCTAAATCGTAAAGATGCGTTGTAATTTAAGGAGCTGTACTCCATGGATTATCAGACCTTGTCTGGTCGTTGAGCCTTGCTCTTAGCCGAGGTTGTCAGCGAGACTGCGAGAGCCGTGTGCTCAGGGCCATGTACCAAAGGCCGATGATCTTCTCTGTCCATCGGGTCGAAGGCGCAATTTTGTTTTGTCCAGTTACACAAAGCTCGTCTTTGTTTTCTTTACGTTCTTGGTCCTCTGGTGTGGGGGTACGAACTGAACTGTTGTGGCATCCATCCAGTAGGTGCAGACAAGCCCAATATTTGAAAATTGGACATGTACTGCGTAGCGGGGTTCATTAGCTTATGCCAGCCGGACCGCATCATGGTTTCTCCAAGCTAGTTGTTGGAGAGCAGCAAGTCCTGTAGCACCTGCAAGAACTCCGGCAGCCTGCCCGAAGTTTGTTCTGGACGTCAAGCACTCAAGCAGCTCCGCGAAGCTCTCGCGCTGTTGAGCAGGGGAACCAATTTTGATCTGGCAAAAATACCATCGATATATGCGGGATGCGTTTTTAACTTATGTAATTTGTCCTTTGGTGAAGAAAATACTACTAATTTGGTTGCCTAGTATTGATAAATCAGGACCATCGGATCAACTAGTTGGATGGTCTATATCTGTTTGTTCCTACCGTAAAAAGCCTCTCATGCGCACGTGCGGTCGTGTTGAGGATTAATTAAGGGACGGTATTACAACATTACCATCGTTGACTTGGTACTTCCTCCTTGCTGCTCGAGTTTGAGAAGCCAACACCAGCAGGTACGGTCCAACGTAGCCATCGGATGCACTCTCAGGTGACAGCCGAGGTACTTTTCAAGCACAAGAGTTGGCTACTGCAGAATAAAAAGTAATCTCACCCTTTTAAATATAAGACTTCCTATAATTTTTTATTTTGTCCTGGTTCATAATTATATAGACATGTTTTAGTGGGGTTGATTGATTTATTTAGCAATGAATCAGGACAAAGGCAGAAAAATCATGAAGTTTATATTTAGAAACATAGTGAGTAGGGAACAACTAGCTATCAGCAGTTTGATCTTGCCATAGGAACTGCTAGCACGTGTGCAACACGAATACTGTATGGATTCATTCTATGATAGTGTTATACGATAAGGCAAATTTTACAGCACCCCGGTACTCGCTTGAGTATACGGGAGTACCTTTTTCTTAGAGTAGTTTGGATATTTTATCCCATCTCTTCCAGAACCGACAACAAAAGGCACACACCAAGCATGGCGGCCGAGAACACCTCCATATAAACTAAACATCAAGTGGCACGACATGTAAATGCATGGAACGAGCCGACAACGCACACTCAGCCGGTGCATGTCTTCAATCACAAACTCAAGCACACAGCAAGGAAGCTCCGTGCATGGAGCAAGGGCCTCTTCTCCGACCATAAGCTGCAGCTCATCATGGCTCTCGAAGTCATCCTACAGCTGGACATTGCGCAAGAATCGAGGACTCTGTCGATAATTGAGAAGAATCTGCGCTCGGGTCTAAAGAAAAGAGTCATGGGCCTGGCTGTCCTAGAGCGCGCCAGGAAAAGACAAGCATCAAGGATAACCAATCTTCGGGTGGGCGACGCAAACACCAAGTATTTCCACCTTCGTGTCAACTCCCGCAGAAGGAGAAACCACATTCAGAGGCTGCAGCAAAATGGTGGCTGGGTGACTGCTCATGATGATAAAGCTTCAGTGGTTCTTGACCACTTCACCCGCACCCTTGGCCAACCACCTCCACGGCAGATCGACCTAAATTGGGAGGCTCTAAACACCGGTTCCATGGACCTCGATGACCTGGCCCTGCCGTTTTCTGAAGAGGAAATCAAGATCGCCATTGAGGACATGCCAAAGGACAAAGCCCCTGGGCCTGATGGTTTCACCACGGCCTTCTTCTCCTCATGTTGGGACATCATCCTCCATGACCTTATGCGGGTCATTGACACGTTCTCCGAGCTGTCCGTGAACAACTTCCACATCATCAACTCAGCTAACATCGTCCTGCTGCCAAAGAAAGACGGGGCTGACTCGATTAGTGACTATCGCCCCATCAGCCTGATCCACATCATTCCGAAGATCATCGCCAAGGCTATGGCTCGGCGTCTAAGCCCCAAGATGAATGACCTTGTTTCCCACTGTCAGAGCGCCTTCATTAAATCAAGAAGCATCCATGACAACTTCATGTATGTCAGGAATACCGCAAGGAGCCTCCATCGTGCTCGCTCGCCTACGCTTCTCCTCAAGCTTGACATCGCCAAGGCGTTCGACTCTATGCGCTGGGACTATCTTCTTGACGTCTTGCAGCGCCGGGGTTTTCCTCCCAGGTGGAGGGCGTGGGTCTCCTTGCTCTTCTCCACTGCTTCTTCTCGGGTCCTGCTTAACGGCGTCCCGGGACTGGAGATCCTCCATGGTAGGGGCCTCAGGCAAGGGGATCCGCTGTCCCCCTTGCTCTTCGACATTGGCATCGATCCCCTCAACAGAACCCTTGAGCTTGCCACTGAGGAGGGTCTTCTACAGCCTCTACCGGACCATTTAGCAAAGCTCAGAGTCTCCCTATATGCTGACGACGCTGCAATTTTCCTTGTGCCAACGGCTGATGACATCACGAACCTTGCTTACACCTTACGGGGGTTCGGTGACGCGACGGGTCTGGTTACAAACTTCACCAAGAGTTCCTTCTCCCCAATTCGCTGCGAGGGCATCGACTTGGCTGCATTTATGACGGAGTTCCCGGCCTCGGTCGCCCAGTTCCCCATTAAGTACCTAGGACTTCCGCTTGCCTTGGGCAGACTACGGCGAGCTGATCTCCAACCTTACATTGACAAGACCGCCTCTCGTCTGCAACCTTGGAAGGGTAAATACATCAACAGGGCGGGCTGTACGGAGCTCGTCAAATCTGTGCTCTCCTCTATGCCCATTTTCCTTCTCACAGCCATCAAAGCGGATAAACGAACTATCAAGGCTTTTGACAAGATTCGCAGAGGAATGCTATGGAATTGCAGCGAAAAGGTCAGCGGCGGCAAGTGCAAGGTTGCTTGGGACAAGGTGTGTCGTCCTAAGGCCATGGGTGGGCTCGGAATCCTAAACCTGGAAAAATTTTCAAGGGCCCTTAGGCTGCGATGGCTGTGGCATGAGTGGGCCTCCCCCGATAAGCCTTGGGTGGGCTCTGAAACGCCGAACGACTGCATCGACAAGAGCCTCTTCAGTGCTGCAACCCGGGTGACGGTGGGTGATGGTCGCAAAGCTTCCTTCTGGGAGTCATCTTGGCTTGACGGGCTGCCCCTAAGATCATTGCCCCCGACCTCTTTGTGGCCTCCAAGCGGAAGAACAGAAACGTCTCTGAGGCTCTTGCTGACTACAAATGGATCTCGTATCTGGCCGTCGACAACTTCACGCTCGCTCACATCTCCCAGTTCGTCAATCTCTGGACCCTCACTCAGGGGATCACCCTGTCCCCCGGAGCTACCGACACCATCACTTGGACCCTCTCGACCTCTGGGGTTTACTCGGCCAAGTCGGCTTACAAAGCGCAGTTCATCGGCGCCTCCTCCTGCTCCTTCAGAAACATCGTTTGGAACACCTGGCCCCCCTAAGTGCTCCTTCTTCGCATGGCTTGCTGTCCAGAACCGTCTATGGACGTCGGACCGTCTCGCCGTCAGGGGATGGCCACACCAGGCTGTTTGTCAGCTGTGCAGATGTCAGCCCGAGACAGGAAGGCACATGCTTTTCGAGTGCCGCTACTCTAAGAGGATCTGGGCGGAGGCTTCTCTCTGGCTTCACTGCCCCGCCATCACCCACAGTCTTGCAGTGACCAAGCCCACCGTCTTCGACTATTGGAAGGAGCTAGCCACGACTCCTTCCCCATCTCGCCAGGGCATGCAATCGGCAATCATTCTGATCACCTGGGAGATTTGGAAGGAGCGGAACGCGAGGATCTTCAACAACAAATTCATGATACCGTCCGTCCTCTTCCAACACATAAAGAGCGAGAGCAGGAACTGGATCCTTGCTGGAGCGAAGAAGCTGGCAGAAATCATCGGATGATGTGAGGCTTATATTTTTTTGAAACGAGGGAGACTTTGTAATCTTTACTTGGGCTTCGGCCTCTTGTGTTGTTTGCTTCTCCTATATCAATATAAAGGCAAAGCTTTTGCCTCGTTTCAAAAAAAAAAAAAATGTCTTGTGGTGCTTTGTGGCCCAAGTAATGAGGGAGGATGCTCTGTGGTGCTTTGTTAAACAGTAATTGTCCGAAAATTGAAATTGGTGCCACCAATCGGGTGAGAAGTTCTTGTACCCTACTCATTCTGTACGCACCCCCAATCCTGATTGCCTCCCAAACCCGTGTTGGAACATGGAGAGATCGAGAAGTGAGGCCAATATGGGCGGGCGGGAAGGCTAGGATAAGGTATAGAGATATTACTCAAAAGAACTCAGGTTGTAGGAATGTAGGTAGTCGCTTCTTATTTGCACTTTATTTATAGAGCAGCTAGCTGCATCATACGTACTCACTCCGTTTTAAAATTTAAAACTTTATAGTTTTTATGATTTTGTTTTGATTCGTATATATATGGATATGTTTTAATATGTTGGTTCAGTCATTTATGAGTGAAGCATGACAAAACCAGAAATTTAGAAAGTCTTATATTTAGAAACCTGGAGTACATGAATTACCGCACTCCTATTTAACCCGGCTATGTACTTACTTGCCACCTTTCCAGGTCAAGCCACGCATAGTATTTATTTGCGCATATAATGTTGTTAAGATATGGTAGTATTCTTAGTAATCATTTTTTATAATTTTTTTGCGAAACACAGTACAACGCAGACGCTCACCAACACATGCGCACACTCACCCATATGAATGCACACATGCGTACCCTACCCCCAGTGGCGGAGCTAGAGCACATAGCACCAGGGTGCCTACCGGTGCACCAAGAGGGAAAAATCATAGTTTTGGGGGTGCATATGTGGTGAAGAATTGCTAATTTACAAAGAAATTTTTTCTTACCCGGTGTCCTGTGCACCCGGCTGAGTACACTTAGATCCGCCGGTGCCTACCCCTATGAGCACCTTCGAAAGACTGACCGGCTGTTGGGTCTTGAGATTGACGAAGTCACCACGTGCGACTCACTGTCGACGGAAACGTCGCCTCATACTGAAAAATATTTCGTCTAAATGAGAAACACCAATGTCGAATCTTAGATTTGAACTCTGGTGAGCTGGGTACAAATAACCATCCTACCACCAAAGGCCTTGAGTTTTTATAATTTGCTACTCCGTATATTTTCTCCGAAGAGCAAAAATATATTGTTTATACAGTACTTAGTTGACCACCCTGCCAACCCTCCCAAAAGCGTCTAGGGTTTCTTCGCCCCCCAACTCCCGCCGCCGCTGCCCCCGATCCCCGCCGTCATTTACGTCCGTCGCCGCGGCCAGTCCTACCGATCTTCTACGCCAGCAGGTCGACCTCGGCCCCGGCTCGCCGCTGTCCAGATCTTCTTCGGCCTCCAGCTCACCTCCGCCCAGGTCTTCCACAGCCTCCAGCTCGCCGCCGACTACCTTCCGGATAAGCTTGGAAACATATCGTTTAATCGAGATGCTGCACAAGAAGCCCGTCGCATGTGGTCCACTTGGCGATGATGTAGATGGAACGAGGATGGCGTGGAAGCGGCGCCGCCAATCATCCTCTTCCGATGCTCCTACTGCCACTGCCCAGGGCCATGGAGCCCTGATTACAGACATGGCCATCGTCCAATCACAAGACAATGCGCTGGAATCGGGAGAAGAAAAGAGACCAAGGAGCTTTTTGGGCCGGAAGTAATTCTCAGCGCGGAAGACCAGGCCAGTTGTGTTGCAAAATTGCCTCCCGATATCGATCCTCCTATGTGCATGACGCAGATGAGTTGGGAGGACAACTACAAGCTAATAGAGCGCCATGGGCGCCTTCGTATAGCTTACTACAAGGTACCTACCGTGCGAGTCAATCGGTCACCACTCATTTTATATTTAATCCATGCCATCAAGTTTGCATCTGTGTGCCAAAGCAGCTAATTCTGTCTCTCAAGTTTGGCATGTCTGAACAATTTTGTCTTCTGTTTTTATAATCTTTGTGTAGGCTGTGAAGCCGGAGTCCCAGCTTAAGAATCCGGATGCATACTCTGAGGATGAAATTCGCAAGCAGGGTTACTTTAAGCGTTTAGAGGAGGAAGATTATTTTGAGTGGTTCTTCCATACTGACGATTGCTGGAACCCTGAGTTGGATGACTATCAGAGGATTGTCCTTAGAGATATCGTAAGTGCACTGTCTATATCTGTACTTGAGTCGTCTGGTTGGTTTTATACTGATCATGAATATTTAGAAACGGTAATAGACAGTTTCTTAGCCACAGATGTAAATGTTAGTACAGAAAATTAAGTCATGGGTTTGACGGCAGTTGAGTCAAAACTGTTACTTAACAGTCTATATCCTTGATGCATCTCGTAGATGATGATTGTTTGACTTCGATCTCCATATTCTCTGCTGAGGTTTATGAGAACATCAGTTTTATACCTATTGCCCCATTATTGTTAGTTTTGTGGCTACCGATGGATGATAGCACTTGCTGTGGGTTTGATTTCAAAAGTTTTGCCAGTTTTTTATACTACTATTTATTCCAACTTCGGACAAGTCTAGCTGGTGCATTTGCTGAGTAACCCGTTAAAATTGGTTGGTTCTTAGCCATTTCATATTTGACCTTAGCATAGGGAAATGCTAGGAAGTCTATCCCACTTGGTTCTTGGACCTCCTTCACTGCCTTTGTTTTAAGGCTGTGGTTCAGCACTAGAAGATGAAAATATCATTATTTATATGACTGCAAGCTATGGTACTTTATATGTCTTCACCGACATTGCTATTTTCAAACTTATTATCTGTAACATGTTGATGGACTTCTTGCTGGTAACTCTTTGGCTGCTGTAGCTAGTTGATGTTTCAATTTTCTTCTGAATTGTATCATGCGGATCTCTCAGTGGATTGACTTGTTGAAGGCAATTTAATTATATGGTACCATTTCTAGCACAGATCGTACTACAAGAAAAAAATGCGAATCTATTGCCAGTTACTTCCATCGACAAAACACGTAGTCTCACTTTACTGTAGCCAGTAAGTATGTCCACTAATGTGCTTGAAAGTTGAAACAGTAGTGGTATGTCTGTATATCTTATTTTCTCGTCTTTTATTCTGTGCATAGCTATGAACTGAAATCATTGTTGGATGGACACATGACATTCCTGGTGCACATTGCTGCTATTTTATATAAGATGAAATTAAAGTGGTAGTTATTTGCCTCTAGAAGACCAGATCACCTCGAATAGATATTACTCATTTGTCTCTGAATGCCAGATTGTAAAAATTAGAAAACGTTTTGGGTATAGTGTTTAGTTATTAACCGAATCCTCGTTAGCTTCCATGTAGTGTCCATCCATCTCCCTAGTCCCCTATAGTTATTTTCGTATGATCCATCTAATTCTTGTCCATTTTGTAGATGCCGGGTTGCATTCAACCGCAGTACCCTAATGTCGAGGAGTACCATGAGCGTTATCATACATATGCAATGGATGCTGTTTATGTAAGGTACTATGGAGAAATATCAAAGAAACTTAAGGTATACATCATGCGATCAAGCTGTTGGAATTTGAAATATTACCAGTGGCTGTATTATTTTAACACTGATAGACTTCTATCTTGCAACAGTGGATTAAAGCATTTTTACATCTGGATAAGAAGTCTGCGGACGTAAGTCTGCCCTACAGAAAATCATGAATACAGGCACATTAGTCATATACACATTGTTGGTGAAGCACCAGATTATTAACTAATTTCCACTTCAGTGGACAGATATAAGAACTAGAGGATGGAGGCAAGCATTGAGGATTGCAACACAGTTGCCCGATATGACTCTTACTTTCGCTGCTTTGGCATATAATGTAAGATATCCTCTCGTATGCTAATTTAGGTGTTCTTCACTGGTGTTACTCACAAGCTGCGTCCATTTGATTCAGGAGTACATTTCTGAGCTGCACGAGGATGCGTCCCTCAAGGACCTAGATCTTATCTTCTTCGAGATCTGGAGACGTGTTGTTAAGGATAATGTTAGCATCCTGCTACATCAAACATTTTGTGTAATGAACCTCCACTGGCATGCGTGTGTGGTGATGCATATTTCTTACTATTTCACACATATTTCAGAGAGGTTACATGGATGCGTGAAGGAAGTCTATGAGATGGACAAGTTCCATGCACACAAATGGGTACTGGAAGCTGAACTGAACGAGGTTCCTGTCTTTGTGACAATGAGACGAATGGCAAGTTGCTTTCTTAATTAATTTGGGGCTGGTTGTAAGTTTATAGCCATTTCCTGTGAATATGCAACATATTGACAATGTCTAATTTCCTCCTTTTGCCATTCTAGATTCATTATATTGCTCGGATGCTTGGCATTTTTGCGAATGTAAGTAGGCTGCTGTACGGTTCACATGATGCATATGTAACTGGAGTAGGTTGTTAACTTTGGTATCATCTTTTTGGGTGATTTTAGACTGAAGATGATAAAGCTCGGGATTTGTTCCGGAGGGGACTTGATAAACTTAAAACAAAGAACATGGCGAACTATGCTGAAAACAAGATGGAGATCGCGAAGCGGTTGAATTTACACAAGAGATAAAATCTCCAGTATGTTAACTGTATATCCATTAACCAAGGTATGGTGCAGCTTATAGTTTAAATCAGTCATCATGGAGTGTTTTTTGTTCTCACAAGAATAACTGAGCCTATCCTATCTGACATGGGCGGAGCCAGGATACTATCTGTTCTCTCTCTCTCACAAACATATTTTCATTTCTCAGTTGATATTGTTCCTAGAGTAGAAAGCAGGAGTGAAGCTGCGTGAACAGAATGAAAATGAAGATATGCTGTATAAAGCACTCTCATGTGACACAAGCATTTCTCAGAATGGCCTCATTTGTTATGTCGTTCAGGTGGTTGTCCGAGGAGATTTCTTGTGATCACTAAAAAACTCGTTTCATCTTGATTGAGCAAGGTGGCCGAGCAGGCATGCTTTTTCACCTTGGAACCACTGCACGCCAGTTGTCCCGGTACAGGTGCTGGCTGCGTTACTGATGCCTCACGGGCAATTCAATTCATTCAGTTTTGCTCTAGCTCGCTGTTGCATCATATGTATCTCTTAGTTTTTTCAGCTCAACAGAGCTCCCCAGCATCCAGCCATCCAGGTACTTATTTACATATTATATAAGGATGCTGAGGACCTGGGTTGTAGTTCCATTATCCGGTCCTTTTAAGTAACAAATCCCTTTATCAAAAAAAGTTCCATTATCCGGTCCGTAACCAGTTGACAATGGATGTGAAACGACGATGCTGGGTCGTCATCAAATGATGGAGACGATACCTCATAAACCAAAACATGATCATGTGACAAGGGCAAGTTGGGTGCAAAGAAATGTTTTTGCCAATTCATGTTGCTGTGTAACTTACGAGGGGTTAACTCATCAAATCCTATGAGATTACGAGGGAGAGAACGTGGTAGAGCTGGTAGTTCTGTCTGCTGACAAACAAAAGCAGGATTTATCCAGGTTCAGGCCTCAGGAGAGTAACACACTACTTCCTGCTTGTCTGGTATTGATCTTGTGTGTATATGCGACCTACAATGGAGTCCTGCCGAGATGTCGATTTCTCTAGGGTTCTGGTGGTTTGAGTATTGCGTGTCCTGTATCGGCCGTCATCCTAGCCTTTATATAATAGGCTGGGTCTCGGTAGTTCTCAACCAACTCAGATTACATGTAAGAAAAGTCTAAACCGACTATGTCTATGCTTAATCTTGGAGGATACTCCATCTTCTTGGGCCTTCTGCTATGGGCTTCATGTAGGCTCTTGATAGTTGGGCCTTAGTCGATACGTGCACCAGATACCCTCATGGTAGTGTACCCGAGAGGTATCCAGATACCCTCATGGTAGTGTACCCGAGAGGTATATCCCTGTCAGTAGCCCCGAGTACTTGTTTGACTCGAAGAATCGGGCATGGACTCATTCATCAGTGCACGTCATATTCTTTATAACTGTGTTTTATAATTGGAATTCCTGTATGAATAGCACACGTTGGCTATGTCGAGTATTTCATCAACTACGGTTTTTACTTATGATAATCAAAGGATAATAACTTAGTAGGCCCGGTACACTCGACGGATCGGGACCGGTTAACTGCACATTCGGGCAAAACCTTACTAGTTTTCAATCAAACTCAAGTCCCAGGACTCGAATCTGGAACAGACTGGTCAGACTCAGCTCAGGCCGCGGAGGTCTTACTGAATCGTTCTGCAGTATAACTTTGAGATTGCCCAACGCGTCCGTCGGTATTTTTCATCATGTCTGCGGACACGGAAAGTTTTAAGGATTAACGTTGCTGGAACGGTCCTTAGCCCACAGCTCGAAAGTTTGGCGGGTCTTACCTTTGCACTGTGCATGCAGTATCCGAGGTATTTGCGGCGGACGCAACTCGGGAATTTATCGCGTATGATTTTGTATTACATTTTGCATATGAGCTGAGTCGAGTCTTTTGTCGACTGCTTCTTTGCCGTTATTCTATCGGGTGCGCGACAGCGCTCCCAATGGGAGTAGCCCCCGAGATTGTGCTTTATTGCTTGCAATGGAGGATAATCTCAAATCTGTTTATCCCGTACTTTTTCAGTCGAATTTTTTTTGATACGCTCCCGATGGGAGTAATATGTTTCAGTCGAAGAAACTATCGATTGCCTTTATGTCTTGTGCTACTCAGTCGAAGGACTGACTTTTGTCGTGAATGTTGAATGACTCGACCTGCCTACCAGGCATGTGATTTGATGTGACATCAGCAATGACGCATTTCTCGACTGCTATTTCTGACAAGCGGTGGCGTGCTTGGTATGGCTGATGGGACATGATATGCATGTGGGCCCAGTAGGCAGTGTTGACCGAGTGCGGCACCGTTTGGACTGGATTTGACCGTTCTGACGCAATTTTCACGGGACGTGATGATGGTTCCTAGATTCCCGTGTGTAGTGGACGGAGTGGCCGGCGACGGTTGCTCTCCGTGCTTGGCACGTGTACGGCAGGATATAGGTTCTGGTAGCACGATCTCACACCATCGGTGGTGATTGTTTTTGGCTTGTGGTAAATACGTAGAGCGGTATTGGCAAAAAATTTTACTTGCCATTTCTCTATGCGCCGTCCCTGTTTCATCTTCTTCCTCGCGCTCCTTTTCCATTGCTCTTGCGCCCAAGCTCTTTGCGCTCCACCAATCCATCCTTCACGATGAAGAAAGGAGCTGGCTCCAAGCGAGCTGCCGCGACTGCTGCTGCCGCGACTGACGCGGTTGCGGTGAAGGGGAAGAAGGTTGCGGCCAGCGCATCTGCATCCGCCGCCGGCCTGAAGAAAGGCGACGGGGACTGGGTGAAGTCTTCAATCAAGGAGACCCACCTCGACAAGCTCCGCGAGGATGGCCTGCTGCCTCCCGCGGATCAACTGTTCGTCCACGTGCCATCGCCCAAAGAGGTACTCCCCGAACCTCGTGGCAATGAGCGCGTGTGTTTTGCTGAGTTCTTGACCAGGGGGTTCGCATTCCCCATCCACGAGTTCGTGCGTGGGTTGATGTATGCCTATGGGGTGCAAATCCACGATTTCACTCCTAATGGCATACTGCACATTGCATGCTTTATGGTGTTGTGCGAATGCTTTCTGGGGGTTTCTCCTAGCTGGGCGTTATGGAAGTCCATCTTCCTCGTCGACCGAACAAGAGAGGCGGTCGCACCTATCCCCTGGGCGGCTGCGGGATCCAAGTGCGCAGCGACACGCGCTACTTCGCCCTGAAGCCAGTCGACTCGGCGCAAGGGTGGAGGAAAAAGTGGTTCTACGTCCGCGTCGACCAGAAAGGAATCCCCGCGTTCTCGACTACTAGTCCTTTCGCGAGGACCAACGCCTGGGACCATCAGCTCTCGGCTGAAGAAAAGGCGGAGGCAGCGCCTCTTTTGGCCAAGATTGGAGATTTGCTGGGCAGTGTCACCGGTGTGCATCTAATTGCCACCTTCGTGAAGATGCGAGTGTGGCCGATCCGCGCTCGAGCTCACCCCATGTGGCAGTATGAGGGTGTGCTCGACTCCAGTCAAATGAGTAAGGAGGAGCTATCGAAGAACGAATTGGTGACGTATGTGCGATCCATCACCAGCATCAAGGCAAGCGACCCATGCAACGTCGACTGCCCTGTCACTCCATATGGGACTGACAGGCTTTTTCCGGAGGTTAGTGCACCTTATGTATTGTTCTCATCTGGCACTGCCACTCGTTGCTTTTGCATCTCTAATTTTTTTGACTGTTATTTGTGATATGCAGGGCCACTCGACTGTGTCAACTCTTCCCTTCCAGAAGATGGCCCAACTCGTGAAGTTGAGCTGCAAGAGGTGGAAGCAAAGGGAGGGGACGAATCGCCTCTACCTTCGGCTACCACTTCTCCTATGGAAGAGATCAAAGAGGAAGAGGTAGAGGTGCAGACTGAGGATCCGCCGCGCTTGATCATGTGAGCGAGGGTTCCACTCGCAAGCGTCGTCGCGTGGCCAAAGGTTTGTCCTCTTCTGTGAGTTCACCCGCGAAGGAAGCGGATCTGAGGGATGATGGTGACTCAGGCACACCACCTCCTGCCAAGGCTGCTCCCCTGACCGTGTGCCCTTTGAGCTCAGCTCCTCCTCCCAAGTCAGGTGAGTTGCTGTTTTTTGGTGGCCCAAATTTTGACAACCTCGACAACGAGGAGGATGAAGAGCACAGTTTGTTCATGTGCTTTTTGTATGAAAGTTTTTGCTTTGTCATACTTTTGCTTATGTTGTTCTTTTTCTGTCACTTGCAGTGCTGAGACTGATCATCCAGCGACTCCTCCAGCTGAGAAGACCTCGACTCCGGATCACCGGATGTATCTCCTGCTACACCTGTTGACGTTCAACCAGTGGCCACGGCTACTGCCATTGAAATGGCCAAGGTTGCGAGTGCTGTGACACTAGAGGTCGGGACATCTGCCGCGAAGCCTGCGACTTGGATGGACCACGTAAGTGTCTTTTGTCGATTCTGCATAGCGCGACTGGTTTGTGTGTCACTTATGCTAGTTTCATTTGGTTGCAGCCTTTTTACCGCAACCTGGTGGATTCAGGCAAGGCTTACGTCCAGGTGGAACAGGAGAGGGACAGCCTGCGCACTGACCTGGAGCAACTCAGCCGTAAGCTTGACTTCTTTTGTACTCGAAATTCTTTTGCACTGATTTACATTGTTGATTTAGAATTATGTCTTGCCATTGAATTTAGGTGACAAGAAATCGGCTGAGTCCCGGGTGAAGGAGTTGGAAGAGGCACTTGCAGCCTAGTTCGCCGAGTCGGAGAAAGCTTCGGATGCCGCCAAGGACTTTGCCGCTGTGCGCGAGAGAGGATATGCTGAGCGACTGGCTGGCCTTGCTCAGGATGTGAGAGGTAAGTAAACTTCCCCTTGTTATTGATGTCTACGCACGCTTCTATTCTTGTAGACAGTGTTGGGCCTCTAAGTGCAGAGGTTTGTAGAACAGCAGCAAGTTTCGCTTAAGTGAATAACCCAAGGTATATCGAACTCAGGGAGGTAGAGGTCAAAGATATCCCTCTCAAGCAACCCTTCAATTTAGATACAAGAAGTCTCTTGTGTCCCCAACACACCTAATACACTTGTCAGATGTATAGGTGCACTAGTTCGACGAAGAGATATCAAAATACATGTGATATAAATAATAACAGGTGGTAATTGTAATCTGTAGTAAAAACGGCACCGAGCAAACATGCAGCAGAACTGAGAGTAAACGGTGTTTCAATGCTTGGAAATAAGGCCTAGGGATCATACTTTCACTAGTGGACACTCTCCACAATAGTAATATAACTGAACACATAAATACTTGCTCTTCACTATGCTACTCTAAACTATTCTCTCGTTGGATAGAAATACCAATCTACTGTGTAGGGCTATAATAGCACACCTTAAAGTCTGAGTAAACAAACACCACAATTTCATAGAACACCAAGACCATCGCGTAGGGGTACAAAAACACACCTTAAAGTCTGTATTCCACATCTAGGTCACCCACGCTGTCACTATGAGCATCCTAAAATAGTACACAAACACCACAATTTTATAGTGCCATCCAACACAAGAATATTCGTGATAAGTATCCCTCTAATCTTATTAATGGAGCCATACACGCCACCCACACTGTCACATTGGTATTGTGTTGTCACATGACATCCGAAGATTATAATGATAAAACCACTTGAGTGTAGCATAACTATAACAATGAAGGGGAAACATCTATAGTAATTCAACTAGATTACAGTGCTCATGATCACATAAAGATCACACCATGGGAGAGAGATAAACCACATAGCTACCAGTAGAGCCCTCAATCTCGATGAAGAACTACACCCTCCTCATCATGGGAGGCAGCAACGGCGATGAAGATGGCTCCGGGGGCACTTCGTCCCGGCAGGGTGCCAGAACAGAGACTTCTGTCCCTCGAATTAGGGTTTTGGATGGCGGCGGAGCTGGGAGTCGTATCTGGGAGAATTGACGTTTGTTTTTGGGTTTTCTCCGCGGAGGCAATAAATAGGCAAAGGGCGGCTACGGAAGGTTCTCGAGGTGGCCTCGCCAGGGGTGGGCGTGGGCCCACCTCTGGCCGCGCCCAGGGTTGGCGTGGGCCCCTCGTGGCTCTTCTCCGTCTCCCCTTCTGTCTTCTGGAGTCTTTTGGTGAAATAGGCACACACGTTGATTTTCGTCCAATTCCGAGAATATTTTGCGACTAGCTTTTCTGAAGGAGAAAAACGGCAGAAAACATTTCGGCATCTTGTTAATAGGTTAGTCCCAAAAAATGCATAAAAATGCTATGAAGTGTAAATAAAACATGTAGCAATTGGTATAATAACAGTATGGAACATCAACAATTATAGATACGTTTGAGACGTATCAAGCATCCCCAAGCTTAGTTCCTGGTCGTCCTCGAGTAGGTAAACGATAAAAAAACAATATAATTTTTGAAGTGACATGCTACCAACACAATCTTGATCAAATAATAGTGTAAAGCACATAAACTGAAAGAAGTGATCCAAGTCAATGGTCTATAGTTTGCTAACAAGTAAACAAGGAGTAAACAAACTGAACCATATAAGTAAAAACTTTCATGAATAGTACTTTGGAGACATTGAAGCTATAAGAATTTGCATAAGAGTTAGCTCACAAAGCAATAAGTTCAAAGCAAAAGTGTTTGACTAACACAAAGGAAGATTTAGTTTCAGCATTTGCTTCAAATTCAACATATTTAACTCATGGATATTTTCAAGGCAAAGCAATATAATAAGTCAAACATATCAGCATATAACAATTGTTGTACCAAACTTGACACTAGTGTTTGCTTGTGGAGATAGAAAGAAGTAGGAAAACTGACTCAACAATAAAGTAAAGAAAGGCTCTTCGCAGAGGGAAGCAGGGATTAAATCTTGTGCTAGAGCTTTTTAAGTTTTTGAAAGCATATAGAAAGTATAAAAATATTTTGAGAGGTGTATGCTAATGGTCAACGAATCAGTGATAGACAATACAGTATGACCCATGCCAACCAGACTTTACAAGGGCGGCTCCCATGAAGGACGTTATTTCTACCAGCGGGTAGATCATCCCTCGTTCTCTTTTGTTTACACACTTGTGAACATTGCTTGACAGATTTCTCAAGGGCAAAAAGATGTGAAGAGAATTTTTTGTTAAAGTTGTAATTAATTGGGACTGGGCACCCCGTTGCCAGCTCTGTTTGCGAAATTATTGGATAAGCGGATGTATATGCCACTAGTCCATGTGTAAAGTTTGATCAACAAGTGAAATAAAGACCATCTACCATTATTTAAGCAAACACAAACTGTCAACTGGTACAAGAAGAATTATAATTAAACATGTTTAAAGCATTATAAGACTCCACATTGTCTTCCTTGTTAACCAAAACCTTTTACTAGAAAATATCTAGACTTTTGAACTACCAATGATACAAATTAAAATAACTGCAAGCTTTACAGTAGTTCTTCATTAATGGCTCTTACTTACATGATGCACAAGTCTAAACATTACTTACTTGGTAACTCAAAACTATTGACGAGTATCAAATTACTCAAGACAATGATCTACAAGACTATGTAAGCATTTTTATACCACTACCACATGCATAGTATTTTCTGTTCCAATCAAACACCAATCAACTTATTTGAACAACTCTCCAAACAAATATAAGTGAAGCAAGATAGTACTTTCTTCAAAAGAAACTAATAGCTCTGACAAGACATATATGAAAACAAGAGCTAAAAGCTAAACAACGGTAGACAAGAATACTCAACAAATATGAGTGAAAAATAGGAGTATTCTAATGAAAAAGCGGAGCGTGTCTCTCTCCCAAACAAGAGTTGTGATCAAGCATTGTAATGACCAGAGGACAAAACATAAACAAACAGAAAGTAAAAGCATACAGACGCTCCAAGAACAGTACATATAATGTGAAGAAATAAAAATATAGTCTTACTAGAAATGACCTGATAGTTTGTTGATAAAAAAGGGATGCCCAAGACATCCCCAAGCTTAGATGCTCGAGTCTTCTTGAAATATTGGGAGATCCAAGGGAGCCTCCCCAAGCTTAAACTGTTTACTCTTCTTGATCTTATAATATCATCATCCTCTCTTAACACTTGAAAACTTCCTTCACATTAAAACTCAACATAATTCTCATTAGCAGGTTAGTGCATCAAAACAAATAATCTCACTTGGATCTGTAAAGACACAAATTCATAAGCAATCATTTTCAAATATTAGCTACTGTTATACTAGGCTTAAGTGATGCTCTTTCACCTTAAAAGAAACCACTCAACACTTGTAAGAGAGAGAATGCAAAACAAAGACAGAATCTGTCAAAACCAGAATAGTCCGTAAAGATGATTTTTTCCGAGGCACTTAAGTTGCTCAAATCGAAAAATGCTAGTCGTACGAAAGTTACGTACATATCTCAGGAACACGCACAAAACATTGCAGATCAAAACGATTTTTTCTGATTTTTCTACCGAAAGAAACGGTGACGTCCAGAAATCTGTTCCTGTGCAGTAATCCAAATATAGGTACCATCTTGTCATAAGAGACTTTTCTTGGCACAACAAAACAGCAAATAAAAGATACAAAGGAGTTGTTACAGAAGTAAACATGCTCTTTGACTCAATAAAACAGAATAACAGGAAGTAAAACAATGGGTTGCCTCCCATAAGCGCTTTTCTTTAATGCCTTTTAGCTAGACTAGAAGATTTTTAATGATGCTCACATAAGAATAGAAACATGAAGCAAAAGAGTGCATCAAGAAACAAATTCGAAATACACTTAAGTCTACCCCACTTTCTATGCATAGGAATCTTGTAAACAAATAAATCCATGGAGAACATAGTGACAAGCATAGGAAGGCAAAACAAGTGCAATTTCAAAACTTTCAACATAAAAAGAGGAGACTTAATATTATTGAGATATATGAAACCGTGTCTCCCTCTCTCTTAATGACCATTAGGTTTTAAAACAACCAACATATAAAAGCAACACAAGAGAAAGTTCAAAACTTGCATCATAAAGAGAGGAAATTTAATAACATGAAGATTTCTATAAACATATTTTCCTCTCTCAAAATAATTTTCAGTGGCATCATGAATAAAGTCAACAATATAGCTATCACATAAAACATTTTTGTCAAGATCCACATGCATAAAAGTATCATTACTCTCCACATAATCATAATAAATTTCATTAGGAATAGTGGGAGTAAAACTATCATAGCCATCATTGTTGTAATCATCATAAATTGCATGCATAGTATAATCATAATCAACTTTATCCTCAATAGTAGATGGACTGAAAATAGCATGTTCATGATTGTAAACATCATATATAGGAGGCATATCATAATCACAATAAACTTTATCCTCAATAGTAAGTGGAACTAGAATACCACAATCATTATAATCATCATATATTGGAGGCAAAGAATCATCAAAGAAAATATCCTCCTAAAAGCTTGGGGGACTAAAAATATCATATTCATCAAAACCAGCTTCCCCAAGTTTAGACTTTTCCAAAGAATTTATACTAATAACATTACCACTATCATGCAAACAAAGTTCCATAGGTTCTTTAATTTTCTCTTCAAACACATCATGTCCTAACTCAAGATAAATTTCATAGAGCTCTCTAATTTTGGTATTGTTTTTCATTAAGCCTAACTAGTGAAATAAAAACAAGAAACAAAAAGATATAACTGCAGGATCTAAAGAAGATACCTTCGAGCACTCACACGCCGGCAACAGTGCTAGAAAATAGGTTAGTAGCCAGAGGATGCGAGTACCGTTTACCTTACCTCCCCGGCAATGGCGCCAGAAAAGAGTTGATATCTACGCACGCTTCTATACTTGTAGACAGTGTTGGGCCTCCAAGTGTAGAGGTTTGTAGAACAGCATCAAGTTTCCCTTAAATGAATAACCCAAGGTATATCGAACCTAGGGAGGTAGAGGTCAAAGATATGCCTCTCAAGCAACCCTGCAATTAGGATACAAGAAGTCTCTTGTGTCCCCAACACACATAATACACTTGTTAGATGTATAGGTGCACTAGTTCGGCGAAGAGATATCAAAATACAAGTGATATAGATAATAACAGGTGGTAATTGTAATCTGTAGTAAAAATGGCAGCGAGCAAACATGCAGCAGAACTGAGAGTAAACGATGTTTCAATGCTTGGAAACAAGGCCTAGGGATCATACTTTCACTAGTGGACACTCTCCACAATCTTTACTATTAAATGGAGTTCAACGTACGTTCGTACCCCCTCCGTTTTCTGCCTCCGTTTTCTGCCGGTCCTCGATCGCCCTCTCTCGCAAAATCTGGGCTAGCCCAATAGAAAAACTAATCGGTTAGGGATCAACACTATTGTCAGGGCTTGAGGAGTTTTCCCCTCCTCTGGTTGCCCTCGTCGTCTCCTTCCGTACCCCAAGCCTCTAGGCCGCCGCCAACGACCAGCCACCAGTAACCTTGCCTCCTGCAAGGCCTAAGACGCCGCCCCAAATATTGCAGGGCTCGATATCCTACCGCACTCGCTCCAGTGGCGCCCTCAAGTGGACCGCCGAAGAGATCCTTGGTGCGCCGCTGGGAGATCTGGGATAGGCACCCCGACGAGGAGGAAGGCCGGGCTCCTAAGGAGTCAGATGGGAAGGTGTGTATGGATGAGCTGATCCACGCAGAGGAGGCACTGCTTGCGATTGGTGAGTCCTCCTGTTTCCACTCAAATCCATCCCCACTCCTCTCCAATCGTGGCGGCGACACTACGCCGTAGGTCGCCGGTGGCCAGACCTCCCTGTTCCCACCCCTCTCGCCCTCATCCTCCTCCGAGCGTAGGTCCGGCAGCGGCACCGGTCGCCTCTCGTCTCCAGCCGCTCCCAATCCCTCCTCTCACTCCAAGGGGCGGCATATCCTCTCTCTTCCTCTTCGATGCAATGCGACGCTGGCGACACAGGACGGCCGCGTCTCTCTCGCCCAGTCGCTCGGCGCTCGCACCTCCCAGTGCGCACTCCCACTCCCCACCCACACGACTTCTCCCGCTCGCCTGCCAGCTCCGCGATGGACTGTAGCTCTCACGACAAGGACGACAAACTACAGCTCCACATGGCCAGGATGACGACCCACTGCTACCCGCCCCGTCCCAGGTCGGAAAGTTCTGAATTCATAACCATGTTTGACTGATATTAGATGACTACAAATCTCCAGCAATGACCGGTGTTGTTCAGCAGGACCTGTCTTTATAAACTAATCAGTAAAACCTGTTGTCACATGATTCAGTGCCTCAATCAAGGAGGCATGCATATGATAGCGACAACAACAGTGTGAACATCTTCCTGACTTGGCTTCACCGTGCAGGTAGAGGCAAGCCGAATGGAGCGATTGGCGACAAGCTGTGATGAACGGGACAGTAAGAGGTCGAGATTCCCTTGGCCAGGTGTGGGCGCTATATCGCAAGACAGCACTATGGTTGATTGATTCGCTTGCTCAATTCTCTCTAATTTTAATCTCGCTTTAAAGTTGAAGGAGCATGTGTAATCACAAAGATTTTGTTTAATTCCGTTTTGTCTGTGTTGAATTGATGATGTCGATTGGTGCATGTGGAAGTAATAGAGCAAATTTGTTTTGGACTGCTTATGAGAGCGAAGTTGTTTTAAAAGAGGAAGCAATTAGTTCCAGATGTTATTCCTATACCACACTTGCTGATTTGCTCTTTTTTGCTATCTTATAGGGGCACACATGTTATCAGCTTCATGTGGTTTGTGGTGTGAATTAATCTGTAGCTGGTCCTCACAACAGTGAAGACTCCATCATGAAGCGACTAACTGAATTTGTTATGAATCTTCGATGTATCTCCTGAACTGCTTCTCCTCGAGCTTGAATTCAGAAGTTGGGGCCGGAAGGTGTGTTTTTAGTTTTTATTAGAAAGCCATTGCAGACTTGAAGTTATTTTGAAATTCATTACCGACGTGACATGTTGCATCCTGATGAACTGGCTGAGCATAACATGTTTCCATTTGTCAGCTTCATTCTCACATTTTTTTTCTACAGGTTGATGTTGGTGATGACCTTATATAGTTACACATCTTTTCTATGACATGGATATCTTTCTCAAGTTTCTAAATTACTGCGGTCAAATTGGCATTATATGCCTCATCGTTCATAGCATAATGCCATTAAATATCTACAAAGGTTTCATCGCAATGACAGGATTGTGCAAAACTAAGGTATTGTATGTTACTATATCTCTACTACAAGCACGTAAGAAGGTGTATCTTGTGATCCCACCCTTAGACGCACTTGTGCACCCATTCTCCAAACCAACTCAAATAATTTTGAACATTATTTTGAATATTGTTTGATTCTTTAGGTCGTGATTTAGTCATACATCCTATAAAAATTTAACTTCAGGAGAAAAAGAGTCATATTTCAGTGAATAGTAGATTTCTTATTACCATTTTAATTTATGATTTCATTAAAACACTTTGCATATTCACATCAACGTAAATGCAAATTTGATGTTTTTGGTATGCTATATTAATTTTCTCAATTATGTCCATTTCTTTTGAAATTTTCTATGACCGTTTCCACTGTACTTGAGGAGTGATGCATGGATGCACCCAAAACAGGTGCCAACTTGAGTACCTTGGAGGCCTCCAACATATGTTTTCGATGTCAAGGATGCCAGCCCTATATTCTGGTAGTTGTAAATCTTTTTTATCTAGCTGGTCGTATTAGTGCCTCAAATACTCACCCAGTCTTGTCATGATGGTTTTAGTTAGACGGTCTTCAGCAAGAGATGGAGATAATTGGCGAGCAGCTGGTAAAGATTAACTTGAAGGGTATCCTTATTATCATTTAATACCTAAGCTGTTGTAAGTGCATAGAAATTCTATTCTCCAAGTGTTAATATGTTAAATCTACTGTGTTGAATGCTTTGTCTTCCTCTGGTAGTATTGGAAGCAAGGGTAATAGTAATGTGTGTCTACTTTCAGACTTAACACAGAGATATGGGGAAGTATTTTAGGGCAACTGCTAGATGTGCTTAAAGCATTGAGATAGGAGGAGGTGAGCGACAGAAAGACAGTGACTAAACGAGAGAAGTGTATTTGACCATGTAGCTCCTACACTGAATAAAACTGCTTCAGTTCCAATGTACATTATCATGTTTTGATGTTATTTTTGTATTTTATTAATGGACAAATATTTTATGGTCTAGGAAAGTTTTGTTTATCTCTCTAGCAATAAAGTACAGAACGATAAAGCCAAGTGTGCATGATTTTTTACGTTATCAGTTGAAATTTGAAATGTGCTTTCCATCAATACCCATAACGTAGAGTGGAGAGACATAGAGTATATCGAGAGTAGGACTGGACACCAGCAAGATGTATAAAATTCGTTTCATAGCTTGCTAGCTTGCTTTCTATCTGTGTATGTATAATTTGTTTCATACTATATAACAAGTATTATGGTGCTAGAAAAGATACCAACGCCATGTTTTTTCCTCGCTCCATAACAATATACATTATGTAAACTTAGTAAATTGACACAAATATGAAGTCACACATCTCCTAACAAAACTAAAATATCATAAATATGACTTGCATATTGAAAATACGAAAAAAATGTTATCACGGTCAGAGAGAGGGAGAAAGTTGATAGCGCCGCCTCCTAATGTGCTTGCCCTGTAGCAACGCACGGGCATTAAACTAGTAGTAATATAACTGAACACATAAATACTTCCTCTTCACTATGCTACTCTAAACTATTCTCTCGTTGGATAGAAATACCAATCTACTGCGTAGGCTATAATAGCACACCTTAAAGTCTGAGTAAACAAACACCACAATTTCATAGAACACCAAACCATCGCGTAGGGGTACAAAAGCACACATTAAAGTATGTATTCCACATCTAGGTCACCCTACGCTATCACTACGAGCATCCTAAAATAGTACACAAACACCACAATTTTATAGTGCCATCCAACACAAGAATATTCATGATAAGTATCCCTCTAATCTTATTAATGGAGCCATACACGCCATCCACACTGTCACCTTGGTATTGTGTTGTCACATGACATCCGAAGATTATAATGATAAAACCACTTGAGTGTAGCATAACTATAACAATGAAGGGGAAACATCTATAGTAATTCAACTAGATTAGAGTGCTCATGATCACATAAAGATCACACCATGGAGAGAGAGATAAACCACATAGCTACCAGTAGAGCCCTCAGCCTCGATGAAGAACTACTTCCTCCTCATAATGGGAGGCAGCAACGGCGATGAAGATGGCTCCGGGGGCACTTCCCTGTCCCGGCAGGGTGCCAGAACAGAGACTTCTGTCCCCCGAATTAGGGTTTTGGATGGCGGCGGAGCTGGAAGTCGTATCTGGGAGAATCGTCGTTTGTTTTAGGGTTTTCTCCGCGGAGGCAATAAATAGGCGAAAGGGCGGCTCCGGAAGATTCTCGAGGTGGCCTCGCCAGGGGTGGGCGTGGGCCCACCTCTGGCCGCGCCCAGGGTTGGCATGGGCCCCTCGTGGCTCTTCTCCGTCTCCCCTTCTGGCTTCTGAAGTCTTCCGGTGAAATAGGCACACACGTTGATTTTCGTCCAATTCCGAGAATGTTTTGCGACTAGCTTTTCTGAAGGAGAAAAACAGCAGAAAACAGGAACTGACACTTCGGCATCTTGTTAATAGATTAGTCCCAGAAAATGCATAAAAATACTATAAAGTGTAAATAAAACATGTAGCAATTGGTATAATAACAGCATGGAACATCAAAAATTATAGATACGTTTGAGACGTATTATTATGCTTTCGAGTAACCGCTGAGTGCTGTGTAGTAATTTCTGCTCTTTGTTGAAGGAATCGTTGGTGCGCCAGCACCTGCGGACGTGGTCAGTGAAGAATTGTCACTCGACCATTTTATAGGGGACCTTGGCGCCATGTTCGTCCATGCGAAGGACGCTCTGGCCAAGTCCACCAGCACCCTCGGCGTTGTGTACAAGAACATGCTGCCACTTGGTGAGCTGCCGTCGACTGTCGATGGATTCGCCAATGTTCTCGGCCCAGGGACTTCGACCATGGCAAGTTTTGCTCACGCCCTTACGGTACGCGGCTCGGAGTCTACCCTCAAGCTCATATTAGGTCATGGGATAGAGGGTAACTTCGAGGCGGCTATGTCTGAGTTCCCTCGGAAGCCGAACGGGAAGCTGGTGTCTCTGAAACATGTTAGTGAGCCAGCCTCTCGACTGGCTAACATATTCATGGCCACTATGGAGTGCCGGGCAGCAGAGATCGCCACTCGCGAGAGTAGGGCTAGGTCGGAGTCTATGTCGTAAATATAGGGCAGCCGAACCTTTATTTATGCCCTGTAATTATACCTTATGATCACGCGAGTATGCGTGTACTTTTGCTACACTTTGTATGGATGTCATCTTTAATGCCTTTTGCGTTTTCACCTGAAAGGCTATGTGTTGTAACTCACCTGAATTATGTGCTTGGTTTCTCATTTCTGACTTGAGATTTTTGTGATGCTTTGAACAACCACGGGAACCCGCTACTTCAGTTGGTTCCTCGCGACCTCGTGCTTTCACCCGATCTCGAGCTCAAGTGGTAAATGATACCAAAGTGATGGGTTACATGAGAACTCGAATCGGGAAACTGGAGCAAGAATTAAAGAGTGTTCAGAGCGAGCTGGATATGTTGAAAATGAGACCAGCTCCGACCACTCAACGAGAGGATTATGTGCTTGGCGAGATGGATCTTGTGAACAGGCAACTCGAGTGTGAGTACAGTCCTTGCTATGATTTCTGATGTTTGCTTTCGCTCTCTGCTGACCCGACTTATATTTTGCAGGTTTTGTTCTTGACTTCATGGCGGAGCAAGCTCGCATTGAGGAGCGTTTGGACAATGCGACTGACACCCCGTCAACTGGTCGTCAGCATTTTTGGCTTGATAGGTTTCGAGCGCGCACACTCGCCACCTTGAAGGATCGTGCGTGGCGAAGCTCTCAACTACTCGAGTTATGCAGGGCGGCTTTCATTCGCATCAATCAGACCCTTTTTCCAACGGGACCGCAACCACAAGGGATTCATGCTTTGTCGGATCTTTTCCGTCAGGCGGGTCCTATCCGGGAGCTGCTCACTCAAAAGCTTGTGGTTGGAGCTAACGCGGTGATGGCGTAGGTGCGGAGTCAGCGTCCCAACTTGGTGTTGCCGCCACCCGCCGTTGGAGTGACTTTGTCTCAGGAAGACCTTGATGGCACCGTTGTGTCTGCATGGATGCTGGTCGAGCGAAACCACGACCAACTCTTTGGTCCTGTGCTGCCCATCAAGGACGAGCCTGAAGACTAAAGGTTTTTTATGTATAAACTTGTAGAGGGGATAGCCCCCGAGTGTAAATTTGCCACTTGTATATAATATGAATTGTTTACTTTGTATTTCCGCAGCCCCCGAGTCTATCGAGTGGGGTTGAGAAGTTTTGCGTTCTTGTTTGAACTTTTGTGACCCAGCCCCCGAGTATTCGAGTGCGGCTGAGGTATTATTTTTGAGGGAGCGATAGTTCGTGTTTATGATGGCGCAGCCCCCGAGTGTTTCGGGGTGCGGCCAAGGTATGTACTAATAAGTTATGCGAATTGTAAATAGAGAGATAGGAGGAACATTTATTATATTCCACTTTTGAAAGTTAAGCTGCATGCCGCCTCATTAAAAACCTTCCAGCCCCCCGTAGGTACCCTGGTAAGGAAAAGAGCGCGTCTGAAACCTGCAGCCATCCGACATATCGCCTATTATATTGTATGACTGAGCAACCTAAGCATAGAAACGGCGCAACTGTGCAACGTTCCAAGGATTGTGCGAAAGTTCGCCTGTCTTCGCGTGCTTCAGTCTGTACGCGCCACCGCCAATGACTTCGGTGACGATAAAGGGTCCCTCCCATGGGGAGGCGAGTTTGTGCACCTTCTTTTGCTTCAGTCGAAGTACCAGGTCGCCAACCTCGAAGGACCTGGTGCGCAGTCGACGGCTGTGGTAGTTGTGGAGATCCTACTGATAGACAGCTATGCGAGCCAAGACCGTGTCACGTGCTTCTTCTAGCAAGTCGACTGCGTCTTCGAGTGCTTCTTCTGCGTCGTCTTCGTTGTACGCCGCCACCCTGGGTGCATCGTACTTCACATCAGATGGAAGTAGGGTGAAAACGGTACGGATTATTTCCGACCGACCGACCGACCGGAGCCTCACGGAAGGAAAATACGGATACGGTCGGATAGTTGCCAGATACGGTCACGGATACGGATAGTAACTAACGGATACGGAAAAGGATGTGGTTTTACTAATATCCGCCCGTATTCAAAGATATACCATATTTCACGGTTATATCCGACAAATATCCGGCGTAATATCCGACAAGTAATACCTCGAACCTGAGTTGTTGGGCAAGATAAAACTTATGTACTTACACAACTCTTGAAAAGTCTTTGCTCAAGTCACTAGCATATTTGTGAATCATATTTTTGGGAGGCACCCTTAGGTCATGCAAGGGCAAAATTAAGTAGCCACTTGGAAATGGAAATATGAGTATGAAAACATTATCTATCTTAGTATATCACAATACATAGAGTTAATTTGGAGTAAGTTAGTTCATAATATCTGCTATATACCAGTCCTATTTTCAATGCGACATCCGACGAAATGTTTATTCGCAACCGAACCATATTCGTTCCGTATTCGATCCATATTCGTAACCGACAAGATCCGATTCCATATTCGTATCCGCACGCTATCCGCTCCGACTCCGTATCCGGAAAAAATATGGTCACGGACATGGTTTCACTACTATTCGACCGTATCCGCTCCGTTTTCACCCCTAGATGGAAGGATTGCTTCTGGCCGTAGACCATGAAAAATGGTGTGAATTGCGTGGAGGTGTTAGGAGTTGTGCGTAGGCTCCATAGTACCGACGGAAGTTATTCAACCCAAGCACCCGCAGCTCTTTTGAGTGGCACCAGGAGACGTTTCTTGATTCCGCTGCACACGAGTCCATTGGCTTTTTTGACTTGGCCATTGGACTGCGGGTGTGCCACAGATGCATAGTTGAGCGTGATGTTTTGCTCTTTGCAGAAGGAACGAAATTCTTCAGCTGTGAAGTTTGTACCGTTGTCAGTTATGATGCTGCTTGGGACGCAGAAGCGGTACATGATCGTCTTTATGAAATTGACTGCTGTAGTGGCAGTCGAACTTGTGATAGGGACTGCTTCGATCCACTTTGTGAACTTGTCGACTGCCACTAGAAGGTGAGTATGTCCTCCATGGGAGGATTTTTTGAGTGGCCCAACCATATCGAGCCCCCATCGGGCGAAAGGCCAGGCCAATGGTATTGTCTTCAACGCTGATGCAGGTGCGTGTGGCTTTGTGGCGAATTTTTGACAGCCGATGCACCTTTTGACTATATCTTCCGCATCCTTGAGTGCTGTTGGCCAGTAAACACCTGCTCGAAAGGCTTTGGCTATGAGTGATCGACTGCTGGCATGATGCCCGCAGGTACCTGCATGAATATCTCAAAGTATGGCTTGGCCATCTTCGAATGCTATGCATCATTGGAACATACCTGATACGCTGCGCTTGTATAGCTCGCCGTTGATGACGGTGTATGCTTTAGATCGTCGAGTGACGCGTCGTGACTCTGTTATGTCTTTAGGTACCTCGTTGCGAAGTATGTATGCTAGAAAAGGTTGAGTCCAATTTGGCTCAATGAGGAGTACTTCGACTGGGGGTTCTCTGTGCTGGGTGCTTTGCTATTGGCTGGTGTGGTTGATGTAGGAGGCGTCCGTTTTTCCTTGATGGATCTGTGCTCAATGCGCTTGAGGAAGACACCAGGTGGAACTTATGCCTTGGTCGAGCCTAGGTTGGCTAGCATGTCTGCTTCTTCGTTGCTTTCTCTCCCTATGTGCCGCAACTCGCAGCCCTCGAAGCTGCCCTCCATTATGTTGTA
The DNA here is from genome assembly GCA_947311845.1 of Poa pratensis. NCBI lineage: Eukaryota > Viridiplantae > Streptophyta > Magnoliopsida > Poales > Poaceae > Poa > Poa pratensis. The sequence continues at coordinate 31,578,442 of CAMZMU010000095.1, forward strand.
CAAGTCTCAATAGGCGATCATGTTGTCTGCTATGGCGTCGCAGTCCTTCATTGTTTCCTGCAGCACTAGATTCGAGTCACCGTAGATCATTAGACGAGTGCACCCGAGAGCTTTGGCCATCCGCATGCCGTGGATCAAGGATTCATACTCGGCCTCGTTGTTGGATGGTAACTCGAATCCCAGTTGCAGGACATAGCGAAGCTTGTCGCCTTTTGGTGATATGAGTATGACACCTGCGCCTGCGCCTTTGTTTTTCTTGGACCCGTCGAAGTACATAGTCCATGAGTTGGACACATCTGGAGCTCCTGGCAACTGAGCTTCGATCCACTCGGTATTGTAGTCGGGTAAGACTTGTGCTTTGATGGCCTTCGGGTGATCATACCTGATGTCCCTAGGTCCCAGCTCGATGAGCCATTTTGCGACTCGCCCAGTTGCGTTGGGGTTTGTGAGGATGTCCCCGATCCCTGAGTTGCTAATTACAGTGATCGGGTGCTCTGTGAAGTAGTGCGTCAGCTTTCGTGAGGACATGAACACGGCGTAGGCTAGCTTTTGATAGTGCGGGTACCGCTGTTTTGATATGGAGAGGACCTCACTTAAGTAGTAGACTGGGCGTTGTATGCTTTGAGCGTGTCCCTCTTCCATGGTTCGACCACCAGTACGGTACTCACCACCCTGTTAGTTGCAGAGATGTATAGGTATAGTGGTTCTCGTTCCCTAGGAGCGACGAGGACTGGAGGGCTTGTGAGGACTCGCTTGAGATCCGTGAAAGCTCCTTCGGCTTCTGGCGTCCACTCAAATTTGTCTGATTTCTTCATCAGTTGATAGAACGGAAGTGCTTTTTCGCCTAGCTTGCTAATAAAGCGACTGAGCGCCGCTACTCGACCCGCTAATTTTTGCACGTCATGAAGCTTGGAAGGCCTTTGGATTGTCAAGATGGCATGTATTTTCTTCTGGTCTGCTTCGATTCTATGGGCCGAGACTAGATACCCCAGGAGTTGCCCGACTGGCACATCAAACGTGCACTTCTTGGGATTGAGCTTGATTTGGAAGCGCTTGAGGTTGGCGAACGTCTCCCGCAGGTCGTCGAGTAGAGTGTTTTCTTCCCTTGTTGTGATGACGATGTCGTCCACATATACTTGGACGTTTCGCCCGATTTGCTTCTTGAGGCAATCTTGCATCATGCGCTGATATGTTGCACCCGCGTTATTGAGCCCAAAGGCATGGTTGTGTAGCAGTAGACCCCGAGTGGGGTTATGAACGCCGTTTTCTCTTCGTCTTCTTCCTTCATCCTTATCTGGTGGTAACCCGAGTAAGCATCCAGGAAGGATAGGTGAGCGCACCCGGCGGTGGAGTCGACGATCTGGTCGATTCGAGGCAGCGGGAAGTGATCATTTGGACAACATTTGTTGAGGGCTGTGAAGTCCACGCACATCCGAACGATATCTGTATGCTTCTTTTCTACGAGTACATGGTTGGCCACCCATTGTGACTTCTTGATCTCTCTGGTGAATCCTGTCGCGAGTAGTCTATCAACTTCGGCTTCGACGGCGGTTCTTTTTGGGCCAGAGACACGGCGCATTATTTGTATGACTGGCTTTGCATCTGAAAACAGTTGGAGAGAGTGCTCGACGAATTCCTTGGGAATACCTGGCATGTCGGCTGGACACCACGCAAATATTTCCTAGTTCTCACAGAGGAATTCGACGAGCGTGCTTTCCTATGCGATAGGCAGACTCGATGATACATTGACTGTCTTGGACGGGTCGGTCGGGTGTACCTGATGTGATCTTGTGTCATTTGTTGCGTTGAACGCTCTGTCGATTGCCAACTTTTTATGCTCCTGCATGAGTGTGCGATCGTTGGAGATCGCTAAATCTGCGAGTGTCTCCTCCATGCCGAATATCTCGGAGATTTTGCTGAACTCGCGGTCGCAAGCATCTGACCTTTGAAAGTTTCCATTGATAGTGATGAATCCCTTTGGTACTGGCATCTTTAACTTGAGTTATGCATAGTGTGGCACTGCCATGAACCGAGCAAAAGTTGGCCGTCCAAGTATGGCGTGGTATTGTGACTTCCAGTCGACGACCTCGAACTCAATTGACTCTGTCCTGAAGTGGTTTTTGTCCCCGAACGTGACATCGAGTTGTATCGTGCCTTCTGGGCTGACTGCTTTGCCGGGGACGATACCGTGGAAGGTGTTTGTGGACTTTGGCAGGTTTTCGACTAACCAGTTCATTTTGCGGAGTGTATCTGCGAAGATGATGTTTATGCCACTGCCCCCATCCATGAAGACCTTAGACATGGCGTAACCTCCAATTTGAGCGTCAAGTACCAGAGCGGCATGCCTGGTCGAACTACAGCTGGTGGGTGGTCCGCCCGACTGAAGTTGATTGCCGTCTCAGATCCCTTCAAGAATTCAGGAACAGCAGGGGGTGTCATGACTGCCATGTTCACCTGTTGAGTGAGTAGTTTTTGCTGCCTGTTGGAAGGACGACCTTTCTGAATCATGTACATCTGCCCTTGAGGCGGAGGGTACTGAGCTTCTTCTACCCGAGGTACGGGTTGTATGGCACCCACAATATGTCCGCCTGCGGCAGGCTGTGGTGGTGGTTGCGGTGCCATTAGAGCAGGTACTGTGTTTGGTTGTGGCGCAGATGTGGGTGCGGGTGCGGCTGCTGCCTTTCTGAGTTGCATGTAGTCAGATGCTAATTTGTCGAATTCTCTGCAGTTTCTCAACGAGTGATTGGAGCGCAATTTTCCGTCGTCCCGCTTGTACAGGTGGAATCTTCAATGGTCATCCATTTTGTCATCGAATGAGCGCTCGTTTTGTGCGTCAGAACTCGATTTCCGCCACTCTTTCTTCTTGTAGCTGTCACTTTGTTGGTCGCGGTCTCGACTGTCCCGATGATCATCTGACCTCCGGTCGCTCCTGTCTTGGTCGTCACGGGGTTGTGAGAACCCGGCCGCCATGAACTCGTGTCTGTCGTCGTCGTAATGACGTTTGGAACTCTTGCGCCTCCGGTCATCTCTATATGAGTCCCTACGGTTTCGACTGCCGCTGTCGTGGTTGTCACATGGGGAAGAGGCGCGGGTTGTTCGCACCAAGTCTTCTCCATCTGCCCACTCAGTCGCGATTTTTATGAGGTTAGCCACGGAGGTTGGCTTTTGTCGACCAAGTGCTTCTTTTAAATCTCGCCTGGCAAGACCCATGATGAAGGCATCCATGGCCATATCTTCTGATATTGCCCCGACTGAGTTGCGTATCTCAGTCGATCGCCGTATGTATGATCTCAACGTTTCGTCTGAGCGTTGAGTGCAGGCTCTCAGTTCTTCGAATGTTTTCGGTCGATCGCACAGAGGTTCGGAGTTCTTGATGAAGTCTCTGCGGAAGTGATCCCACGAGTCGTATGACGATGGAGGTAGCGCCTTGAGCCAGTCGCGGGCTGTGCTTTTAAGCATGAGTCGTATGTATTGCATTGATGTGGTATTCGTGCCTCGTTGGCACGAGATAGCGTGTTGTAGTCTTCTAGCCATCCTGAAGGTTCCTGTCGACCTGTGTACTTGGGTTGTTCAGATGTTAGCTTAAACCCTTTGGGCATCCGTGTCTCGCGGACGCGTCGAGTGAAGCACAAGGCTCCGCATGGCTCGGGCTCCCGATCAGAATATGAGTCACTGCTGTAGGATCTGTGTGATCTGCTTCTGCTGGACCTGTGTCGGCGTGAGCCACTCCTTGTTTCCTCCGAGTGGTGGCTGCGACCACTACGATCATGTGCTGCGTGGCGCGAGCAGACTATGTCGTGATCTCGACTCCCTCCTGGAGTTTTTGGATGTGGGTGTAGGCCTTCGCCGCTAGGGCCAGTGATTTGATCTGTTGGTGATGTAGTCTTGCATTGGGGTCATCCGTCAGAGGCCTTATTGATTGTAGGTAAGCACCCACAGAGAAGAGAGCACCCGCAGCTGTCTTGGGTACTGGTACTCCTTCTTCGCCGTGTGTCATGAATGACAAGCCTAGGTTACGAGTAAGCGCTTGCCTCTCATCTTCTGGGAGGTGTGCCAGCCTCGATGTGGGTCTTGGGTCCGCCCGCCCTGTGGAGCTTAGGGACAGTTGTCTTCTTCATGCACTCGATAAGCTGGCTTGCTTTTTACGCTCCTCGAGTGTTGCTCTGCTCTGCTACAGTCGAAGTGATTTCTGCCAGTTGAAGTACTGGAAAGTCAACATCTCTTCTCGAGTTGCGTCTGCTGGCATCATTATGCACTCCTTAATGATTTTATCTGCTTTTGCTGCCATATCAGCAGTGATTGTCAGAGTTGTGACCCCATCCGGCATAGTTACCGTGCATGGGAATTCTGTAGGCCTGCGGCAGGCTGCAGCTTCAGATGATTCTACGGTGATGGCAGCGTAAACCTGATGGGGAATGACCCGCTGGTATGTGTATGTGCTGTAGATTCCTGTCATGGACTCAACGTCTTGATCAAGGATCATGTCGGAGTCAGTATGCCAGTCGAATGGTCCATATGGAGGGAGCTCGCTATCGAGGCGTTCATCGCCTATGCTCATCTCGGTGTCCGCAAAACCGTTATGGATCTCGGAGTCGAGGTTGTTGTTGGTGCAGATCTCAGAGTCGACGTTGCTGTCGTTATGAATTTCGTCGAAGTCGCTGAGGGAGATCCTGTAGTCGAAGTTTTCATCGAGTGGGAGAACAAGCTCGAGATCATTTTTGCGGTATGCTGATTCAACTTCCTCACCTTGGAGTTCTTTTGCCATCCACTCGTTGATCTCTCGAGTTGACATGGTTGTTGCAGATGAGCAGGCTTCGAGAATCGACAATGGGACAGACGCAGTTGATGGAGACGCAGTCGATGGAGCCTCGGGTGCGGCGGTCGCGAGTTGGCGTGGATCTATCAAGTCCTGCGTACCAAGCTTGTTTACGAAAAAATTGAACGATCCAACTGTTAAATCCAAACCTGACTCGAGACTAGCGAACGTCTCTTGGAATTCTGGCGAGTGTGGTTCAAAGTGCATCAGAGGAGCCGATGCGCTTTTTGCTGGTGAAGTTGGCAGGCTGCCGTTTATCGAGTGAATCGGCGAGTTGTGGTTTGTCGATGCGGCCGACGAGTTGCCGTTTGTAGATGCGATCGGCGAGTTGCCGTTTTCCGATGGAACCGGCGAAACCGTGAGTCCAGCACTATTCTTTCCTACAGACGGCGCCAATTGACGAGGGGTTAACTCATCAAAGACCTAGGGTTGAGATTACGAGGGAGAGAACGTGGTAGAACTGGTAGTTCCGTCGGCTGACAAGCAAAAGCAGGGATTTACCCAGATTCAGGCCTCCGGAGAGTAACACCCTGCTTCCTGCTTGTCTGGTATTGATCTTGTGTGTATATGCGAGCTACAATGGAGTCCCGGCGAGATGTCGATCTCGCTAGGGTTCTGGTGGTTCGAGTATTGCGTGTCCTGTCTCAGCTGCCCTCCCAGCCTTTATATAATAGGCTGGGTCTCAGGAGTTCGCAACCGACTCAGATTACATGTAAGTAAAGTCTAAACCGACTATGTCTATGCCTAATCTTGGAGGATACTCCATATTCTTGGGCCTTCTGCTATGGGATTCACGTAGGCACTTGATAGTTGGGTCTTAGTCGTTACGTGCACCAGGTACTCTCATGGTATGGTACCCGAGAGGTATATCCCTGTCAGCAACACTTGTGAAATATCTAACACACGTCTCCTATTTATAGCTGGACCTGGCTATGAGTAGTTGAAGTGTTCAAGCTGTTATATTATTATTGTTGTTTTTTTTGCATTTGAAATTGGGCAATTCTGATGCTTGTAATTTATCTACAACATTCAAGTCTATTTATTTATTTATTTGGACCAGCACACTCAAAAAGCAAAAGGTAGCCCGGGCTACATGTAGCCTCTTATTTTTTTTGAAAACTGCATTTTAAAGTTTCAAAAAATTCTAAAAAAAATTCTGGATGTTAATAATAATGTATTTTACCAACATGCAGATTTTCAATTCGTAAAATATTGTATTTTGAGCCACACAAAAAAGACAAATCTATGGATGTGAATATGCATATTTCAATTTTGCAACAAAATTTATATTTTGTATAGTTGATTTTTTGCATGTTCGTGGGATACACCATTGGCTACATCCAAATTTTTCAGTTATTTTTTAAAGCCAGATATATATATATTTTTTTAGAAAACACCGAACGGAGCTCAGGAGGCAAAGCCACTTTTCGGACTAATAGCTTTTATTTGCGCATATTTTTTTTTGTTGAGAACCATTAAATATATGATACTTCTAAGTAATCAATTTTGATACATTTGAGAGTACCGCTTCCCATCAAAGTTTATAGTTTTCATGATTTATTATTATTATATTTTATCCAAAGAGCAAAAATATTTTTGATAAATTTGGAAATTTGAAAATCTCAAGCACCTCTTAGGCTCAAATTCTTTGCCTGCGAAGAATAGATGCTGGATAGCGGATAGATTGAGAGAGAGGGCTGCAACACCCACCGCAGTGCCCTCTATGCGACCAGGAGGAGGAAACCATTGAACACCTTCTCATCAGGTGTGTGGTGGCTAGGGAGGTGTGGCATAGAGTGCTTGAGGAGTGGCATATGCCCGAGTGGATGCCGAACCCAGATGACAGACTCGTCGAGTGGTGGACGGCCAGGCCAACTATGGAGAGCTGGCTGCGTAATACATGGTTAGTTCCATCCGTGTCATGTGGTGTATTTGGATGCACTGAAGCGACGTCGTTTTCAATGGAGCGACCACCTCAGCAATGGCAATGGTGGCAAAGATTTGAGAGGAAGCAGAGCAGTGAAAGAGAGCGAGCCTCCTGCAAGGTGAACACTTCAGGATGATGGCCATTGGGCCAAAGCGGCAACACGGAGGTGAGTAGTTGTCGTAGGAGTAGTCGAGGGTCGATCTATCAACTGCGTAGCTGAGAGCATGGTTTTTTTGTTTTGTTTGGGTTGACCAATGTTGTAAAAGCCTACGGGCTTGTGCAAGCCGTCTGGCCACTTCTATCTATGAAAATGATACGCGCCTGTCCATGATGTATTCTTGGAAGACATGTACTAACATGTGCACTTTTCTTGGTCGAGCCAAAAATAGTTTTGTTTGTGCATATAATTTTTCTTTATGCTGAGAATCATTGAATATATGGTACTTCTAAGAGAACATATCTAGTGCTCTGATACATTTGAGGCTAACGTTATTCATTGTTGATTTTGTCATTTTCATAACTCCTAAACATTTTGTGTTTCAATTTGCCAAACGTAAAGAACACCCCATATAAACGACACTTCAAGTCGCCCGACTTGCACTTGCAGACATCTTGTGGTTCTATGTGGCCGAATTTATGGAAGATGAAGTAGTGGTGCTATGTTAGCCCAAAAATGGTGGAAGTTCAAGTTGGCGCCGCTGATCGGTCCTGAAACACTTGCACCCTACTCATTCTGTACGCACCTCAAATCCCGGTTGCCTCCCAAGCCTATGATGGATCTTGGAGAGATCAAAGTGTGAGGTTAACATGGGTAGGAGGCTACGATGAGTTATGGAGGATATAAGTCGGTTGTAGGTAGTTCCTTCTTATTTGCCGTTTATTTATAGATTCGCTAGCTGCATCCTATGGACATGAATTACTGGCTCCTATTTATCCATGTCAGGACTCACGAGATATGTACTTACATGTTTATTTATAGATTCGCTAGCTGCATCCTATGGACATGAATTACTGGCTCCTATTTATCCATGTCAGGACTCACGAGATATGTACTTACATGTGCACCTTTCTTGGTGGAGCGACAAACATGAGAGGAGATTTTGTGCTCCCGAGTTGCAGTAAATTTTTTTTTTGAAAAACTATAAGTTTCAATTTTTTTTTGAAAAAACCCCGGGTGTAGCTAATAGTGTATTCCACAAAATTACAAAAATCAACTTTGAATACTTTTTATTCCGTGCTACACAAAAATTACAAAGTGTGGATCTGAATATGCATATTTTCAAACCTCTAAATTTATCAAAAATATTCCATTTTGGTATAGCTCATATACAAAGGATTGAAGTTGATTTTTTGCACGTGCGTGATACACCATTGCCTACATCCGATTTCTTCAGCCAAAGCCACTTTCTGGACAAATAGCTTTTATTTGTGCATATAATTTTTGCTGAGAACCATTGAATATATGGTACTTCGCTGTGGTGTTACATGTGTTATGTTGTTTGTATCTTCTCCCATCAATCAAAGTTTAGAGTTTTCAGATTTATTCTATTTTCTCGGAAGAGCAAAAATATTTTGGTTATACAATTTTAATTGAGGAAACGAGGGCCAGTCTAGTTTGAGTCTAGGGTTTCACGCCGCAGCCATCGTCGCCTCCCTCCGCCGTTTACGTCCGTCGCCGCCGGCCACTTCTACCGAGATTCTACGCGAGCAGATCGACCTCGCACCCCCCCCCCCCCTCCTCCCCCCCGGCTCGCCGCTGTCCAGATCTTCTTCGGCCTGCAGCTAACCTCCGCCGAGGTCGACCACACCCTCCAGCACGCCACCGACTACCTTCCGGATAACCTTCGTTCGATGGGGATGCTGCACGAGAAGCCCTTTAACTGTGGTCCACTCGACGATGATGTAGATGGAACGAGCATGGCGCGCAAGAGGCGCCGCCAATCACCGTCTTCCGATGCTCCTACTGCCACTGCCCAGGGCCATCAAGCCCCGATTTCTTATGCCAAGGATCACCAGGGCCCGATTATAGACATGGCCATCGTCCAAGCACAAGACAATGCGCTGGAATCGGGAGAAGAGGTTGAAACCAGTGAGCTTTTTGGGCCGGAAGTGATTCTCAGCGAGGAAGGCCAAGCCGGTTTTGTTAAACTGTTGCCTCCCGATAATCCTCCTCGCATGAGCATGACGGAGATGAGTTGGGAGGACAACTACGAGCAACTAGAGCGCCATGGGCGCCTTCGTATCGCTTATTACAAGGTATGACCTACCTATCAACTGTGTGCGAGTCAATCAATCAGTACCACTCATTTTGTATTTAATCCAGGCCATAAAGTTTGCATCTCTTTGCCATATCAGCTAATTCAGTCCTCTGAACAATTTTTGTCTTGTGTTTCTATCATCTTGTGTAGGCTGTGAAGCCGGAGTCCAGACACGACCTTAAGGATCCGGATGCATACTCTGCGGATGAAATTCGCCACAAGTATTACTTTCGGCATTTAGAGGATGAGGAATGTTTTGAGTGGTTCTTCCATGATGACGATAGCTGGAACCCTGATTTGGATGACTATCAAAGAATTGTCCTTAGAAGTTTCGTAAGTTCACTGTCTATATCTATATTTGAGTCATCCTGTTGGCTAGTTTCATTATATTGAGCATGAATATTCAGAAACTTTTTCAACACACACCGGAAATCATTTTGCTTCATTAATTCCAACCACAGCTGTAATGTTTGTACAGAAAATTGAGCCACGGGTTTGACGGTATGAGTCAAAACTGTCACTAAACAGTCTATCCTTGATACATCTCATAGATGATGATTGTATGACTTACATCACCAAATTCTCTGCTGCGGTATATGAGAACATCAGTTTTAAGGCTGTGGTTCAGCACTAGAAGATGAAAATATCATGTGTTTTATGACTGCTGGTAGCTATGGTATTTTTTATGGTTTCACCAACATTGCTATTTTCAAACTTGTTATCTGTTACATGATGATGGACTTGTTGCTGGTAACTCTTGGGCTGCTGAAACAAGTTGATGTTTCAATTGCTTCTGAATTGCATCATGCTGATGTCTCACTAGATTGACTTGTTGAAGGCAATTTAATTATATGGTACCATCTCTAGCATGAATCTTACTTTAAGTAAAAAATGTGAATCTTTAGCCAGTTACTTCCATTGACAAAACAAGGCTGCCTCACTTTACTGTAGCAATTAAGTATGAGCACTTATGTGCTTTGAAATAGTTTTGGTATGTGTGTATATCCTATTTTTTTCCCTTCTTATATTAAAGTTGTTATGAACTGAAATCATTGTTGGATGGACACATGACATTCCGGGTGCAACATTGCTGCTATTTATATAAACCTATATTAAAGTGGTAGTTATTTGCCGCTTGAAGAGCAGATCACCTCGAATAGATATTGCTCATCTATCTCTGAATGCCAGATTGTAAAAGTTAGAAAGCGTTTTTGGTAGTGTTTTGTTATTAACCGAGACATCATTAACTTTCAGGTAGTGTCCATCCATCTCCCTAGCCCCCTATATGTATTTTCATTTGAGTCATCTAATTCTTCATTTTGTAGATGCCTGGTTGCATTGAACCGCAGTACCCTGCTGTCGATGACTACCATGAGCGTTATCATACATATGAAATGGATGCTGTTTATGTCAAGTACTATGGAGAATTATCAAAGAAAATCAAGGTATACATCATGCAATCAAGCTGTTGGAATTTGAAATATCCAGTGGCTGTATTATTTTAACACTAGCAAACGTGACCGTGCGTTGCTACGGGCTTTATTATTTTCAAATAATCTAGAATTTTTTTTACTTATTTTTAATTATTACTCAGCTTATGTTGTAGCATAACTATAACTAACAACGCTACATTTAAAAAAACAACTATTGTTCAGCTTGCTCCATGTTGAAATTTTAAAAAGATATGAATGTCCTATACTGAACATTCAGTACAGGGAATGAGCTGCAACCGTTGTTCAACCCAACTCACAAAAACGTGAAATAAAACTACTACACCAGCAAATAGAAGCATCAAACAATACCAAAATTTCATATTTTGAAGCGCCATAGCAGCTGGGGTTGTTTGCAGTCTGTAGCAGTTTCAGTTTTGCAGGCATGAAAGTTAGAGAGAGTCGAGCTAGGCACGAACTGAATTGTGGACGATGGATCGCGTCAGTCCGCCAGTGCTCCTCCGTTCTCCTTCCATGGCAAGTTCCTCCGCTCACCACCACCACCCCCTGCACTGGTCTCCCCTTCCCTGCACCCTACCGCTACCAGAGCCGGCCTTCTCTGCCCACCACTACACGCCTACACCTACGGATGTCAATGGGTACCTGATACCCGTTAACCCGACGGGTACCCACGTTAAATGGTAGGGTTTAGTAAAAAAAATACCCACGAGGCTGCTTAATGGGGAAAATCTAAACCCGCCGGGCATGTCTCTGTCTGCCTCACACCCTCACCTAATCTACTCCCGATTCCCCACACACGCAGAACAAAGCTGAGGCAGGACTTGTTACCGGCGGGAAGTACGTCATCCCGCGTGGAACGATGGTGTTGGCCGATGTGTACTCCATGCAGCGGGACCCCGCGCTGTGGGAGGACTCAGATAGGTTCAAACCAGAGAGGTTTTGTGTTTCCAATGACACAGTCAGTGAGGGCGATGGCAAACCATTGATGATGCCGTTCAGGATGGGTCGGCGGAAGTGCCCGGGGAGGGGCTAGCATGGAGGACGGTGGGGGTAGCGCTTGGTGTGATGATCCAGTGCTTCAAGTGGGAGCGAGCAGAGAAAGAGAAGGTGGACATGAGCGAGGGCTCGGGGTTCACCATGCCCATGGTTGTGCCGCTCGTGGCGATGTATCGACCACGTGAAGAAATGGATGCAGTCCTCAAGAGCATAAAGGGTTCTGTTATTTCAACATCATGAACTTAGGTACCATTGCAAGGGCAAGCTTGCATATGGTTGTATCGACCCGTGAAGAAATGGATGCAATTCTGAAGAAGATTAAGAATTCGGTTTCCCGGCGGTCGCCGGCGTATCCGCGGGATTCCTCCCCCTCTGCCGGCCGCTACGGCGGCGGGAGGTGGGGAATCCCCGGATCTGCGCTCCGGCGATGTAAATAGAGGCTTTTGGGCGGCGCTGGCGTGGCGGGGTCGTCGGCGTCGGCCTTTTGGTGCGCTGTGGCTTCCCCTCTCCGGCGTCGTCGTCGACGGCGCGGCCAAGCTGCAGGTGAGCCACCCTTCTGCTGCTCTTCTCTCCGGTGTTGGTGGCAGTTTGGTGGTGAGTGGATTGGAAGCCGGAGGAGGAGGTGCGGGACGGCTGCTGTGGGGTGTGCGGTGTGTTGGCGGTTGATCTGGCCATCTCCGGTGAGGTGGGGTGGCGCTGGCCCCAGATCAGGGCCGGAAGGTGCTCGGGGCGTGTCCCCGGCCGTTGTTTCTTCTCCGTCTACAGATCCAGCTCGTCGGAGCTGGTGGATATTGCGGCCCATCAACGTCTTTGGACTAGGAGCTCTTCTGTTCCAGGGAGGAGGATTCCGGGCGGTTGCTGCCTTCGTCGTCTCCGGCGGTGGGGGTTGCGCGTGCTGGAGTTTCTCGGCGGTGAAGACGGCGTGTTGCAGTAGCGTTGATCTTTGTATCCTTCTCGTTTGTTTCTTTGCTTGTATCCGGCTTTGTAATCCTTCCTTTTATATATGAATACAAGTATGAAAAATTCAAAAAAAAAGGACAGGCCACAGCAGTACAGCACACACCCACGCACACAGGCCACACCACACACAAGGCCACACCACGCAGCACTCACACACCCACCGACCCACGCACGCACGGACGCACACACCACGCACCCGTTCTTCTCTCTCCCATCTCAATCTCAAAAATTAGCACAACCTCCTGCCGTCCTGTGCAGCCGCCACGCACCTTTCTCCTGCGCCGCCGCTGTGCATCCTCGCTCCTGCGCTGCCGTCGCCGCGCACTCGCGCGGCTCCGCTCTATGCCTCTCCCTGCCAATGCCGCACTGCTCGGCCGCATGCTCCTCCGCTCTCTCCTTCTTCTCCTCCCCACGCTCTCCCCCGACGGCTCACACCACCTCCTCCATCTCCCTACGTCCGACCTCGACGCTGCCCTGCTGCTCGTCGCCATGTGCGACTCCTACTCCCCGACTGCCTCCTCCACTTCACCCGTGGACTGGCACGCGCTGCTCGTCGACGACGTGGTGCGCAACGCGTTTTCCATCTCCGGCCTCGGCGCCACGCCCTGGGCCGCCGTCGCGCCGTACCTCGACGCGGCCGCAAAGTGCCGCCGGTTCGACGAAGCAGTGTCGGTCTCGAAGTCCATCGATCGACCAAGACGAAGTAGAGATGGGGCCAAGGCCCACGAAGCGAACAGGTGCGACGACGACGTACGTTACGTACGGTCGTTAACACACATTATAGTTTAGATTGATTGATTGATGGACTTCTATCTTGCAACAGTGGATTCAGGCATATTCACATCTGGATGAAAAGTCTGCAGAGGTAAGTATGCCCTACAGAAAATCATGAATACAGGCGCATTAGTCATATACGCATGGATGGTGAAGCACCAGATTATTAACTAATTTTCACTTCAGTGGACAGAAATAACAACTAGAGGATGGAGGCAAGCATTGAGGATTGCGACAACGTTGCCCGATATGACTCTTAGTTTAGCTTATTTGGCATATGAGGCAAGATATCCTCTCGTCTCAGATGCTAATTTAGGTGTGTGTCACTGGTGTTACTCACAATCTGCGTCCATTTGATTCAGGAGTACATTTATGAGCTGCGCGAGGATGCATCCCTCAAGGACCTAGATCTTGTCTATTTTCTGATCTGGAGACTTGTTGTTAAGGATAATGTTAGCATCCTGCTACTTCAAACATTTTGTGTAATGAACTACTACTGACATGCGTGTGTGGTTATGCATATTTCTTACCAGTTCACACATATTTCAGAAAAATTACGTGGATGCCGTGATGGAAGTCTATAATATGGACAAGTTCCATATACACAAACGGGCAATGGAAGTTGAACTGAACAAGGCTCCTGCCTTTTTGACAATGAGACAGAAGGCAAGTTGCTTTATTAATTAATTTGGAGCTGTTTTGTAAGTTTACATGCCTCTCATGTGAGTGTATATTTTCAAATATGCAACATATTGCCAATGTCTAATTTCCTCTGTTTACCTTTATAGATTCATTTTATTGCTTAGAGGGCTGGTATTTCTTCGAATGTAAGTAGGATGCTGTATGTTTGACACGATGCATATGTAACTGGAGTACATTGTTAACTTCGATATCACCTTTTTTGTTGGATTTTAGACTGAAGATGATGAAGCTCAGGTTCTGTTCTGGAAGGGACTTGCTCATTTTAAAACAAAGTACATGGTGAACTATGCTGAGAAAAAGATGGAGATCGCGAAGCGGTTGAATTGGCACAAGAGGTAAATCTCCAGGATGTTAGCTGTATAACCATTAACCAAGATAGGGTGCAGCCTCAAGATAAAACATACTTATGTGCGTGTTTATAATACACCCTGCAGGATTGAGATTCCAGGACGGACAGAGGCTCCATGTAGGACGACTCGAACAGCTCATCACTACAGGAAACGCACAAGACGCCATCGGCCGGGCGCCGTCAGCATATGCACGTATGTCGTCGGCGTATGGATATGCCGACGGCTCGGCGTCTGGCCGTCGGCGTACCCAATCCGCCGTCGATGTATGCGACCCCGTCGGCGTACGCTGTGGTGGGCCCCACAAGACGGCATCCGAGCCGTTCCATCAGCCCTCATACGTGCCGTCGGCGTATGAATGCAATTTTTTTGAATTTTTTTAATTCTTTTAAACTTATTTTTTTCTATTTCGAAATTTCTAACTCAGCTACATACTAAATCTCTAATTACACATTTAATCACAGGTCAAAGTAATTACGTTGGTCAAAGTTCCCGTTCGGTCACCCATCCTCAAATTACTCCAGCCCAAGCACGCTTAACCTTTGATTTTATTCAATAATAGCTTCCAAATGAGAAATGAGAACTTACTGATACTTGTATCGTATCAATTATATTAACCCCTGAGTTAGGATGTTACACTTTTTCATTGTTTAAATTTAAAAAAATCATTTGAATAAGTAACAATGAATATAAAATAGTATATTTTGAATAAATGAAAATAAAATTAATTTTACTTTTATTTCCTCTTTACATTTAATATGGAATAATTCATATATTTAATTCCGTTAATCGAAATTTGAAAAATAAAATGTCTATGTCAATTAGAAAAATGAAAAGAATTCAAATATGACATCCATATCATCCTTTGCATTGTATAAACATCGATGGTTTTAGAAAATTGATCTCTTTCAATGAATAGTCATGTTAGGAATTTTCTCGATTTTTACCTAATTATTCCTATTTAAATGACTTTATGCCGATTTTCCAAAAGTAATTGAAATTGAACTACAAGTGTGTGATAGTTTGGTCTAATTTTTTTACAAAAATCATTTCTAGGTACAAAAGTAGTGACTTTATCACAGAAATATCGATAGTTTTGAAAAATCTGACCCCTTTCAATGAATCGGCACGACGGTCATTTGACAGTTTTTTCACAAAAATAAAAGAGATTGAGAAAATACTCAAAAAATGAATTTCTTTGACATGGAGTCTTTTTATGTGTACTAGTTGCTAAAAAATGATAAACTTGAGTTTTGGCAAATATTTCAAAAAAATGCTTCACAAAAAGGTCTATCATCTATAGACATGTATAACTTTCGTGTCAAATGATCAAGTTATGGCCATCCCCATGCCATAGTATGTGATAATGTGACCATACTTGACACAGAGGAGTGTCTTGGTATGGAAAACATTGTTGCCAAAAAAAAATCCAAAATATTTTCGTAAATATCATTTTCTATTTTTAAGTGTCAAAATTGACTTTTTAATGAAGCAAGTACCAAACATATGTTACAAAATGTCATGTGCATGGTGAAAAGTATTTTATGGATGTCATATTTGGATTCCTCTCATATTTCTAATCGATTTAGACATTTAATTTTTTAAATTTCGATTTACAGATTTAAAGATATGAATTATTTCATATTCAATTGAAAATAGAAAAAGTCTTCCGTCACGGCGGCGTTTGTACGCCGACGGCGATTCATACGCCGACGGGGATTCATACATACGCCGACGGGGATTCATACGCCGATGGCCGGTAGCGCGGCTGCTCTTGCTCGGCTTGTACGCCAACGGCCCCGACATTTGGCTGTCGGCGTACGATCCGGCCGTCGGCGTTTTGAGCTAGTCCTGTAGTGCATGGTGTACATCGACGGGATCCACTTCTCAGACCTCCTTCTCTCGACAGAAGCAACATCACCACTGTGTAAAGACGATGGCCGCCACCACCTCCTCATGGCCAGTCTGGGGGGTGTCATCGGGCAACTGCCTCGCCAGCATTCCTCGCGAGGCCTCCCGGTAGGGGTCCCCCACCTGCTGCTATGCCTGTAATTTTACTTCCCTGATCTACTTAGAGAACGGTCGGACAAGTAAGATCGGAAGAGGGAGAGCTTGGAGCCGGGGCGCACGCGGTGGAGCTATGTCTTGGGGGGTTTGCCTCGTAGGCGAACGGAAGCCCCATGGAGCTAGGATACAGCCGTCGACCGTTCTCGTGCTGCTTTCTCAGGTGTGGCAACCCGAGAAAGATATGGGAACGAGGATTGTTGCTAGATATACAATGATCGTCTTGTGTCGTGCTATATGTGTAGATGAAATCGTCCTTTTCTGGCCTTCAGTATGTAAATAAATGGAAGCAATATGTGGTTACATATGTATAGTTAATACAGAAAAATACATACCTCATCAAAATATTTACCCTTGCAAAAAAGAACTATAATGTCCAAGAGGTTTTAATCTGGGATTTTGATGTCAAGGCCAATGTCGCTGAAGTTGTGGCGGGCTATTTACCCCAGTTATTGTAATAAAGCTTAATGCTTTTCTCCTACAAAAACTCTTTTTATTAGACCCACCACCCTCTATATTTAGTTTGTAGACAATCCTATACTGACACATATTTTTCTCAATCACCTCATCTGTGCTGTTTAACCTGGCAACCAACTTGATTGTACTTGGTGTCTAAGAGATTATAATCTGGCAACTTTGATTTTACTTGGGACCCTAAACCCTATACCAAGTTCAAAATTTCAGAAACCATTTGGATTTAACCTAGTAACCAAGTGATTATAATATATCAACTTGATTGTACTTGGTGACCCTAAACCCTAAACCAAGTTCAAAATTTCAGAAACCATTTGAATTTAACCTGGTAACCAACTTTATTGTACTTGGTGACCAAGTGATTATAATCTGGCAACTTGGGTTAGAAAAAGGTTGCCGGAACATATCAAAATGGGATTTAGTTTTCAAAATCTTGTCGCGACAAAGCCAACTATGAAAACGGATCTGAATTTTGATTTACGATTTAAGAGATAAAATGTTTTAAAGTTTGAAAATCAAAAGGAATCTACGTGTTTCATGCATGCATGACTCACTTACCTTATCCCATATCCTATCCATGCCCACGAAAAACTAATCTGGGGAATGTGCCCTTATTAGCATGGTCCAACATTTTTTAGTTTCGATATTTCTATACCTTCTAGTTTAGCCTAATCTATACTTTTTATAAACCAAAACCCCACTAACACGCATTAATTATTTTCTATCTCAACATGTAAACTATCTGCATCATCCATACTTTTAGCCAATCAATACTCCATTTCATCCCCACTAATAGTCATTAATTATAACATATTGTATATGCAATATATCTACATCGTCTATTTTTTCAGCCATATGTCCCCGTCACCATTATTTGTCGTCAAATACACAACAATTTGACGTTAATCAAATATAATCTCTCTACTATCGTGAGAGTTCTGCATATTTCTGAAAACAACTTTCACTAGTGGAAAAAGGGCTTCTTGTACCGGGTGGTAAGGACCTCTGGTCCCGGATGCCCACCCGGATGCCACAATCGGGACTAGAGGCCTCCCCCTCTAGTCCCGGATGGCTTACGGCCCGGTACAAGAAAGGTCCACGCGGGGACGTGGCAGAGCGCGTGGCTGAGGACTTCTTGTACCGGGCCGTAATACGGCCCGGTACAAGAGAGGTCCACGCGGGGCCGTGGCAGAGCGCGTGGTGAGGATTCTTGTACCGGGCCGTAATATGACCCGGTACAAGAGAGTCCCCACGTGGCGGCCTCTGCTTTTTTTTTGTTTTTCCAGCTTATTGCTACGATTAATCTTGCAAAAAATATGGTTAATTAATTACAAATCAGAAAAATAAATATAGCATATCAAAATATTCATAAAAGAAATATTTATGAGAATTCGACCGGGACTAGAGCCCGTCTATTCGATTACAACCGGGACTAGATCCCGTCTATTCGATTACAACCGGGAATAGAGCCCGTCTATTCGATTACAACCGGGACTAGAGCCCGTGTATTCGATTACATAGAGGTCGACCGGGACTAGAACCCGTCTGTTCGATTACATGGAGATCATTTCCTGGACCCGTCGATGGCATTGTATCTTCCCTTTTGGTTTATGACATGGTCCATCAAAAATCCCGCAATTTCCTCTTGAAGTGGTCGAAAGCGGTCCTTTAGTTCCAGGTTCCTCCGCATGCTATCCATCTATAAAAGAAGGAGAACAATGTGAATATCAATCATCATAACAGAAATTATGAATGACACTCAACACAATTGATGGTAATAAAATAAAACTGTGAATATATTTTGTTCACTTACGTCTAGAAATTTCTGTGGGTTCCGCTCACTGACCTCCCGGCGAATCCACTGGCACACGAAGTATCCACACAAATTGGTCCCCGGTGGCTGCCTCTCGCAGTTCTTTAAGAATAGATTTCAATCAAATAATAATCAAGCATGGTATGATGGTATTGAAATTTGAATTAAAAAGATGCGCGAACCTAGCTCGTACTACTTACCTTGTCAGGATAAAAACTAAGCACCTCTTTAAATTGACCTGTTGTCCTCGCTCTGAATTCTTTCCAAATGCTGCCCGGCAAACAAATGAATAAATGAGTTATTAATTAGTTACTTGATATCTCAGGAATTGAACAAATTAAAGAGACCGATATAGTACGATAGAAAATACCTTTGGAGGACATCTATAATTAGTTGGTACCTCTCTTGGGGCCACCCCAATGAGTCGAAGATGTCAACTCTTGCATCATCAACTTGAATGATTAGCAGAATGTAATGGTCGCTGCGCACGTTTATATATGTCAGTAACTAATCAGTTACACTTAACATCGAGTAAGCAAAAATTAATGTGTACAAGACAGTAACACTCTTAATTACCTGAAGTGGTAAGGAAAGAATATCTTCCTTTTATAATTTTGCCTATGTATGAACCTAAACAAGTTGGCCTTCGTTTCCTCGGGGTAATCCCGTAGCAATTTTTCATTAATTCGGACCGGGTCAACGAACCCAAAGTCAAATATTCTCATTCTGTCACATTCATCACTCTTCATTCTGCATAATAGCGTAGTGAGCATAATTAGAACAAGCAATGACCGAGCTGAGCTATAGACTTTATTTTAGAAATAAATGAATTGAATCACTTACAGACAATAGGTACTGACGATACTCAAGTCCAGGGAGTCAAGCTGGTATAACTGATAGAGTTCTTCAAGATAAACATGTAACTCGTCTTTACCTATGTAATGTTCTTCTGTAACTTGCACAAGGAGCACTTTTCGACCTTCCCTTGTGACATCCATGTACCAGTCATGCAGTCTTCGCATTTGTGTTGGTAGAAACTCGATCTGATCAGGTGGCACTAGAGACTTCCCGTATTCCCAGGTCCATTTATCTACATGCATATAGGGGGGAGCTCTTGTGCATCCAGTTGAGAAAGTGACATACCAACTTCGCAGCAAATTTCGCGCGGTAGGCTAAATCATCAGTGTCCGCCGCGCGCGCGGAGCCCTTATCAGTGGTCACCTTGAGCGGGGAGATCGACTGTTTTGACTGTGCTCCGAGCTGGGCAACGTCTCTTTTTCTTTTCCCGCTGTCACTAGTACTTGTCGTCTTGCTGGAGCGAATTCTACTCAGACAGCGTGCATAGTCATCTTTCCTATTTATCTCGACTTGCGATGGATGATTAAGAAAATCCGTAGCCCACTTTTTTTGATCTGCCGTATATACTTGCTTCGGCGGGGGCTTTTTCGGTTCCATCTGTCTTTTAACGTCGGCTGCCACGGCCGCGGCGTTTTCCTCTACAGTCCTGTCCCAAGGTCTCGGGGGAGGAACCTTCGGTACTTTTGGGAGGGGCTCTTGTCGGGGTACCGGCGATCGGTCGCGACGGAAACCCATTAGTGACGAAACGACGGTCTTCGTCGACTGGTTGCTCCTAGTGGGCGGAGGAGACGGCTGAGGTGTCTGCTGAGGCAGCGGCGGAGGAGACGGCTGAGGAGTCTGCTGAGGCGGCGGCGAAGATCGAGATGGACTCGTGTTGTGGTGGTCGTCCAAGTCGTCATCATGTGGACTTGGAGGCGATGGTGGCCTTGGCGCCGTCCAACCTGGAATCACGATGTATTTCTTGGGCCATAGAATGAGTCCACCCTGGACATCTCCCAGTGTCCTCTCATCATCACCTCCAGGGATTTGAAGTTCGAGTGATTCAAATCCGGGGCTAATTTGATCCACGCCGACACGAGCATAGCCATCTGGAATCTCATTGCCCAAATACAGTGTGTAGATTCACAAGTTAAAGCATAGCCCTCCGCCGCCTTCACGGATAAGTTTCTCATAGCCTCATGTAGCTCACAACTTGTCTTCTCAGTGATATAATCCACGGGGTAGGTTTCCTTCGATGGCTCATCAGCACCAACCCCCGTGGAAGCCACGCTGCTTCTCAGTTGAGATGGACCACCTGTTGGAGCACCTTCCTGCAGCTGATGAGTTGCCCCATGCTCGCGCATTTCATCTACTTGCTGATGAAGGTGGCTCACCATACTTTCTAGTTTGCTCAACCGGTCTGATTCCTCCTGCTCCTTCCTCTTCTTTGCTCTTGCTCGGCTTCTATAAGATTCACGGTCCTCAGGAAACCCTTCATTCCATGGCACAACTCCACGGCCTCGTGTTCGTCCTCCTTTTTCTTTATTACCGAGGGCCTAGATAAAAATATATCTATGTCAAGTTGGTCGGCATGATTGTCATAAACACGAAACGAAACAAATATATAGTTATAACAAACCTTTGTCAGCTCGTCGTACTCTCGGTCGGGAATAAACTTTCCCTCTCGAGCATCGGCGAGTGCATCAAGAATTTGCTGCCGGGGTATAGGAGTTTCTTTCTTTTCATCAACTATTAGATCCCCTGTTTCCATGTCATACTCCGCCCCATGCCCAAGCATCCAATTTCTGACCCTAAGGGGCCAGTTATGTGTAATTGGAGTGATCCCTTTATTGCGCAGCTCAGCCTCAATCTTATCCCACTTAGGCTCGGCACTTATGTAGCCACCTGCCCCCATCTTATGGTGATATATCTTTTTCGCTGCATTTTCCTTATTCTTTTTCGATCTTTCCTTAGCTACTTCTGATTCCTTGTATTCCAGAAATGCCTTCCAGTGAGGCCGCTGCCTCTCTAGTGTGCCAGTGAAATCTGGAGCTTTCTTTTTCGATTGCCAATCACGGTATAATCTGTTCTTGTAATTGTTGAATTGTTCAGCCATCTTCTTCAGAGCGAAATGCTTGACTTTTTTCGTCATGGCTTTGTCCTTTCGGTACAATCCAACACCGGTAGGGTGAACTTTGCTATGACCTTGTCCAAAGCACATCTTTAGTTCTGTTGCTGACCCAACTGGCGCCCTCTAAGTTTTTTGGCTCATTCCATTCCTGAATGCTGATCGGAACATTGTCCCTAACAACAACTCCGCATTGATGCACAAACTTAGATGCGTTCGCCTTGGGCTCCAACGGTTTGCCATCTGCAGAGACGACCTCAATTATGAGATGCGCATCTGCGGCCAACCCTTTGGCATGGCCTCGTTTAGTTTTGCAGATTGGGCCGATGCGGAGGTCTAAAAATTAAAAAAAATGTGTTAATACATACATATAGTAATCAATTATTCCATCTGATCAACAGAGGCTTAATATACCTCGCCAGACTGCGGAGGTGCACAAATTAGCGAGTCGTCATTGCACTCGATGCTCGTTTGCGCTTCGTCTCTTTGTTCCTCCTCCATTCCCGGACCGGACTCGTTCAAAAATTCTGAGCCATCTTCTGTTCCACCGGCTTCTGCTCCCCCCACGGGTTCACGTATAATGTCGAACACCTCATTTTCAAGGTGTCTGCTGTTGAAGTTATCCATTGGGCTTAACTAATACAAAAGAAATATAAAACAATGTTAGCATTAATTAGCAGAATACAAAAGTTATACAAAAGAAATTTGCAAAAAGTATCACTAATACATAGAAATTTAAATCTACACTTAGCAAATTTACACTAAATTTCTAACCCTAAATTTCTAACACTAAAAAAAATACATAGCAAATTTAAATCTACACTTAGAAATTTGCAAAAAGTATCACTAATACATAGCAAATTTAAATCTACACTTAGCAAATTTAAATTTACACTTAGCAAATTTAAATCTCTAACCCTAAATTTCTAACCCTAAATTTCTAACACTAAAAAACAATAAATACATAGCAAATTTAAATCTCTAACCCTAAATTTCTAACCCTAAATTTCTAACACTAAAAAACAATAAATACATAGCAAATTTAAATCTCTTACCCTAAATTTCTAACCCTAAATTACTAACACTAAAAACAATAAATACATAGCAAATTTAAATCTCTAACCCTAAATTTAAATTTCTAACCCTAAATTTAAATTTCTAACACAAAAATTTAAATTTCTAACCCTAAATTTAAATTTCTAACACAAAAATTTAAATTTCTAACCATAAATTACTAGCACTAAAAAAATCTAACCCTAAATTACTAACACAAAAAATTAAATTTATATTTCTAACCCTAAATTACAAACACTAAAAAATCTAACCCTAAAATTTATAACCCTAAAATTTCTAACACAAAAAAAAGAAAAAAAAAACTCACCTAATTTCTAACCGTAGCTAGGGCGGCGAGCTCGCCGGCGCGCGGCCGTCGAGGCGGTGGAGGCGGAGGAGGAGGGCGCGGCGGCGTGTGGAGGAGGAGGAGGGCGCGGCGGCGGAGGAGGAGAGGCGGCCGGAGAGAGGCGGAGGGCGGAGGAGGAGAGGCAGAGAGGCGGAGCGGCGGGGGAGGAGAGGCAGAGTGGCGGAGGGCGAGGTGGCGCGAGCGGCGGCGGCGCGTGCAGGAGAGGGATGGCGGCGGCCGGCTAATCGGGCAGCCTGACGGCGTCTAATTCGTCGGAGGCGGCTCCTCCTTCGTCTTCTCCCGGGTCGTGGCTTGGCCCGGGGTGGAAGATAAGTATTTATAGGCAAGGACCTCTAGTACCGGGTCGTGGAACCACCCGGTACTAGAGGTCACCCCTCTAGTACCGGGCCGTGGCACCACCCGGTACTAGAGGGTTTTCGCCCACGCCGCCCACTTGCTCGCCCAAATACACCTCTACCCGGTACAAGAGGTCCTTTTTTTTGCTTTCACGCACAAAAATTTCAAAAAAATTCGCGTAATTTTTTGAAATGTATTTGGATATGAATTTGTATAATTTCTACATACTTTTAAATCAGACAACAAGTTCAACATAAAAAGTGTTTGAATTTGAATAAGTAATTCAAAACTATTTTTTGTTTTCTAAAATAATTTTTCTATCTTTTCAAACTATTATATATTTTACCATTTTCAATTAAAATGCATTAACAAATATAGTTTGAATTAAAAATGCATTAACTAATATAGTTTGAATTTGTATAATTTCTACATACTTTTGAATCGGACAACAAGTTCAACATGAAAAGTGTTTGAATTTGAAGAAGTAATTCAAAACCATTTTCTGTTTTCTAAAATAATTACTCTATCTATTCAAACTATTATACATTTTGTCATTTTCAATTAAAAATGCATTAACTAATATTGTTTTCGCAGATGTCACCCCCAGCGTGTGCAAATGCACCTCTCTTTATTCTAACAATTAACCATTTTGCCATTTTCAATTAAAAATGTATTAACTAATATTGTTTGAATTTGTAATAATCATCTCTTTATTTTAAAACATCCTTAACAACATCCCACACAGTTACATAAAAGGATACATTATTACACATCACTAACAGTTACATTACTACATAAATGGACTTGCTGGCTTGGAGGCCGTAGGATTAGGGGGGACGGCGGGAGGAGTCAGCCCCGTTCGCGGCCGCCCGGTTCTCGCGCGCACGTTTGCGGCGGAGGGCAAGATCCATGGAGGATGAGTCTTTCAGCGCCCAATCCAGCTCGGAAGCCTCCTTCGCCTTGAGCTGGCAGGCAGTTCTGGCTCGCTGTACAGGGTCGTCGTGGACGGACTGAAGGAGGCTTCAATGGCCTCCTGCATCTGTGGCCCGCCGCGCTCTTCCCCATGGTCGCTCCAGTCGAAGTAGTCGTCATCGTCATCCTCCTCGTCGGGGTCAGGGGCGGCGGCGACTGGTGGAGGTACGGGCGCGGATCCCCACGCCACCCCTGCGGCGTATGCATCCTCGTCGGGGTCAGGGACGTCGGACCACGCGCGCTCGTACGTCCTCCGCACCACCTCCGGCACCGGAGCAGGAGGCCGGTAGCAGGGCATTCCTCTCCACGCCGGGCTCGTGGGCATACGGCAAGATAGGCTCCCGCGGTAGCGCCCAAGCGCGCTCTGCCGAGCACGCTCAACCTCGTCCAGAAGGCGCTGCGGTGGGTGTGGCGGATCCATCTCGTGGAGACGATGCGTTCGTGGCTAGGAATGGTGGATTAGGGTTTACCCCGTCGACGACAATATATAAAGACCTCCAGGGCAGCACTGGGGGAGGACACGTGCCGAGGGCAGCGCTGGGGGAGGACACGTGTCGTGACCGCAAAGCCGGCCTTTAGTTCCGGCTGGTGTTACCAACCGGGACTAAAGAAGCACATGGATCGTGTGTTTCTTTCAAACGCTTGTGAGCCGTTGGATCAAGAGTGTGTTTCTTTAGAGGGCTTGTAAGCCGTTGGATTTTTAGAACCTTGTGTTTCTTCGTGACCCACATGACCCTATATATAGCCCCCTCCCGGGCACTCACGGCACTCATTGTAGTTCATTTTGGTATACGAAGCATTCGGACTCCCTGCATTCGTCCAACGGTGCATTTTGATATGCGGGCACTCACGAGCCACCGTTGGGCTGTATGCAAGGGAAACCGTATGTTTTGTTCTATCTACAAAATCCTTCAGTTCGTCGACCGAATACAAATCATTCGGATTCCCTGCATACGTCCGACGGTGCATTTGATATGCGGGCACTCACGAGCCACCGTCGGGCTGTATGCAGGGGAAACCATGTGTTTTGTTCCAACTTTTTCCAGCGCTTGTAAGCCGTTTTATTTTTAGAACCGAATATCAGTGTTTACAGTTCTCTTCTGAGTTTTCAGAACAAAGTTACATAAATTTGAATACATTATTACACATCCCTATCTAGTCTTCACTTTTTCTTGGTGTGTCTCCCTTTCTTCAGATTGCGCCATAACCATGGACAATCTTCATCATTTAACATGATGCTTGGGTCAATGTTCACTTTGAAGGGCGGAATTTCATGAAACTTGTTGTAATCTTCTAACATGTCTGTCTTGTCCTCCACTCCCACGATGTTTCTTTTCCCTGAAAGAACTATGTGGCGCTTTGGCTCATCGGCTGATGTATTCGCTTGCTTATCTTTTCTTTTTTTCTGTTTGGTAGACATGTCCTTCACATAGAAAACCTGAGTCACATCATTGGCTAGAACGAATGGTTCGGTGTCGTACGCAAGATTCTTGAAATCCACTGTAGTCATTCCGTACAATGGGTCTACCTTTACCCCGCCGCCTTTCAGGTTGAACCATTTGCACTAGAATAAAGGGACCTTAAAAGAAGGTCCATAGTCAAGTTCCCATATCTGCTCTATGTAACCATAATATGTGACCTTTTGCCCACTGTTGTTTGTTGAATCATCAAAGCGGACACCACTATTTTGGTTGGTGCTCTTTTGATCTTGTGCGATCGTGTAAAATATATTCGCATTTATCTCGTACCCTTGGAAAGTCCAAATAGTCGAAAATGGTCCCCTAGACAACAAGTACAGCTCATCTGAGACAGTGTTGTCATTGTTGAGATGTGTTTGCAACCAACCGCCAAAATTCTCCATGTGTTCCTTTGTAATGAAGGAGTCATCCATCCCCGGGTTCTTGAAGCGTACAATATTCTTGTGCTTCTGGATATACGGAGCCATCAAACTGGAATTATGTAGAACTGTGTAGTGTGCTTGTGTGAAAGAATGCCCGTCCCTACATATTATTGATTTCCTTACTAGAGTGCCTTTTCCACTCAGTCTTCCCTCATGTCGCGATTCAGGAAAACCAATCGGCTTAATGCCAGGAATAAAGTCAATACAAAACTCAATGACCTCCTCTGTTCCATACCCTTTGGAGATGCTTCCTTCTGGACTAGCACGGTTATGAACATACTTCTTCAAGAATCCCATGAACCTCTCAAAGGGGAACATATTGTGTAGAAATACAGGACCCAGAATGGTAATCTCGTCGACCAGGTGTACTAGGAGATGTGTCATAATATTGAAGAAGGATGGTGGGAATACCAACTCAAAACTAACGAGACATTGAACCACATCCTTCTATAGCATTGGTAGAATGGCTAGATCGATTACCTTCTGCTAAATTGCATTGAGGAACGCACATAGCTTAACAATGGGTAGTCGAATATTTTCCGGTAGAAGCCCCTGCAATGCAACCGGAATCAATTGAGTCATAAGCACGTGGCAGTCATGAGATTTTAGGTTCTGGAACTTTTTCTCTGCCATATTTATTATTCCCTTTATATTCGACGAGAAGCCAGACGGGACCTTCATACTGCTCAGGATTTCGAAAAATATCTCCTTCTCTTGTTTGGTAAGAGCGTATCTAGCAGGACTTAGACGTCCTTTATCCGTCTTCATTGGATGTAGGTTGTCTGGGTCTTCAACGAATTGTCTTCCCATACATGCCCAAGAAGCCTAGCAGGTTGACGCAAATATTTTTCGTCACGTGCATCATGTCGATTGCAGAGCGGACCTGTAGGAGTTTCCAGTAGGGTAGCTCCCAAAATATAGACTTCTTCTTCCACATGGGTACGTGTCCGTCAACATCATTCGGAACAGACTGTCCGACATGACCCTTTCCAAAGATTACTTCTAAATCCTTGACCATATCATATATAACATCACCAGTAGGGAGGGGTGGCTTCGTCCGGTGATCTGCCTCACCTTTGAATGCTTGTCTCTCTTTCTTACAAGATGCTGCCTTAGAAGAAATCGACGATGCTCCGGGTACACATTCTTGTTACCTAAATATATACTTTCAGTGTTATCTAAATAATACGTGCATGCATTGTATCCCTTGTTTGACTGTCCTGAAATGTTACCAAGAGCGGGCCAATCATTGATGGTTACAAATAACAACGCTCGTAGGTCAAATGGCTCCTGTTTGTACTCATCCGACACACGTACCTCTTCATCACGCCACAACTGTAAAAGTTCTTCAACTAATAGCCTCAGGTACAGATCAATGTTCATCACATTAAAACCAAAGTAGAGTAGTGCTCAAATATAATACATAGTTCTCACGAAACATACATCAATCGAAACTAACATACAACTATCTAAAGAATTTAAATCCAACAGCAAATGCGATCAGAATCGCAACCAAGATAACTATTGAACCAACAACATAATGATACCAAGCCTCTTGACTAATGGCATATTTTCTTATCTTTTTAAGATTCACGCGCATTGCATCCATCTTCCTCTCGTAAGTAGCGACGACGTCGACAAGCTCGAGCCCGTGAGCATCATCGATGTCGGCAATCTTCAAGCCCAATTCCATCTTCTCGTCTAGCCATTGGAGACGAAGATCTTCACTTATCTTCAATTTTTCTCTCAATTCGTCGTTTTCTTTTTTTAAATACTCGACAATAGGGTCGACCGGAAATTCCGGTTCAACTACCTCCTAAATAAAAATATATCTACGTCAAGTTTTTCGGCATGATTGTTATAAACACGAAACAAAACAAATAGTTAAAAAGATATACCACATCCGAATCATAGACAGGACGAGGGCCGACGGGGACGGATATCAAAACCATGACACTATATATATATATATATATATATATAAACATAAGAAAATTATACAAAAAATAATTATGCATTTAAATCATATAACTAACATTTTTTATAAAAGATAAAAAAAGAGGCTCACCGAGGTGGTGTCGGCGACGGAGCCGCGCGGGCGATCGACGGCGGTGAGGATCAGAGGACGGGACGACACTATATAAAACCACAAATTATACTTCAATTTGAGCTCAAAATGCATATAAAACAATATGAAATCCCTAACTTAGGCATTTCATCAAACACTTTGCAAGCACAACCAAAATCAAACTTGCTAAACTTGCACGAAAATGAGCTAAACTTGAAAAGCCGGAAGAGAAGATGAAGAAGTTCCTAACCCATGTATAGGGTGCCACCAATCTTGACAAATGTTGGAGAAAAAATGGGTGAACTAGAGCTTGTGAGAGCTTGGGAGAGAGGAAAAGTGGAGTTGGTGTCGAGTTGTTACAAAATGGAGCTGTCTCAGGGTGGAAGATATAGGCAGGACCTTTAGTACCGGTTTTAGTTAGCAACCGGTACTAAAGTGCCTGCCGTGGGGCCACTAACCGTGGCCTGCGGGGCCTGCACCCCTTTAGTACCGGTTGGTATTAACAACCGGTACTAAAGGGTGGCCTTTAGTACCGGTTGTTAATACCAACCGGTACTACAGGTCCTCGCCGCGGGGCCCTTGCTGGCGCCCAAGCACAACCGGTGCTAATGCCCCTTTAGTGCCGGTTTTTGTTGCAACCGGTACTAAATGGGCGCACCAATGCCTCTGTTTCTACTAGTGTTTCTTCATAGTGCACCTTGGTCCTCGCTGCATCGAAGCAGGCAAGCAGCTGAAGATGTTAGGAGGCCTCCTTTACCACGCCCTAAGTTCATGTGCGGTGAAATCAATATCTACATCTTTATGAGTTTTGCACAAAATTTGAGCAACTCTGCATATATGCGGGTGTGTGTGGTGTGATTGACAAGGCACATCTCACGCACGTCGACCTCGTAAGAGCACGTTGCACCCGTCAGAACACGGTAATTTTTAGAAGGGGTGAAATCTTAGAAAAGTTTCATCAAATGGGGAAATCTGGAGGAATTTCTATTAAATGGGGTAATTGATGTCACAGATGTATAATTATGGGGTAAAAATGGAATTTACTCATTCAAAAATAAAAATAGTGAGAAGAAAAAATTGATTAACTGTTGTCCCCCATTACAGAAACTGAAAGAAAAATGATCTTGGATTGAGATAGTCACTCTGTATTTATAATCTCTGTCAAGAAAATGCTTAGAACTATGGCGATCACCACCATGCTGTTGGCTAGCTACACTTCATTTTGTTAGAGGGACCTGATGTTCTGTACAGTACCTAGCGCCTGGAGACCTGTGTAAATGGACTCTGGAGATTACCACCAGCTCTAGGCTAGACGCAGTGATGGCAGAAATCAGATGAACCTGATGTTCAGTAGGATCACATAATCCTGCAGTCCCTTCCAGATGAAAAGCAGAAGTCCCACATAGAACCAGGAGAACTCACACGAACAGCATGCGCCTTAATTTCCCATTGCATCCCAAGCCTAACCTGAGTACACCAGTACCAATTCAGTATGGAAGACAAAGGTGAAAGGTCTCTATCAGGTTTTGTCGCACGTATGTATGACACTGGGTATTGTAGCTGGCTACCCGTTTGAAATTTATAGAGCAAGTTAGCTAGCTGGGTCATACAAGCACTACCGCTCCCTGATATATATCCGAGTTGCAAAACATTTTCTTACCAAAACGTTCCTTCAATAATCCACAAAGAGAATAGACGAGCGTGCCTTCACAAATCTTTTGTTTCTACAGTACACGGTGGGCCCGCGCGTCAGCCTCACAACACGCCGGGTTTTTTTGCGAAGAAGCACGCGAGGGGGCGGAAATTCCATGCTCTTCTCAGAAAATTCCGTTTCAGGGACCTTTATAAAATTAGCCAAAAATCGGGGTACTTTTTCGTAACGACTATATAATAGACGTGCAAAATCGCGGCCTGAGAGCGCCCCGTGTTACTGTAGACATCACTGTAGCATCTACAGTGTTCTACAGTGCGCGGTGGGCCCGCGCGTCAGCCTCACAACACGCCGGGTTTTTTTTGCGAAGAAGCACGCGAGGGGGCGGAAATTCCATACTCTTCTCAGAAAATTCCGTTTCAGGGACCTTTATAAAATTAGCCAAAAATCCGGGTACTTTTTCGTAAAATGTCCACAGAACACCCCAGCCCCTCTCCTCCTCTCGCGACGCCGCGCCGAGCTCCGCCGCGGACGTCACCGCCTGCCGCCGGCGCTACGAGCCTCCGAATCCAGATCGGCGAATACGAAGGGCGCCGCCGTCCTCGCCTCAACCTCCTGCCCACGCGCCGCCTGCCGGGACGCCGGATCCGCGCCGGAATCGCCGTTGGCGCGCCCGGTGGCCGTCGCGCCGTTCCCCGCTCGCCGGCCACGCTCCGGTGGTCTACATGCGGAGGCGCCGCCACGTACGTGCTGCCCGCGTCGCGGCGCGTCTGGTGCGCTCCCTCGCGCGTCCCAGATCGCCGTGTCGCGCCGCCGGCGACGTCGCCTCCGCCGCTGCGGCTCCGGCCCCTGTGACGCCAGCCTGACGTCACAGTGGGCTGGGCCTCCACAGATGGGCCCGCTGCTGGGCCGGCCCAGTTCACGCGCTGCAGTTTCGGCCTTTCTATTTTTTTTTTCCACAGCTGTTTTCTCTCATTTCTATTTTTTTCCCCACTTCTATTTTTCCAATAGTTCCCTAACTTTTCAAATAGACATCCAAATCAATTCAAACCAAACTCAAAAAAAAGGTGTACACATCAAAACATCCACTTCAAATACTTGGACATTATTTGAAAGGAATACAAAAAAACCATTTAAAATACATTGTGCTATTTCGAAATTTATTCCAACACTAAAATTTTAGACAATATTTGAAATTCACATCTTTCTTTCTAACTCAAATAAAAACCACAGTAAATAATACGGTAATGCCATGGAAAATATACCAAGCTACCTAAAAAAAACACACACAACACACACACACACAAAGCCTACTTATGACATAAGACCACGATTGAAATTCCAAATTTCCATATTTCTCACAACCTTGCCAAACCACAATATTTTAACACTCTAAGAGATTCAAACCCGGAAAAAAATCCGATGTAACCATTTCAAAAAAAAAAATTCTTCATACCGCGTTACTTACAAAGAGACGGAACAGAAACTCCACGAAAAGCACCTGTTAATGCCATATGAATTCCACAAAAAACAACAACTTCTAAACTATGGAACAAAAAAAAATACAAACTCACAAAAACAATCACATAAATCAATGCTTGATTTTTATGCCATATAGCCGAAATTCAAACATGCAAATTTTAAATATTTACAGCTCCTTCAAATCATATCATTTTGTTAACGTTAAAACCGTTGGACATAGCAACATAAACAAAAAAAACCGTAAGCATTTATGCCATGCCAACAAATTCCAAGTTTGAATATTTCATACATTTACGTATACTCCAAATCTCCAAAATCCTGATAAACTTACAAAACAAAAGCAAACAAATTTAAGGAAGGACATTGCTACTTACATGAGGTAGATAAATCCCAATATTATTAGTTACAACTAGGGGAAAAAAAAGACACACACAAACTTACATGAGGTAGATAAATCCCAATATTATTAGTTACAACTAGGGGAAAAAAAGACACACACAAAATGCATACAGAAAAACACGAATATTTTTTAAAAACTGTGGAAAATAATTCAACAATTTGCATGATTTAAATCTTTAGTTGTATCAGTTGCAGCAATGAAAACCGCGTTAAAAAAAAAGTACATTGCTCCACGGTATTTAGGCTATTTTATAAAGCTATTAAATGCCACGAAATCAATAACTTCAGGTATATCCATCAGAAAAAAGATTTAAACCATTCGTCAAAACGAAAACAATCACACAAAAAACTTGCAAAATATAATTACCCATTTAAATAATGGTTTCACAAGTGTAGACATACAAATATCACACATGCAAATATTAGGAAAATGTTGCTAAAGGTAATTGGGAAACTTTTCTATTTAGCCCATATTTAAGTTGTCACTGATACAAAAAAATACCAAAATTCACACAAAACTAAATCAACAAAAAAAAAGGTTCAAAACCTGTGATTACACCACACAAAAAAAAATCTTAGAAAATTAGTTGGCGAAAATGCAAATTCATTCCAATGAATTATGAGTTCAAAAGTGACTTCATAAAATGCTCGAACAATGGAGTTCCTCCAAGTATGAGTTCACAAATAAATTCTAAAAAACCTCAACCAATGTATTCCCTTCGAATATTAGGTTTAATTACAATTCCTTCCGATTATTGCACCAAAATAAATATGTAAGACATAACACAAACATATCACACCAGACCGACTAAGTTACCATTTACAAATAATATACCTAAGTTCACCCCAACTATGCAATCCAATTTAATAAATGCTTAGATCAAACTTAAATCTACTTAAATATGAACTTGAAAAAAAAATGGTTTACTACATGTACAATTCAACGAATCTCAAATTCTTTTCCTCGAATGATAGATTGAATTTCAAAATTGCTAATACAATACATCTCCTCTAACCAAGTATCTGGAATACATAGTTACATCGAAATACAAACATGATATTTAGACATAACCATTACATGTTCCCAACAAATATGCTAGCAAATAAGAAAATTATAGCACAATGAAACTATGTTTCATCATTCCAAATTAGCTAACATATTTGTAAACAACAAGATGGAAAAAAATGCTGAATTAGATGAATATTTCAACAAAATACAAATTTGTTCACTCCAAATACGGAATGGCTTCAAACTAAATTTGAACTAACTACAACACATAAACTATAACTACCACCTTCCCATACAATATATAACACAAATAAGAACAAAAAAAAACACAAAACATTCTCAGCAAAGCCGCCGCGTGACGCCGCGCTCCACTGGTGAATACTTGAAAAAAAATACACTGTCCATAATTATGTATAGTTCAATTTAACAAATTCTCACATTACATATTCCCTCCCATTATGAACTCTAACTAACCATCCCAATTAAGCAACATATTACCGACAAACTAAATTAACTTTCTCTAAACATGAACTCCAGCTGGAATTTCTCAAATTATATGTTCACTTTACTATATGCACATATAATACGCACAAAAGAACATTTCGACTTACTGAAAAATTACATTCTCCTTACTTTTCGAGTTCATGCGAAAACCTAAGGTACACTACAAACATATCTAAACGCTGCAATTTGCTTAACTTCCAAAAATATTCAAAATGGTAAATTGCTTATTTCGTTCACATGTTTTCAATTTCGCACCACTCTTTTATCTTTTTCCTACAAATTTATTGACAATTGGTCTATTTAAAAAACTTAAATCCCACGACAAATTCAAACAGACTTCAACATTTCGAACCATGAACAAAATTTCACATCAAGGACGCGGCGTGCGCCGCGTCGAATACCACTAGTTGTATACACACAGCCCAACGCGAGAGATTCCATTACCAACCTTTGTGCAAATACTCACACTTTTGGCATGACTATTTTGTCCTTCCGGTGTTTTCGTTAGCAGATCGGCAATTAACAATGGAATAGATAAAATCTCTGAATTTCCGTAATGCTATGTGAGGAAACATCGAAGGATCCCGAGTCACAAGTATGAAAAGCACATGCTCGGCAATTAAGACTCTGAATCAACATGTTGTGATAGCGCAACATGGCCTCCATCTTCATTTTCAAACTTCCAGATTTGTAGAAGCAAACTATGTATTATGTACTAAATATTATCTTTTTTTCTGAAAAAACAGTCGAGTTGGACCGACACCCTCTCCCCATCTACAGTACGAGAGAGGCGATTTCTTGGGCGACACCGCGCTCCTCAGCTCGCAGCCGGCGATTCGCCGGATCCCTCGCCCTCCGGCGGCCGGTTCGGCGGCGGGAGGACGGGGGATCCCCGGATCCGGGCCTGTATGTAGATTAGGGGTGCGTGGTGGTGTGCTAGCCGGCGG
Source organism: Poa pratensis (assembly GCA_947311845.1). Taxonomy (NCBI): domain Eukaryota; kingdom Viridiplantae; phylum Streptophyta; class Magnoliopsida; order Poales; family Poaceae; genus Poa; species Poa pratensis. The sequence goes on from CAMZMU010000095.1 coordinate 31,612,677, forward strand.
AGCCGAGGCGGAAGCGGCGATGCCGGAGTGGCTTTTGGTGGCGGCGTTCTTCTCCTCTGCTCGCGTGGCTCCGGTGGAGCTCCGTTGCAGATCTGCCGTCCCGCCCACGTTCGCGGCTCCCCGGAGCGCTCGAGAGGGCTCCCCCTTCACCGGAGTCCGTGAGGTGGCGGATCCGGCGACTGACGATCTCGAAGGTACGGTTGCTGCTTGCCAAGTTGGTGTTGCTGCTCGACGCGCAGGGTGGAGGTGCTTCGCACCGAGGAGCGTCGCCTTCCTTGCCGCACAGGGGGCCTCCCAGTCCAAGGTTGTCAGAGGTGGTGCGGCGGGTTTCGCCGGCGCAGCGTTCTGCTCGAAGACGGCGACGCGAAGCTCAGAAGGGTGTCTTTGTAATTTCTTCTGTTTTCTGGACTTTTCTGTAAGAGCTTGGCTGCTGTAACTGTGACTTTCTCGCAAAAAAAATATTGTCTTTTTTCTGTACAAGCAAGCAGTGTTCGAATAGTTCGTCTAGGATACAGATGCCTTGAAATAAAGTTATTTCTTTGAAAAAAAAGTTGTCAAATAACTACTAGAATTATTTCTTCATAGCAATCGGGGTTATTCTGCTTCTTGACACTTCAGCCATTGTAAGCTACTAAACTTCGGCATTCGTTTGTGTCACGCAAGCATACTCCAGTTGAATTTGCTGTGAACTAAAGACTAGCATATGTAGATGTCAATGGGTTCTTCTGAACAATTATTTTCTGCTTAAATCGCCACAACAATCAGAATAATACGAATAGGATTAGATGTTTTGCGGTAATATTCTAACAACCAAGAGAACCCGGAGGACACAGTTTGGTATTTTGGTCGCCTACTTTCGTGATATTTCCCTTAACATGAATGCCTTTTTTTTTTTGTAATGTGCATACTTGAATTCATACTAAAAAGATTACAACCAGCAAGCAAGCAAACGCAGAGGAAAGCGAAATACAGAGCGGAACCAGAAGGAAGCACTGCAGCACCAAACCATCTTCAACCTCGATGACACCGAACGCGGCCGTCCTCCACCGTCGACGACGAAGCAGGCACCAGCCATCGGCATCACAAACCCGGAGAACGGGGGAACTCCTTGCCCTGAGGCGTTGTCGAGCCGCATCCACCACCATCCCCGCAGAGATGGATCTTCTTCGCACTGAGGACCATCGGCCGGGGGAGGCCCCCGAGCACCCGCCGCTCCAGCTCTGGGGCGAGCGCCCCAGATCTTCAGCCCGCTCACCACGAACCCCTGCAGCAGCCTCCTCCTCATCCCTCTGGAGACCGCCCAGATCCGCCGCACCCGGATCTGGCCTAGAACGCGCGAGACGACGGAGCTCCATGGAGCGCCACCGCCGGAGGGGAACCACGCCGACAGCAAAAACCCGACCAGCACCACCGCCACCTCCGGAGCACCACTGGCCGGCCACCACACGAACCTTAACATGAATGCCTAACAAGTAAGCGTGTGCACATTTTGGTCTCAAACCGGTGAAACCACGAGTCCAGCCCAAAGCTGGCCACATGGGCCCGTGCTCGTGGGCCGGCCCGTTAGCACGCGTGCCCAGCCCGCCGTGGGCCTGGCACGGCACAGCCTAAACGGGCCGTGCTCGGCACGCAAAGAAGCCGGGGCTGTGCTGGGGCCTGAAGGCCGAGCCCGCGTGCCGGCACCGGCACGGCCCGTTTAGGTGCCAGGCACGCGGAGGCCTGCATGGCCCGCCAGGCACGCGGAGGCCCGCTTAGGCACGCTCATGCTGGGCGGCGGATTAGAGCACAACGGGAGGATTTTTCTGGCTTTTTGCCCGTTGGACTGGCGCGGGAGAGGACTGACGCGGGGGCGCCGTCTGCAACGGTCGGAATTCGGCCCGTTGGGGCCATTTTAAGCGTGATTAGCACAAATTAGCCCATTTTAAGCAGGATTTGTCCATTTTTAAGCAGAATTTCATGTATATATCCGTTGGAGGGCTATTTTAGGCCAAAAAATGTCAAATTTTTGCTATAAAAAGGGCTGCCCACCCCTCTCATTTCTCACACTCAAACATGGCTGCTCACAATATGAATACTACCTTCAACCTCTCTGATCTCGACCCGAATTTGTAGAAGATACCGATCCCTATGTCGGTTCTCCTCTCTACGACCCCAATCCCTATGGCGATCCTTCATACACTCAATCACATCCTTCTCAAACTTCTCAAGCCACCACCTCCACCACCTCCACCGCAAAAAGGCCACGAAAAAGATACTCCAAGGTGTGGGAACACTTCGACGAAGAAAGAGTGGTGCCGGAGGGGGAGGTGTCCCGGAGATCAAGGCCAAGTGCAAATGGACAGGATGCACAAGTGTGCTGTCCATGAAGAGCAAAGGAGGAACCGGCCACTTGATGAGGCACATCGAGAGCCACACGAAGAAGGATGAGAAGGCCGAGGCGTTTTCAGCCGGCGTCCAGAGTAGGCTCCAATTCAACCCCGACGGTTCGGTACGTAATTGGACCTATGATCCTACTCTACAAAGAGATGCTCTTTGTAATTTGATTGCTTCTAATGATTTACCATTAGGTTTTGGTGAGTCGGCAGCTTTTGTCGAATATATTCAAACTACTCAAAATCCCAATTTTAGACCTGTTTCTAGACAAACTACAACTAGGGATATGAGAAAGATATGCAAAAAGAATCTTGCTAAAATAAAAGAAAACTTTGTTGATTGCGCATATTCTGTCGCTTTAACATCTGATATTTGGAGTGGTCGGGCTAGGCAAGACTACATTAGTGTGGTTGCCCATTTTGTTGATGAAATGTGGCAACTACAAAAAAGAGTCATAGGATTCGAATTAATTGATGTTTCACACAGCGGTCTGAACATTGCAAATGCTATAAATAAAGTTGTGCAAGATTTTGATTTCAACTCCAATTTTTTTGCAATAACTATGGATAATGCATCGGCAAACACAAATGCAATGAATTATCTCACTCCTTTATTTGGACACTATGTTGCACCCTATTTACTGCATCAACGTTGTGCTTGTCATATACTTAATCTTATTGCTAAATGTGCTTTAAAGAAGGTAAAAACCCACATTGAAGTATTGCGCAATGCAATAACTTTTCTCGGTAGTGATAATGTTCGACTTGCAAACTATAAGAAATATTGCATTGCAAATGGCACGGTAGCCAAGAAATATAGTTTAGACATGCCTATTAGATGGAACTCTACATATATGATGCTTAAGTCACTTATCGAAGACCAAGTTGATTTTGGTGGATTTATTAATCCAACATATAAATATGAGGCACTCACTCCAGCAACTTGGCATATTTGTGAACATTTGACAAAATTTCTTGAGTTGTTTTATGATTATACTATTACTTTGTCGGGTGTTTATTATCCCACATCTAATATGATGGTGCATGTAATTATAGACATTGCAAGTCACTTGAAAACATATGAGAATGATGCTATTTTACACGATGCTGTTTTTAGAATGAAACGTAAATTTGAAAAATATTGGTCGGACATTCCTCCGTTGTATGCTTTTGCGTTTATGTTGGATCCTAGGGCTAAAACTGAAGGGTTTGGTATTGCTTTGTCTATGCTAACGGCCTCCACCAACACCAACTATGAGGGTGCTTATTTCACTGACATTCGCGATAAGCTTTCTTCCCTTTTTATTAAGTATGAACAAAGGTATGGTGCCCGAGTACAAAGGCCTCCACCAGCGCCACGTTCGGGAAGAGGGAAAGGACTTTGGAGCAAGATTCATGGCGGATTCTCCTCTGCCTCGAGCTCTACCGGACGAGCAACACCTATTCTTGCAGGTGATGGAGAGCTAGCGAAATACCTCAACATCCCGATACTCCCCTATGAGGATGAAATAGAAGGGGTTCCTTTCAACATACTAAAGTGGTGGGAGGACCACAAGGTAATATTTCCGGTGCTATCAATATTAGCACGGGATGTGTTAACTGTACCAGTGTCATCGGTATCCTCGGAGTCTGCTTTCAGTTTAGCTGGAAGAATAATCGATGATAGAAGGACCAGTCTCACTCCTGATATGGTGAAAACACTGATGACCGTGAAGGATGCAAAACTAGCGAGGAGGAGATGCCAACACACTGCCGAAAACAAAGAACTGGCAGCCACGTTCTTCAATCTTGCCATTAACGAAGAGGAAGAAGACGACCAATAGTTGTAGCATTTGTAATTTTTTAATCTTTTCCTTCTTTTTGTAATTTAGATTAGAGCAAGCTGTACTCTTTTCCCTTCCCAGGGATGGAAGGTTTTAATGAGGCAGCAAATAATAAAGCTCACTTTTATCCCAAACGACACTTTGCCTCATTTCTACAATTTTTTCTTTATCGAATGAATATTTTCTGTTTTCTACAATGTTTTGTTTTCACCCTATTATTGCACTGATCAAATAAGTGAGAAGAGTGGCCGCATGCTGTGCATGCGCACTGATCAAAGTTTGGCACTTCCTCACATGCTCCTCACTCCACTCATGCACTGCATGCATACATGCTCCTCACTGATCGTGCATGAGAAAAGTGGCCGCATGCTCTTTAATCAGTACAGCTTTAATCTTGCTCCTCACTGCACTGCATGCATACAGGCATACAGCGAGTGGGCACTGGCCACTGGGCGCAGTCGGCAGTGGCCCTTCGGCCACTGAATCACTGAATCACTGCACTGCATGGCTGCATGCACGAGGTCGGCCACTCGGCAATTTTTTCATTCCAGATATTTTGTAAAATGTGAACCTCTCCGGCTATAAAAAGGCTCTCACCCCCTCTCATTTTTCACACACACAAACACCACTACAGAAAGCCTCTCTCACACACACATACCAATATACCATGGCCGCGAGCTCCAACCTCGCCGTCACTACCGTCACTGCTGGAAACCGTAGGCCTCGAGCTCCGACCTCCCTGTTGTGGCAATACTACGATAGGGAAGTCACCGTAGTGGATGGAGTGGAGCAGATCAAAGCAAAGTGCAAGGTCTGCCCGATGGTGCTGCACGTGCAGAGCGAGGGACCAATCGGCCACTTGGTCCACTTGCACTTTGCTTTGATCTGCTCCAAGTGGCCGATTGGTCCCTCGCTCTGCACGTGCAGCACCATCGGGCAGACCTTGCACTTTGCTTTGATCTGCTCCACTCCATCCACTACGGTGACTTCCCTATCGTAGTATTGCCACAACAGGGAGGTCGGAGCTCGAGGCCTACGGTTTCCAGCAGTGACGGTAGTGACGGCGAGGTTGGAGCTCGCGGCCATGGTATATTGGTATGTGTGTGTGTGAGAGAGGCTTTCTGTAGTGGTGTTTGTGTGTGTGAAAAATGAGAGGGGGTGAGAGCCTTTTTATAGCCGGAGAGGTTCACATTTTACAAAATATCTGGAATGAAAAAATTGCCGAGTGGCCGACCTCGTGCATGCAGCCATGCAGTGCAGTGATTCAGTGATTCAGTGGCCGAAGGGCCACTGCCGACTGCGCCCAGTGGCCAGTGCCCACTCGCTGTATGCCTGTATGCATGCAGTGCAGTGAGGAGCAAGATTAAAGCTGTACTGATTAAAGAGCATGCGGCCACTCTTCTCATGCACGATCAGTGATGCATGCAGTGCATGAGTGGAGTGAGGAGCATGTCCAAACTTTGATCAGTGCGCATGCACAGCATGCGTCCACTCTTCTCACTTATTTGATCAGTGCAATAATAGGGTGAAAACAAAATATTGTAGAAAACAGAAAATATTCATTCAATAAAGAAAAATTGTAAAAATGAGGCAAAGTGTCGTTTGGGATAAAAGTGAGCTTTATTATTTGCTGCCTCATTAAAACCTTCCATCCCTGGGAAGGGAAAAGAGTACAGCTTGCTCTAATCTAAATTACAAAAAGAAGGAAAAGATTAAAAAAGATTAAAAAATTACAAATGCTACAACTATTGGTCGTCGTCTTCTTCTTCGTTAATGGCAAGATTGAAGAACATGGCTGCCAGTTTTTTGTTTTCGGCAGTGTGTTGGCATCTCCTCCTCGCTAGTTCTGCATCCTTCACGGTCATCATTGTTTTCACCATATCAAGAGTGAGACTGGTCCTTCTATCATCGATTATTCTTCCAGCTAAACTGAAAGCAAACTCCGAGGATACCGATGACACTGGTACAATTAACACATCCCGTGCTAATATTGATAGCACCGGAAATATTACCTTGTGGTCCTCCCACCACTTTAGTATGCTGAAAGGAACCCCTTCTATTTCATCCTCATAGGGGAGTATCGGGCTGTTGCCACCGGAAATCTTGCACAACTTTATTTATAGCATTTGCAATGTTCAGACCACTGTGTGAAACATCAATTAATTCGAATCCTATGACTCTTTTTTGTAGTTGCCACATTTCATTAACAAAATGGGCAACCACACTAATGTAGTCTTGCCTAGCCCGACCACTCCAAATATCAGATGTTAAAGCGACAGCAGATGTGCAATCAACAAATTTTTCTTTTATTTTAGCAAGATTCTTTTTGCATATCTTTTTCATATCCCTAGTTGTAGTTTGTCTAGAAACAGGTCTAAAATTGGGATTTTGAGTAGTTTGAATATATTCGACAAAAGCTGCCGACTCCCCAAAACCTAATGGTAAATCATTAGAAGCAATCAAATTACAAAGAGCATCTCTTTGTAGAGTAGGATCATAGGTCCAATTACGTACCGAACCGTCGGGGTTGAATTGGAGCCTACTCTGGACGCCGGCTGAAAACGCCTCGGCCTTCTCATCCTTCTTCGTGTGGCTCTCGATGTGCCTCATCAAGTGGCCGGTTCCTCCTTTGCTCTTCATGGACAGCACACTTGTGCATCCTGTCCATTTGCACTTGGCCTTGATCTCCGGGACACCTCCCCCCTCCGGCACCACTCTTTCTTCGTCGAAGTGTTCCCACACCTTGGAGTATCTTTTTCGTGGCCTTTTTGCGGTGGAGGTGGTGGAGGTGGTGGCTTGAGAAGTTTGAGAAGGATGTGATTGAGTGTATGAAGGATCGCCATAGGGATTGGGGTCGTAGAGAGGAGAACCGACATAGGGATCGGTATCTTCTACAAATTCGGGGTCGGGATCAGAGAGGTTGAAGGTAGTATTCATGTTGTGAGCAGCCATGTTTGAGTGTGAGAAATGAGAGGGGTGGGCAGCCCTTTTTATAGCAAAAATTTGACATTTTTTGGCCTAAAATAGCCCTCCAACGGATATATACACGAAATTCTGCTTAAAAATGGACAAATCCTGCTTAAAATGGGCTAATTTATGCTAATCACGCTTAAAATGGCCCCAACGGCCGAATTCCGACCGTTGCAGACGGCGCCCCCGCGCCAGTCCTCTCCCGCGCCAGTCCAACGGGCTGAAAGCCAGAAAAAATCCTCCCGTTGGGCTCTAATCCGCCGCCCAGCGCGAGCGTGCCTAAGCGGGCCTCCGCGTGCCTGGCACCTAAACGGGCCGTGGCCGTGCCGGCACGCGGGCTCGGCCTTCAGGCCCTAGCACGGCCCCAGCTTCTTTGCGTGCCGAGCACGACCCATTTAGGCTGTGCCGTGCCAGGCCCACGGCGGACTGGGCACGCGTGCTCACGGGCCGGCCCGCGAGCACGGGCCCATGTGGCCAGCTTTGCTGCTCCCGACCTTGCTAGCCACCATGTTCGGTGTTCCCTTGCCTCGGCCGGAGGTCCGCCGTGGCGGCCGCTGCTTCCCTGAGCTCTTTCGGCCTCCCTGCTCGTCTGCATAGTCCGAAAGCCCCGGTGTGGCCGTCACAGCAGCTCACCTGGTCCTGTGGGAAGCCAGCTCGTTCGCAATTTCTTTGGTCGTCCCGGATGGTGCTCTTGCGAACTCGCTCGCGCGGTGTGGGCGCACGCCGCCGTCGACTGATCTCCGCCATCCGGCCTCCTCCGCCGCCGCGACCAGGTTGGGATTCTCCACGACGACCTCTACCGCCCTGCTCCGGCCGCTGCCCCGCCGGCTCCAGCGTCACCCCCTTCTTCCAGCATTCTTGGCTAGTCCATGACTTGTCCGACACAAGAGCCGGCTTGTGCCGCTAGCCGGTAGAAGGACACGGTGGTGGAAGAGTTCGGCCTGCAGACGGTGGCCGTGAGGTCGGCGTTGTTCACCAGCGGCGGCTCGACGAGGTCGCGGCGTACACCGGTCCCAAACCGTATAACACCATTAACCAGACCGCACCAACCCGTGACATCGCGTCCTATCTACTCCCTCCGTTCCAAATTAGTTGACTTGCATTTGTACAAATATGGATGTATCTATTCTTGTTTAGTGTCTAGATACATCAATATCTAGATAAATGTGTGTCAATTAATTTGGAACGGAGGGAGTAACTGTCTTAAACCAAACCAACCCAGTTAAAACTGGTAGCGACGGGTTGGTTTGAGGAACCGGCTCAAACCGGTTGAAACCGGGAATGCCCAGTCTTAGTAACAAGTGACATGTGGAAAGCTTTCGTCTAATATAATAACTTCACAAGCATACACTGTGTTCCAAGTTCCATCAAATTTTGAAAATTTCAATCCTATGCCAGAGTAGCGGGCAGTGAATAGGATTGCGTAATACTTCTCCAAAAATCATCACCGTCTCCTCCTCGGCATCCTCGTCCCGGCATACCCTCCCAAAGAACAACAACAACATTACGAGTTTCGGGGACATGGATCAAATCGACGTGATGAAGAGAGAGATAATTTAAAACTAGCTATTTCGCGGGTAAGGCGGACAAATATCCCATTATCATTGGCGTGCTTGCGGACCGATACGTCCAACCCTTCACAACAGGAATAACCCCCTAGTAACAAGTACTCGTCGGCAATATCCTATCCTTAGACCACCTACTCACATTTTTCATACAGCTTGAAGAATGGAACACTGCAGCACTCTATGATGAGGACCTTGTAACAAGGATCTTTTGGCCGACGCGAGCTCGTGTACGACGACGAAGGAGGCACATCCAGGTAAAACATGCCCTCACGCTCGCTCTGCCACTTTTCAACTGTCGCCATCCAGCAAGACGAGTACCGGTGGAGCTCGCGGATCCGAAAGCTCACCATGCCAAAGTATCTACCGGAGCAATTCAGTTTGCAGCCACGGTACAAGAGCATGTCACTCGTTTTTATTCCCAATTGTCTTCCAATCCTAACTAAGCATGAACTCGTGGAGCGACAGAGCAGAGAGAGAGAGCGCGCGCGCGCATCATTGAAGCAAGAATAAGCTTACGTGGAGAAGACTGATGAAGAAGCTCGTCCACAGTTACATGCTCCCCTGAAAAATCTGCTTTTGTACAGCTAGCTAGCTCCACCAGAAGACTGCATTACTGATTTACTGCCCTGCCATTTACGACCAATTTAATGTCATTAATTGGTGACTGGTGTGAGTATCGTCCTTATGGAAAGTTGTAAATATTTGGTAAATCGAATTATCACTAGTAAGGAATATCCTAGGAGTGGCGTGCCCATTTTGCGGGTGTTTATTGTAAACGTCACTGGTTTCAGGCCACTCACTACCAGAATCGCCGTGTTTGCCGAGCGTCGAACACACACTCGGCATATAGAGCCATATACGGAGTGCCCCACGAAAACGCTCGGCAAATCAATCTGTCGGCATATAAGGCAGTATGCCAACCGATTTCTCTAGGCGACACTCGACAAACGAAACCACTTGGCATACAAGGTTATAAGAAAATCGATTGGGCTTGGACTTTCCTTTATTAATGCTGGCATTAAATATAAGAGTGCTAATTGGGTGAAATATTGGGGAGATAGATTTTGCATGGCCAATCCCCATTTACCTTTTTTTTTTGCGAGGAAACCAGAAGATATTACAGGAAGAACATTACAGAAAGAACCCCAACAAGGATAAAAATTGCACTCCAGTCCTTCTGCAACTCAGAGACGCCGGCATGGAGCAGGACGTGCCGGTGGCGCGCCGCCACCGCGTTTTCCTTCAAGCCTTGGATCAGAAGACGTCCTCTGGCGGACGGGAAGTCGCCGGACCTCGAACTCCGTGGAGCCTCCACCCAACTCCAGCTGCATCTTCGTCTTCCTAGAACATCGTCGGCTTCAGATTCGTCAACCCAGATCCGCCGCCACGCGGAATCCGGGAGGGGGATGGCGCTCCCAGCAGATCTAGAGACCCGAGGGAGCGAAGGGGGCAAGCACATCACCGCGGACCTCCACCGAGCTCCGCCGTCGGAGGAAGCACGTACCTGCACCAAAAGCAAAGCCGACGACCCAACCTCCTCCATGGCGCCGCCGGCCGAAGAGCTCACAAACCCTACACTATCTACACCCGTGAAGCGGGGATCCCCCGCCCTCCCGCCGCCGGAGCAGCCGACGGAGGACGAGGGATCAGACGGATCGACGGCGAGGTGGTGGATCTGCGGGCGGGGCGAAAAAATCGCCTCTCTCTACTGTAGCGGGAGAGATGAGACGTCCAGGCTCGTCTTAGATGTACCTGTTCTTAATCCCCATTTACCTAGGTCCTAGAGATTTGTCAAATGCATCCCATAAACCGGTATGGAGGGAGTATCATTTATGTGTACTTGGAATGGAAATCGTCATAATTCCTTTTTAAACAGTGTAGGTCAGTTGTTGCTCACCTGTCAGGTGTGTGTGTCTCACATTTTCCTGAAGTCGTCACTACCCTTGTGTAAGCCATAGAGGAGGTAATTAGCGAGGTGACAAAAGAAGAGCAACAGAGGATGGAGTGGGCATCTTCTTGGCTACCGGTCGTAAATGAAGCACTGGCTAGCTACGACGTCTCCAAGAAAGCCTATACACGCTGTCGGAAGGAGAGTATGATGACCTACACTACACTAGCGGAGGATGAAGAGTTGATAGCATAACGAGACAGCTATAGTCGTTCATCGTCAGCATTACACTGAGGACCAGTGACTTTGCTGCGGAAGGCACATTAACTGTTGGATAGGTTCCTGATTCACTACTCAACTTGAGCACCAGTTAACACACAGCCAGAGCACACTATAACTCGTGGGACACCCGATAGGTCAGACTTCCCATTCTTTAGTTACCTGTTGCCTCCCAATCCCAACTAGTGAACATGCATGAGAATGAGATGAACACGAAATGTATTGCTAGAGCATGGTAAAAAATATGGGATGTGCTCACAAATTTCATGCTAGTTGCTCTATCTTTTTGAAACTAGTGCTCGATTGTTCTCAATTTATAGAACTGTATCCATGGATGCAGGGAGCATTATCTCTCACATTATTGGCTCGATCAAGCATTACGTACTCAGTGCCCATTAATTCCTATTTATCACATGTCTGGGTTCAATAAAGCTTCCACGTCCAAGAAAAATATATCATTGTGTAAGCGAGAAGCTAACTAGGGAGGTGACAACAGAAAAGCACTGAAAAAAATCTCCGTGGCTGCAAAGGACAAAGATTGTCTTTCTCGGTCAAGAATTTTGGGTAACCGTAAGGCAACCACAATTTCCATATGCACCCGTCCAAGAAAAGTTGCTACCGTTCAAAATATATCCTCTATATTTGAAATTAAACGTGAAAAGACAAAAGGTCCTTATTGACATTCGGCAAGCTGTGTACTCCCTCCGTTCCGGTTTATAAGTCCTCTACGTATCCCAGGTTGCACATTTGACCAACCTAATATATATATATATATATATATATATATATATATATTATAAAAAATATATTATTAGAAAATTCAGATGTTATATTTTCTAATGGTATATTTTTTGTATTATAAAATTTATATTATGTTGGTCAAATTTACGACCTAGGGATACGTAGAGGACCTATAAACCGGGACGGAGGGAGTAGTGTGGTGGACAGGCATTTTAATCGTGGTATGTCACAAGATCGAGATCGCTCCGCCCTTTATCATCCCATTTTCGAAGGGCCTATGGCCGAACTTCATTAAGGTAGAAAGAGAGGATACAGTACCATGGAGGTCAAGAAAACGAAGATTACAACCATGGAAGACACGATTCATTGGACAATGCACCTGCTGAAAAATGTGAGCATTTCGCTCCTTCCAGATTCGACAATGGACCATGGATCGGTTAGTCGGCCTAGAACAGGACGAAATGGGCACCAGACCTGCTGCGAGAAGTGGCAGTGGACGAAAGCTTGATCTTGGAGATTCTAGCTGAAGTGCATAAGCAAGTGAAATTTCCGAATGTCAGATTTATAGTTTTGCAAATGGAGAACGGCAAAATTGGATAACAGGAATACCGTAGAAAGCCTACATCGCATGTTGATGAGATATCATGCACGGGGTGTATGCTTTACTTTTTAGTCCACCGAATATCGCTAAATCCAGGTTTGTTTTTAGGGAACAGCAGTGTTCTGCTGGTTATTTTTATAGATTTTTTAAAATAAAATTATGTACAAGCAAACGAAAGTAAAGACAGAAATAAAGCTGAACTAGTCTAAACTAGCCGAACAAATATCGCTAAATTCGGGTTGATATACTAGGAGATTATTCCTACTGCAGGCTTGCATATCATGCACTACACTTTCCCGCGTTTGTAAAGGAACAAAACGTTGATTCACCACAAGTTGACAATTGGGTCACACAGAGCTTGCATCTAGCGATCTAGTAGAAACCATGGTCATAAGTGGTCAAAATGGGCAATGGGCACTAATGGCCATCGTCGTATTCGGTAGCCCGATGAAATTTTGCCAGTTGATTGACAATTAATATTCCACGAAGGTCACTTAGAAAACCGTGCAAGACAAAGAGTAGGCTGATCTGATCGTAGGTACCACGGTTCCAGTATTACGGATAACCAGCATAGAGTTCTAGACACCGCCTTATAATTTATAGAGCTGAATGACATACCATTTCTGAATTTTTAATTTTTTTGCCACCCCTACTATGATGGTCAAGCTCTGCCACTGGGTACGAGTGAATGAAAGGCTACAGCCTACATGTGCCCAAAACTGTTTATGTACCCAACATTCAGCATGGGTTATATGTTGCATTTATCTGTTTGAAAAATGTAATACATTTACAATCTAAATTATGTAGCAAAATAACTATGAAGAATTGTCACTAGAACTTAGTCTTCCATGTAGCTGATTCAACCATGTGAAGGACATCTCAGAATGACTGACCAAACATATATTTGTCTCCGTTTAAGCCATAGCCTACTGAGCTCTAATCTAGCAGGATGAATATACGAGGAAACTAAGAACTGGGAATTTATTAGGCAAGTGGAATATCCTGGCCTTTGTACCGGTGATGCACACAACCATTCATTATTGTAAGAAGAAATCATACTGAATCTTATGTGCTGAATGTAGTGCTCACCAAATAATTTGCGTCTTACACAAAACTTGTGAATTATGGAAAAAACGGTAGTGACGGAACCGATGCAGCTGGTGCATTGCCCGAGCTTGGAACAGTCCAGATAGTGATAGGGGCACGATCTGGAACTAGTTTTTTGGTGGCAGCTGTTCACGCCTGCACTTCTACTCACCGACTTCGATTTACATTTATCGCTTATAAATTTAAATACGAATTGGAAAATGGTCATAACTGCCCTTTTCAGTTAGTGAGAAGAAATCAGATGCATCGGTGATGAAAATAGCCTCTAAAATAAAGGGGGGCACACTGAAATGGTGAGTCAATAACGACAGACATGAATTAGCTACGGTCTCTTAGACATGTTGTTTATTCTCGTTTTGCTTCTGAAGAGTGACCTCCATTGAGAGAGAGAGAGAGAGAGAGCACTTTCTAGTGCTTCTCGTATACTCATTGATATTTATAGTTCAATATACACGATATGATGAACACTGATCCTACATACATAGGGATCGAAGTGGATATTTATAGTTCAATGTACAGGATATGATGAACACTGATCCTACATACATAGGGATCGAAGTGGCAACATGCAGTCCGTGGAGCTGAACAGCGTCAAGGGTGAAGTGACAACTCAGCCGTTTCATAGGTCAATGTACAGGAGATGATCAACACTAAGTTGAATACAGTGCCTAGGATGAAGTGACAACTCAGCCGTTTTATACATTGGAGTACCAGTTAACACCATACTTCATGGACGCTTGTTAACTAAAACAGAGCAACAAAGTAAGCTCGGCACATGTTAAACGAGCAACGAAGTTTAAACCAAATTGTCCCTGATATAGAACATCAGCTCAAGGTATTGACCAAATTTTCATATCATAAACTAAAACCGGATGCAGAATCTGGTAAAAGCTAAGGAGAATCTATAGCTCCCCCGCAAAACAGCACCCTACTTGTCTTTGCTTTCCTCGGTTTCCTGCTCATACCGGCGATTGAACTTTGCGATCTGCCCCAGGCTTTGAGCCATCTGGCGCTTTGCCCTCATGTGGTACACTTTGCCCGTATGGTCCACCTTGGTCAGCATGATGTTGATCAGCCTGCCACTCTGGGTCACGTAAGAGATCCACTGCATCTGCGGGTGTAGTCCCTTCCTCATCCTTCCAACCTGCAATCAGGGTGCAACGACATCAGTCAGGTATCTATTATCCTGTTTCCAGATGCTAACCATGAACGAAACTTCCATTTCCTCAACATACACACACATAGTTTATGAAGCCATGATCATCATTGACCAAGATTAATGTAGAACCTTGCCATTATTAGTCCATCATAACAATATTCAGAGTTTTCGAGTACAGTATGAGCAATACATCGGTGAAAGGTTCTGTTACACGATTGCTACAGAATTATAAACAATGGTACTTTAAGTGCTTGACTCTTCATGGTCAGTTTTGGCAACTAGAACACTCAGTCATACAAAAGAAGGTAGCATGGTATGCAACCAGACATAGAAGCAAAATATACAACACTCAAGTATCATTAAATTGATTGGGTGATATGATAGCAGACAGGTAGTGCAAAGTCAAGGTTATTTGATCTGCAAAAAATGTACAACACTATTGCTTACTGATACGGGTGGGAAACGAATCAGATAGTGCACTGCCCGCTTTCTTTCGTAGCTCTGAATAGAGAATGCATACGAATATGGATCATATCATAATATCATATACAGATTTGATGTTACTGGAGTGTGCATATTGGAAGTTCACTCAATTTGGAACAAATATAGATATCTACAACTTCAACGACAGATATCGAAAACAAAGAACTAGACAACAGTTCTGTCTATGAAAGGTTGTAGACTTGTAGTGTGTGCTACGAAGCAAGTATTTTGCGGCATGGACATCAAGAGGTGGAGGTCTGGCGTAGCTCCGTGACTATCTTTCCGAGCTTCCTTTGTTGTATCTTAGTGCTAACCTCTTTTTCCAGCTGCTTCTAGGCATGATTGAAAATGTAACGAAATTTGTAGTCGTTAGGGGTATAGCTTTTTGCCTTACCGACTGCTCTTGGTGTGAATGTTTTGACACTTCTGGCGCTTCTGAGAGCATTGATAAGAATAGTGGCCTTCTTCACCGTTTAAGCGCTTCGTCGCTCGAGCGACATGTCGCACGATATCACAACCGCGAGCGAAGCCTTGGATCCTGTCCCCGGGCCGTATTCAGCGACAGCAGGCGCGCAGGAAAGAAGTATTGCTCTGTATTCAGATGAAGGAGGGCCCACGCAGGCACATGTTCTTTCGCCTTTGTCACGTGTGCCATCGCACGCCCGCTTCGGCAGGCCGGGTTGGAGTTAGGCAGTTGGCTACTTGGCTCACATGTGCGCCCGTGGACCTGGGTACAATCAATTAGTCGACCTTTTTCTTACTGGTTAGGGTTTTTTTATAAACAGTAAATAGCACATTTAATTGCATTAGGAGGATTAGCATTTTTGTTTTATGAATCATCTCACCCACGGCGACATGTAATTGTTAAAGCATTTGAGATCGATTTAAACACAGTTTTTTTTTGCCACAAGTTCTAAACAACAACGCTCACGCATATTAGTTATTAAATACTGATCACACTCTCCTGGACTATTGTCTATCCCATAAGCTTTGAAACGGAGCACATGTTCTTTATCAACAGTCACTACGACTGACATGTACCTACGGGCAGCGTCAGGTCATTTCATACATTGACTGCACCTGTCCATCCTCTAACAACTCCAACCAAGCATCCACCCACCGACGATTTTTTTACGCACCCCAGCTCTGTGCTTCGTCCACTCTCCAGCACGCGCACCAGGCATCTCTGTCAAATCCCCGTGCTTAGCGTGAGCTAGGCCCAGCTCAAATGGCGAAAATAAAATTGGGACAGCAGCTCACCTCCTTGTCCACCCGGACGTTGCCACGGACTGGACATCGCCAAAGGTTTCCTCGCAATCCCTTTCTACCCCCTGGCCGACGCATTCCCCTTGCTCCATAGTACATACGGAAATCTTGAGCCCACACCAGCCATATCCACATCCAGCCCTCCCACTCATCAAATCCGACATCGCGGATCGAACTACAACAATTGAGATTGTATCAGTTAGCAAGAACAAGGTAAGATCGGCAAGAAGCTATTCGATCCCGTGGGGGAGGAAAACGAAGCGAGTTGCTTGTAGGCTCACCTCCCCGCGTCGCTCGCCGCCTTCTCCATGGATCTGACCTCCTATTCCACGCCGGAGAGCTCAAGGGCGACCAGCAAAGCTCCCGCTTCAGATCTAGCTGTTATGGGTCTGGAGGAGCAGTGCAACGCGGTAGGGGGAAGAATACTCACTAGCAGGCCAACCTACCGCATCGACGAGTTAATGCGGCCGGGGTGCAGTGATCCAGTCAGACTCATGGGCTACAAATCAAATTAGTACTTGTTCCACAGGGATGCCTTGCGATCTTTCTGGGCAGAACAGTACCCGGTTCATTCTCGGGCAAAAGCCCATATGTTCGCAGGGCGTACGATGGCCTGTTGCTGCTCCAGTATCTCGGTCCGTATTGCCAGCTAGGCCTGCGGCAAACGCATCTCAACGCGCCACTGCACGCGCTGGATTTCGTGCGACATGTCGCTCGAGCGACAAATCACTTCTTCACGGCAATTGTAACGTATCAACACTACTGTAACCAAAGGACTAAGCTTGTCGACGGTCAATACTTGATGTTTTAAGGGACAGCTCTTGGCCCGATGCCCTTCCTCACCACAGCTAAAACATTTAACTTTCAATGTCGGTTTCACTTCTGATGAATGTTTAGCAGTACTTGGGTCCTGTTGTTCTAATTCTTTGCATAGGTTTGGGGATGCAGGTATTGTGCTGCACGCTTCTAACTCTCTGGACAGGTTGGTGGACGTAGCTCCGGACTTCTGAGGACAGTGATTGGCGATGGGATTGGACTTGCTTGGGGTCGGTGCTTTTGGTTTTTTTATTTTGAAACCTGGTTTTGAGGGGCAACAATTGGAATAGTGGCCTTCATCACCGCAGCTAAAACTCAGAGGGGCGGCCAGTCGGGAACAAGAAGGCGAAGGCGGCCTTGGCGGCGGCGGCAAAGACGAACAGGGTTCAGTCGTCCATCGACAAGGTGCTCGCCGAGGTCTCCTCCAACTCGACCTTGAGGCGCGACGAGAACAACACATGGTGGGAGATCTTGATGCAAAAGGCCGACGTCAAGATCGACCTCGAGTAGAAGAAAGCCGCCGTCAAGAAGCGGAGCCAAGATTTCTTGATCTTGATGGCCGACGTCTCCGGCATGGACCCGCTGGCGAGGGCAGCGCACAACATGTTCCGCGCCGCGATCCTGCAAGAGCTTGGACTCGTTCCACCCGCGACCGACAGCAACCAGGGCCGCAGTGACGACGTCCAGTCCGACGAGGACCCCAACCTGACCCAGCCTGGTGCCGGCTACGTGCGCCAGCCCAGCGACACCATCTAGACCGGCGGCGGCGACAACCTGTGGCCGACATCGACATCTCCCGGCATATTTTGGCGTATTTTGATGGCCCAGCTTCGAGTTTGTGGCCGAGTGTGGCCGATCGCGGCCGAAACTCTTTACTTTGTTGCCTACCATGGCCGTTGGCGGTTGAAACATCGATTTCCCGCCATTATTTAATGACCCTCTCATTTGATTTTTTCATAAAAAAAATCTAGATTGGGCCGGATTTGGGCGCCGCGAGTGGGGAGCAACGGCGCCCAAAGCAAACGACTAGTCCGGACGGCGCCCAAACAAACTGTCCAGAAGGCCTAACATAAGTACTTGATGGAACTGGAAAGTTTGTCCAAATGCAGCGCGTACTAGAACAGATGGTACACCCGACGTCTAGGTCCTGGTTGCCTCCAAAGCCTAGCTGTGTACAAAGGAATATGAACTAGCTGTGTCCACGAGGTTGTTCAATTCTCTGACAACCCTACGTTTCACGAAGAAGAAAAGCTCCTGGCTAGGAGCTTCAGTTACCCCGAAACAATACTGCATTGTTTGCAATTTATAGAGGTAAATCTTGCGAATTATAGAGCTCAGTCCCACGCAGATACACGCAATAACTGCCGCCCTCATGTTAATTCTTGCATGCAGAATATAAGAACAAGGTGTGAACAAAATTTCCATTCCATCAACTAAAACCTGGTGCAGCCAACGAATCTGCTAAAGGCTAAGGGAGAATCTATAGCTCCCTCGCAAACAGCACCCTACTTGTCTTTGTTCTCCTCCAATTCCTGCTCGTATCGACGTTTGAACTTTGCGATCTGTCCCAGGCTTTGAGCCATCTGGCGCTTCGTCCTCATGTGGTACACTTTGCCGGTGTTGTTCACCTTTGTCATCATGATGTTGATCAGCCTACCGCTCTGCGTCACGTATGAGATCCACTGCATCTGAGGGTGCAGTCCCTTCCTCATCCTTCCAACCCGCAATCAGGATGCAACCACAACAGGCAGGTATCTATTACTATCCTGTTTCCCGATGTTAACCATGAACAAAAACATCCATTTCCTCAACATATACACACATATAGATTACGAAGTAATGATCATCATTGACCAAGATCGATGTAAGACCTTGCCATTATCAGTCCATCATAACAACTATATTTAAAGTCTGGAGTACAGTACGAGCAATGCATCGGGGAAAGATTCTGTTATATTATTGCTAAAGAATTATAAACAATGGTACTTTAAGTGCTTGACTCTTCATGGTCAGTTTTGGCAACTACTCCCTCCGTTCCAAATTAATTGACTTCCATTTGTGCACACATGGATGTATCTAGACATGTTACGCGTATAGATGCATCCACATGTGGACAAATGGAAATCAATTAATTTGGAACGGAGGGAGTAGAACACTACGTCATACAAAAGAAGGTAGCATGGTATGCAACCAGACATAGAAGCAAAATATAGAACACTCAAGTATCATTAAATTAATAGGCTGATATGATAGCACAACACGTAGGGCAAATTCAAGGTTATCTGAACTGAACAAAATGCACAACACCTACTGCTGACTGATAGAGGTGGGAAATGAATTAGATAGTGCACTTCCCGCTTTCTTTCCTATACCTCGGAATATAGAATGCATATTAATATGGATCATATCACAAACAGATTCGATGTTACTGAGTGTGAATATTGGAGGTTCCCCTCAATTCGGTACAAATATAGATATCTACAACTTCAACGACAGATATCGAAAACAAAGAACTAGCTAACAGTTTTATCTATGAAAGGTTGTAGTTTGTGCTGTGAAGCAAGTATTTTGTGGCATGGACATCAAGAAGTGGAGGTCTGGCTCAGGTCCGTGACTATCTTTCCGAGCTTCCTTTGTTGTATCTTAGTGCCAACCTCTCTTTTTCAAGCTGCTTCTAGGCATGATTGAAAATGTAACAAAATTTGCAGTCATTAGGGGTATAGCTTATTGCCTTACCGACTGCTCTCGGTGTGAATGTTTTGAAGCTTCTGGCGCTTCTGAGAGCATTGATAGGAATAGTGGCCTTTTTCACGGCAATTGTAACATATCAATTTTAATGGACAGCTCTTGGCCCGATGCCCTTCCTCACCACAGGTAAAACATTTAACTTTCAATGTCGGTTTCACTTCTGATGAATGTTTAGCAGTACTTGGGTCCTGTTCTTCTAATTCTTTGCACAGGATTGGGGATGCAGGTATTGTACTGCTCGCTTCTAACTCTCTGGACAGATTGGTGGTTGTAGCTCCGGACTTCTGAGGACAGTGATTGGCGATGGGATTGGACTTGCTTGGGGTCAGTGCTTTTGGTTTTTTTATTTTGAAACCTGGTTTTGAGGGGCAACAATTGGAATAGTGGCCTTCATCACCACAGCTAAAACATTTACCTAGTGATATTGGCTTTTTCCCTGCTGATTTTTTAGCAGATCTAGGTTTACATACTTGTGATCCTGTGGAAGGATTGGCAGGTGTAGGTGATCCTGTGGAAGGATTGGCAGGAGTAGGTGATCCTGTGGAAGGATTGGCAGGTGTAGGTGATCTTGTGGAAGGATTGGCAAGAGTAGGTGATCCTGTGGAAGGATTGGCAGGTGTAGGTGATCCTGTGGAACACTTGGCAGGTGTAGATAATGTGTTGCCTTGTTTTGATAGTGCAAGTCGCAGAGCGGCTTGGAAGTGCTCTCTCTGGTCCTTACACACAGTGGTCAATGCTGAATTCAAGGGGCACTGAGCAAGATAATGATCCTGGCATTCACAAAAAGGGCATGTGACCTTTCTCATTGGACAGTCTCCATGCTGATGATATTCATCACAACTTGAACAACTTAGACCATGTGTACTAGCACTGTGCCCTATTTCTCCACAGCGGGTGCAAGCGCGATTCTCGGACTTGTTCTGCTGGCAACACCACAAACGACAATGGCCTCTTTTGCTACAGAGTGTACAGATGACTTTGTCCTCCTGATCCTTCATAGGGCAGTCACAACTGTAATGTCCTTCCTCGCCACAAACCAAACAGGTGATTGTCCCATCCAGTTGGTCCTGATGACATATACTTTCTACAATTTGTTGGTATGAGTTTAATACCAGAAACGATTGATCTTCTGAAACAAAGAGTTTTTCTTGCGTGAAATCAGAACTCAATGGCAAGGCAGTGAGTGAACCATTCCATTGGCACTCTTGCGAAAAGTGGCCTTGATACCCAGAGCTATAGCATGTCATGTAATTTCTTGTACTGTCTTCATATCGATTGTCAAGTTGGTTACTGCGAAAGTGGGAGTTGAGGTCTGTGGTTGTCTTCCACTTTCTTTTTGACCTGACTTCCTGACTCTTGCCATAAGATCCGTTGGTTGCCATTTGAATTGTTTCTGACCACCGACAATAGAGAAGAGGGAAAGGTATGAGGCAAAGAAGAATATAGTTTGAGGAGTACAATAAAATGCTATTCTAGACGCCATTGAAAGCCACTGTATAGACTGAGGAGTACAATAAAATGCTATTCTAGCCGAAACAGCGGCAGAAGTATCCAAATTGTCCTATCGCCCATTTCTACACATGAAAGGAAACTACTGAAAACCTCTAAAAAAACCTTTAAAAATGTAAACCGCAGAGCTAGTTCTCGACAGGTAAAAAGGCTGGAATCTGATACCTTGCCCGATGTTAAAATCCAACATCTCAGGTGAGGCCGTGAGGGTCTAATCAGTTTGCTCATGAGTTTGCAAAAATAGGCAAGAGAATGTTCGTGTGGGTGTGTTGTGTACGGTATGTAAGATAGTGTTTCTTCATGTGTGTCGGCCATACTGCTACGAGATTGTAACAACATAATTTTGTGATGAACAAAGCTGTCTCCGTTCAGAACAAAACAACTCAATGCTTGAGCTGCAGACAATTGCTCCTCTTTTGCTTCCGGAAAGCTACTGCCGATTGCTTGATGAGCTATCTGATCCGATACGCATAAAAATCGTCTGGTTTTTCAGCCAAGAGGCATCAGTTGGGCAGCTCTTTAGGCAGCAATTCACTGTTTAAACCTAGCGCACGCACTAAATCAGTGTTTTAATTTGACCGCAGGCGCCAAATCGAGCCGCCGAAATGATTCAGATTTCGGTAGCTGCGCCAAATAAGCTGTTTTGAGGCAGGTAATTGATGTAACAGAAGGGGAATGGATCTAGAGAGGATCAGATCCGCAGTGAGATGGGGGCGTAAGCGTACCTTACAGGAGTGAGCGGCGGGGGAGGATCTGCGGCAGTGGGCAGCCGGGTGAGGGGCGCTCAGTGGTGGCGAGGATACGGAGCCGGGGAGGCTGCAGCGAGCTCGGGCGACGCACGAGGACCAAGCGGCGGCGGTGGCGAGGAGATTGAGCGACCCAGTGAAGGTGGGGTGCTATCTGGTGCGGCCTGATGGATTCGTTCGACCCGACCCGAACCAGCTTCTTTTTGCCCAGGTAGTGCGTGATTCGTCAACGGCGCACCAGGCAAAATATCCGCTGAAACCAAATTTCATTGAAAACCTGGTGAAAATCACGAAAAATATATGTTTAAAAAATTCAAAGAAAAGTCTCAATAAAAATTGACAAAATCATCAATGACTAATTAAGCTACCTTCAGAGAAAACCCCAATGTTTTTATTGGTTTATAGCCAGAGATACGGGATTCATTGACTTCGTCAGCCGCAAGTCAGCAAGGCATGACCGAGAAAAACAAAAGATTTAGAACAACTTTTTGTGCTTCGATATATTGGGCTATATGGTCTCCCGCCATGCCTTCAATAATTTAAAGTGCCTCTGTCGTTGCACTATGGACTCGCGGGGTAGTGACAATGTGGAACAAGGTTAAGGATGGAATGTACATACTACATAGAAGAGTTAGTAAGCGAAGCCGTATGTGTACAAAGATACATTGGTATCTAGTGACGCAACCTCTAGACGGCATATTTGTACACCTTGAATTCCCAGTGCCTTCCAAGCCGAACCCACGAAGAAGCGAGAAGATATATACAGCCAAAGCATGTTTGAGCCATAGTTGAGAAGAGTGTGGAGTCTTCAGTCTTGCATGTTAGCACTTACAAGCACGAGTGTACATGCTCTATCATGTATGCCCTTCAATATGTATCAGGCTATGCATATATGAGGATCAGGTAATTAAGTAGTATTGTACAAATAGTTGTGGTGGTTGTTGCTGTAGGGAGTGATTGAACTTTTTATGTGTCTGAATTGTTCAGCAGTTAGCACGCCCACAGCTATTACCTATGATAAAACGTGGGTGCATAGTGTCGCATGCAGAACACGAGCAACATGAGCTAGCACGATTGTTGCATGTCTCCGCATCTATAATTTTATCTCAGATTTGAAACTTAAGAGCCATGAAAAATAAATCCCTGTGATTTAGCCTATACAAGTCTCGTTAGGGGTCTGAGCGGTCGCAAAATGGAAGGATGGCACAGCTTTATAAATAAAGCCAAATGACAAGGTTCAGTGCCATATATACCCAGAATCTTACAATGCATGATGAGCTAAAATAAATGGTTCATGCCGGTTCTCGAATGAAAATGTGCTCAATCATCATTTTGTTCCTAACAATACATAAGGACCAAGCGGCAGGACCGCAGGAGGGAGAGTTAAGTAGAGTGACCGAGCAGAGGGGAGTAGTCCGTCAGCTCTGTTTCAACTTTCAAGGGACGAGATGGGACATGCCTCGCGAAGTTTCTTCCTTCATGCATGGCACGTATGCACATTAGACCTCCCTTTTTCTGAGTTCGTGGTAATGATCTGTCTACTCCAGTGTCTCTCTCTGCTCACGAAACGAATCCGCCCCATAAGGGAAGGGAGTGTAGCAAGGTTATCTGCACAATGCAGCGGAGAATCTCCTTGTCAGATTTTGTTCTATTCCAAGTAATTTTCCATTCCGAGATGGGACGGTGTGGTCGACAAGTGGAAGCGATGGTTATGAGAAGATTTGTGGCTGGCCACGGACAGTTGGCACCTCGCGTGAAATTTTACAAAATTAACCATTTTGGCAAACTTTAACGAAAAATAACCTTTTTTTGAAAGTATTTCTAAATCTAACTCTTTTTTGTAGCGCCCAACGACGGGGCGCTATACTCTTCTATGTAGCGCCCTCCAGTCCGCCGCTACGGTCCTGCCAGCGTGGCACGGTGGGACCACACGCGTGTTGTGTAGCGCCGTCTGGTAAGGAACTACACACATGGGTGTAGCGCCCTGCGCTATGGAGCTATCCTATTGAAATTTTGTAACCCGAGGAACCCGACAGCTGATTTCGTCGATGTGTTGCGAAAATGGCTAAGTCATGTGTAGCGCCCTATAGCGTGGAGCTACACTATGTTTTGTAGCGCCTTGTCAGACGAAGCTATCCTATTGAAATTTTGTAACCCGAGAGACATGAGAGCTGATTTCGTCAAAGTGTCGCGAAAATGGCCAAGCCATGCGTGAATGTACGTTTTCTACGTGTGTGTCAAGTTTCGTGCTAAAAAACATTCGTGGTGCTCTATTAAAGAAAGACAAATGTGGAACATAATTTTTTATTTTCTTTACAGGGCCACAAGCTTGTCATTTTTGTATAGCGCAACGTACAACCTATTATTTTAAATTCGCTACTTTGTTTGTAAGTTAAAATCTCACTTTGCAATGAGATAAAAGAGTACTCAGAAAATATGTGGAGCTGACATTTGGTGTGCTCGAAGCCGGGTTATTCGGTTATTCGACGCCCTTCTCTATCTTGACCGCCAAATCAGATGTGGGAGATCATTAATGTTTGTGTTATCATGCATAACACGATAGTCGAGAGTGACAGATGCTACTATGATGTTCGATATGCAGTTTGAGTGCCATGGCTCTCTTGTCGGGGCACATCAGCGGAGTGTTATGAGTGCCATGCTACTAGAATTGTCTTGCATAACACGATTCTACTCGGATGAGTGTAAAAAAGAGGTTAGAGCGGAGTGTTGAAATTCCTATGGGATTGGTGTGTAGGAATGCAATCCTACACCCCAATCCCAAGCGATTACTTAGGAAGTTTTTTATGGATTGGAATCGTCCAATATTCAGACTTCTTTGGGTCACAAGATTACAAAACACATGAATAAGAAAAACTTAGGAATTGGCTTGGCCATTTTCCTGAGTTTCTTTAATAGAGCACCACGAATGTTTTTTAGCACGAAACTTGACACACACGTAGAAAACGTACATTCACGCATGGCTTGGCCATTTTCGCGACACTTTGACGAAATCAGCTCTCATGTCTCTCGGGTTACAAAATTTCAATAGGATAGCTTCGTCTGACAAGGCGCTACAAAACATAGTGTAGCTCCACGCTATAGGGCGCTACACATGACTTAGCCATTTTCGCAACACATCGACGAAATCAGCTGTCGGGTTCCTCGGGTTACAAAATTTCAATAGGATAGCTCCATAGCGCAGGGCGCTACACCCATGTGTGTAGCTCCTTACCAGACGGCGCTACACAACACGCGTGTGGTCCCACCGTGCCACGCTGGCAGGACCGTAGCGGCGGACTGGAGGGCGCTACATAGAAGAGTGTAGCGCCCCGTCGTTGGGCGCTACAAAAAAGGGTTAGATTTAGAAATACTTTCAAAAAAGGGTTATTTTTCGTTAAAGTTTGCCAAAATGGTTAATTTTGTAAAATTTCACGCACCTCGCCGGAGGACACGACGGGTGGTCTTGCTCTTTGCTAGGCTCCGACAACATCAGACTTCCTTGGCATAGTAGATTTTGGGCCGATTCAAACTCTGCCAGTGATAAGAGAGACAGTGCAGTTGATGGATGATGTGCCGCATTTTTTATATGAAGAAATCAGGGTTTTCCGTGCATATGGCCAAGGTGGGAGAAGCTTCCTGAGTTATGTTTCATCCTTGTCCCTTGAAACAGATCCGACGATCCAAATTGGTGGGGAATCTGGTAGTACACAAGTAGACTGTAGCACTGGATACTCTCTCAACCGGAGCTATACGTCTGGTACGGCCTGGTGGATTCCTTTCTACCCAAACCAGCTTCATTTTTCCCCGGTAGTGTGAATGAGCGTGTGCATGCTTCCTCCATAGAGCATCTCCGCCGCCTCCTGGGGTATGTGAGTGGCACATCGGAAAAAAATCCATTATCGAGACGCTGGACATATCACATATGTGTTGTTATTGGGATGGCTGCTTCTGGCAACATTCTTTGAACGGTCGATGACGTTTCTATCTAAATGATAGACATAGTTCAACAACAATTAAACCATAAAAAAATTATGCAAATAAATTTTAAACTCGGCAAGTTCTAAGAAACAATATACACTTGAGCTACTCCTTTCTTTTGAGTGCCCACAAGTTTTTTACTAGATCATCTTGCTGCTGCAGATGATTTCACGAATTTTCTGATGCATGGCGAGAAATTTAAAAAAAATTGATCGGAACGTATTGATGTGGCTCGGCAAGAGGGATCGACCTGTTAACTCAAATTGCTAATCAAACACCATAAGCATCGCGCTGTCTCCACGATCATATTGTGCATGTTAAAACAAGCAGTCATTATCTTGCATATCTGGTCTAGCGACCATGTTTGAGCAGGGTACCGAGCAAAACGAGTTTGGAACACACCAAATATCGCCTCCTGGTCGCCTTGAATGCGGCTAGGTTAGGACGAGCGGGATCTCTTCTCTTCCCTATCTCTTCTAGTGCTGCAACCTATAGCAGGCAGTTTTGTACACCCTGAATTCCCAGTGCCTTCCAAGCCGAACCCACAAGGCCACAAACAAGCAAAAAGATGCCTTCCAAGCTGAACCCACAAGGCCACAAACAAGCAAGAAGATATACAGCCAAAGCATGTTTGAGCCACAGTTGAGAAGAGTGTGGAGTCTTGCATGTTAGCACTTACAAGCACAGGTGTACAAGCTCGATCATGTATGCCCTTCAATATGTATCAGGCTATGCATATGAGGATCAAGTAATTAAGTAGTATTGTACAAATAGTTGTTGTGGTTGTCGCTGAGTGATTGAACTTTTTCTGGGATCATGTAAACTACCTTCACATGTACAACATGAAAGTATCATAAATATGTTGGGCTTCGCTAGGATAATTATCCTGCCTTCCATCCAAAGAGTGTAGTAGATTTCCGGCTGGTACGAGCATGATGGTGACCGAGAGAGTAGGCGCGATAGCAAATCATGCTCGCTCGATTTTAATTAGAGAAAACCCCGATGTTAATAGTTTCTAGCAAGAGATGCTTTATTTGTTGACTTTGCCAGCCGCAAGTCAGCAACGCATGACCGAGACAAACAAAAGATCAAGAACAACTTTTTGTGCTTATTTAAAGTGCGTGCTATCGCTGCACTATGGACTCGCGGGATAGTGATGATATCGAACAAGGTTACAGATGAAATGTACATAGAAGAGTTAGTAAGCGAAGCCGTATGTGTACAAAGATACGTTTTCATCTGGTGCTGCAACCTGTAGACGGCATTTTTGTACACCTTGAATTCCCAGTGCCTTCCAAGCCGAACCCACAAAGATGCAAGAAGATATACAGCCAAAGCATGTTTGAGCCACAGTGGAGAAGAGTGTGGAGTCTTGCATGTTAGCACTTACAAGCACAAGTGTACAAGCTCGATCATGTATGCCCTTTCAATATGTATGAGGCTATGAATATATGAGGATCAAATAATTAAGTAGTATTGTACAAATAGTTGTTGTGGTTGTTGCTGTAGGGAGCGATTCAACTTTTTCTGGGTCTGAATTGTTCAGCAGTTAGCACGCCCACAGCTATTACCTATGATAAAAACATGGGTGCATAGTGTCGCATGCAAAGTTCGAGCAACATGAGCACGATTGTTGCATCTAATTTTATCTCAGATTTGAAACTTAAGAGCCATGGAAATAAATCCCTGTGATTTAGCCTATACAAGTCAAGTCTCGGTCGGGGTCTCAGCGGTCGCAAAATGGAAGGATGGCCCAGCTTTATAAATAAAGTCAAATGGCAAGGTTCAATGCCATATACCCACAATCTTACAATGCACGATGAGCGAAAAAAATGGTTCATGCCTCACAACCGAGGTCAAATCTAAAGATATAAATGGTGAGACCCATTGGAAGCTCTCCAGCGATTTGGTCTTTCTGGCCGTCCGATCCTCCCCGCTCCGTGCCTCCGCACCGTCCGATCCCCGCCGGCTCCTGGAGTCGGAATGAACAGGGATTCGCAAAGTCGCTAACCGTACCAAGCTTCGTGCACCCACTCTCGCTGACGTCCTACGTGGATCACCCTTGTAGCCCGAGGGCCCACCCATCGGCCTCACGCTGCACGTTTAATCGGTGTGGCGGACAGACTAGGGTGGTGCAGATTCGCAGCGCGTTCGTCCCATTGGTCGATTTTGTTCATTTACCGTATTGGGTTTTATCGAATACATTGCGTGCCCCTCTGGGAGAGCTTTCTTCCTACGTGGTTCCTTCCCCCTCTATCTCGCTGACGATGGGCCCCTTCATGTCTGAGGCCCACAGGTTGGTTGCTCGGGACGTTGCGTCGTCGATGTTTCCCTTCCATGCGACGCAGCTGCGTA
The DNA here is from genome assembly GCA_947311845.1 of Poa pratensis. Taxonomy (NCBI): domain Eukaryota; kingdom Viridiplantae; phylum Streptophyta; class Magnoliopsida; order Poales; family Poaceae; genus Poa; species Poa pratensis. The sequence goes on from CAMZMU010000095.1 coordinate 31,641,086, forward strand.
TTATCTACAGTATGTCGGGGCACGCTGGGTATTTCGCACGATCGTCAGGTACGTTGCACTGTTCGTGATGTCAGGGAGAATTCGGGCCCGATTTCTCCGTCCGAGGTGGCTTCCCTCCATTCGTCGGCGGGTACGTTGCACTGTGCTAGTAGTCAGAAGGCCCGATTTCGCGTCTCGCTGGCGGCTCGTCATTGGTTCATTAAGACGGAACCGACCTACCCGTATTGAATTGTTGCCGCGACGCTACAGTCTTTATCTGGCGGTATATATGTCGTCTTTTGGATCTGAGGGATACCGCAGCCTCCATTTTCCCTGTTTCTTTTTCCTCTCTGTTCTTGCTCCGTTTTACTGTTGCTGTGTTCGATCCGTTCCTTTTATTGTTTGTTGTTGTGATTGTGCTATTATGTGATTTTTTGGGTGTTTACTTAGTTTTGTTGTCCACGGCCCTCTCGTTGATACATAAAGGTCAAACAACAATATAAACTAGCTCGTTAATTGTCCAGCTCTGTTTTGTCCTCTGATGCCGGTTTCTTGAATGAAAATGTTCTCAATCATCATTTTGTTCCTAACATTACACAAGGACCAAGCGGCAGGAGGGAGAATTAAGTAGAGTGACCGAGCAGAGGGGGGTGGGGCTAGTCCGTCAGCTCTGTTTCAAGGGACGAGAATGGGACATGCCTCGCGAAGTTTCTTCCTTCATGGCACGTATGCACATTAGACCTCCCTTTTTCTGAGTTCGTGGTACATGATCCGTCTGCTCCAGTGTCTCTCTCTGCTCACGAAATGAATCTGCCCCAAACTGCCCAAGGGAAGGGAGTGTAGCAAGGTTGTATGCATAATACAGCGGAGAATCTCCTTGTCAAATTTTGTTCTAATCCTAGTTCTATTCCCTTCTGAGATGGGACGGTGTGGTCGACAGGTGGAAGCGACGGTTATTAGAAAATTTGCGGCTGGCCACGGACAGTTGGCACCTCGCCGGAGGACACGACGGGTGGTCCAGCTCTTTGCTAGGCTCCGGCAACATCAGACTTCCTTGGCATAGTAGATTTTGGGCCGATATCAAACTCTGCCAGCGATAAGAGAGACAGTGCAGTTGATGGATGATGTGCCGCATTTTTTATATGAAGAAATCAGGGTTTTCCGTGCATATGGCCAAGGTGGGAGAAGCTTCCTGAGTTATGTTTCATCCTTGTCCCTTGAAACAGATCCGACGATCCAAATTGGTGGGGAATCTGGTAGTACACAAGTAGACTGTAGCACTGGATACTCTCTCAACCGGAGCTATACGTCTGGTACGGCCTGGTGGATTCCTTTTTACCCAAACCAGCTTCATTTTTCCCCGGTAGTGTGAATGAGCGTGTGCATGCTTCCTCCATAGAGCATCTCCGCCGCCTCCTGGGGTATGTGAGTGGCACATCGGAAAAAAAATCCATTATCGAGACGCTGGACATATCACATATGTGTTGTTACTAGATTCGAACGGCGCGGCTCGCCGCGCAACGCTTGTTTCTTCTTTGAATTTCTTGCCCGTGGTTAGAACCATTTATACAGATCATTTAAAGGACAATTCTATTCATATGAAATTGATCACAACTATATATATTTTTGAAAGCGTATTTTCCAACCTGGTTTCAAGATCTTATGGGTTTCAACTCTAGCCTACCCCAACTTGTTTGGGAAAAAAAGGCTTTGTTGTTGTTGTATTTTCCAAATCATATGAAATCGGTAATCAAAACATCGTACAATAAAAGTCTTAAACAACAATAAGATCAAAGCAATGGTGAACATATGCTTAAACTGACATGGTAATTGGTAGTACCAAGGCTTGTTATATATACCTATGCTTTATATGAACAGTCATCCTCTTTCACTGATTTGTGAAGTTTACCATGGTAAGAAACCAAGTCATAATTAGAAGACCATACTAAATGAACCTTCAATCACGTGCATAATAACCAATACAACTTCTTTTCTATCAAAAAAATGTTTGAACTTTAGAAAAAACTATATTTGGTATTACTTACATCAGCACAAATGAAACATGATAGTAAGATAACTGATTGAAATAGAGGGAGATCGTACACATGCATGGAAATGCAAGACACACACAGACGGCTTCTTCCTCTTTTTTCTCAAATCTGAACAATGTTTTTTTAGTTTTAACCGTAGTCTTGCATGTTGATCTTGGAAGCTGAAGGTCATCTAGCATGGCGTGAAGCATAACCTTCGCAGGAATCTCGATGAGAGCCATTGTGTGTACCTGAGAATGCTCTTATATATGCAGCAACTTGGCCATGCCTGCATGTCTAAAAGCAGTAGTACTAACAGTCTAACATACATACACTTCTTCATGCATATGCATATGCATATAATATATATACATATATCGACAGAGGTTCCCGTTTCAAAAAAATATATCGACAGAGGTTCATGGATGATTGGAGCGGTTGAGAGGAGAGTTCACAGGCCACTTTAGAAGACGTTGGAGAGCTTGGCTTGAGCCACTTAAAGCATCCGCGGACAGAGGACCTAAGACGGGCCTGCTGGTTAACACATTGCACTTAACCTCCAGGTCGTCCTAAAAAATGCTTCTAATTATTCAGAGAACCATAAAGTCGGTACGACAAATGAACTAAGCATTTTACTTCTCAGGTCCACTAAAAAAATCAAAATAATAAAGTCGAGAACTGAATACCTCCCACAACCATTTTCAAAGACATACCTCCCAAAAGCTTCAGGGAGCATGAAATTAGGTAAGTACCATTGTACTATAAATTGTTTATGTAAAAGCGTAGAAGAAAATTAGAGCATATCATGCCAGAATTCAAAATATATTTCGATAAAATCAGAAAGAAAGTGATAGCAGTACACCTAAATTGGATAGCAAAAAAGCCATTGTACTAACATTGGATTCAATAATGCAGGTGTTTCAATACGGTAGGATAAACAATATTTGTGTAGAAAATTTATCCAAATAGGGAGCAAATGGTAATCATGGTCACTTAGCTATTCTTTTTGTTAGTTTGTTTTTCCTAGTTGGAGGATTATTAGAAAGCTCAACACTAAAAAAGAAAACAATTTGAAGATTATATAAAGGTTAAATGTGCAGAGGGTAAACATATACCCCAAATCTTAATGGAGAGCAATGTTAGGCAATCATATAATGCTACTATGACTAAACAAATGTGCAATACATGCCTAGCTAAAGTTAGTTGAGCAAACAACTCAATTTTCTCAAATCTGCTCAACCAAAGATCAACAGATTATATAAAAAATCTTGGATTTTGGGCAAACACCTTGTTGGGCATAGATAAGTAGAATCTGCACAAACAAACAACATTTCCAGGACTAAATCGAGAGAGAGAGAGAGAGAGAGAGAGAGAGAGAGAGAGAGAGAGAGAGTTATGTGTAGTACGATTTGTTAGGGCTCATGCCTGGTTGCACCATTGTGGCTGCATCTAGGCGTCTCACTGGTCCTAGTAGCCAAGTCCAAGCCATCACCAATGGCAACTGATAAAGATTGTGGGCCGTTGCCAAAGGACCAGAAAACCTGCTGCTAGCTATGGATAGCCAAACAACAGTTGGTTGTGATACCAAGTGAAACGACCGTGTATTCATTTGCTGGTCACCAGAGTGAACTTTGACAAACCTGTAAATTATTTCATTTCAAAAATGAGCTCTTTGACAATAAATATTCAAAGAAAGAAACTAACAGGATATAAATGTCCAGAAAAAGTGAGCATATACGTCTAGTAAAAACTGTCTAGTCACAAAGCAAAGACATAACATATGCAAATAATAAAACCCAAATTAAAGTAAGCTATTCTGTAGAAGCCAGATATAATCCATCATTTTGCTTAACTTTTATAGGAGAATCACCTAATGCATAAATAACATATCAAGAAGCCACAATATTGGCAAAGCAGCACCATCCATATAGCTAGTTTACTCAGAACTTAGCATACAACTATGTACCACAACCCCGAGAGGTACTTTCAAAAAAGCAAGATTGTGAAGAGAAACAATCTACTTTAGAATAGATCTAGTATGTGTACCAAATAATTCAGAGAATCTGCAAGCGCTTTGAAGCTACTACTGAAAACTGCCTAGCCACCAATCAGAGACAAAACACATGCAGTCTAACAGAGACTTTCATTCAAAGTAGCTGATGGGAAGGTGAAACAAATTTTGTAGTGTTATGACTTATGAGAGAGAAAGAAAGGAAGGTACTAACAGAGACTAAATGTCATCAACTGGTAATATGACCAGATCATTTACATTTTCTATAGCCAGCAAATAATACCAACCTAATGAGGATTGTACACATAAGAGTATTTATATGTGATCTTGCACAAAGCTGCTATTAACTCCAAGTAAAATAATGTACAACACTAAGTTAAGAACAAATGTTGTTGCACATGTTCTATACTTCTATATGCTAGCAAAGTTACATCACAATTTAAATATTTACAGCACATTAACCAGCTTTTAGCACATGATAATGCATATGTAGCATATCAATTAGCTTACAGCTGCAGACAACTAAATCTTGAATCATCGAGTCCTTTCACTCCAGATATATAACCTATTATACACTATAACAAAGCCACGCGTCAAGAGTTTTCTGAAGGCTTGGTAATCTGGACTGTTTCATGGATGAAATGGACATACCTTTCTGAGATCATATCCACTACTATTTTGCAGGGCATAAACTGCACCTCTTGCGTAGCTTTCCCATTTAATGTTTCCTAGGTTCTCAATAGGCTCTTACAGGTCACCAACTCTGTTGAACCTGATGAAGCATGCAAGTAGTGACTTTTAGCTTGCTCATATTGAAGATATTAATAGAGCAAAGAATAAATCGATAGTGTCACTTAACAATGCTGGCAATTTATATAGATCATAACAACAGCTGCCAAATTTTAGGGTGAGGTTGGAAAAATATCCGACTCAATAGCTAATAAACCTCTATCGTGGGTTCGACTTGGTATGTCCCATATAACTTTAAATTGCAATGTTACATGATCAATTGCCGATGATTTCGTGTATGTAGCCTAGAGTAAATGATACTTACAATCAGGTACATTATATGCGAGGAGGGAATAAATATATGCGAAAAGAGCTGAATGTTATGCAAGCATCTCCTACAGAGAAACATATAAAACATGATAACTCATAAATAGAACTTGTGGAGATAATTTCAAGAGCATAATTTACAACAGCTTTTGCAAATTCAAATAAAGAAATTATAACAGAATATACTTATAGTTGCAACACATAAGTATCAACCAGCCTAAGTTATAACCACCAATTCTGATGTGGTGCGAACAAAATATTTTGCACATCATATACATCACTACCTAGTAGTTATATATTTTTATTCCTACTGAAACGTCACTAAGAAAATGGTCCTAATAAGTGATAGGAACATGTACCCTTTCCGGTGAAGGTTTTCTCTATGCACCTTGATAGAGTAACCAGGGTTTGGAACAAACCTTATAATAGATCATAATGGAGAAAAGGTCGGCCTCTTTTTTCAACTAAGAAAAATATTTGATTTTTTCTCGAGACATCAGTTTATTTCAATCTGACCTAATACATAGACTCAGATACAAAACTGAGCACTGCTATCTTAGCTTCAAAAGCTAATTCAAACATGATAGGCAATTGGAGCTTACATTTGAATAACACCACCGTCAGCGCACCAAGGCAAATATTTGTGAGCCAGCCGATGCACAGGAAGAATGCCTGTCTCGTCATAGTAGCACCAAAATTTCCAACTTCCCCTAATTATGATCAATCAGGGCAAACAATTTTTTATCGCCATTCACCGTAGCAATCTGTGACCAAACAGAAAAGAAAAGACGATCAACTACACGATGGAGGCGCTATAAGAGAGCAAAATCAAGTCGTAGAAAGGATACACACATAAGATCGCTTAAGTAGATAATCCTCTTGGTAGAAGGGTCTGAACGATTGGCACTATGGAAGTGAACAACCTTGGAAACACCTGTAATGATGCCAGCCACATCTGCAATGTGATAAACAAAAATAAGAATGATACACGTAGAACAGCATGAGCAAGGAATACTAAAGTGAGCTCATAGAAATCACAGGAAACATGAAGGGCATGAAGCAAATGACCTGTGAAACGGTCAGGCAGATCAGTTGGCCTGGGCAGATTAGCAATGGGTGTGAGAGCAAATGTACAAAAGGGGTATTCCACCTGTCCCTCGACATTCCTTTCTTGGACCGATGTGTATCTGCCAAACTTGATCATGAAACGACCCTCGACCGGCCTAAAATGGATCTTCTTAGATGGACCAGAAACCTGTTTAGCTCATAGACTTTGCCTTCTTCAATCACGTCCATGAACCAGGTCCTTTGCAATCTCGGCATACATGTGATTGCCCTTCATGAAGCAAAAGCAATCTCAGCCAAGCAACATAACATAAGTAGGTATAAGGCTAAGGCATAAAAGTAGAGAAACCTAACAACAACAGCACCTATGCATCTAGCACCACCAAGTCAGTGTGCTTTATCGGTCCATTGTCTGTACCTCCCCGATGATGCCACAAGCAATAAACAAACAGTGTGACAGTCCAGTGCCTGCTGTTATTGTGTATCTCGGACAGAGGAGTGGTCGCCATCTGCGTTCGGTAAAAATAGTTCAACACTCACTCGAGAAATAACATGATCAACAAAGAGACACAAGCAAGAACCGAAGACACATGAGGCAAAAGATCTCGTAAATCAAAAACAGAATGAGAAGAGGTTAAGTACCATAAAGACCAATCAAGTTCGGCAACATGTCAAAAGGTGACAACAAAGTAAACAAAATCAACAGAGGGTGAATCCATGGCACCAATGCCGCATGGGTCTGCTGGTGGTTACACTTATGATCTAGCAAAAGTAGCAACAACATGTAGGCACACATAGAGAGAACATACATAAACGTGTTAGGTAGTCTATACAGAGAGAGAACAGCTGGTAGCAGGAGCAAAAGAAATCATGGACTGTCCAGACTTTAGGAGGCTACTCCATTTAAGGATGCAAGATCTAAAACTGTTGAACACCCCTCACTACAATACACAGTGAAGCTTATGCAAAATCAGCAGATAAGCCTATCAGGTCCACAGTAACATTTGAGTACTACAATACATAGTGATGCTTCGCACGGGCATGTTGTACAACCTTTAGATATCTAAGAAATAAAACTCCAATTCTTATGGTAATTGATAAATGGAACACCCTTTATTTTGCGATTGTGGTAGCATTCAGCATAGCAGTAGAGAAAATCAGGACTAACCCAATAAAAAAGCGTGGAACCTACAGGCTATTCAGTACCTGGGAAAATATCTCGAGAAAACGTGAATTGAACTTAAAAAGCCTAGCAGAAAATGACAACATAGCATATTCGAAACCTCGACGGGAGTAAATATAGCTACCTAGGCGACAGTCCGGGAAGCCAGCAAGCACGAGCGCGAAGCGATCCCTACACCTACAGAAAAAAAAGTTCAAGTAAGCTGGTAGATCACGCTACAAAAAAAGACCAGCAGCAATTTTAGACCTAAAACCAAACGACAAAAAACAACACTAATGACTATTGAAAAACTCCAAGTTTGAAAACAATTGATAAATGGAACACTCTTTATTTTGCCACTGTGTGAGCACTCATAATATGCAGGTCAATAGAAATACAGGGCTAGGACAGCTTAATCTAGGATCAGAACAAATACGGAACTGGTACATTATAATAGGCCTCACAGCCAAAAGACAATCTATTATATTGCTACAGATAGTCTTCAGAGCGCAAAGACCGCTCCTTTCTTGGAAAAGCTGTTTAAGAAAGATATTGAAGTATGAGCTCGTCTTATTGTTCATCATATAATTTATTTTCTGTTCTGCTACAATTTAGCCTATACTGGAACGTTTTGTTTCTCATTTTAGGTACTCTACCCTATTGAACCAATCGGTGAGGTAGTTATTCAGTACTGGTCAAACTAAAGCAGCCGTTTTATTTCCTCCAGGGATTTCCTGATTGTAAATTGGTAAGCTGTGCATTTTATCAGGCTTAAACTACACAAATGATGCGGGCCTTTAGGTCTAGAATATGCACTTAATTGTCCAAAGGAACACAGTATTGCTGAAGCTAAAATTACCCAAAACACAGTATTGCTGAAGCTAAAATTACCCAAAATTGTAAATCACACGTTTGGATGTATCCTAGGTGGTTTCTCCGTTACACAGAACGTGATTCTGAATAAAGAAGTTGTGCTTGTGCACAGAAACAAATCTCACCTGTCGAGGAGCACACGAGCAGCACGGCTCCCCTACCTGAGAAACAGACGCGAGCCCAGATCTGCAGAACAAACACACAACGCGAGCACAAATCAGAAAAAGAGCAAAGAACTGCTGCCTCACGGGATCAGAAAAAGAACATAGAAGCTGGAACCTAAGATGAAGGAAAGAAATGCACCTTCAAACCTGGAACTTATAGTGCAATATTCAAGCAACTTGGCGTGTTGTCCCGTAGAGCTGAGACTAAATGATCGGATAGAAAATCACATATACATATTTTACGATGAACTTATAATCACAGTTGAGTATTTTATTCCTAATTGATACAAAGTCAGCGAAAATTAATTTCCCCAACAATCCTAATGGTTCTGACACTTCTTAACTTCTCATAGTGCATGTAACCATAGTCGGCAAATTGATACAAAGATAAAAAGAAATATATTAATACTCACGATTGTTGTGGATCCAATCCTAACAATTTAAGGATTAATCAAGGCTTTCATTGACGCTACGGAAAATGATGAAGGCGTCAGCAAGTCCAACTATCTGCAACAAAATCAAAAAATATAAGATAACAGAGAATAAACCATGTAAAAGCAGGCCAACCTGGAACCAAACCAACCAAGGAGCTAGAATATGAAAAAAGGTGAAACACATAAAGGAAAATAATCAAGTGATGAAAAAACTACAGCCAGATCATAGGCACACATTATAATGTTGTTGATGTACTTCAGGGGTTTACTTCAGTTTTAGATAGCATCCTTATCCCCAAGAAAGCATATCCTGTTTTATTAGGATATGGGACTGGTGCAGCACTGCAGCTAGTGCTTTAGAGAAGAAAATCAATTCACATCATGAGTGCAACATGTACAATCACTGTTACTAAGTATCTCACTTTTAGTTTGAGAATGCTATTTGAAGAAATTTTTATTTGACACGAGGAAATTAGCCATACAATGCAGTAATACGTCTAAACTTGTGACCACCATTACATTATAAATCAACCTATTTTGATTGCTTACAGGTTTGTAAGAAAAGATTTGGGAATATCAGTAGTCTATCAAAACATTGAAACATATATGATGATATTAGGAAAATACAAAATGGAGAAGCAAACATGTGATGACTGAAAGCAATAATGAAACTGGCATTCCCAATTGATAGAAGAGCAGCATGGACCAAAATTTAAATCATGATATTTTTTCTTACATAATAAACCAACGGCTATATTATTATCAAAGCAAAGGAACATAAACTGGCATAATCAAGAAAAGAGCAGCTCGGATTAACCAAAATTAAATCAACATAAGTGTGATACCACAAATAATAAACAAAATATAGATGACTCATGATATGTGAAAAATCCTCGCCTCTTGTTTGGATTACACCGAGATACTTCTAAATAGCTCTTCTCCTTTCTTTGAGCCGCTCAAAAAATAGCTTACAATTTCATTTGTGAACCAACCTTCCCTGATTAAGAGTCTATGCAAGCTGCAAAAAACCAGGCCCTACTTTGTCACTTCCAAATGGAACAAAGAAATTTAAAATAAGATAGAGCAAAGATGATATGAAATTACCATGAAATTAATGTCTCACATTTGTTCACCACTGGAGCAGGTACACGAGCAGATCAAAGAAAGATAGCTACTTCAGATCGAAAAATGAAAAAACGTAGATAAACAAATTGGCACCAGAAAGAAACAACCGAGAACCTCCCTGCAAGGAAGCAACTGTCATGCAGAGGCAACCATCCACCAGCACAGAATATAAAAAACATAGTGCATAGCACCATTTATAAAGCATTATATATGGGAAAGCTAGATCTTAGGATATTTGGCAGATTCAGCAGATCATAATGATATTTAAATGGTACCAAAAGTCACAGCAAAATTCACCTTGTTGCACGGCCAGAACTTGGGAAATAAACATTTAGCTAGTTTGGCAGGGGAGAACGATCACGAGATCTGGATATGCTAGTAGATGGGATCGTACCATTCTATTGTATAGAGTAGTGGTCAGGAGACTAATGCATTAAAACTAAAGCATATAGAGTTGAAAGTTATCATGACATCGGCTCAATAGGAGCCTGTTTTTTCTAAAGAGCAAGTAATGAGCCCACTTTCTACCCATAATTTGAGTCTCTATCTATAAAGAACGTGCATATCTATAATTAGTGAGTCTTATCTATAAAGAAAAGTATTGGCAATCAGCCAGGCTAAGGGCCATATTATTGTATGTGCGCAAGGATAATATCCCAAATGAATGTAGCAGGTCCCAAATCAAATAGTTGATGTGTAATAATTTTCCTAAAAGTCCCAGATCACTTGATTGCCTTCATCTTTCTCGTGCAATGTAGTTAATACATCAGACTGCAATACATGTACATGTCTACCAAGCATTGAATAGTTGGTAAGCACAAGATGATTAGGCACATCACCTTGTCTGAACTGTATAATACAAAAATTGCAAAAAGGTGAAAAAATAACAATTAAAAGATGAAACGCAATCATCTATGTTTTCTGTTGGCTTGAAGAAAGATTACTCTTGGGCAAATGAAATTCCCTTCTCACTAATTTAAACTATTTAAAAGGGGCTTTAAAAGCTAGCAAAGCTACTGCAATCCTGACTATATCAAAATGTACAAAAAAACATACCAAAATAAAAATAGAATGGAGGTGTAAAGTGTACCAGATCCGAATAATAATCAGGCAGCACCATAGTACTTAGATTGGATCCTGTCTACAATAGATAAGCATCAAATATCGAAAGTAGCTCGAAACTGTAGCCATCCAAACCATAGTGATATAATGAAGATAAACAACATATCCTGCTCGTATAACCTGAAACAAAGACCATGAATTACAACAATTTCATTCTGCAACTAATTAAACTAATGACATGTAAAAGGAGGAGACATAGCGAGGAGGTCGATTAGTTATACTACTATTTATTTCGTGTCATTCACCTTGCTGAAAATAAATAAAGAGAAGTGTAGTATTCCGAAACACTGACAGGTGAGCACCTGCCATTGTAGCTGACCGGTTCAAGCACATATTACTAAGACAGGGTAAAAATGGAATAGCTGCAAAGTGTACCTAATTCAAAGCAATGTCCTATGCCAATTCCACAACCAATTAATGCCAGGTCCAATCTCCTTTACAGCTGCCATCTTTGGCTAGAATAGAACAACAGGAAAACCATAGATCAGATGGAGAATAAATAAATATCATGCATTGATATTAAATGGTGAATGGTGAGATGGCTTCGGACATGCACCTGGATAAGTAGGGTTAATAGAGAGAGAACCCAAGTGTTTAGAGCACCATGTGGTAAAAATGGCAATATAAACCTGAATAATAAGAGGAATAAATCCACCCCCATTAGGAGAGGTCACGCGCTTGATTCCGCTTGATTCCACGCTCGATTCCACACAACAGACATTTTCTCCGTTCAAGAATCTGCAAGTTGGAGTGAGCGAAAATATATTTATATTTGTACAAAGTAAATTTCAAACACATGAATGAACCTAAAGGCCACGGGACCGTAACTTCTCCAAACTCTCCAATCACCTTTTTTTTGCGCAGTAAATTTCCAACACATAACCAGATTCAACCAAGAACTGAACAAAAATCAGTTAAGGAGAAAGATCTCCAAATAACAGAGTGACATGAGAGACCAATCACTGAATAGGTTTCCATCATTACAAATCCTTGTTTGAGCTATATATACGGTAGTGAAGCAATACAACATATTTATCTCAAATCAAAAGCGTAGAAACAACCAGGAAACAGATAGAAAAATCACTATATGACCAAGGTTGTGGTTAAAATTGAGTTCTATAGGTCATACAAATAAACAAACCGAGTTCTATAGGATAAAGCATATAACTATAGACTTTAAGCATAATGCTACTACTAAAAATAGCACAAATCTTGGTTACTTTTGTCAAGGACACTGAAATTTGATCAGAACACACATGTTATTTAGGATACCAAGAATTCATAAATAAGTGGGAAGAATAGGAACACCCAATCTATGGTAGATGTATTGTTCCAAACTGCTGCAAACCAAATGAAGGAATCAGGAAGTAAATCTGCATAAATGTCACAAAGCAAGCTAGCTAGAATCCGCCTCCCCCGCATCTTCTCATGGAACACTACAGCAGGCTAGCTAACTTTATATCTCCATGAATCAAACCAAGCAGCACAAAGCTAGCTAGCAATTGCCAAAAAAAATGCTAGCAGCAGCGCCACAAAGCTGCCAGCCACTACCTAGATCAGAATGACCAAGAAGCACGAAGTGATAGAACCCAACCTGCTTGCCATGCGGATGACGACGTACGGGTCGTTGGAGCGGAGGCCGGCCGTTCCGGAGGTGCCGGCCGCTGCACAGCCGGTCGCTAGAGCAAAGATCTCCTGTTTCTGAAGTGGCAGCCGCCGCAACAGCACCGGACAGGAAGCCCACCGAGGCCACAGCCCCTGTGCCTGTCAAGAAGACACTAAATCGAGCAGGCAGCTCCGACCAGCATCGGCTCTTCTCCCCTCGACCTGCCGCTCCCATCCCTTCCACCCACTGGGCCACAAACTCTGAGGAACAGGAAGAGGAGAGGCGCATGCCGTCGATCCCGAGCCGTCCAACTTCGGATCTGATGGCATGGAGAATTGAGATCCGGGGATCCACTGGAGGAACATGGGTGCCCTGCTTTCCTGGGCGACCATATGGCGCCACTGCCTCGATATGGAGTCGAGGACACGCCGACGGGGTCGAGCTCCTCGCGTGGGGCGCCTCCGTGGCGTCGCCGCTGGCGGCAGAGAGAGAACGTGAGGATCTGAGACGGGATAGAGAGAGACTGGGTGGAGAAGGGAGAGACAAACCTGAGGCGACGTGTTTGAGGTCGGCGCCGGCAGTGAGCGAGCTGCCGTCTTGCCTCTTGCCCGCGAACTCCTCATGGCGACTGGGCTGTCCCGGGCGTCGGGGACGAAGGTCGGAGGACGCGGGAGGGCCAGCGAGCCGGCAGCAGAGAGGAGGAGGCGGAGGGGCGGGAGCAAGGTGGCGGGGGAGAAGGGGAGTGGAGCTGGAGGGGATTGGGAGGAGACGGACGTGGTGATTGGGGAAGAGACGAGAGCGAGGAGGACGAATGCGGGAGGGACGCGGCGGCTGCGGGGATTGGGCTAGGTTTTCGACCGCGGGCTGCGGCTTATATATCCCAGGGCGAAATGACCGTTTTGCCCAGAGCGGCTCAGTCGGAATAACGGGCACTGCCACCGCGCCCGCAGTGGCACCGAAATTTCCAGCCACCAGGTCGATGACAGGCGGGACCGGGCACAGTATAAAGAAAAAACAGCCAGATCGGACGGCTAGGATCGACCGTAAATCGTTATCTACGGTCACAATTCACTGAGCAACGGTGAGCCTCCTACCTCCCCCATGATTATACTCTTTAGATTGGGATGGCTGCTTCTGGCAACATTCTTTGAATGATCGATCACGTTTCTATCTAAATGATAGACATAGTTCAACAACAATTAAACCATAAAAAAATTATGCAAATAAAATTTAAACTCGGCAAGTTCTAAGAAACAATATACACTTGAGCTACTCCTTTCTTTTGAGTGCCCACAAGTTTTTTACTAGATCATCTTGCTGCTGCAGATGAGTTCACGATTTTTCTGATGCATGGCGAGAAATTTTAAAAAATTGACAGGAACGTATTGATGTGGCTCGGCAAGAGGGATTGACATGTTAACTCAAATTGCTGATCAAACACCATAAGCATCACACTCTCTCCATGATTGTGTTGTGCATGTTAACACAAGCATTCATTATCTTGCACATCTGATCTAGCGACCATGTTTGAGCAGGGTAGCAGACAATAGCAAAACGAGTTTGGAACACACCAAATATCTGCTCCACATCCTTTTTAACAGTCTCTTGTTTCGAGATGAAGCGATATTTTTTCCCTTGCGAACTGTCTTCCCAAATGTCCACCGATGAGGATAGAGGATAGATGTCATCGTCTAGGTAGTAGCCCTTGTTATATTGGTGGCCATTAATCTCATATTTGCAATACGGAGCTTGTTCTTCAACAAGTATTGCAAACACTAAAGAGCGTTGCAGCACATTTACATCATTATGAGAACTGGTCATGCTAAAAAAAGTGTGTCACATCAACATGTAATAAATATGTCACGTTTTATACCATGACACTGCACGTTAAAGAACAACGAGGATCATCTGGTTCTTTTCGCTATCGGATGCAAGATTGACGTCGTCTTCTATCATTTGGAAAAATATGACCTCATTGTCGCTATCTATAACTTATCAATCAAACAATGAAGCTATGAAACTACGAAACATTCCACTAGATTATCGAGGACAAAGAATTTCAATGAAATTACCTATTAGACAAATGGTCGAACACTAGGCTTGGCTGCTGGCTGAACGAGTTATAGGGAGCGGCGGCTCGTGGTGAGTCGGCCTGCATGGTTGTTGCGGACTTTCGGTGGACGGTTGCGACGAAAAGGGACATCCGCGAAGGTACAAGAGAGGGCGAGAGCAAATGGTTGTGTAACTGGCATGTGGTGCCCGCCTGTCGGGTCTACATGGCGGGCATTTCCGCACCCCGGAGCTGGACCCAAAAGTTGGTTGCGGAAAATCGTTCCTCAATCACCACCGTTGAGCTATGAAAACAGCAATACCGGTAACACACAAAAAAATACAGTTCTGAATCTTCCAATGGACAGTGCAAATCTGTCTTTATATTGCACATGAGTTCAACATAGGTTATTCTTGGTTCTATTTCACTGCATCGTTTGACGTTAGGAAAAGAAACATGTGATGTTATAATTGTGTATGTACGAATGCTCCTTTTACTTTTCTTCATCTCGCATGTTTGGACCGGACCCTGCGCACTTGTTTCGTATTGATATCAAGCTAGACGAGCACTGCACATGAGTCCAACATAGGTTATTCTTGGTTCTATTTCATTGCATCGTTTGACGTTAGGAAAAGAAACATGTGATGTTATAATTGTGTATGTAGGAATGCTCCTTTTACTTTTCTTCATCTCGCATGTTTGGACCGGACCCTGCGCACTTGTTTCGTATTGATATCAAGCTAGACGAGCACTGCACATGAGTCCAACATAGGTTATTCTTGGTTCTATTTCACTGCATCGTTTGACGTTAGGAAAAGAAACATGTGATGTTATAATTGTGTATGTACGAATGCTCCTTTTACTTTTCTTCATCTCGCATGTTTGGACCGGACCCTGCGCACTTGTTTCGTATTGATATCAAGCTAGACGAGCACTGCACCAGGAGGTGGCACATAGTTTTTTTATATGGAACGCTGGCATTCCATTAACAGTCAACGGCATAATCGTCGTACAGGGTTTGGTTACATCACTTGGGAAATTCTCTAGCCAAACATGGTTGTAACCCATTAGCTCAGCTGCACCTTTTGCTGCTAGGACATGAGCAAGAACATTGCAAGTCCTTTCAAACAGCACACTCACACTCACTTCAGTAAAGTTCAAACGCAGCCGAAATTTGATTTCCCTGAACAAAGCTCACAGAGGTGCTGAATCATACGCCGCCGAGGTGACAGCTCGTTGCAGGACTTGGCAGTCAGTGACAAAAGCAGGTCGCCCACTCCCAGGTCCTCGGCGATCTTGACAGACTCGAGGAGAGCAATAGCTTCATTTTCGAGAGCTGATCCTGCAATGGATATAGAACCTGCACCCGCGAAGATAGCATAGCTGTTATGATCACGAGCAATGCATCCCCAACCCCCTCGACCTGTATCAGCATGGAATCCTCCGTCTAGATTTATTTGAATCCAATTCCTTTGAGGGGGTGTCCAACGTGCAAGAGCTTCCTGGGATTTTGAAGTTTTCTTACTGAAAAACTGTGCCCGTTCCAATGTATATCTTCCAATCGCAGCACCTAGTTCAGCAGCTGAGAAACGCCTCTCGCCATGATTAGCCTTGTTCCTCTCTGTCCACCACCACCATAGCATTGCCACCCTTTTCATCTTATGATCATACGCTAGTTGCAGAATATGGTTTAAAATTCCATACTAGAACTGCACTCACTTAACTGAACTCGGATATCATCAGGGAGGACAAGGCGCCAGATTTTCTTCAGTTCCCGGCAGCTTGAGAAGAGGTGACCGTCGTCCTCAAAAAGGGTGTTACATACGGGATAACGCGTATCCAGCTCCACTTTCTTTCTCCGGATATTCATCCTCGTAGGTAGACTGTCATGTCCAAGTCTCCGCAGGAAATGGTGGACCTTGGCGGGGCAATCGAGCTTCCACAGTTCAGTCCATATGTTACGACACCAAGTACTACCACGCACCCCATCAGCTGCACCTGCTTGTCTACTGTCGTCAGAGGCAATTAATAGCTTGAACATGGTACCCTCATTTAACTGAGAAGATCCCTTTCTCATCAAAGTGCCAAGCAATGTGATCTTCCTCATGCTCGTACACTGGAATGCGTAGAATAGCAGCAGCGTCAGTTTCTGTAAATGTTACATCACGAGCTCAGCGTCCCAAGTGCCTGTCCGTGGGTCTAATAGTTCAGTAAGTTTTGTAATGACATGGTTCCCTCTGTGAGTACTCGGTCTCCTAGTATCTCCACTTAGGTATCCACGGGTCCTCCCAGATCAGCACATTGGAGGTGGCACATAGTTTTTTGGTGGGTGGTCGATCCTTCCCTGTTATGTTGTAGATGGTAAGGATGGAAAGCTTATGGCGGAGGAACACCTGAGAAACTGTTTGAGCGGAACAAACAGCAAGACTTGGGATCTAGTGGGTCAAGCTTGCTTACATCAGATCTTTTGTAATACAAACATGCAATGAGCTTGATTATTACTTGTAATTCGGCTGGTGCAACCTTTTGTTTTTTATTTGTTTGGATTGCGGCCGCGTGCATTCTTATGTAGAGGCCGGATGTAATGTTTAAACTTTTTAAGTAATAAAGCGCTTTATCTAAAAAAATAAGCTTGATTATTATATAGTAGTATGGTGTACTGTAGTAATGGTACCATGGCGTATGTATTTATTGACTCACGTGAACATGTGAATGCACAACATCATGTCAAAAGTTGTATCTTACGTGATTATTATATTTTTATATACCTAAAGTATAAGTGAATAGTTCTTGCTTACACCGTGACAATAACAGTGTATGCGTTACTTGGTGTCTATATCCGGTGAACCACATGCTTAAGGGCATCTCCAGTAGATGATGCACTTTAGGACACATGTCCAAAAATTACTTTTTACGAGGTTGTAACAACATAATTTTGGAATGTACAAACTACAAACGGTAACAAAGCTCCCTCCGTTCAGAAGAAAAGGACTAAACGACTCAATGCTTGACCTACAGACAATTGCTCGTCTTTTGCTTCCGGAAAGCTACTGTCGATTGCTTGATGAGCTATCTGATCCGATACACATAAAAATTGAAGAGGCTTCTGATTTTTCAGCCAAGAGTCTTCAGTTGGACAGCTCTTTAGGCAGCAATTCACGGTTTAAACCTAGCTAGCGCACGCACCACAATCATTGTTTTAACCTTCCCTCCACATAAAAAAATCATTGTTTTAACCCGACGCACGCACCAAATCGAGCCGCCGAAATGTTTCAGATTTCGATCGCTGCGCCAAATCAACTATTTTGAGGCAGATAATCGATGTGACAGAAGGGAAATGGATCTAGAGGATATCAGATCCACTGTGAGATGGGGGCGTAAGCGTACATTACAGGGGTGAGCAGCGGGGGAGGATACGCGGCAGTGACAGCCGGATGAGGGGCACTCAGCGGCGGCGAGGATAGGGGGCCGGGGAGGATGCAGCAAGCTCGGGTGGCGTACGAGGACCAAGCGGCGGCGCTGGGGAGAGTTAAGTGGGCTAACTGAACCAACTTCATTTTAATTTGTTCCCGGTACCACGGTAATCGGGAATCTCAAGCTCCCTCGGATTTTTTTAATTCAGTAACCAAAACCTCGTCACCATTGAGCTATGAAAACAGAAGTACCGGCAACACACAAACAATACATTTCTGAATTTTCCTTATCTCGCATGTTTGAACCAGCTCTCCGCACTAGCTTTAGATTGAAATCGCGGTAGATGAGAACACTGAGTATGTGGCGGAGAAATATTTGGTGGGTGATCGATCCTACTTCTTTACGTGGGTCGTCATCGAGTCATTAGTATTTTCATCATACTTTCCCTTACCACACCACTAGATTCGTGGACGGTAAATATAGAAAGCTTGGGGTGGAGGCACGTTCAAGAAACTGTTTGAGAGGCACACCCAGTAAGAGTGTAAGACTCGTGGCCTAGTGGGTGGCTTGCTTACATCAGCTGACATGGTATCTAGATTTGATGTTCCCGTTGCCTCCTAAACCTAATCCTAAGACTGAAATTGTTCTTGTGCGATCAACTTCGTCTCCGGGCGACACCATGTGGACATATGAAACATAAGAATACAACCATGCAATGAGCTTAATTATATAGTAGTATGGTGTACAACAGTAATGGTACCATGGCGCCCTATGTATTTATTGATCCACGTGGACATGTGTGTCTATACAATTTGGAACACTGCATCATCACCACTAATATAAAAAGGGAGAGAGGTGGCAGATCCAACAAATCCTATACGATTAACTCCTAATCCGACGACCTAAAACGCAACCGTGATTTGCGCTAAACCAAGGCAGAGCGAAACGGAGCGGAAACGATCGCGGCCAAACATGGAATAATCAAAGGTTGTCAGCTCATCCGTGATTAAGGGGACGGAACAACCGAATACAGCGGAACGAAAACGCATTGGCAAACCGCCCGACGCACCTGCCTGACTGCCTCCATCACCGCCGGCCCGATGACCAAGCAAGCATCCTGCCCGACGCCCCCGCCCGCGCGACGCCAAAGCCGCAAATTCCGCTCGCCGTGGAGGCCACACTCCCTAGGCGTCGACGACCTGCTTGGCGCCGCCGCCGCAGCCATCAGTGAAGACGCCGCCTCCAGGGAACTTCCTCGAGCGGAGGCGACGACCACCACTCCTAGCGCGTACGCCACGGGCCGGAGTCCACCGGCCACCGCCGCCTCAGCACCTCGACGACACGCATGATTCAGGTAATTCAGCCCAACCTTTTTTTTCCTTTGGATACAAGACGATGTTAGATTTTCGAACAGCTGAACTCAAGTACAATGAATTTTTTACATGGTATGATTCTTATGCGAGCGACAGAAATCCCAACAATGTCCGGCTATGGACCTCTTGGCTTGACTTGTCTTCACAGCGAGAGTGCTGACCGATGTGCTGACAACTTGCATTGAAATTTCTGCAGAAATGATATTCCAACTTGTTTACCTTGAGTTGAGGTTAAGAGCTGAACGAGCACAAGCTGCACACAACATAACCCTTTTGCTCTCACAAGCAGGATTTGTCCCTCTCTCTCTCAAAAAAAAAAAGGAGGATTTGTCCCAATATTTTTGTTTCCAAATCTAAGCCCAGTTGGTTCCCCAATATTCTCCTCTGAAATAGATTTGTCATAGCAGAATAAAGCTTCAAGGTTACTTTTTTCTTCTTTGCAGATCATTAACTGCATTTTCTCTAATCTATAATTGCAAGAAGACATTAAATTCCTGCCACAAACTTCGACTGCTATGTACATGTGGTTGAGGTTGCTACACGATCAGAAGACACTACCATCGCTCATTTATATCTATCGATCCTAAGGGTTAGTAGATAGTGTTCACTGTTCAGTTTGCTTAAACACAGGTTTCGTATTTCAGATTTCCCACCTGAGAAGCTTGATTCGTAGCTGAATGCACAGCTATGCAGTTTTTGCAGGTTGGACCAGGAGGAAGTTGTTTAGCATTAGGCATGCCACTGCTTCAAACTGGTTTATCTACATTTTAATTGTACATGAACTTGATTTATGAAAGGTATGCCCGCCACACTGATAATCTTTGGAGCATCTTAGAACTTAAGACTTTTGGAACTACATTGATATTGAAGTTTGAAAGACCATTATTTTCGGCTTCTGAATTACATAAAAGTGAAATCACCCAAGGTTAACATTTGCTAACTTGGAGATGGTTGGAAGTTGTATTGGCAAATTGTAAAATTTGTGGCTATGTAGTCTTGAGTGCATTTATTTGCTTGCTTATTTCTATTGCAGTCTATGCTAATTTGAGAATGAGAGGTTTATGTCTAATTATTCAGAGACACTTCTAACTTTGCTACTGTAGGTTATAAGTAAGCAAGATAGGGAAGTTCTGCTGATGCTCCTCTGTGTTACTGCTGCTGCGATAATCTACGAGGTGCAAGGTAGTGCTAGACCTGCACCCAGAATGAAAAGATCCGTTGGCAGGAAGTCTAGGTATAATTAGTTCATCAAGGTATAAATAATGGATATGCCATTTCCATCATCAGATTCTCACCATTAGCATGAAAATTAAGCTCCTGGTCAAACTGTTGAGTTGTAAAAGCTCCTTGTATAATGGCTTGAAATAGTGTAATAGATTATACTTCAGAAGTCTATTCCATGTACCCACTTTTCTACATTTGTGTTGTCAACAACAACAAAGACATCATGATAGTCACTACCACATTGTGTATCCCATGGGAGAATAAATTATCAATATTACACGTGCATTGCACGTGCACGATTACTAGTCATGTCAAAAGTTGTATCGTACGTGGTTGTTTTATGGGATAAACGCACCGTTGGTCAGTAAACTTTTTTGAATGAGTATTTTGGTCGATAAACTTGCGAGTTGTTGTGCACTAGTGGCGTAGCTAGGGCCAGTTATTTTTGTCCCAATTCAATTAGGCCGACTTAAAGGGCTAGCGAAGGCGCATGCGGAGATGCTCTAACATGGCCTTGCTCCTGACCGGCAAAGAATCCTGGAGGCATTTTAGGCCTTACACTCAAACCGCGAGTGTGCATAAAAGAAAATGATTCAGTTTCTCGTGTTCGTACACCAATCACCTTCTTTCTTGCGGAAAAACATTCCTCAATCACCGTTGACTTATGAAAACAGTAACACACAAAAATAAATTTCTAGATTTTCCAACGGGCAATGCAAATCTGTCTTTATATTGTGCATGAGTCCTTAGGAAAAATACATGATTTTACAACTGTGTATATAGTGTGAAGGCCCCTTTTCCTTATCTTGCATGTTTGGACCGACCCTCCGCACTTGCTTTGTTTTGAAATCAAGCTACAAGAAAATCTACACCCAGAGGCTGTTCATGAGTTTCAGGTGGGTCGTCGTTCCTACGTTGTTAGGTGTGCACATCATGTCGTAGCATTAGTAATTTCAGCGACCTTTCCCTTACCGCACCGCTCAACATTGTGGACGATAAGGATCGAAAGCCTACAGCGGAGGCACATCGGAGAGACAGTTTGAGCGGAACGCCATGCAAGACCCGTGGTCTAGTGGGTGGCTTGCTTACTTCAAGGCATGTGTTGTGTAGTTTTGATGTTCCCGCTGCCTCCTAAACGTAAGTCTAAGACATGCTGCCTCCTAAACCTAAGTGTTAGACTTAAAATGTTCTTGTGAGATGAACTTGGGTCTCCAAGTGACACCATGTCGACTTATGAAACATAAGAATACAAGCATGCAATGAGTTTGATTATATAGTATTATTGTGTACGATAGTATTCCTACCATGGCACCTATGTATTTATTGGCTCACGTTGATATGTGTGTCTATTTTTTTTTTTTTTTGCGAGAAACTGATAATGATTAACTGCAGATCTTACAGATCAGTCCAGAACAAAGAAGCAAATTACAAGATAGTCCTTCTGGACCTCGACGCCATGGACGACGAACAAGACGCTGCGCCGGCGCGCCGCCGCACCACCTCCCCTCTGGCCTTGGAACAGGAGGCTCCCCTGTACGGACGGGAAGTCGACGCTCCTCAGATCCGAAGATCCTCCACCTCGCGTCGCCGCCAGCATCGAAGCAGCAAACCACATCAGCTTGAGACTTCAACTGGGCCGGAACCGCCGCTACTCGGCCTCCGGCAACGGGGAACTCGCACCACATCTCCGAAGATATGCGGCCGAGAGAAGAGCGCGCGGCCGGCGACGACGCCCCGCAGAGCATCACCACCGAAGAGGAGAGCCGCCGCCCCAAAACTCCACTCCGACCGCGCCGCCATCTTCCCGACGCCGCCGGCTGGTACCTGCACAACCCTACACTACAAACAGAAGAGAAAACGAGGCTCCCTCGCCCTCCCGCCGCCGGAGCGGCCGGCGGAGGACGAGGGACCCGGCGATTCGTCGGTGTTGAGGTGGATTGGCTGGTGGTTCCAGAAATCGCCCCTGCGAGTACTGTAGCGAGGGGAAAGGTCCAGGCTCCTTGAGTAGCTATGATATGTGTGTCTATACCCAACTTAGAAGTCACAACATCATGACAAAAGTTGTACGATAGTTATGTTATATGAGATTAACGCATAGTTGGTCACTATTTTTTTGTAATAGGTACTTTGGTCACTGAACTTGCGAGATGTTGTGCACTGAGCTGGTCACGTAGCTCCAATAGATAGATGAGTAAACTGGTCATAATCGTGACAGAGGTGAAAAGTGAGTATGTCGTGGCCTGTTGACTGGCTGTTGACTCTCCTTGCAAAAGCAACCTTATCGAGATCACAAAATCACATGTGTCTCTTTCCCTCTCTAGTTCACGCATTGACGAGCGGCCCCAATCTAGCAGAATTTGTCTTCAACCATGGCACCGTTGAGTGGCGTTGACAGATATGATAAGTTCGGTCCTCGAGAGGGCGAGCTCGCTAGCACTTCTAGTGTCGCACACCCTCGTCACCTCCTCTCACGGCACACACACTTAACTGCTCCAACTCGCCGCCTTTCCTCCTGCACGCCTCTGTTGTGCACTTGTGCTCCCCCATCAGCTTGCCTCCCGCAGATCCCGTCTGCACTTGCTCGGCTCCCTAAGGATGACTCCAACGGGCCGACGCATTGAGTCCGTTTGTGTCCGGATGGGAAAAATTAGGCCCCAACCATGCGACGCATCCATCCGGCTGGTCCGTGTTGTGTCCATTTTGTGTCCGGGCCGACGCATTTCTGGCCCAAATTTGGGTCACCGATGCGTCGGGGACGGACAGAAACGGACGGAAAGAGAGGTCTGTTGCGTCCTCGTGTGTCCTCCCCTATCCGCGTCCTGCCCCACATGGCAGCGAGACAAATTGCCTCTCTCCTCCTCCCACCTACCGCACTACTTTCTCTCTCCTAGAAAAATCCCCACCTCATCGAGTGCAAGGAGGCGACGGCGGCGAGCCGCACGAGCTATTTCCCAACTCGGCCCATCAACGACGACCAGTGCGATACCCCGGAGGTGGAGGACGGCGTCGACCGGTGGCAGAGCTCGACGAGGAGCTGCACAAGGCGGCGGCGCGCACGAGCTCGGGGTCCAGCGGAACCAGCGCGCGCTCCGCCGTGGCACCCGTCGTGCCCGACGAGCATCACCTTGGCTGACGGTGGTGCTGCTGCTGCTCGAGTTCAGGTGACGGCCATGGCGGGGCGCTGCGCAGATGCCGGCGGCTGTCCCCATCCCGTCGCGGGGCGCTGCGCAGCTTGCCGAGCTTGGCTGCTGCAAGTCCGGAGTTTGAGGATCGCGAGTCGCAACCATGTTGGGCGGCAGGTAGCCTGGTAGGTGGATGCAGCCAACTCCTCTTGGTCAGGCGTGCTGTGCTGGGGAGGATCTGTTGCTCAATCGATTGATCTCGATCTGCCGCTGGGAGGATCTGTGCTAGGTAGTTTGTGGATTTTCTTGTTGCTCAATCGATTGATCTTGATCTGCCGCTTTTGTGCTTCTTTGCTTCAGATATGATTAAACTTGCAGGAATCACTGGATTTAAGATTGCCGGAATCCATGGTTGTTCGATTTTGATTGCGATGTGCTAGCTATTTTCTCGTGAATTTCTTGGTGTAGCCGTGCTATTTCTTTCTCTCTATTTTCTTGTATCAATCTTCATCTCCAAATTTGCTAGCTCTTTTATGTTCAAAAGAAAAGGGAAAAATCGAGTTGTCCGCACTGTGTCAAATGCGTCGGGTCTGCCGTTGGGGGCACTCGCAAAATCGAGTTGTCTGAACCCTGTCCGCCCGGCTGGACCACGACGCAAACGGACATAAATAGGTGTCTGTTTGCGTCGCCCCGTTGGAGTCATCCTAAAGCACATTGAAGCCACCTCTACTTGAGCTCGGTGGGACGTGCGCAGTGGCCATCACATATATCTCTTTCCCCCTCTCTATTTCACCCACTAACGGCCCCATCCTGCCGGAGGTTGTCTTCAACATTGGCACCGTTGAGTGGCATTGACGGAGATGAGAAATTCGGTCCTTGAGAGGCCGAGCTCACTAGCACTTCTACTGTGGCCGAAATGAGATTTAAAATACAATTTTCAAATCATAGATTTTAGTTTTTTACACATACCACAAAAAGTGTTATCTCCTTCCAAAATTGTGCATGAATGTTTAAAACTCTTGTATATGTTTGTGCCTGATTTGTTTCATATTTTTTCGAAGTGTTTACATATTTTTTTAATTTTGAAAAGCATAACAGGAGCATATGCACCCGGAGCCAAAGTGGATTTACGGTTTTGTCCTATTTTTATCGGCATATTCACATCTATATATTATCTATCAATCTATATATTTTATAAAGCAAAACGTTACTAAATTACCCACTATTTTAATCGATCAATTGCCCATATCATTCCACTAATATTCATTTATGACAGTATATCTATTCACGTCAACTGTTTCTTATCCATACCATTGTCCACGCCACCCTTGTTAATCATAAAATACAAAAGAAAATTATGTCAATTAATTTAACTTTCGAGAATTATAATATTTTGCATATTTATGTAAACAAATTTGTAATCCATCAGTCTTATATCTCTTTATTTGTGATAATAAACTATTTAAAGAGATACACGCCGCAATGGTTGGGGTATGTTTCTAGTCTCTATGTAAATGATAGGCAACAAGATTGCGCAGCTCAATAATAGTTTAAAGTACAAAAATGCTATACTTATACAACAATATAAATTAAATAATTAAATTTGGCTGGAGGTGACTTAACGTTCACTTGAAATACTATACGTTCACTTAAAGTACAAAAATACTATACTTATACAACAACACAACATTCACTTGAAATGGTCATTTCTTTGAGCGACTTAACGTTCTTAACAAGATCATCTTGTAGCTGGAGGTGAGTTCCTTCATCACGAATTTTTTTGAGGCATGGCGAGAACTTCAAAAAACTCAACCGGGATTGTTGCTCGGCAAGAGGCTCTTGGTAATTCAAACTATTGATCAAAGACCACAAAAGCATTGCGCTTACTCTAAATGATCATGGTGTGCACGATAACAAAATCATTTATTATCTTTCACATCTGATTTAACGACCATGTTTGAGATCAGGGTATCGAAAATAACAAAACGAGTTTGTAAGACACCAAATGCCTGCTCCACATTCTATCAAGGATTGTGTATCGTCTTCACAAATGTCCACCAACACGGATAGATGTTGTCAGCTAGGCAGTGGCGGACCCAGGAAGAAATTGAGCCGGTGTCCTGCACTAAATCATACACATTATTTATTTTGATTTGGGGTGTCACACACTACATTTACATGGAGTATATCAAAGAAATAAAAAATTACTCGGTGTCATGTGACCCCTGTTAGCTCTACCTAGGTACGCCCCTGCAGCTAGGTTATATTTCTAATTATATTGGTGGTCATGGAGCTCATGGTTGCAATCTGGAGCTTGGCCTTCAACACACACTGAAGAGCGTTGCAGCATGTTGACGCCATTGTGACAATTGGCTATGTCAAAAAAGAGTCGAATCCACATTTTGTTTTAAATATGACACTGTGTGTAGAAAGAACAATGAGAATTATCTAGTTCTTTCGTCGTTAGCTGCGAGATTAACATTCTCTTATATCATTTGGGAAAATATGATCTTGTTGTCGCTGCCCATAGCTAAACAATTAACAAACAATGAAGCAATTACACTATCCATAGCTAATCCACTAAGTTTACCTAGGGACAATAATTTCAATACCTATTAGACAAATGATCAAGAACCTTGTGTGCAGGGCGGGCAGGGGCGGAGTTCAGGTGTCAAGCGGGGCAGGATGCGGCTGTCGCTATGAAAAGTAGCGGGACGATACTAGACTTGCGGGACAATGTCACAGTTCCACCACGACCCACTAGCATGCATGCGGGGCACTGCGGCATCCCGCGTCAGCCGCGTCAGCCCGCTAGTGGAGTAGCAAGTTGTACAGCAATAGTAGTAGAACAGTTCACAGCAGCAGTTACTTCTCACTCTCGTTCACATTAGTACTAGAACAGTTCACGGCTGTACTGAGATAGTCCACAGCAATACATGCATACACAGATTACAGTTTACTGAAGCTGAAACAGAAACAACTTTAGGTGCACAAACGCATATATTACTAAGGCCAATGCTGCATGGTCACGCAGACATGCATAGATAAGATTTTTATGCTCTGAATCTTGAAAGATCTCCCAGATTTCCACTCAAAACGAGATGAAGTAAATTGCAAAGCCCCATCAGATCAAGACTTCTTCATACTTTCACCAAAATGCGAGTTCAGTAAGCTACCACCATCAAGTTCCTTACTGATTAGAGATCAGCATCGGCCAGTCTTGAGAAACCTGAAAACAAAATAAGAAACGTCAGGGACATAACAATATGCATGTCAAGGCAATGAGTGATATGAAAAAACAGTAGAAAGAAATTCAGTAAACAGAAACGCTGCTATGGTCGAACAATGTGTAATTTTGAAACTCAAATAAAAGGAAAAGAAAATGCTCATCATGATGACAAAGCTAGATATCCTTCATGTTTTAATACAGTGGGGTCATGGCCATGAACTTAAGTACTTGATATTTCCCCATGAGAAATAAGACTCGGTATGACATGGCCATGAACCAGGGATAAAATGAATAATTGGTGAACCTGTAGTTCTGGCCATGAACCAGGGATAAAACATTCACTATGAATATCATGTATAGGCTCATTCTTTGCAGCAGGTTATCGTAACTTACCTAGCAGGAAAACTATGAGGCCCTGGAAGCTAACTTACCTTATGCTTCAATCAATCCCCAAAAATATCAGTATTTCTTCCATCAATATTGTTTCTAGCATAAATAAGATCGCTTGTAACTGTGTTGACACGAGAAGTTCCTGAAATGACAAAAATATAAGTAAACATCATTGACCTTAGCTCTTATTTGGATCAAACTGTGACATAGCTCTTACCGCGAGGTCGCATCCAGTCCTGCAGACAAATTAACGCCTCAACGGTGCTGCCTAACAGTCTGCTCCTATAATCACTAAGTACTCTTCCACCTGTGGAGAAAGCCGACTCGGATGCCACGCTTGACACAGGTGCAGCTAGTACATCCTTTGCTATCCGAGATAGTACAGGGTACTTCTGTGCATTTGTTGACCACCAATAGAATATATCAAACTCATCTTCTTGATGGCAGACATCATCTTTCAAGTAAACATCAAGTTCACTCATTTTTGCTCGTTGCTTTTGTTGTTTCTTATTGCGTTCCTTCCATTGAGCCCATGGGTTATCAGTACTTGTTGCAGCACTGTTGTCTCCTTCATCATACTCGATTGAGTCACCATGTGAAGAATATTCCACAAAGAGATCCTTGAATGTTTTTTTCACTTCAGTAAGACATTTTACTGCCTCACTTTCAAATCCAGCTTTCAAACAGAATTCCAAAAACTTAAACTTGTATCTTGGGTCAAGTATCACAGGAAGACAAATGGTCACATATGACAGCTCCCAGTACTTTGTGAATTTCTTCCTCATTGCTTTAACCATACATTTTATGACAATCTCCCCATGGTTAGCCTCTCTTTCCAAGGTCAGATGTATCTTCCAAAGCTCATGGAAATATAGGTGGGATGTTGGGTATAACGTACCGGACACCACCATAGTAGCATCAAGGAAGACCTCAAGTAAGTTGCAAACTGATTCTGCTGTTTCCCATTCACCATTTGTTGGTAGATATGTGTATGAAGTATCTTGCAACTTTAAAGCAGCGAATGCCCTTCTATATTCTAGAGCTGTTTTGATCATCACATGTGTGGAGTTCCAACGTGTAGCAGCGTCTAGATACAGGCCGTTCGTGCAAGATATTCCTTCTTGAGCAACTATGTCTTTAAACTTCTTTTTTCGAGGTGGCGAGCTTCTAATGAATTTGATGCTTTCGCGGATGTTGTCCACCGCCATGCAAGAAATCGCCAGCCCGTCCTGAGCAATAAGATTGATGACATGGGCTGCACATCGAGCATGTAAAAGATCCCCTTTGCAAGGCAGCAAACCCTTTCCTAGCAAATTGGACTTCATATAACTCACACACAAGTTATTTGAAGCATTGTCTAGGGTAATGGAGAAGATCTTCTCTTGCAAACCCCAATCTTGAATGCATTGCAACATGATATTGAACAGATTTATTCCATCATGCGGTGTTTCAGCCTCGGAAAACCAAATCACCTTTTTCTTCAAATTCCATTTCGCATCAAGATAATGGCAAGTTATGCACATATAACTCACAACTTGACTTGACGTCCACAAGTCGGAAGTGAAAGAGACTCGAGAGTTCAATTCCCCTAGTTCTTCTCGAAGCTTGATCTTTATTTCATTATATAGGTCCACACAATCATTTCTTATGGTTGTCCTAGATACCAACTCAAAGGTAGGATTCAGACTATGCACAAATTGCCTAAATCCTATATATTCCACCATTCTGAAAGGCAACTCATGCAAGACTATCATTCTAACCAAATCCCAATGAGCTCTATCGGGGTCATACTTCCAATTCTCTGACTTATTTGGATCAGACTGTGACATAGCTGATTTCACAGAGTCAAGAAACTGATTTATCTTAGCCCTTTCTTCACAAACCAACAAATACCTAATGCATTCACTTGTGCCGGCTTCTCTTGCAGCCACAAAAACTCTCTTACAGTGTTTACATTTGGCTTCCTTGAGTTTGTTACCCTCATACACGGGATCAAAATCATTCCAAATTTCAGATTTAAGTTTCCTTCGTTTTGATCTACGTGAAGGGCCTACAGAATATGATAGAAACAAATAAATCATGCTAAGACATTTTCTATTTAAGAAATGCACACAATTGACATGAAAACTTAAGATATATGCAGAATGCATACGGGAACTTACAAGGCAATGGCGAGGACCGTTTGACACCTATTGATCTAGGTGATGCTTGAGATAACATAGCATTAACCCCGGGGATCCAACTACAGGCACGAGCGGTGATATCATCCTCTTCTTTGGTTGTGCTTTTGGAGGTCTTCTCTTTTGTCCTGAACATTTCAGTATAATTGCACAGCTGATTATTTGGCATACAATTCAGTATAACAATTTAAGAACAAGTATAGTAATAGCAATCAGCCTACTGAACTGTCTATCACAATTATTTGGCACACAGTTCAGTATAACAATTCACAGTAAAGCATGCATAACGTCCTGGTTACCATAATTAGCTAGTGTTTACGACAGAAGTCGTCATTTGTCTACTGAATGAGCTTCATCACTGACCTTCAGAAATTATGAGCACCGAAGCCTAGCATGGCCCTCTAATCTAGGTTAGAAACAGTACCACTAGTTTGTAAATCTCAGCTGTGAAGTAGAGATGGTCCATGGAGGTACGTAGATGCACTGCTTGGTTGCAGGAAAGGCACAAAAGGATAAGACTACTGAGCTCACAAGTCAATAATAAAAAGAACAAGTTTGGGCGCATCAGATAGCGTGAATATTTCGCTGGTCACCGGATCAAGAAGAAATCTCTGTAATCAACTAATACCAAGAAATGATGAATATTTTGAGAGAATGCTTGGTTACCTTCAGCGGACGGGACAGGGGCATGGGCGGCGGGCGGAGAAGGAGCAGTGGCGGCGAGGGAAGCCGCGGAGCAAATCCAGTATGACGGGCATGGGCGGGGGCCGGAGGGGAGCGGTGACGGCGATTGAAGGCGATTGAACTCCAACATCAGGGGCATGGGCTGGGGGCAGATGTACAGATGGCGGCGGCTGTACCGTCGACCCCAGCATCTCCGCGCCGCCGGGATTACACAGGTGGATGTGGAGAACTGGAGATGGACGCGTCGTCGAACGAATCAGGTGGGAGGCGCCGCCGTCGGGAGAGCTTTCCCCATCGCCACACCCATCGCCCTGGCTCCAGGAGTTTATCCGAGATTAGGTTTTTTTTGCGGGTTACGCAGTTCTGCGGGAGTTTTTGCAGGTCTCTGCGGCGTGCCGTTCAGCCCGCTCGGGAGTTGCGGGCCTAGTTTGCGGCGCGTCGCGGGACTATTTTGCGGGGCGGCGTAGCGGCATAGCGGGACGTCCCGCGCCGCTTGAAACCTGAGGCGGAGCTGGACCCTAGACAACCAGGGCTTTGGCCCAGGGTGCAGCAACATTACCGGCCTACTACTATGTATGATTTTTTTCTGGTTTGGCCCGGGGCGGAGCCCAGCTATGACCCATTTATCTGGCACGATACGACCAAACAAAGAGCGACCGAATCGAGCCCTGCCTCGCTAGCTCGGTCCTCACGCGCTCCAGCGCCGCCACGACCGCCGGCCAGACCCCGCTATTAGGGCTTGTTTGATTCAAAGGAAATTTATAGGATTCTTAAAGGATTTTATCCTATAGAAAATTTTCCTACATTGATCATTTGATTCATAGGATTAGTTCCTATAGGAATTTTTCCCATAGGAATCTTTATACTACATCCCATAGGAATCCAAACATTCACTCCAACCTCTTTTTACAATTCCTTTGCAATCAAACACAAAGTAGTATTCCTATAGGATTGAACTAGGCATAACATTCTAATCCTATGGATTTCCTATTCCTACATTTTTCCTATCCTATGAATCAAACAAGCCCTTAGTATCTGCCGCGGCCAAGCCCCGCCGTTCTAATCCGTAGCGGATCTGCTGGTGCGCGGTCCGTCCCGCACTGCCCGGCCTCGGCTGGCATGCACCGGCCAGGTGATGCTGCTCTGCCTCCACACTTCTACGGCAGCAACCGAACACGGGATAGCCAACAAGGACTGCTTGAAGGCTTGAACCGGTGCTCGGCTCGGCCAATAGGCAATTTCAGTGACTTCTTCAATAGTTCAATTCTATTGATTTGTAAATATTGATCTAACAATTGTCTCTTATGGATTTATTTATTTACAAATAGAAAATGAAGATAATTCTTTTCCATTGATCTCAAAACTGAACGAATCGATAAACCAAAGAAGTTGAAAACTTCTCAAACCGGAGAAGTTGAAACTAGTTTAACTAGTTCCTTTTTGGAAGGCTGTAATTTCTTAACCGCGGCAATCATGAACAATTAGAGTTGAAAACATATGTTCATCTTTGCAATTGTACCAAATCTGTGTGCCACTCAAGACATTTTTTGGAAGTTTTTTTAGCTAAATTTTTGGCCCCGGTCTTGCTCCAATCCTGATTCCACCGCTGGGGGTGGGAGGTAGTCTCAGCCTCTGGTTGAACGGGCTACGGCGATCGACAACTCGCAAACGGCAGCGCAAAGGATGACAGCCGGCGGCTTCAATCGACCTGCATGGTTGTTGCGGACTTCCGACGGACAGTTGGCAACGAAAGTACCTGCAGCGAAGGCGCGATTCTGTGGCGGATGGACCGGATAGAGTAGAGGACGAGGGCAAATGGTTGTGTCACTAGCAAGTAGCATGTGGTGTTCGGCTGTCAGGTCTACCGTGCGGGCGAGCTGACCTCAAAAGTTGGTGGCGGACACGGAGACGTTGAACCAAGGTAAAAAAATAGCGTGCTAAAAGAAATAGCGGCGGCCTCCTCCATATGGTATACACGCTATATCGTGCTAGTAGCGTGCTATTTCATGTAGCGTTTTAAAAAGGTAACACACATTCAACAAGAATAAAGGTTATAAACCAAAAATGGCAGAACAATATATGCATAACACATATAAAAATTGTTGTCAAGTTGTCTAGAAGCATAACATCAATATCCCAAAGGGCGAACATAGCATAATTTTTATTCAATTTCTCAACATTAACGATGTCAACTTACGATTCGAAAGATGAACCGACATATTGTAGTTCATCACCACTACAACAAGTAGCAACTTCTTTTTTTTTTAACGTGGAAAATTTGGTCCTTTGGGATGATATGGCTGGATAAAATGCATGATATAACGTTATGACGTTTTTCGCGTGATATATATAGCTATATATAGCTGCTATTTCGCCAATAGCATCATAGTGAGCAAAAGTAGTAAAATTTAGCGTGAACTCTCCAGATATGCTATAGCGTGCTATTAACGCTGAAATATCGCGCTATTTTTTCCATTCATTGAGAAGCTTTTTGGGCGATGTGCATGTGGAGAAGCCCTGGGCGCAGGTGGAGACGCTCTCGGTTTTGCTCCTGGCCTGACGAACAATCCTTGAGACGTTTTAAGCCTTTGGTTCAAACGTGTGTGTGCGCGCCTAAAAGACCAAGACAATGACTCTTTGAAGTCATCTCGTCCCGTCCTCATACACCACTGACGAAATAGGCCGTAGCCCAACTATATTAATATTGCAACCACCCGATACATTCAACGAGACACACGGCTGGGGCGACAGCCAACACACACCCAAGGAAAGGCAAGGAAAAGAAAAAAGAAAAAACGACACCTTTTTCTTGTACACCACTCACCATTTTCTTGTGGAAAATCGCTCCTCAATTACCACTAGTAGAGAACCCACTTCTAGTACCGGTTGTAGATGGCCTTTAGTATCGGCCGCACAACCGGTACTAAAGGGTCGGCACTAAAGGGGTAACCCTTTAGTACCGGCACCTAAATAAAACCGGTACTAAAGGGTCTCCACGTGGGAGCACAGGCGAGCTCGACCCTGAGAACCTTTAGTACAAACCGGTACTAAAGGTTCCTGCTTTTTTTGCTTATTTTTTCATGGGGGTTTTGGTTTTTTTTCTTTTCGATTATTTTTCGGGGTTTATGGTTTCTGTTTTTTTCCTTTTCGCTCATTTTTCAGGGTTTCGGAGGAGATCGCGTATAAAGTACTCACTACACATATAAAGTAGTCATTATACACATACAAAGTACTCTCGTCACATATAAATTTAAGTACTCCTAATTAATTACAATGGAGCCGGTTCCCTTGTAGCATCGACTGTTCCCTTGTAGCATCGACTGGGGTGGAGGTGGTCTTTCGTCAAAGTAGAATTCACCGAGTTCATCTATGACATGTGTAAGTAAGAATCCCGCCAATTCCTCCGCAATAGCTTTTATGCGGTTGCGTGGTAGGAGCTGGTTCCGCTTGTTTGACATCTTTGAAAGAAGGAAATAAAATAAGTTATGATCGAAACTAAACACAATTGATGCATGGTGGCAAAATAAAAGTTGTGTATGATGTTCACGTACCTCTCGATTTCTTACACTCTTGACTCTCTCATTGACCTTCGTGTGAATGTACTCGCAAACGTAGTATCCACATAGTTCTGTCCCCTGTGGTTGTCGCAGACACCACTATATATACAAGAATATAATTTAATCAAATAATAATCAAGAGAATGATAATGGTATTAGAAAGATACACGTAGTAGTACTTACGTTGTTAGACTTGAACTCCAGCTTTTCTGGCCATACACCGCATTCTTCCGCTTTGAACTTTCTGTAAACCCTGTCCGGAAAAGAAAATGAATTGATTAGTTATTACTTATACTTTTGATATCCGGAAATGAACGAAAGAGGCTAATATAGTGCGATTGAAATTACCTCTTGAGCATTAGACGCATGCTTTTGTATTCATTTTGATCTTTCCTTAGTGAGTCTCAGACTTCAACTTCTCCTAACTCGAGTCTAATGATTAGCGAATGTAGTGGAACCTGCGCACGTTTATATACGCAGGTATTCAGAACTTATTGATTACACTTTATATCGGGGAAGCAAAATAGAATGTGTAGAAGACGGTAAAACTCACCCGAAGTTGTAAGGAAATAGTATTTCCTTTTTGGTACTTTGTCGCTTAAAGAACGTTAGCAAAACGTCCTCTGTGTTCACGAGATTTTCATCCACGGTCTTGACATGAACTTTATCCGGGTCAATGAAACCAATGTCCCAGATTCCTCGAGTCTGCATTCACGTATCTTCATTCTGCATAATTAGCGTACAAAAGAATTTTGTGACGATAATTACAAGCAATGAACGAGAGCTTATAACTATAAATAATTAAATTACACGAATAAATTACTTACAGACAATAGCAGCTGATGAGAGATTTGTCGAGAGCACGTTGATTGTACATCTGAAAAAGTTCTCGGAACTCAACATGCACACAATATTCTCGGAAGTAGTGTTGTTCCTTAACCGCCGCCATGAGATAGAATTTCCCTTCTTTTGCGGCGGTCATGTACCAGCGATTCAAATTCCATAACTGTGTTGTTAGCTGGCTCGGATTTTCCACCATAGGCAGCCCGAGTTCAAAATCAAATCGTGGGGCAATCTCCGCCATGGGGTAACCTGAGTCGCCAACGACAACTTCTCCATGCTCGATTTCCCGAGTTTCAGAAGGTACAATGAGCGGGGCGAGCGATTGTGCTTCTTGTTCTCCGAGCTGGGCAACTCCTTTCCCGCACAATTTCTCTTGCTCATTCTGCGAGGAAAGTACCTTGTCAATACCTCGCTCGTAGTCTGAAATGGGCGGAGGTGGAGGGTCATATAGGTTGTCAACGGTGTGATCTTTTACCTCATTTGGTATAGTCTTCAGAAGTTCCTTTATGGGGTCAAGTCTTGCCTCCACTCTTTCCTTCTTTTTCTGCTCAAAAAAGGCTCTCGACCCTTCACGTAGGCTCTCAGCTATTTCCTGCTGAGTCATCTCAGAAGTTAACTTCTCAGGAGCCTTGACTTCCTTGGGGTTCTCAGGAGCCCGCACACTTTTTCCACGTTTCTTGACAGGGGTGGACGACGGGAACAGCTTCCGCTTTGTCAAGTTACTAGTGGGCGCATCAGTCGGTTGACGGGACAGCGCGGGAGATGGACTCGCGGCGGGATCCCAAACTTCGTGGGGGAGGCGGGTGGACTTTGATGTGGTGAATGTCTAACGGGAGGAGTCGGTGGCCTTGGCTCCGAGTCTGGAAACTTGATGTATTTCTTCTTCCATAGAACGATACCAAGCTCAACTTCTCCCAATGTCTTCTCGCCTTCAGCTCCAGGAATTTCAAGACGTATTGCGTTGAATCCCGGCATAACTTTCGTGACCCCGACACGAGCAAATCCAGGCGGAATCACACCAAAATGGAAGGTTTCTCCAGGTTGATGTCGTAAAGCATAGCCAGTCGCCACCGGATAAGTAATGTTCATCATCGGCGCATGTAACTCACAATTTGTCTTCTCCGTGATATCATCCACGGGGTAGTGAGCCGCCGATGGTTCAGCAACTGGTTCATCAACTGCAGGATCTTGTAGCTGCGTGGAACCCACGCTGCTTTTCCGCTGAGATGGGCAGGCATCGCCTGCAGGATCTTCTACTCGCAGTTGCTTCTGGGTCATTGAGGCCAGTTGCTTCTGCACATCCTGCACCGTGCGTTCTAATGCAGTAACCCTCTCCGCCTCCCTCTTCTTACTTCTGCAATGTTTTCTATAAGTTGCAACGTCTTCCGGAAACCCTTCAAGAAAACCAACCCGCCTCCTCTGCTCGACATCGCCCCCAGTGTTCTTTATTCCCGAGGGCTTGTGAAAGCTCGTCGTCCTCTCTATCGGGAACAAATTTTCCCTCCTTGACTAGTACTATGACTTTTTTATTTTTCTGATGACTCTTCTAATTTTTCTCCGCCATTTTCCCTTTGCAACAATCAGCCCTGTTTCTGGGTGCAACACTGCCCCATGCGCGAACAACCAGAACTTGGACCTGTCGGGCCAGTCATCTGTCTGTGGAGGATCCCTTTTTCGCAGCTCGTCTTCATAGGCTTGCCACTTAGGCAAGGCAGTCTTGTAGCCACCTGAGCCCAAATGATGGAAATATTTCTTCTTCGAGGCATTCAACTTATTTTGTGTCGATCGGGCCACAGCGACGCCCGAATTCTTATACGCCGCAAATTCAGCCCATCATCTTTTAGCTTCTCTAGATGTCCTTTGAAAACTATATCTTTGTTCCCATATTTTCTCCACAATGTGTTCTTCCAGTTGTTGAATTGCTGGGCCATCTTGCTAAGAGTCCACTCCTTGACTTTATCCTTCATCTTCTGTGGGAGATCTGCCGGTAGGTTGAATTTAGACATCATCGAGTCCCAAAGGGTCTCTTTAATTCTTTGCTCGAGATATTTTGCGCCTATGTTGGCTTTCTTCGGCTCATTCCATTCTGTCACAGTGATCGGGACCATGTCCCTTACAAAAACTCCGCACTGCCGTACATATTTATTGTAGATTCCATCGGGTTTCTCGGTTTGCCTTTGAAGGTAACTTCGTCGATCGACAACGTTGCACCTTCCGGGAGCTTTAACCCTTGGGCCGGGCCTCGTACGGGGATTGACGACTTAGATCCAGAGGGCTGAAAGAAAAATGTTTCGTTAATAAGTGCGCATATAAATCAATTAATGCATCTAGCTATAGTGATCAACAAGACTTAATATATACCTTCTTCTTAGCTAGTGATCCGACCTTAGATCCAGACGGTTCTTCTTCGTCGTCGTCGTCTCTGAATTTTTCTAACTCAAGTCCTCACCGGAGTCATTCAAACATTTCGCGCTGAATTCTTCGGCGTCTTCTCCGTCGGACGAATCTTCTCCATCGGAATATTCTCCATCGGAATTGGTCCGGCAGCGGTGTTATATATTATTTGTTGGAGACGGTCTTCTTCCTCCAAATCTCGGACGAAGGTGGGGGCATCGTCCGCCATAGCTCAATGTCACTGCAAATTTTGAAACTTAGCAATATTTCTAACTTAACAATATTTCGAACTTAACAATATTTCTAACTTAACAATATTTCAAACTTAGCAATATTTGAAACTTAGCAATATTTGAAACTTTACAATATTTCTAACTTTACAATATTTCAAACTTAGCAATATTTGAAATTTAGCAATATTTCAAACTTAGCAAAATTTCAAACTTACAATGTTTCAAACTTTACAATGTTAAACTATATTTGAAACTTAGCAATATTACAATGTTTCTAATACACTATATTTGAAACTATATTTGAAAAAATAGGAAATTTCTTATACACTAATAAAATAACTTCGCAATATTTCTAACTTTCGAAATTGCTAACTTTCAAAAATGCTAACTTTCAAAATTGCTACACTAAAAATTGATTACCTATAATAATAACCTAAATGACTTAGAACTTAGCAAATTGCTACATTTTTAAATTGCTACATTTTGTAAGTTTGCATAATTGTAAAGTGTCATTTAACGTTTTTCATACTATCTAAATGACATAAATATTTACTCACATAAAATTCTAACATTGATAAATTTCAAACTATCTAAATGACATAAATATTTACTACTAATTAATCTAAAGAACAGTACTAAAAAAAGAAAAAAACTAACCTTAATTGGAGGCCGGAGCAGGGCTACGCGGCGGCCGGAGCAGTGTGGAGGCCGCGCCGAAGCAGCGGCGATGGCGGCGTCGAGGGCCGGAGCAGAGGTGGGAGGCGGAGAAGGGGCGGAGGCCGGAGCAGAGAGGAGGGAGCAGGGCCGGGCGGCGATGGCGGAGCAGGGCCGGGCGGCGATGGCGCGTGGGCCGGAGCAGAGGAGGGAGGCGGAGCAGGGGCGTCACATCGTGGAGCGGAGCAGGGGTGGCGGAGGTCGATGCGGCGAGGGAGGAGGCGTTGGCGTGGCCGCCGGCCGGAGCACAGCTTCGCCGGAGCAGGGTCGCATCGAGGAGGAGGCGTCGGCGGCGTCGAGGAGCAGGCAGAACTTGGCGATTTGGGGAGCGAGGCGTCGTCCCCTGCCACTTAACTGCCCAACACCCCTTTAACACCGGTTGTAGTCTACAACCGGTACTAAAGGGTCTTTAGTACCGGTTGTAGAGTACAACCGGTGCTAAAGGTGCCTTTTGGGCCGCCTTGAAAAATCCCGCGCGAAGCCCTGCCCTTTAGTACCGGTTGTAATTTACAACCGGTACTAACGGGCTTTTTCAATTTTTTTCTCTAGTTTTTTTTCTTTCTTTTGTTTTCTGTTTTTTATATCTATTTGGTCTCTATTTTGTTTTTATCTCTACTTTCTTTTTCTGTAATATATATCTAATTTAATGGTGATGTGTGGTCTCGTAGATGTCGCCGCAGTAGTCACCCGACGCGGACGCCGAGATCTACGTTACAACTAGAGATCTACGTTACAACTTCAGTAGTTCTAAATACTGGATAGAACAAATTAAGGTACAACTTGAAATTACAATACAACACAAGTAAAACAAAGACTCTACCTATCTCCCATCGATGCAGCCTGCACCATCCGCCGTGTTGCCATCCTTGCCCTTTGACGAAGATTCTGCATTCTTGTCATTGCCCTTGGACGAAGCTTCAGCCTTCTTGCTCAGTGCTTCAACCCTCCTTTCCTTTGACGACGGCATGAAATCGTCGTCATCATCGCTGTCAACTACCCAGAGATAGGAACGACCGTACGAATCACGGTCAGCTTCAGTTCGGTAGAACGGACTATTCGTAACTTTCCTGTCAAACTTCTCTGCAAGCGTGAGCATTTCTGCACGAATTTGGAGCGGGGTCCTATACGGAAACCCATCGCGGCATAGCTTCGCCCCGAGCAAAGTGAGATGACTCTCAGTGTGCAAAATTTCTTCAATTGGAACTACCCTACCATCTACCTTCAAATTGCTCGAAAGCCTGGCGAGATGCTCGGATGCGGAAATGTGAAACCCGGACACACACTTCTCGCAAGGACCAATACACACCATGCTTGTGCTCAAGTGAGTACCATGCCTACCTTCGACTGGGTTTTATAGAACTACCGGTGGCGGCATTTGGGGGAACGATAGCGGGAAATATTTGGGCGGGAAACGGTGGCGGCATTCGTGTGTTTCCTTCCAGCGCTTGGGAGCCGTTGGATCAAGCGGTGTGTTTCTTTCGAGCACTTGTGAGCCCTTGGATCAGGAAGAAGCACACGGATCGTGTGTTTCCTTCCAGCGCTTGGGAGCCATTGGATCAACGGTGTGTTTCCTTCCAGCGCTTGTGAGTCCTTGGATCAGGAAGAAGCACACGGATCGTGTGTTTCCTTCCAGCGCTTGGGAGCCGTTGGATCATCGGTGTGTTTCCTTCCAGCGCTTGTGAGCCCTTGGATCAGGAAGAAGCACACGGATCGTGTGTTTCCTTCCAGCGCTTGGGAGCTGTTCGATCAGCGGTGTGTTTCCTTCCAGCGCTTGTGAGCCCTTGGATCAGGAAGAAGCACACGGATCATGTGTTTCCTTCCAGCGCTTGGGAGCCGTTGGATCAGCGGTGTGTTTCCTTCCAGCGCTTATGAGCCCTTGGATCAGGAAGAAGCACACGGATCGTGTGTTTCCTTCCAGCGCTTGGGAGCCGTTGGATCAGCGGTGTGTTTCCTTCCAGCGCTTGTGATCCCTTGGATCAGGAAGAAGCACACGGATCGTGTGTTTCCTTCCAGCGCTTGGGAGCCGTTGGATCAGCGGTGTGTTTCCTTCCAGCGCTTGTGAGCCCTTGGATCGGAAGAAGCACACGGATCGTGTGTTTCCTTCCAGCGCTTGGGAGCCGTTGGATCAGCGGTGTGTTTCCTTTCAGCGCTTGTGAGCCCTTGGATCAGGAAGAAGCACACGGATCGTGTGTTTCCTTCCAGCGCACACGTACCCTATATATAGCCCACCTCCCGGAATTCCAGCGTCACTCACTCACTCACACAAAACATTCCAGCGTCACTCGGAGAGGCATCTTTGGGCAACCAGCGGCAAGACGTCTCTGATGACCTGCGACCGTTCCAAACGGTTGCAGATCATCAGAGATGTCTTGCCGGACGGTTGTAGATCATCAGAGACGTCTTACCGCTGCTTGGATCGAAGTGGCGCTCAAACAC
This sequence comes from Poa pratensis, assembly GCA_947311845.1. Lineage (NCBI taxonomy): Eukaryota > Viridiplantae > Streptophyta > Magnoliopsida > Poales > Poaceae > Poa > Poa pratensis. The sequence continues at coordinate 31,681,556 of CAMZMU010000095.1, forward strand.
AAAACATTCGGGTTCCCTAGCTACGTCCTGCAACCGTTTGGTCGGATCCAAGCAGCGGCAAGACGCTCTGATGATTAGCAACATCCCCAACACTTGTTGCAAATCATCAGAGACGTCTTGCCGCTCTCTGGATCGAAGGCCGATTTGCCGTCTCACGACCACGCGATTGTGTTGGTAAAACTGCAGCTGATTGACATAGTGTTTAGATCTCTCTTCTGAGTTTTCAGGACATAGTTACATAAAAGGTTTAATACATTATTACACATCAGCAACAACATCCCTATCTAGTGTTCACTTTTTCTTCTTGTGTGTCCCTTTCTTCTGATTGCGTCGTAGCCATGGACAATCTTCATCATTTAACACGGTGCTTGGGTCAGTTTTCACTTTGAAGGGCGGAATTTCAGCAAACTTATTGTAATCTTCTGACATGTCTGTCTTGTCCTCCACTCCCACGATGTTTCTTTTTCCTGAAAGAACTATGTGGCGCTTTGGCTCATTGTATGATGTACCGGCTTGCTTATCTTTTCTTTTTTTCGGTCTGGAAGACATGTCCTTCACATAGAAAACCTGAGCCACATCATTGGCTAGGACGAATGGCTCGGTTTTGTACGCAAGATTTTTGAGATCCACTGTAGTCATTCCGTACCGCTTGTCTATCTCTACCCCGCATGACAGGTTAACCCATTTGCACTGAAACAAAGGGATCTTAAAATAAGGTCCATAGTCAAGTTCCCATATCTGCTGTATGCAACCATAATATGTGTCCTTTGTTCCATCATCGTTTGTTGCATCAAAGCGGACACCACTGTTTTGGTTAGTGCTCTTTTTGTCTTGGGTTTCCGTGTAAAATGTATTCCCATTTATCTCGTACCCTTGGAAAGTCAATATAGTCGAAGATGGTGTCTTGGCCAACAAGTATAGCTCTTGTCCAACAGTGTTGTCATTAATGAGATGTGTACGCAACCAACTGCCGAAAGTATCCACGTGTTTTTCTTTAATCCAGAAGTCAGTCTTCTCCGGGTATTCTGAGCGTAAAATATCCATGTGTTCCACGATATACGGAGCCACCAATCTGGAATTTTGTAGAACTGTGTAGTGTGCTTGAGTGAAAGAATGCCCGTCCATACTTCTTGTTGCTTTCTTTCCTAGCGTGCCTTTTCCACGCAGTCTCCCCTCATGGCGTGATTGAGGAACACCGATGGGCTTAAGATCTGGAAGAAAGTCAACACAGAACTCAATGACCTCCTCTGTTCCATAGCCCTTGGACATGCTTCCTTCTGGCCTAGCACGGTTATGAACGTATTTCTTTAAGACTCCCATGAACCTCTCAAAGGGGAACATGTTGTGTAGAAATACAGGACCGAGAATGGAAATCTCTTCGACTAGGTGAACTATGAGGTGCGTCATAATATTGAAGAAGGCCGGTGGAAACACCAACTCAAAGCTGACAAGACATTGGACCACACCCGTCTGTAAACTTGGTAGAGTTGCTGGATCAATTACCTTCTGAGAAATTGCATTCAGGAATGCACATAGCTTGACAATGGGTACTCGAACGTTTTCCGGTAGAAGCCCCCTCAATGCAACAGGAAGTAATTGTGTCATAATCACGTGGCAGTCATGAGACTTCAGGTTTTGGAACTTTTTCTCTGCCATGTTTATTATTCCCTTTATATTCGACGAGTAGCCAGACGGGACCTTGATACTGCTCAGGACTTGAAAAAAGATCTCCTTCTCTTCTTTGGTAAGAGCGTAGCTGGAAGTACCTTGATACTTCTCTGAATTCAGGTTGTCTCTTCCGTGGTGCGTACTTTGCTGGTCCTGCCGTGCATCCGCTGTATCTTTCGTCTTCCCATACACGCCTAAGAAGTTTAGCAGGTTCACGCAAAGATTTTTCGTCACGTGCATCACGTCGATTGCAGAGCGAACCTCTAGGATTTCCCAATAGGGTAAATCCCAAAATATAGATTTCTTTTTCCACAAGGGTACGCGCTTGTTTGCGTCTTTCGGAACATTTAGACTGCCAGGACCCTTTCCAAATATTACTTCCAAATCCTTGACCATGCCATATACAACATCACCATCACGGCGTGTAGGCTTCGTCCGGATATCTGCCAAACCTTTGAAGTGCTTGCCTCCGTTTCTTACGTGATGCCGGTTGGAAGAAACTGACGATGCCCCATGTACACAATCTTGTTACCTATATATGCACTGTCAGTCTTATCTAAACAGTGCGTGCATGCATTGTATCCCTTGTTCGACTGTCCTGAAATGTTACTAAGAGCAGGCCAATCATTGATGGTTACAAACAGCAACGCTCGTAGGGGAAATTCCTCTTGTTTGTACTCATCCCACACACGTACACCTTCGTCAGACCACAACTGTAAAAGTTCGTCAACTAATGGCCTCAGATACACATCAATGTCGTTGCCGGGTTGTTTCGGTCCTTGGATAAGCACTGGCATCATAATATACTTTTGCTTCATGCACAACCAAGGGGGAAGGTTATAGATACATAGAGTCACGGGCCAGGTGCTATGACTGCTGCTCTGCTCCCCAAACGGATTCAAGCCATCTGTACTTAGACCAAACCTTAAGTTCCTTGCGTCAGCTGCAAAATCCCCAAACGCACTGTCGATTTTTCTCCACTGAGACCCATCAGCGGGGTGTCTGAGCATCTCGTCTTCCTTACGGTCTTCTTTGTGCCATCGCAACAACTTGGCATGCTCTTTGTTTCGGAACAAACGTTTCAACCGTGGTATTATAGGAGCATACCACATCACCTTCGCGGGAACCCTCTTCCTGGGGCTCGGCTCGCCCTCAATATCACCTGGGTCATCTCGCGCGATCTTATACCGCAATGCACCGCATATCGGGCATGCATTCAAATTCTCGTACTTCTCACCGCGGTAGAGGATGCAGTCATTGATGCATGCATGTATCTTCTGCACCTCTAATCCTAGAGGGCAGACAATCTTCTTTGCTTCGTACGTGCTGTGGGGCATTTCATTATTCCTCGGAAGATTCTTCTTAAATATTTGTAGCAACTCTTGAAATGCCTTGTCAGATATTCCATTCTTTGCCTTCCACTGCAGCAATTCCAGGGTGGTACCTAGCTTTTTCTGGTCATCTTCACAATTTGGGTACAACGGTTTTTTGTGATCCTCTAACATGCGCTCCAGCTTCGACCACTCGTTTTCAGTTACGCAGTTCATCTGTTCATCACGAATGACCTGACGAAGATCATCATCGTCGGACTGATCAACAATGACCTCATGCTCTTCCCCCATTGTAGTATCACCGTGTTCATCAGAGAACACGGGATAGTTGTCATCATCCTCTTCTTCAGGGTTTTCCATTATAACCCCTCTTTCTCCGTGCTTGGTCCAACAAAAATAATTGGGCATGAAGCCTTGTCGCAACAAGTGGGAGTGTATGGTTCTTACGCTCGGGTAATTCCTGTTATTCCGACATTCATCACATGGACAAATCATAAAACCATTCTTCAGCTTGTTTAACTTAACCACATCGAGAAAACGATGCATGCCATCAATGAACTCGGGACAGCGTCGATCACCGTACATCCATTCTCGGCTCATCTACATTACATAAATATATCAAAAACCATTACACCAGCTAAATAATGAATAGAGATACGTGACCAAATTAATTTATACAAGTTCATCACATTAAAATCAAAGTAGAGTAGTGCCCAAATGTAATACATAGTTCTCACGAAACATACATCAATCGAAACTAACATACAACTATCTAAAGAATTTAAATCCAACAACAAATGCGATCAGAATCGCAACCAAGGTAACTATTGAACCAACAGCATAATGATACCAAGCCTCTTGACTAATGGCATATTTTCTAATCTTTTTAAGCTTGGCGCGCATTGCATCCATCTTCCTCTCGTGAGCAGTGACGACGTCGGCAAGCTCGACCCCGTGAGCATCAACGATGTCGGCAATCTTCAAGTCCAATTCCATCTTCTCTTCTAGGCATTGGAGACGAAGATCTTCACTTATCTTCAATTTTGCTCTCAAATCGTCGTTTTCTTTTTTAAAATACTCGACAATAGGGTCGGCCGGAATTTCCGGTTCAACTACCTCCTAAATAAAAATATATCTACGTCAAGTTGGTCGGCATGATTGTTATAAACACGAAACAAAATAAATAGTTAAAAAGATATACCACATCCGAATCATAGACCGGACGAGGGCCGAAGGGGACGGATATCAAAACCATGACACTATACATATATAAAAAAACATAAGAAAATTATACAAGAAATAATTATGCATTTAAATCATATAACTAACAATTTTTAAAATAAAAGATAAAAAAGAGGCTCACCGAGGTGGTGTCGGCGACGGAGCGGCGCGGGCGATCGACGGCGGTGAGGATCAGGGGACGGGACGACACTATATAAAACCATAAATTATACTTCAATTTGAGCTCAAAATGCATATAAAACAAATGAAATCCCTAACTTAGTCATTTCATCAAACACCTTGCAAGCACAACCAAAATCAAACTTGCTAAACTTGCACGAAAATGAGCTAAACTTGAAAAGCCGGAAGAGAAGATGAAGAAGTTGCTAACCCTTGTATAGGGTGCCACCAATCTTGACAAATGTTGGAGAAAAAATGGGTGACTAGAGCTTGGGAGAGCTTGGGAGAGAGGAAAAATGGGGTTGGGGTCGAGTTGCTCCAAAATGGAGCTGGCTCGGGGTGGAAGATATAGGCAGGACCTTTAGTACCGGTTTTATTTACCAACCGGTACTAAAGGGCCTGCCGTGGGGCCACTGACCGCGGCCTGCGGGGCTGCACCCTTTTAGTACCGGTTGGTATTAACAACCGGTACTAAAAGGTGTCCTTTAGTACCGGTTGTTAATACCAACCGGTACTAAAGGTCCTCGCCGCGGGGCCCTTGCTGGCGCCCAAGCACAACCGGTGCTAATGCCCCCTTTAGTACCGGTTTTTGTTGCAACCGGTACTAAAGGGGCGCACCAATGCCTCTGTTTCTACTAGTGTACCTATGAAAACAACAATATCGGTAACACACACAATTACATTTTTAATGTCCCGGTATGCAGATCTGTCTTTGTATTGCACATCCATCCATATGTTTACTTGGTTCTATTTTACTAGTACCTTTTATGTTAGGAAAAAATATGTGATTTTACAAATGTGTATGTACACAAAGGCCCCTTTTCATTATCTCGTATGTTTAGACCGGCCATCTGCACTTGCTTTGGATTATATTTTTAATGGGTAAATGCCCCAAATGATTTAGGGTCTACATTGATAAGATGGAGGGTATACTTTAACAACAGGACCACAAAGAAAATAAATTACAAATAGGTCCTGAACTTTTACAGGATGCACCCAAAAAGCTAAACGAGAACTACACCAGGAGGTGGCACACGAGCTATTGGTTGGTGGTCGACTCTAGTCTGTTACGTGCATACAGCATGTCGTAGCATTAATAATTTCATCGACCTTTCCCTTACTGCACCATTCGATGATGTGGATGGTAAGGACCGAAGGGAACTTGGACTCTCTCTCTCCCGCTACAGTTCTGGAGAGAGCGATTTTTCAACGACACCGGTCGAACCACCTCACCGGCGCAGATCTGCTGGTTCCCCCTCCCTCCGCCGGCCGCTCCGGCGGCGGGAGGGTGGGGGAACCCCGGTTCTCGCCCGTATATAGCGTAGGTTTGAGTGGTACTTCCCCCGGCGGCGTTGTGGAGGTAGCGAGGCTGTCGGTGTGGCGTATGTGGGCGGTGGATTTCCTCTCCGGTGGCGGCGCTCCGAGGAGCCCTGCTGCAGATCTGCTGCCTGCCGCGTACTCCGTGCTCTCTGGAGCTGGTGTGCGCGTTATCCCTCCACCGGGATCCGACGAGCGGCGGATCTGGGACTATGAAAATAAAGAAGATGGTGCTATGTTGATGCAAGGCGATGGAGACGAAGGTGCAGGGTGGAGGCTCCGTGGAGCTGAGGATTGTCGACTTCCCGTTCGCAGGAGGGCTCCTTCTGATCCAAGTCATCAGGGAAGGAGTAGCGGCGGCGCGCCGGCAGCACGGCCTGTCCTTCTCCGTCTGCGTCGGGGTCCTGAAGGACTTCTTTGTTATTTTTGTTTGTTTCGGGATCTTTCTGTAATGGACCTTGTTGCAATATAGTGCATCTTTTCCCCGCAAAAAAAAAAGTGGATGGTAAGGACCGAAAGACTATGGCAGAGGCACGTCCCAGAAACCGTTTTAGCGGCACACCCGACAATACCCGTGGTCTAGCGGGTGTCTAGCTTATTTCAACTAATGTGTCGTCCAGTTTTGATGTTCCCGTTGCCTCCTAAACCCAAGCCTAAGACTAAAATTGCTCTTTTACCACCAACTTGGGTCTCCAGGTGACACCATGTCGACATATGAAACATAAGAAAACAAGCATGCAATAAGTTTGATTTTATAGTAGTATGGTGTAGGATATTAATGGTACCATGCGCCTAAGTATTTTTTGAGTCATGTCGACATGTGTGTCTACACAACTTAGACCGCACAACATCATGTCAACAGTTGCATCATACGAGGTTATTATATGAGACCAACGCAGTATTGGTCACTAATATATTTTTTAATGAGTACTTTGGTCAATGAACTTGCGAAATGTTGTGCACTGGTCACCTAGCTCTCAATAGATGAGTAAACTGGTCATAATCGTGACAAAAGTGATGATCGAGGGTGATGTGGCTTGCTGACTAGATTGTTGACAGGAGATTGTGCCCTTTTTTTTTTGCAGAAGCAACCTTATCAAATTGCAAAATCACATTTATCTCTTTCCCTCTCTATTTCCCTCACTAACAAGCAGCCCAACCTACTAGGTTGTCTTCAACCTTGGCACCGTTGAGTGGCGTTGACGGAGATGAGAAGCTCGGTCTTCGAGAGGGCAAGCTCGATGTCACTTATACTGTCGCACACCCTCGTCAGCTCCTCTCACAACACACACACTCAGATGCTCCAGCTTGCCGCTACTCCTCCTGTACGCCTCCATTGTACTCCCCGTCGGCTTGCCTCCCGCAGATCCTGGCTACACTTGCTCGGCTCCCCGGCGCACATCGAAGCCATCTGCTCGAGCTCGGCGGGACGTGTGCGGTGGCTGGACAGTGTGCGACAGCCTGAGATTCGGGCGACTTGGATCCACACGTGGGAACGATGGGTGCCTGTACATCGCCGCAACGCCGTGCTTGTGGAAGTGTCAATGGTGGAAGCCATCGCAGGTGGCCGGGCTGCTGAGGCGGCTCGAGCGCAGAGAGATCCTAGATGAACTGGAAGACGGACATCTCCTCGATCTCAGTTCCCACTCATCCTCCACTCCTCGCACGTTGGGGACGGCTAGAAGAAAATAGAGTGAGGGATGATGGAGGGCGCCTCCGACCACCACCCGCTGGAACAAGGAGCACGAGGCAGGGGTCATCGGGGAGTGGGTTTGTTATTTTAGCATATTTATGTATGCAAATTCATATTCCATGGGTCTTATATCCCTTTATTTGCAATGATTTTTAAAATATTCTCGCCGCAACTTGCGGGGTATGTTTCTAGTTTCAGTACCTCGTTTTATGTTAGGAAAAAATATGTGATTTTACAATTGTTCATGTGTGAAAGGCCCTTTTCCTTATCTCGCATGTTTTCCAATCAAGCTAGACGAGATCTATACATGGAGGTGGCGCATGAGGCTTCGGTGGGTGGTCGATCGTACACTATTACGTGCATACCATCTTGTCATAGTATTAGTATTTTCATCAACCTTTTCCTTGCGACGTCACTCGATGTTGTGGACGGTAAGGATCGAAAGCCTATGGCGGAGGCACGTCGGAGAGACAGTTTGAGCGGCACACCCGGCGAGACCACTGGCCAAGTGGGCGTCTTGCTTACATCCAGTAATATCTTCTCTAGTTTTGATGTTCCTGTTGCCTCCTAAACCTAAGCCTAAGACTAAAATTGTTCTTGTGCGATCTATTTGGGTCTCCAGGTGACACTATGTCGACATATGAAACATATGAATACAAGCATGCAATGATTTTGATTATATAGTAGTATGGTATATGATAGTAATGGTAGCATGGCGCCTATGTATTTATTGACTCACGTCGACATGTGTGTCTACACAACTTACAATGCACAACATCATGTCAACATGTAACATTTTCCTGACATGATGTCAGTCACGCTTCACATCGCGGTAGACCATGGCTCATGTGCAATGCATTTTGCCAAGGTGGTTGGTTAAATAGGGTCAAACTACATTTGTTGTGAAATTAAGCTAGAAAATTAATTCCATGGGAAGCGAACCCATGAGGTATGTGGAGGCCATTACTACCGTGTTATGTGTATGCTATGCATCCTCTATCTTTAATTAGTACATCGATTCATTTTTCCTCACCATTGTGTGTGTGTGCGCGCGCGCATGCATGTGTGCGTGCGTGCGCGTGTGTGTATGTGTGTGTGTGTGGTTGTCGGTAGAGGCACACCAAGTAGAAAATCCTGCAACGCCCGTTGTAGAGTATGTGGTTTTGCTTACTGAAAGTCATTTCTTCTCTATTTTGATGTTTCTGTTGCCTCCTAAACCTAAGTTTAAGCCTAAAATTGTTTTTTGGTGTTCAGATTTTGTTTTTTAGCCGATACCATGTTAACACGGGAATATATGCAACATAAGAAGATAAGCATGCAATGAGTTTGATTATATGGTAGTATGTTGTTCAATAGTAACGTACATGGCGTATGGGTTTATTTGACTCACATGAGTGTGTGTGCCTTGAAATAGTTAGACCGCACAACATGAGGTCAGAAGTTGTAGAACTATAATATAAGAGTATAATTCATGCTTACACTTGTAGAATACATAGAACACATTATAGAACACAAGATATAAGGACCAATACTCTCTCTCTCTCTCTCTCTCACACACACACACACACATCTATCTACTTTAGCATAAAACAATCCTCCACACAAAAGGGATACGACAAACAAATTAAAAGAACAAATCAACATGGTAACATTTTCCGTTAAAGATAAAAACGAACACCAAGTTAAAGAAAGTGATGGTAATTTAATTCTTGAAAGCCTCGGTCTATTCTGGTAATCAAGACATACACTTGGCATCAAGACAAAGTCAACTAATATTCTTGGTGTCCACTATTTTTTTTACACGGCGAAATGTCAAACTGAATCTGAAATCAGAAACTCTATTTTTGAAGGTTCAATCAACTCATAAAAACTCCATGGATCTAAGCTATGCACCTATAATTTTTATTAAGTAATTACTTTTATAATTGTGTACAATCAAAACACGTGGATATGAAAGTAGTAAACAGGTATACTATTGGCACCATATCACAAATCTTCAATTTTGTCTTATTATGTATCCAAGAATTTAAAACATTCCATAATAAATTTAACTCAAATATAGAATATATCTATCAACACACAATATAATTATTGCAGGATATTCTTTAACTCTTTCCAGTATCATATTGATATTATCAAAACTTCAGGCTTAAAATGTCCGCACTCATCAGAGAAAAAAAAAGCAAGTTGTTCAGGTGTCCAAAGAACTTCTCACCGCTACGAGGTCTCCTCAGACAAGCTGAGACGTGGGCCCCACGCGTCAGCCAGTCCATCCAAGAAGAGGCGAAATATCCATCGAAACAAAATCATTTGCTGTGCAAACAAAAAAAAGAAGGAAAAAAAACTGAAATATCCCGCCTCCACCTCCACTGTTCTTCTTCTCCGCCTTCCCCATCTCTCCTCGTCTCCGATTTGGCGATTTCTCCACCAAATTCGCCCCACTCCCAGCTCCCTGCTCCCATTTGCTCGTAGTGTGCCGCGCATCACCATAGACGGCGGTACGGAGGCGGCGGGTGAGTGGCGCCCCCTCTGCTTGCACTGAACTGGCGTGCGCGGAGTGGAGATCCACCCGACCTGGAATGGTTCCTCCGTTCGTCGGTAAGGACGCCCTAGCTCGATGGCTCCAAACCCTCCGTTTCTCGTTGCTTCTCGGGATCTCACTCTTCTCCTCGCTGTGGCCCCGAGCAATCAAATCCAAATCTGTCTTTCTTGCATTTCCGCTCAATTGAGCTGCCGATTTCTTGCTGCGCAGTGCGGTGTATCAATCTGGTCCACCGAATGTCCGTATGTCAGGTCCGATTAGGTTCTTGCTCTCCGGGCGCGCAAGATCCAGTCCGAGGCGCCGCCGCCGTTTTCTTTTCGTGAAAAATCGGGGCTTTGAGTAGTTGCGGGCTATGGACGTTTGTTAAGATTCCACCGGTAGTGCCGATTCAGATTTTGAAAGGGAAATGCTGTTAAAGAGGCCCGTTTTGCCTGTTGTGACGAAGAAGGTTCTGAATTTTGCCCTGTATTGGCAAACCAGAGGCTCCTTTTTCTCCCTCGTAGCCAATTGTTGTGATGGGAGAACAGTGAGAGCGGAATGTGGTTTGTATGGGGCGATCTTATTTGTGTTATGATGGTAGTACACTTAAGCATGTGTCTTAAAGAAGAAATAAGATAGCCAGAGTAGTACGCAAGTAACTCAGGAGTAATTATGGTTCTTTGCAATGTTCAGCTGTGGGCGCTTTTGGTTGGTTTACAACTTCACATGTCGATTTGATGAAGAAACTTTTCCTTAATAACATGTTGAGGTTCTTGAGATGATCCAAGTTCATGAATGAAATGCACTAAGATAGATTATTTGACAGAGACTAATAAGGAGAAATAGCTAGAGTAGGTGCCGAGGCGAAGTTGCTGTCCGTCGAAATGTTGAAGTTTTTTGTTAATTCACATGTGGATTGGATAATGTGACAGCTCCTTAATAACATGTTGGAGTTCTAGAAACGATAGAAGTTTATGATTGAACATGTGGATTTGTTTTCTTCAGTTCTGACTTGTGAACATGAATGGAGTTCATTTACCCATGTTTATGTGGCCCCTCTAAACTGAAAACTGCATTCAGTATCAACCTATGCAACATTTTTTTTGCCCATGTTTATATATCTCACCAATAATCATAAAACTGAATCATGCAGCTGATCACAAGGAAAGATGGAGTGGTGGGGGCGTTGATATTATCTAGTGCATCCCAATGTGAAGGAAGCTTTTACAATGGCCCAGGAAGCAGCATTGTGACTGTAGTCCCTGAGTCAGATTGTGTTGACCATGGGCTCTCTGAGGCACTCACTAGTATTAGGCTTGATGGAGAGTCTACAAGTAAGCCCTCCTGGGCCGCGTCACTTGTCAATGTTGGTCTATCATCATTGACTGGATTGAATGATTTGCTCGAATGTCCAGTGTGTACAAACTCAATGCGGCCACCTATACTTCAGGTATGTATGCTAATGTCTCTTCACTCTTTTCAGTCCTTCGCAGAGCAGAAATTTTGGACCATGTGCATGAGGCTAGGCTTGGTTTGAACTCTTTATCAGTTGTACGACTCGATGTGGTGTTTTCAGTCAATAGAAATCTCTTTATCAAACAGCAGAGCATAATTCTTAGTAATTTTGATATTATTCCAAGTGTGATCCTGTTTGTTTTAATTTGGCTTGGTTGGATTTGTGTAGAAAGTTGTACCAGATTACCAGTCCCACAACTTTGGATAATTCACTAAAATTGCCTTTTGATACATAAGGTATAAATGCACACTAAAATGTCCATCGCTGCTCAAATTATTCTGTTGGTAAAGTATACTTGTTTTTTTGCTAAATAAAAGTGCCATTGATTGTTTTATTTTATTATTATTTTCTTGTAGATTAGCAGGCCCATTTTCCTGATGGAAATTTCTTTACCGGTTATGTTAACCATGGCAATTGTTTTTCATTTTTTATTCACCGTACTGCCCATTGTTACAATGTTGGGTTGTTCGTCTTGTAAGTCATCCAGATTTCTACCTGTTAAAGATACAACAGGAATGCATGAGAAGAGTTTTTGTTTGATCAGTATGTTTGTGACGTACGTGCCTAATTAGGTGCTCATGCTTCTGTCTTCCTTTGTCATTTGCATCTCTCAAGTCTCAACAAGCACATAAGTTCTCTACCTTTAATTGAAGCTATTCTTAGTTTGCTTCATATGAAGACACTTGTGTAGTTATATGTTAATGTGAAATCCTTTTCACTATTTTTCACGGCTGCAAAATCTGAAATATTAGTTTTATTTGAAATATTATTATCATTCGGTTCTGCAACTTTCCTTGTGGTTCCATCCTTATTTTATTTTATTGCGTTACTTTGGGTAATATATCATGATAGTGAGAACAAGTTTTGTCAACTATGATTTATATAGTAAGAAAGATGATAACGTACAGATTAATTATGGTCTGTCTTGCAGTGCCCAATGGTCACACAATTTGCTCCAGCTGTAGGCATAGGGTAGACAATCATTGCCCTACTTGCCGCCAGGAACTAGGGAATATCAGATGCTTGGCTCTTGAGAAGGTGGCCGAATCAATTCAGCTTCCATGCAAACACCAGAGCCTGGGCTGTCCTGAGATTCATCCTTACCAAAACAAACTTAAGCACGAGGAGCTCTGCAGGTTCAGGCCATACAGTTGTCCATATGCAGGCTCAGAATGCCTGATCGCAGGTGATGTTCCAATGCTCGTGTCTCATCTCATAAATGACCATAAGGTGGACTTGCATGAAGGCTGCACCTTTAACCACCGTTACGTGAAGTCAAATCCTTACGAAGTGGAAAACGCTACATGGATGCTCACTGTAAGTAATATACCTATGCATGTTAAATACAGACATATAGTTCGTATCTCTACTATATAATATCGTTAAAGGTGGTGATGATGGTAGGTCATAGTTGGGCTCTTTTTCTTCCTGGGCCGAGCTGGAACAATCTTTAACAATTGTGTTCCGAGTCCACCAGTCCGAATCATATTAAGTCAAGCCCGCCCCAATACAAGTCGAGTCCTACCTGAAGTGCGTGTAGTATATCGGTATATGATTCGAACCAATCTCTCGATCGTGTACGCAAGCACGATAAGGAAAAAACCAAACATAAACATCTAGCGGAACCGACTCGATGAGGGATTAGGGCCACCGTCTCCCTTGCGAAGCTGCTATGCCATGGGTCTCCGCCGCCGCCACGACGGCCGCGGCCTCTCGAACCGCCGTTGCCGCCCGTTGAACCCCTCTACATCAGCGACCAATCAAGGTCGGGGACGCGGCGCTATCCATCTTCCTCCTGTAGTGCATGTAGGGCAACCGGTGCCCGCGTCCGCGTATCCCGGCCAAGGGTGCCGTATTCATGTCTAACATGAGGCCGACGAGAAAGAGGAGCCCAGCGGCACGTCGTGTCTGAGATCCATGCTTCGAGAGACATCCAACGACCCAGGCATCATCCTCCCTGACGTCGTACTCCAAGCCCGCAGCCACTGCCTGCTCAGTCTGCGCTAGCCTACAGCAGAAGCAAGATTATCCTCCCACTCTGCATCTTTTTTCTTCAGATCTTGCCGCACCATGGTGAGTACATCCCTCTCACCGACGTTGGTATTCATTAAAGAGAGAAGTAAAAACAGTATACAAAAGAAAAGGAAATCGGCCTGAATGGGACGTATCCCCTAAAGCATGCTGCACTGGATATCTGGATGCTTGACAAACTCTGATGAATAATGCTCTTGAGGGCTGCACTTGATGCTTCACAAGCTGTAGTTAATATTTATTCTGGCTTCAGACACTTCCAGTAAAATTCTGTAGCAATCGACACCACCAGACACACCAAAAGACTTCAGATATGATATACCGAGTGTTAGAGAGATATTTGTATATTGTAGTTTCCCTATTAGATAGGGGGCTCCCTGCATATTTACACCTGTACATGTACTATATATTGTGGCTTTTGGCCCCCGTGGAATACAAGTTGCTTATTCCTAACATGGTATCAGAGCTAGGTTAGGGTTTCCCGCACGCGCAACTCGTGCAATTTTTTCCGCCGCCCCGCGTACAGCTCGATCGAGCTTCTGGTCCGGCTGCCACCTTCGTCTCGTCTAAACTCTCTCTCCTCCGTCTCCGTTCCCAACCTCCACGCGTACAGATCGATTCTCCAAGCCAGTCTGTCAGCTGCCGCCGTTCGTCGCGCTCCGGCCGTCTGTTGCCGTGGCATCTGTTCGCCATTGGTCTGTGTCTCAGCTTGATGTTAAGAATGCCTTTCTTAATGGTGAGTTGCGTGAGGAGGTTTATATGCAACCACCACCGGGGTATTCTGTTACAGATGGCATGGTCTGCCGTCTTCGTCGCTCTCTCTATGGCCTTAAGCAAGCCCCTCGTGCATGGTTTGAGCGCTTTGCTTCTGTGGTCACAGCTGCTGGTTTCTCTTCCAGTGCTCATGACCCTGCGTTGTTTGTTCACTCTTCTCCTCGTGGTCGCACTCTTTTTCTTCTGTATGTTGATGACATGATCATCACTGGTGACGACCCGGAGTATATTGCCTTTGTCAAGGCACATCTGAGTGAGCAGTTTATTATGTCGGATCTTGGTCCGCTTCGTTACTTTCTTAGGATTGAGGTTTCGTCCACCTCTGATGGTTTCTTTATATCCCAAGAACGGTATATTCATGATCTTCTTTCTCGTGCTGCTCTTACTGATGACCGTACTGCTAAGACTCCCATGGAGCTCAATATTTCTCTTCGTGCTTCTGATGGCGATCCTCTCTCTGATCCGACTCGTTATCGACATCTTGTCGGGAGTCTCGTCTATCTGGCTGTTACTCGCCCTGATATTTCTTATCCTGTCCATATTCTCAGTCAGTTTGTTTCTGCTCCCACTTCGGTTCACTATAGTTACCTTCTTCGTGTTCTACGCTATCTTCGTGGAACGTTCTCTCTTTGTCTTTTCTTTCCTCGTTCCAACTCGTTACAGCTTCAGTCCTACTCCGATGCCACTTGGGCTAGTGATCCTTTGGATCGCCGTTCACTTTCTGCTTACTGTGTCTTTCTTGGTGGTTCTCTCATTGCCTGGAAGACGAAGAAACAGACCGCAGTTTCCGTTCGAGTGCAGAAGCTGAGTTGCGAGCTATGGCTCTTTTGACTGCGGAGGTGACTTGGTTACGGTGGTTACTTGCAGATTTTGGTGTCTCTGTTACGACACCCACGACTCTATTGTCAGACAGTACATGTGCTATTAGCATTGCACGTGACCCGGTGAAGCATGAGCTTACTAAGCATATTGACGTTGATGCTTCTTTTGTCCGTGCTAGTGTGCATGATCAGATTATTGCGCTCTAGTATGTGCCTTCAGAGTTACAGTTGGCGGATTTTTTCACGAAGGCCCAGACTAGAGCACAGCATAGCTTTTTCCTCTCCAAACTCAGTGTTGTGGATCCACCATGAGTTTGAGGGGGGTGTTAGAGAGATATTTGTATATTGTAGTTTCCCTATTAGATAGGGGCTCCCTGCATATTTACACCTGTACATGTACTATATATTGTGGCCTTTGGCCCCCGTGGAATACAAGTTGATTATTCCTAACACCGAGAACATGAATAGTATTAACAAAATAGTTACTACAGAATTGTATATTGTTAGTACTTTCTGAAAAGTGCGTTGGAAATGCTCCAAGATTATTATTTTGTTGTTGTCCTTTACATGTTTGCCCATCGGCCACATGTTTGCATAAACATTTATTTCGAGTCGGATGCACCACTAACAGGGGTGGTGAGTGTGGATTAGGGAGGTGGAGAGAAGAAGAAGAAAAGTAACAACGGTTAAAAAAATCTTGACATTACCATGATGATTCTAAAATTGTACTTGATTGATGGTGAACAATAAATATGTAAGATCCCGTTGCAACACACGGGTATTTAGCTAGTTGTGCACAAAAAGTTACTTCCTCCTTTACAAAATTTAAGGCATATAAATTTATTCAAAAGTGAACAGCTTCTAAGTTTGACCAAGTTTATAGACAAAAGTGTAAACATCTACAATACCAAATCAATATCAATAGGTTCACCATAAAATATATTCTCATAGTGTATTAATTCAATATTGCAGATATTGGCATTTTCTTGTATATATTTTGTCAATCTTAGTAAGCTTTGACATTTGACTAAGTTTATACGTCTTATATTATATTTTGGAACGGGGGTAGTCTGCGATTATCCAATCTGAAATACGTCAGTTATCTTTGTGTATCAGCATATGCATATTTTATAGGATAGTATTTGCCTATCAAGAAGCATTCTGGTATATATCTTTTGAAATTCTGAATGTCATCCTTGTCATTTGCTTTGAACTCATCCAATCAAACCTGTTTGTATCCAGCAGCTAGCTTTCCATTGTCTAATCCAGTCTAAGATACGATCTGCCTCCTCGTTGCCTTTGCAGGTTTTCAAGTGTTTTGGGCAGCACTTCTGCCTCCACTTCGAGGCGTTCCTGCTGGGGATGTCGCCGGTGTACATGGCTTTCCTGCGTTTCATGGGCGAAGAGAGTGAGGCCCGAAACTTCTGCTACAGCCTGGAGGTGGGTGGGAACGGGCGGAAGCTGACGTGGCAGGGCACGCCGCGGAGCATCCGGGACGGCCACAAGAAGGTGCGGGACAGCTTCGATGGCCTCATCATCCACCGCAACATGGCCCTCTTCTTCTCCAGCGGCACCAGGCAGGAGCTCAAGCTGCGAGTGACTGGCCGCATCTGGAAGGAGCAATGACGGATGACGAGGAATAAGCGGACTTGACGAGCTGGTGCTCCTCCCTCCCTCGCTCAGGAGCATGTCGCGGCAGCAGGAACTAGACCGGCGCGCCTCTTTGGCCTCCCATGATTCCATTATTTTTGTTCTTGTGCTGGGAGACTGTCTACTACTTGGTGTACAAATGCTTCGAGTGTATCGAGACCACGGAAGGGAAAGAATACTTCCTTAGAACATATATGTTGTGAATTCTTTCATTTGTCACTGTATTTTTATAGGCAGCATACATTGCATATAAGCCAGGGCTGGGCCGTCGTGATTGGGCTGAGCCGAAGTGGGTTGTGTAGAAGGTGGCTGCAGCCTGCAGCAAGCAAGCGAGCCACAGGCTAAAATTGCAAGGAGCTCTTATTTGACACGTCGTGGACCATGTTGCATGAAGGAGGAGGAGCTGGGCTAAAGCCACAACCGCCAGCTCCCGCGCTGGGCATAGCTATGCATCCTCGCTGCCCTGCCTTACTCGAGCTGCTGCCGCCACCGTCCTGCCTTCGTCCAAACCCTCACCATGTTTACATTTGCACTAACCCCCCCTACTTGGAACCCTAAGTCGTTGCCAACGAGCTCTGTAGACTGCCCAAGCTAAGTTTCTCCCCCACCTTGACCTGTGCAGGCGATCCTGCGCCGTCGCCGACTAGGATAAGGTCTTCCTTGCCTCGTCAGGGAGCCATGTCGTCCCTGTCTCTAGCGAGGCATGCGTCTACTTTGGTGGTCCCCACCCTCACTGTATTTTCCTTGTTTCGTGTCGCCACCGACACTAACGGGCTAGGCCCCGAAATGCAAGAGGGAGCGGGAGGGTTACTAGTCACGGCGATAACAGACAAAATGAGTTTCAATAGGATTCTTCATAGTCTGTCATATAATCCAAGTGTCATTGTGACTGGCCTGAGACATTATTTATTTTTCTTTTTGTAGAATGAAAACGACCTGGTGTGATGCTACGAAAACAAAATCGACACAACCTTTCCTCAGTCTCTACAGGAAGTTCACACCGACGGAAATTTTACGTCATACGGGAATTTTGAGATATTTTAGAACAGACTATTCAGATGTAAATGATAGATTATCGTGCTGCACATATATGAAAAACATGCAACTTCGTGAGCCCTCGTCCGGTGAACACTTGCATAGATAGAGAGGTGCACCACAGTTTTTTACATAACAACACTTAGATACTAACTTACCCATATTCTACTACATTATATACCAACTACAATAATCAATATAAAATCTGTGTAGCTATTTTAGAATTCCGGATTAAAGATACTGATATGAAACCAATGATATGCTTTGTGTGGATTGTATTCAAATGATATGACACTCTTTAGTCTTTAGGGCTATCTTACATGAAAAATCTAGAGCATCCAGCTCATAGTTAATGTCTCTTCTGACAATGGAGTCTATGAGTTTTGCTTCTGTACACTCTGTATTGTAAACATAAGGGGTTTCTATGCAAGTTGACAGTACCATATAACGGTGGATAATACACACCCGGCGTCGCGTGCAGGCGGATTCGGTGGCGGACACGAGACGTTGGGCGTGCAGGACAGTGGCGTTGTTTGGCATCGTGGTGGTATCGACGACTGGACTGACAAGGTTACTACAGCAACTTCTGGAGCGTGTGCATATGGTGCACACTAAGGGTCTGCCATATCGGTTTGTACTCCCATCTCACTGTTGGGCGTCTTGGTGAGGCCTCCGGATTTAAATGATGTATGTAAATGAGAGGTCATGGGCATGACCCCGATCATGGCCACCCCTTTCATTAAGCCGGATTATCCGATTTTCAACTCAAAAGTTAAGGCCAATCTCGTCGATGCTTAGGTATCCTACACCATACCAGACAAACTTTGAAATCAGGTATCCTAATTCGTTGGAATATGTAAAATCTGATATGGATGCTTTAAAACGGTTTCCTAGATGGATTCGGTGCAGGAATCGTCATGTCAACTTACACTCCTATGAAGGCACATAATCCTAGATTCCTAGGGTGAACAACATGTATTTGCTTTGCCTCGATGAGCCTAGCTACTACGTCTCACAGCATGGCCACATGACTGTCAACTGTCAGTGCTGGTAGCTGCTAGAGTGTCACTGATAAACCAGTTGCAGTTATGCGCAAGACAGAGATACCACGCTGCACCAGGTGATTTATAATTAAGTAGAGCAATGGTAAAGTTGTTCGCGACATCATGAGATTGTTGAGCTGCCGATCTTTGGGTGACAATGACTTACATGTCATATAACTTAGAAAGTTTAATTCCTGACACCTCCTAACCCTAGGTTAATCCTGCTCTAATGGACTCTTAGCATGAGGTGCAAAGTTTGATAGATGGTTTTTGTAGCACAATTATTCAAAATTTACTTTCTGTGACCTCTTTCAGTGGCCTGCAAATGGATATGAAGGCTTCTTGCTTGTTTTTATAGGGCTTGAGTGGTTCATGTAAATAATAATTCCTCCTTGTAAAGACTGGAGTTGGTGTTGAGTTCACTCCTCCTCGTCATTGTTACACATATAAGTGACCGACATCATTGCAAAAGTTACCGATAAAAAAAAGAGCTTTATAGACTTGGGTACAACAACTTGCATGTATGCAAACTGATATAAGAATTTGAATGTTAGGGACGCAGGTACAAAACTTGTTCAAATCATTCTGGTGCAGACACATGGCGCCGGTATGTTTACACGCCCACGAATGTTTCGTTTTCGGCACATACCTTAGTGTTAGGACCCCACCTGTCAGTTTGGAAGAAATAAATAAACGGAACCAAAATCATGGTTCTAGGGATTTGAACTCTCAAGAGATCTCAAATTTTAGACCAATGCTCTGTAGCCACTAGAGAGCATGCCACTTAAGATTTTTTCTATACATAACCAACATGCCTCACTGTGGATCCCTCGCTCATGTAGCCATGTGGCGTGCATTGTGTGCGTGCGCGCACTAGCACACAGAGATCTACTCTCCTCGTCCCACAATATAAGATGTATGTTTCGCATTTTGTCTAGATTTGACTAAAATGAGTGGACATATATATTTAAACGTGTCTAAATACATGTGTATACACGTGAATGTGGAAAACACCTAAAACATTTTATATTGTGAAACGGAGGGAGTAGCTTCCATTGGATCCACGCAAGAATTGGACAAAAGAAATAATAGGCTCGTCCTTGACACTCGAGGCTACATAGTTGGTAGTTCGTATCCTGTTGTTGCATGACGCCCGAGTGTGACATATTGATATGTTGTCGTCGAGCCTGAAAATCATTGACTCTATGTTGTTGTCTTAGAATTCCTGAAACTAACTAAACAAAGTTGATTGAAACTTGTTTCTTTTGGGGAAAAAACCATTGGCTGAATTTAATTAAAATCGACCAAACCATTAAACCTGGATCGAAATTATAACATTATGCGTTTTCGGCTATCGATTTTGCGCCCAAATCACAAACCATATAGAAGTTATTTGTGTTCGACATCCCACATAAACGGTCTACCATAGAAAGCCAATATTTTTCTGGTTGTGTACTGCCTCCACGCCGCCAGCCCGCCACCCGAAAGAACCACGCCGCCGTCTGGAGACCATTGGCCGGCGGACGGCGACGGCGGCGGCGGCGGCGGCGGCGAGGTGCTCTCGACCGTCTGTTTTCTTCCCTCTTCCCACCTCCCAGTGCTGCTCCAAATTCCTCCTATCCACCCCTCCGCCGTCAGTCGACATCCCGTTCATCCACCGCTCCGGAGGAGGAGTCGCACTAGGTCTGCGGGAAGATGGGCTCCGAGGCGGACTTGGCGGATCTTACCGTCCCTCTCCTCGCCGGCGTAAATGGCGGCAAGCCGGCAGAGGAGGCGGTTCCGCCGTGGCGGGAGCAGCTGACGGTGCGGGGATAGTGGCGAGCGCCATCTTAGGGGTGCTCTTCTGCCTCATCACGCACAAGCTCCACCTCACGGTGGGGATCGTCCCCTCGCTCAACGTCGCCGCGGGGCTTCTCGGCTACTTCCTCGTGCGGACCTGGACGTCGACGCTCGCCAGGTTCGGGGTCGTTTCCGAGCCCTTCACCAAGCAGGAGAACACCGTCATCCAGACCTGCGTCGTCGCCTGCTACGGCCTCGCCGTCAGCGGTACGTCTCGGTTTCAGGGACTTGATTCTGGGTTTCTTGTTTAGGTTTAACTATCTGTGATGCTCTGTCTTTCTGAGTACGTTCCCTGTGTTAGATTTATTAGGTTGAACAATGCTAGGGATTTCAGAAACATCGGATTTTATTTCAGAATTTTGGGTACTACCTGAATACAATACTTATGATCTTGATGCACTCAACGTTGAAGTTTGCATTGTACAGGTGGCTTCGGATCATATTTGCTTGCAATGGATCAGAAAACCTATGAGTTTATCGGGACTGATTATCCTGGTAACCGGGCGGTGGATGTTAAGAATCCTTCGCTGACTTGGATGATCGGCTTCTTGTTTGTTGTTAGCTTCCTCGGTCTATTTAGTCTTGTTGCGCTGCGCAAGGTACACATTCATATATTGGAACCATGCATCTGTTATGTTTATCTGATTACATGATGGAGTAAATTGGACATGCCTAAGATGAATTTAGTAAAATAACGTATGTTTTGTTGTTTTGTAGGTGATGGTAATTGATTACAAGTTGACCTTTCCTAGTGGAACTGCTACCGCCATGTTGATAAATAGCTTCCACGCTACTAATGGAGCTGAGCTTGCGGAGTAAGAAACGGATCATAGTTTTTTCCTCAATTATACTCATAGTTCAATCTGCATCGTTTCTTCTTGGTCATATGTGTGGCAGTATGTTGTAAACAAATCCAAAATTAATTATTTAGTTAAGTTAGAGCAATGGCGCGTTTTCTTTGTATAGAACATCGATAGTTGCAACAATATTCTGGTGAACTTGCAAGTGAGCCCTCAGCCCACTATATCTTTTTCTTTAGGGGACATGGTTGCCTGTTATAACTGGACTTTACTGCGGACATCAATTTGTGCTAGGTGATTTTATCATTTTTTTCCTCTGTATGCTCAAATAGTAACTTCTGATCTTTATATTGTATTGATCTATATTTGACATGTTTCTATTGCATTGAGAGTATGAATGCTGCTATATGATCTTTATCTAATAAGCTTATCATTCTTGGGAAAGGAGTGTGCAAATAAAATGTTTATTTAGTGCAGCAAGGTGGATCTGGAGGTAGAAAATACCAGTTTCCTGTTTGTACAGTACTCATGCAGCATATACTTGTTAAAACTTGCAGTACCCTGCATATCAATTTTCTAAGTCTCTTGAGTGAACACACTACTAATTTCTATTTTATGGCTGCAGGAAACAAGTTAGCTGTCTTGGGAAGTATTTAAGCATTAGTTTTATTTGGAACTTGTTTAAGTGGTTTTTCAGTGGTATTGGGGATTCTTGTGGCTTCGATAATTTCCCTTCTCTGGGGCTTGCAGCATTTAAGAGCACGTAAGTTTTATTAAATTAGTTTTTGTTATTCCTTCAATGTTCAAGAGTCACAACTTGTACATTTTAGTTTTGGGGGCTGACTGGCCTTCCTTGTCCCCTTAACCTACTTTGACCATGTCTATTGTTGACTGCTATAACTTGTATTGTCATATGAAACTACTCATTTTGTATATGGACCATCTTATACATACACACAAAAGTTTTATCTGTTCCATTTTGTAGGTTTTATTTTAACTTCAGTCCAACCTATATTGGTTGTGGTCTTATATGCCCACACATTGTTAACTGCTCTATACTTCTTGGAGCCATTATATCTTGGGGATTTCTTTGGCCATATATAACCACGAAAGCTGGGAATTGGTATCCAGACGACCTTGGAAGCAACGATTTCAAAGGACTCTATGGATATAAGGTATGATGATTGACGATTTTATTTGTTCTGGACTTCAAATAACTTTCAGTTTCATACTGCAGAGTGACAATCCACCTATGATGTTCTTTTTTCAATATATCTATAACTATGATCATGAATTAAAATGCTTGATGAAACAATGTTGCGTGTTTCCTCTCCATAATAAATTAGGCAAGCATATGTGAAGTAAACATGGAGTAATACTATTAGCGCTCTTACTATTTCCTAAGTGGACATCGTGATCGTGAGAACTAAGTGAGCTCAAGATTAGAATTGTTTGAAAATTTGTTACTCTCTTAGTTGAACAGATAGATGGCACATCAAGTTTGTTTAATACTTATTGTTATTTGTTCACAGACTGACCAGTCTTTTACAATTTATGTTTAACAAAAAGTAATTTGTCTACCTTCAGGTTTTCATATCTGTATCTGTCATACTCGGTGATGGTATCTATAATCTCATTAAGATCATTTACAGTACTATCAAGGAAATAATGAATGCACGATCAAAGCAAGGAAGAATTCTTCTTGCCCAGATTCAGGATGGTAATGTTCTTCTTATATGATGTTTACCGTCAGCGTATCATTAATCATGCATCCAACCTCATTTCTCTTCTGTTATTGTAGATAATGGAAGTTCTAAATTATCATCCGAGGAAAAACATCTGAATGAGGTATTTGTAAAAGACAGTATCCCTCCCTGGTTGGCAGGATCTGGCTATGTGGTCCTTGCAGCAATATCAACCGTGACTGTACCAATGCTGTTCCCACAACTCAAATGGTACCTTGTCCTCTCAGTCTATGTTGTTGCTCCCCTACTCGCCTTCTGCAACTCTTATGGCGCGGGCCTGACAGATATGAGCCTTTCGTCCACGTATGGAAAGATTGGCCTTTTCATTTTTGCCTCTTGGGTTGGCCAGAATGGGGGTGTGATTGCCGGCTTGGCAGCTTGCGGTGTTATGATGTCCATCGTATCCACAGCTGCCGATCTTATGCAAGACTTCAAGACTGGTTATCTGACCCTCTCTTCACCAAGGTCCATGTTTGTGTCACAGTTGATTGGGACTGCCCTTGGCTGCGTGATTGCTCCTGTCACCTTTTGGCTTTACTGGACGGCCTTCGACGTTGGCAATCCTGATGGCATGTTCAAAGCTCCATATGCAGTCATCTTCCGTGAGATGTCAATCCTGGGCGTGGAAGGATTCTCAGCGCTGCCCCAGCACTGCCTAGCAATCTGCGCTTTCTTCTTTTGTGCAGCCATTGCAATCAACCTCCTGAGGGACGTCACTCCAGCGAGAGTGTCGAAATTCATCCCACTCCCGATGGCCATAGCTATTCCCTTTTATATTGGAGCATATTTTGCGATCGACATGTTCGTCGGGACGGTCATCTTGTTCGTCTGGGAGAGGGTGAACCGCAAGGAGTCTGAGGGCTTTGCAGGCGCAGTTGCTTCTGGTTTGATCTGTGGTGATGGGATCTGGAGTGTCCCTTCTGCGGTGCTCTCTATCATGAGGATCGATCCACCGATGTGCATGTACTTCAAACCATCTGTTGCATACTAGGTGAAAATGGAGCGGGATTGTTCGTTTTACTGGCACGCACAAGTGGAATAGCATTACGCTGTGTACATAGTTTGCACAATTGTGAATAACACTGGCAAAAGAGCAGCGGCTCTGTTTATCTTATTCTCTTCCAATTTCTTTCGTTTCAGTATTGCTGATGCTGCAGTTTGTCACTCTGATCTCTGTTTTGCTTGCTTGGACTTTGTGTTTATCGACACACTCGATGGGAATGATGGGCCAGCATGGTATATGGTTCAGGCTCAAGTGACAGAAAATCACTTGATAACTTTCGTAGCTTATACTCCACCGTTGATGATGTTAAGCTACTAGCAGTTCTTTTTTTCCTTACCGAACACCTATCCTTGCGAAGCAAGAGTATATAACTTATCTCGCTTTGAATCCAAACACACCAAGATGAACGAGGTCACAATCTTTCTAGGTTATTTTTTTTGGAGGGAAACAATGGAGGGAACGGCGGTCAGCCCCTTGAATATGGTGCACAGACAATGCAAGCCGTGAGTGCTTAACTACCATAGAAATGGTGAGGGATGGAGACGGCCTCATATAGAACATGATACGGTTACGAGCTTTGCAGGCAGACCAGACGAGCCACCCAAACTAAACTAGTTATCATGGATTGTTTCAAATAGATGATAGATTGATACGCCACAAATACGTGAAATGCATATAAATTCATGAAAACCTTATCCAATGAACACGTACTCCTTAGATCAAGTAGTTATTATTGCATTCCAGGGCCGGCTCTAAGGGTAGTTAGGAGGTGCGACCGTCTGGGGCCCAGCCCAGAAGGGGGCACAAAAATTTATATTTCTTCATAATTCCATTACTACACATCTAAAAAAAAATTGTTGGGCTGGGCCTTTTGTATCCATCGCTGGGAGACTAGGAGAGGAAACGCACGAGACCTGTTCCTCTTCGCATCTTGATCGATCGAGTTGTATCACTTGTTCCTCTTCGTCTTCGCTTCGCGACTTCGACGGACGGATGGAGTCGCTCACCTCGCCCTCGCCCTAACTGCACTGCGCCTCTGCTCCTGCCCACTGCCCAGGTTCGCGGTATGTCCTCCATCACTCCATGAATCCATGATGTCCTCCACTCCATGCCCTCAATTGCTCCTCTCTTTAAGGATTTAGGGATTCTAATTACATGTATTCAACTCTCACAATTATAGGTGTTACAATGCCTAAACAATTGTCTGGTGCTGCCAAAAGGAAACAAAGAA
The DNA here is from genome assembly GCA_947311845.1 of Poa pratensis. Lineage (NCBI taxonomy): Eukaryota > Viridiplantae > Streptophyta > Magnoliopsida > Poales > Poaceae > Poa > Poa pratensis. The sequence continues at coordinate 31,706,975 of CAMZMU010000095.1, forward strand.
AACTAAATGATCAATTTATTGAATCACAAAAGGGTGCTTTAAATAAGTACTTTATAAAGGGAAAAAATCAAGGTGTTCAGAATCGGTTGAAGAAAGTTAACCCCAGAGCTTTATATATGCCATGTGCATGTCATAGTTTGAATCTCACTCTTTGTGATATGGCAAAATCTTGTGAACAAGCTATTTCGTTTTTGGTATTATACAACGCATATATGTACTTTTTGCACGTTCTACTAAAAGGTGGAAGATTTTGCTTGATAATGTTCCAAATTTGACTCTCAAACCTTTGTCAAATACTCGTTGGGAGAGTCGAATAAAGAGTGTGCAGCCTATAAGGTTCCAAACTTCCCAAGTAAGATCAGCTTTGAAGGAACTACAGAAGGCTTCAACTGATGATCCAGCTGCCGTAAGTGATGCTCAATCTTTGTTTAGTGCACTTGGGAAATTTGAGACTTTAGTTGGTATGGTTATTTGGCATGATGTTCTATTTTCTGTAAATATGGTGAGCAAAAAGTTACAGGAAAAAATTGTGTGCATCGATGCTACTCTCAAACACATTGAAGGGGTCATTTCATATTTTCAGAAGTACAGAGATGAAGGATTCAGTTCTAGTATTGAGAGTGGCAAAGCCATTGCATCGAATATGGACATAGAGCCAAAATTTCGTACAAAGCGTCAAAGTAAAAGGAAGAACCATTTTGATGAAATAAATGATGAAGAGGAAGAACTACAACTGTCAGCTATTGAATCCTTCAGGGTTACTTACTTCCTTGTCATTGTTGACACTGCAATTGCTTCATTGACTAGTCGATTTGAGCAGCTGAAGGAATTTGAAAAGGTTTTTGGTTTCTTATTCAACTCAAATAATCTCAAGTCTTTGGATGATAGTAGTCTACGGATGGCTTGCACTAATTTTGCAGAAACTTATACACATAAAAAGAAATCTGATGTTGATCTTGATGATTTTTTCTCTGAGTTAAAAGTGTTGCAAGTAACTTTGCCAGACAATTTGATGTCAGCTGATGAGATTCTTCAGTTTGTTACAGCCGCAGATTGCTATCCAAATGTTTTTGTTGCCTATCGGATCCTCTTGACCATACATGTCATTGTAGCCTCAGCTGAAAGAAGTTTCTCTAAACTGAAACTACTGAAAAATTATTTGAGGTCAACCATGTCACAAGACAGATTGAATGGCTTGGCTACATGTTGTATTGAGAAGGATGTCTTGGACAACATTGATCTTGAAATTGTGCTCAACGATTTTGCATCCAGAAATGCCCGAAGAAGGATTTTTGTGAAGAACTAAAGCATTATTTGAGGTAATCAAATTAGAAGGGAATATTATTTGTTACATTTTGCAACTTGTTTAGACTTTTTGGCGTAATATGACATTGCTTAATTGCTTATATCAATTATTTATGGAAGTCTTGGAAAAAGAATATGTGGTTAGATGTATGCTTTTAATATTTTACGTCATGTGCGTAGATATATAGTAAATATAGGGGCCATTGATTTGCATAGATACATATGCTCTTGATTTACTTTATGAGCCTGGTACGCTTATTATTGGTTATTATTGCATAGATACATATGCTCTTGATTTCCTTTAAGAGCGCTCGAATCGTGTGAAGAAAAGCATTCCCCCTATGAACCGATGAAAAACAAATCCAATAAACTTTCTTAGTAATTTCTAATTAAGTGGAACAATGGTAAAGTTGTCCGCTGCCTCATCATATTGTAGCATGACATGTATGTAATACATCATAGAAAGTTTAATTTTCGACACCTCCTAACTATATGTTGAGCCGACTCTCATGGCCTCTTTGAATGAGCATACGAAGTCTGGTAGATGATTGTGACACAAACATGCAAAAAATCAAAAATCTTCGTGGGCTAAACACGGATATGGAGGCTCCTTGCTTGTTTTGTTATAAGTCTCTTAGTGGTTGATGTCTCTTTCCTCCTTGCAGAGTTGGTGGTGAGTTCACTCCTTTTCACTATAGTCTATAACTCACATGTGTGCCCAACAACATTGTAAAAGTCACAGATAAAAAAAATGAAGGATTTGCAACCTTACATGATGCAGAAACAGACAATGCACATTTACCAAGTTTTATTATATACTCTCTCTGTATCAAAATATAAGACTTTGTGCATGTTGGGCACCTAGACATGTTTTATTGCAAAATTCATGTTGAATCTTGCACTAAAACATGTCTAGGTGCATTTAGGCCCAGCATGCACAAAGTCTTATATTTTGATACGGAGTGAGGGAGGAAGTAGTATATTGATGAAAAACAAAATCCTCGAAATTTTCTTAGTAATATGATTCAGAGTTGCAAATTAAGTATGCTTATATGATGAAGCCAATGATATGCTCGTTGTGGATTGTGTTCAAACGATATGACACTCTTCGTGCATCATGCTAGCTCATAATTCATGTACCTTCACATATTGGTGTTTGTGAGTTTTGCTGCCGTACATCATGCATGTAAAATGATTTCCGACGCAAATCAAACGGTGCAAATCAAGTTAACACTTTGGTAAAAATACTTGAATACATTCAAAGGGAATAGATTTGGACCGAAGTGATTGTAGAAAACAACATTATACCGACTCAACACTTTGGTAAATATACTTGAATACATACAAAGGGAATAGATTTGGACCGAGGTGATTGTAAAAAAACAACATTAGACCAAAGTGAAAACATAGAAGGCATGCCCATATTGATGTGTCAATCACAGTTAAGAAACCTAATCATCATTATTTTTTATAGATTTTTGTCTTAGGGTGACAAGCTGAATTGGCTTTGTCGCAATGGGTAACGCCTTACGGGCCCATGATCACTCATTTTCAGTGTTGTTGGCCGCTAAAGTGTCCCAGATAAGTCAATTTCAGTTATGCGCAAGATAGAGATACCGCCATGCACCAACCACAATGTGCTTTCTAATTAAGCGGAACAAGTCTAAAGTTGGTTGTGGCAGCATGGCATCGTTGCATTGCTGATCTTCAAGTAACAATGACATGTATGGGATACAACATAGAAAGTTTAATTTCTGACGCCTCTTAACCCTAGGTTGAGGGGGCTCGCATAGATGCCTTGCATGAGCGTGCAAAGTTTTATAGATGGTTGTGGCATAAATATGAATAAATCAAATAATTTTGTGTGACCTCTTCTAGTGTGTTTTACTCGGACAGGAAGCCCCTTGCCTCTTTTTATAGGGCTCTAGTCGTTGTTGTCCATACTATTACATAATAAGTGCAAGTTGGTGCGGGCGTGCTTCACACGTACATGTCAGCCAAGCCTCACTATTACTCACATGTGTACTTAGTGAAATTGTAAAATTAACCGAAAAAATGTTGGATTACCATCCTTACATGAGGCAAAAATTAAGAAATGTACTTTTATCTAAGTTTCACTCCATAATATACCGATGAAAAACAAAATTCTAGAAATTGTCTTACAAGCTCCATTTCAAATTATAAGATGTTCTAAAGAAAATCGAAATCGTGTGTATATGCATGCGCTACAGTGTGTTCGTTCACTCATTTCAAGTTGTATGAAGTTCACAATGAAATATCGAAAACATATTATAATTCGAAACAAAGGAGAATATTTTAGAGTTCCAAATTAAGGATTCTTATATGAAACCACAAAGTTGTGTTGTGTATTAAATTCAAACAATATGACGTTCTTCGTGTCTATCTTTCTTGAAATTTTGCATCACGCTAGCTCATAATTCATATATTCATACATTGAGTTTGTGGGTTTCTTCCTTACACCTTGTATCCAGGTCCGTCTCCAGAAATTTGGGGCCCCGGTGCAGAATGTAAAACAAAGGCCTAAAATTAAATGTAAATTCTTACGCGACCTGTCGATCAGCTCAACCTCACACGATTGCGGTGTCGGCCGGTCGAGACATAGAGATCGAACTTTTATTTTGAGTGCACTTAGCAAACCAAAATTCATTAAATATGCAAAAACAAACTTTTTTTTGAGACGTCGCGGAAATCAAACTAAAACTCGAAAAGTAGATCGTGTTTTTCCTGAGCCACGCGCTGCTGCACAAAAAACGAGTTCAAGGTTGTGCTAGATCAATGAATAGACAACATCTAAAAAAACAGAATAGACATCGTAATGCAAAAAATAAGCAGACATCATTAGATGGGCCCTGTCACTTAAGCCCTTAGGCAGACTCTAGGCCCAAAAGCTAGCTTGGATCGAACGTCCATGGAGCTTCCGTTCAAAGAAAAGGGGACGAGGCATGGCGCTGCTCTTCTAGGCTAATGGATCCAGGACGTAAGGTATGGTGTGGGACGGAGGAACCTCTCCGCCAGCAGCCGCCTACGATTTCGGGGCCCCAAAATTTTGGGGGCCCTGTGCCATCGCACAGCTCGCACGTCCTCGTCGACGGCCCTGCTTGTATGTAAAACAATTTCTGACCCAAATCATCGTGGCGGACCACTACTTACCTCTTCGGTGAAAACAACTCGCATACATGCAAAGGGAATAGAATCGGACTAAAGTGATTGCAGAAACTAAGATTTAGACTGAAGTGAAAACAGAGTAAGTGGGTGGCCATATTGATATGCAAATCATAGTTAAGAAACATAATCAATTTATTTCTGTAGATATTGTCTTAGGGTCCTGAACGATGGAATGGCGCAGCATCCCCCGGTTGACCCGTCTGAGCTTAGACATGTTGCATGCCCACGACTATCGACTGTCAGTGTTGCTAGTCGCTAATGTGTCCCAGATAAGTATTTCAGTAGTGCACAATATACGAGTTAATGGCACCCGCAGTCACGCAACTCGTCACGTATGTGCACTTAAGTCACACTTCTCCAGAACGTGATTTTTTGGTCACACATCTGGACAAGTGGGCGCACGCAGGTCTCTGGGCCCACGTGTCAGTCCGTTTTGGACGGTAAATTTTCAGAAAACCCCCTGGAGTAATATAATTTTACAAAATGGTACAAAATTAGAAGGACCATTTTGTAAAATTAGGAGGACCATTTTGCGAAATATCTAAAAATACAGGGGGTTTTCTGCAAAATTACTTGTCCATGTCAGCACTCCCGCAACGGAAAACGGTCTGACACGTGGGCCCAGAGACCACCGTGCACCCACTTGTCCAGATGTATGACCAAAAAATCACGTTCTGGAGAAGTGTGACTTAAGTGCACATACGTGACGAGTTGCGTGACTGCGGGTGCCATTAACTCACAATATACGGATACCAGCAAGCACCGGTCGCCATGTGCTTATAGTTAAGCGGAACAAGTGTAAAGTTGGTTGTGGCCTCATGACATCTATGTAGTAGTGCCGATCTTTAAGTGACAATGGCATGCATGCAGTACAACATAGATAGTTCAATTCTCGATCCCTCCTAACCCTAGGTTGAGACGGCTCTCACGGACGCCTTGCATGAGCGTGCAAATTTTTATTAAATAGATGGTTGTGGCATAACTATGAATAAATCGAATATTTTTGTGTGACCTCTTCTTTTTTGAGATGTATGCGGACATGGAGGCTCCTTGCCTCTTCTTATAGGGCTGTAGTAGTTGATGTCCATACTATTACATAATAAGGGCGAGTTGGTGCGGGCGTGCTTCACACATGCATGTCAGCCAAGCCTCACATGTGTACTCAGTGTCATTGTAAAAGTAACCGGTAAAAATGTTGAATTAATTAGCATCCTTACATGAGGCAGAAATTAAGAAGTGCACTTTTACCGAAGTTTCACTATATAATATACTGATGAAAAACAAAATTCTAGAAATTATCTTAGAATCTCCGTTCCAAATTACAAGATGTTTTAAAAAACTAAATGATGTGTATATGGACGTGTTGCAGTATGTTCTTTCACTCATTTAAGTCCGTATGTAGTTCACATTGAAATATCAAAAACATGTATAATTCAAAACGAATGAAGTATATTTTAGAGTTCCAAATCAAGTATTCTTATATGAAATCAATGAGTTGTGTTGTGTAATAAATTCAACGATATGACGTTTTTCGTTTCTATCTTTCATGAAAAAATGCATCATGCTAGCTCATAATTCATGTATGTTCATACATTAAGTTTGTGTGTTTGCTTCCTTACACCTTGTATGTAAAACAATTTCCGACGCAAATCAACATGGCGGACAACTACTTACCTCTTCGGTAAAAAACTAGCATACATTCAAAGGAATAGATTTAGACTGAAGTGATTGCGGAAACTAAGATTCAGACTAAAGCGTAAACAGAGCAAGTGTGGCCATATTGCTACACGAATCATAGTTAAGAAACCTAATAATTCTCTTGCTGTAGATTTTGTTTAAGGGTCGTGAATGATGGAATGGCGCAGCATTCCCCGGTGGCCCGTCTAAAATGGGCTTTGCCTCTCGAAGTGTTTAGACAGATGTTGCATGCTGATGACTACCGATTGTCAGTGCTGCTAGCCGCTAAAGTGTCCTAGATAAGTCAGTTTCAGTTTTTCGTAAGATAGAGATACCACCATACAGCAACTAGCATGTGCTTTCTAATTAAACAGGACAATGATAAGGTTTGTTGTGGCATCATTGTATAGGTGCACTGCTGATCTTCAAATGACAATGACATGTATGTGATACAACATAGAAAGTCTAATTTCCGACGCCTCCTAACCCTTGGTTGAGCCGGATCTCGTGGATCCTTGCACTAGTGTGCAAAGTTGAGTAGCTTTGTGTGACCTCTTTCAGTGAGCCGTTCACGGATATGGAGGCTCCTTGCTTCGTTTTATAAGGGCTCCAGTGCTTGATGTCCGTACTATTACTACACATGCATGTCAGCCGTCACGTTTGGGCTGGTCCGAGGGCAGATAATGGCTGTAGCAAGCGAGAGCCACCAGCTGGAAAAAAACTGAAATTCCAAGTGCACTCGTCATACAGTCTTACGGTGGGCCCGGCGCAGTTTTTATCTTTTTGGTGCAGAAAGAAGAAAATTTTGGTGCAGAAAGAAGAAAATTTTGTCCGCCAGTTCTGATGTTAAATTTCTTACAAGTAGACCTAGAAGCCACTGACATCAACAACTGACGCTTTGGCCGAGTGGTTAAGGCGTGTGCCTGCTAAGTACATGGGGTTTCCCCGCGAGAGTTCGAATCTCTCAGGCGTCGTTTCTTTTTGTTTTTTTGATCTCTCTCTCTCTTATTTTTTTGCGGGTGGTCTCTCTTTCACGTAACGCCCAGCAGTTTCAACGTTTTTATTACTTCTGCAACCCTCGTTTACTTTCGTTTTATTTTAATTGGGGTTTCCCCGCGAGAGTTCGAATCTCTCAGGCGTCGTTTCTTTTTGTTTTTTTGATCTCTCTCTCTCTTATTTTTTTGCGGGTGGTCTCTCTTTCACGTAACGCCCAGCAGTTTCAACGTTTTTATTACTTCTGCAACCCTCGTTTACTTTCGTTTTATTTTAATTTTCCCTCACACACGAGACACCACTAATAGTTACCACAAAAGATTCTATTTTTGTTGTCATTGTTAATAAATAAGTTTCTGCTTGCAACGGACATCAAGCTGGCGCAGCAAATGAGCAAAGGATCGATGGATTCAGTATAGCAAAATGTACTCGACGGTGATTTGTAGATGAACACAGTTTTAGTGCTGTTCAGTCGTCGTTTCTTTTTGGTTCTGAAATGCACAATGCTCCAGGTTTAACCTCTCTTTATTCAGCACTGAACAACAGCACAAAGCATCCCTCAAACTCAAGTCGTGAGCAATCATACAGTAAACTGTTTTTTTTTTTCAATAGGCAATCGTGTACACAAGCTGACCCCCTCAAGTATGATACACATACAACAATCCCGTGCCAGCTGCTGTCTATCATTTCACTCATTCATACAACAAGCATCTCAGGAGGAAGAAAGAGGATACACTGCGAGTTCCTGTCAGAAGAGTGCCATCCCGTGCAGTAGCCAGCCAGTCAGCCACACGGGAATACATGGCGTGCCACCGTGAAACATGATCCTTGTGAGATGAACGAATGATGGACGTGGCGTCAGGCATGGAGCGTCAGACGGCCGAGGTGAGGTCACTGCACAAACAGAAACACATCAGTTTCAGCCTTTCACGTTTGAGCATATAAAAAGGGAGCAAGAATTGCCCACAATAAAGTCTAGGCATGACCAACTTAGCAAACGAATGGACACGATTATCACTGATGTTATAGCGGTAAAAGTTAAAAGGAATCGAGGTGGGCACAGAACCAGACCTTCGGTCCGTGAGGTTAGATAGAAGGTCCGGCAACCGAAGTAGCGTGGCCCGTCTCCTGCAACTGCTTCAGGGTGGACGCGAGCCAGTCGAGCCCGTCGTAGAGACCCTCCCCACGGAGCGCGCACGTCCCCTGTATGTGCCATAGCCTGTTTTTGAGATCGTGCAGGCCCATCCCCTCGCTCACCTCCGCCGGGCTCATTGAACCTCTCTATGTGTACCAAGGAAAAACATAGTCAGTTAAGAAAAGATCCATTGCCTCAATTTTTGTGCTGAAAGTAAAGCAGCTACTGTACGTCTGTTCTCTATGTGTGGCAACCCATGCAAATAAGGTCATGAACAGCTAGTGCAATTAATAATACAGTAAAGATTAGTTTAACTTACCAAGTCCTGTTTGTTTGCTAATATTAAGATTATGCTGTTTGCCATCAAAGGGTCCTTGATAATAGTCTGAAAATGGCCAAGGAATACAAGTTAGAAGGATCTCACATTCTCAACCAACATAATTTAAGGGGACCGGAAGTCCTATAGTGACAGAGATACTATAAAATATGTAACCTGGAATTCTGTTCTAGCATCTCCAATCCTTTCTCTGTCCAAAGAATCGACAACATAGATCTACACAAAACCAAAAGCAGACACACATCCTTAACATTGGCAGTAAAAAGATATGTAAATGATCCATGGAACAATTCAAACTGTCAAGGAACTCGATAAACCGTGAATCAGCTAACCAGTTATCCTTAGCAAGAAGACTAAATGATCTTCACTATATTCTGCACAACAGTCTACTAATTTCACCCAACAGTGACAAGGAAACCAATCAATTACAAAGAAAATGTATCAGGCAGACCTAGGATTTGCAAGAAAAAAGGGCGGCAGTTGGAACGCATGAAAGACAACCAAATCAAGGATCAGGGATGAATATAGTTACATAAGCAGGGCTACAATGGCAAATGAGATGCTAAATCTTGACATGTGTCTAATTATTACCAGTGCATCAGAATTGCTGAGGTACATCTTCCATAATGGCCTGAGCTTTTCTTGTCCGCCAACATCCCACACAGTAAATGCCACATTCTTGTATTGAACCTTCTCGACGTTAAAACCTGCAGAGGAAAAATCATATACCAATGATAAGACACAAGATCAATGAATGGAAGAATGGAGGACTACAGTAAAGTCCAAAATGTCAACTGGTTCAATATATTGTCAGAATTTAGCTAAAGTTATTACGCTCTCAAATTTATGCTACTTCCTAAATTTTGTATTATGATAAGTTGTTCTAAGTAACATAGAGTGGTCAAACAAAATGTTAAAAACCCGGTAATAAGGAAACTTGATTTCAATACTACGAAACAAATATTTGTATGAATAACGAAATGAAAGAACAGCATCTAGCATGATCTGATAGTCATATAGAAGCCATATAATAAGGATAAGTACCAGTTTAAACATTATTACCACCTGCATCTTCATATCATGGTACTGCAGGGCAACACCTGACATAAATAAATACAGATACGATAGTATGCTATATCAGCCTCCTACCTACTGTAGGCACTGTCGAAAGAACCTCCCCCATGTGCAGCCTATACAAGATTGTTGTTTTGCCAGCTGCATCCAAACCAAGCATCACAACCTTCAAAAGGTTATTCACCATCAGCAGAAAGAACAGACAATCATAAAAGATGGTAGTTTAGAGGTCGATTTAAAATGAACAGATGGACGATGATACTCGGCGAAGATCTGATGAAATGCTTCAGTTTAGCCACCACAAACTGTTAAATACAGATAAAAAGGCTGTGATCTTTTTAACTTCATTACAGAAATTCTTAGAAGAACTGCAAAAGCAATGTCCAGGTTTAGCTAGGCCACTAACTAGATTTGCCATGTCATATCCGCCACGTTAACTCAACTAATAGTCAGTGGCTCCATCCACTGCAACTTCACACTGCTAAACTGCTATCCCAAACAATTTCACCCAAACTGTTCGTTTCGCTGCAAGGTGAACACACCAAGAGAGCACTGGATTCATCGGACCTGCGACGCTCAGTTGAGAAACCAACCTCAACAAAGAAAACCCTAAATTCAGAATCCCAGGCCACGCCATACTCCACGGGACGAGACACAACCAAAAGGCCCGGATCGACGGTTCATTCTAGCGCACGAAACTCTCACGGGTTCAGATTGGCGCACCAACTCGAAGTCAGGTCCGGATTGGCTCGCGATTCAAGCAATCCCAGCTAGCTTGGTTGGTTCAATCAAGACTGGGACATCGAGAAAGTTCATCAATTCCAAGAACTGCGCCGCATCGAGAAAGCTCCAAGATCGAGCGCCTAGGTAGCCCCGGAGCAAGCAAGACTGGGATGGAGGGGGGAGGGGTCATGGCTGGGTTCTTACCCTCATCTCCTTGGTGGAGAAGAAGTTGTCGAAGAGCCTGCGCAGCGCCTGCCCCATCTTCTTGCTATCCGCTTCCTACTTCTCCCTCCCCTTGCGCCTCTCGTGAGTGAGTGGGGTGGATTCTTGGACGGCTGTTGCTCCCTGCAGGGGTCCAGTCCAGAGGCAAGGTTGGTGAGGGGGGAGTTCGCTAGGAGGAGGAAGAAAGGGCAGCAAGGCGCACGGTGAGAATATACTTGTCTCTGCTGTTGCTCTCCGGTACCGGTAGGGTGGATTGGTGGAACTTGGAAGTGGAGCATTCAAGCTCAACTCCTTCACGGCGAGGCTTCCATTTGCTTGAGTGCTATGATGACACCTCCGATTTTTTCTCTTCTAACTAATCCGAGTATTATTCCAACGTCTACGGTAGATTCGGATGGTGATAGTGGTACTTAGGATGAATACGTGTTCGATGACTAATAACTGGCTTTTTTTAGATATAAAACATTTTCATAGGCATAAAAATAACTATACCCTTGACGGAAAAACAGTACAAACATGAGTTGAATGCTAGGGATACCAGCTTACACAATAAGCAGGGAAGGAGCCAGAAATTTTATACACAGGACGCCAATTGAACATGATGAAGCTTGGAGGGGGCATAATTTGGAGATCAATTCTACCTAATTTGTAGGGCGGTTTCACAAAAAATTTAGCATGTGGGGGAGCCGTGCCAAAGCTCGTCCCCTACTAACTCTGTCCCTGCCAATAAGCACGCTAAAGCATGGGGAAGAATAACAAACAAATAACAAAAACAAAAACATGTAGACAAAAGTCACAAATTTAAAGAAATGTAGTGCAGCTCTAAACATCTAAGTCTACATACACCAGGGCGTGTTTGGTTACCTGGGTTGTTTTTTGCCTTCTTGTACTCTTGGTCTAGCTGGGCCTGGCCCCGGAAAAACGAGGTCTCGGCCACGTTGTGCAGGGCATTTGGTTGCCCACAAAGAGGCGGCCAGGCCCGTGCCTCGGAAGACGAGTTTTGAAGACCCGGTGTTTGGTTTACATCTCTGTTTCACATACTCTCACCTCCTCTCTTGTGGTGAGTTTAAGGCACACTACCTCAACACCGTGATGACTCCGGCGATGGAACGGCGTGGTGGTGGTGCGGTGACGAAGTTTGTGATGGAGATTACACACTTACTTACACAAGCACTATAGCTACTACTGCGCCGGTGAAGCTCACGGCGGTGCTAGGTGGAGTATAAACGTGCATATATGAGTTGCAAACTCGACTCGTATACGACCTCCGAAACAGAAAAGTTACAACATGAAAGTTGTGCGGAATGTCGAGATGAACATGCTCGTCAAAAGGGAATTTCAAACGGTCAACCGAGTGCGACCAATTTGCCAAAATTCGTCCAAATACGTTTCGAACATAGGTTCGAATTTGAGGAGTTACAGTCAACGAAACTTAGAGGTGAGCACGGGAATGGAACCTACTCGTCAAGACGCATCTTTTTCATGTACACTTTAATTTGATTCGAGATATATTTGTGAAGTCACTAAGTAGAGAAGATTAAGGGAGGTGACCGAAGACTAACGATCGTGCCCAGCGAGCCATGTGCAGAGATCCCACATGGGCTGTCGGGTGAGAATGAGCCTGCATCGCTGGAAACGGCCGAATCGAGCGTTCCCAGCGGGCCTGGCTGAGGAGTGCTTTAAGGTTCGTGCAATGCAGGAACGTGGAGTCGGCCCAGCCCACCAAACGGCCGTTTTTGCACCCAGCGGACCTGGCCGGGGCTGCTGTAGGTAACCAAACACGCCCAGAATGTCCATTGACCTAGGATGAAGAGAATGCCAAGTCAACGAGTTGGGATGGCAGACAACGGGAGAAGGGATGTTCGTACACTTTGGAAACGACAGTTGTCTGCACGTAACCATTCGTCCATCACCAAGAGGGACCTCTGCCCCTCGACCTGGTTCGAAGGGCGTTGCACCGTCAGACAACGGATAGCTCACCCTAATCACAAATGGCAACGGAAACCAGACCGAGCACCAAGAAAGAGGCGAGTTCCAAACCATAATCGTCGCTAGCCATACCACATCGTGAGCTAACACCATAGTCGTCCACCCAAACAAACCCACGACGATCGGATGAAGAGATCCAAAGATCATAAGACAACGCCTCCAACAAAGAAACGATGTCAAAGTGTCGCCGCCACCCGATCCGATAGAGCGAACCAATCTTTTCAACCGAAAGCCAAGGTGGAGGGGACAGACACAAGACGATGCCTCCAAGGAGGAACTACGAACAAGGGCGCCGCCGTTGCCGCACCGACAGAGTCAAGCAAGGCTTTCGCCTGAGAACTGACCTCTACCACGGAGATCCCATCAGACACTACACCTCACTTGCAACAAGATACGCCACCGTGGCTCACATATTCAACCACCATTCTAGCCATGGCGGATGGGTGCGGAAGCCGACAAAGCACCAACAATGCACTGGCCACCGGACCAGGGGTTGGTAGGGTTCGAAGTAAATGACACCTAGATTTGAACAGCAGTAAATAAAGAGGTGTAAGCGGTGTGAAACAATCATTTATGGATTAATTATATTGACCACATATTCACCATCTCGTGGTCACCCAATCAATAAAAAGTAGACCATATGTTTAGTTGGTGTATTTTGAGCTGAACTTCATTGGTATTGTGTAGCTTGAACCTGTAGCTTGAACCATAACTTTGATAGTATGACATATCCAATCCAACGGGAGTCGAACCTGGGCGCAGGATGCGCCACTATGACCCTTGCCACTAGGCTACTGCCATGTACTCCCCCCCCCCCCCCCCCCCCCCACACACACACACATCATTTACCGACTTTCTACTTTTTATCCGAAAGAGTGAAGGTGTAAGTGGCTTCCAGACGCAGAGACCGAGACGGAAACTAAGACGAGGTTTCCATGGGGAGAAGGCATTGTATAGACTAATTTTTGTTCGTTTGGTTGGATTGTGCAAATGTGAAAATAAATTTAGATGACACTTTTTCTATTAAAACCCATGGATTGTCGTCGGCCCACACAATTTCAAAACCAGACCAGACCAAAAGATGTACGGAGTATCCCACTCTTTCCTTCCTTAAAAATACCGAGGAAACTAATAAATAAATATAAATCCAAAGAAAAAAAAGGAAAATCAGGGACAGAAAATCCCTAACGTCTCCATTCCAAAATCATTTCGCGGACCGCCCGGCGAGATCAGGCGGCTCCGTCGCCGACTCACGGCGGAAAAGGTGAGATTTTGAGCCATTTGTCCTGCGAGATTGCTGGTGCCGTTTCGAAGCCCCCAGGTAGCAGCAGTTTTGGTTCATCTTCTTCTCCCCCCTCTGGCTCATCTTTTATCTGTTTCGTGCGCATTTCTTGCTACCCAGAGCGGTAATCCCGCGTCGTTTGATTGTAGACAGCCGGAAGGCGCGATCTTGCGGCTGCGGACCCGGGCAAATTCTGACCGCTTATCGTGCGGAGGATTGAAGGTCGCACGAGGAGGTGAGAGGCTGGGCGATTCCACCGCGTTTCTTGTGCCGATTCCACCAATTTCTTGGTGCTGTTGCCCGAGATACGATTCTGGGGTGAAATTGGTTGCGGGAGACGAAAGGTAGGATCTGGACCATTCAGATTCCCAAATTTTGTCTGAATGCGGTGGGCTTGCTGCTGATTTGGATGGTGATCTAGGGTTAGGGTTTCGATTGCCCCTCCCTGGTTTGCTGCTTGTTTGGGAAACGCGCAGAGGGGATGGACTACTACAACATTCTCAAGGTGAATCGCAATGCCACCTTGGAGGACCTCAAGAAGTCGTACCGGCGGCTCGCGAGGACGTGGCACCCCGACAAGAACCCGACTGCTGGCGCCGAGGCTGAGGCCAAGTTCAAACAGATAACCGAGGCCTATGAGGCAAGTGAACTTCTGTGCATTTCTTCCCCTTGCAGTATCCGTTGCCGAGTACATGTTTGATTCTTTGCCAGTTTGGAATGAGATGATAGCTAACTTGGGTAGAGATTTTAGTTTTAATAACTGTTAGGATTTATTCTTTTGTTTCACGCATATAAAAAAAGGTTGCTTGATTCATTGGTTCAGTTGTATATCATGATTTTGATGATTGACCATTTAGTTGTAATACCATACCACGAGCATCTCTTTGTTCGCGCCGACAACATGCTACATAAGCTTTTTAGCTCAGATTTGTAGTTAGCTGGATCTCCATGCAGTGCTCTGTTGCCCCATTTGGAAATTGGAATGTTTAATCTAGTTGGGATCTACAAGGAGCAACATATAGTTCCCTTTTTTTTCTTCTTTGTAATTTTGTACTTTGTGTGTACACTCCTTTCTTATAGCATTTCATTGTGCGAACTGCGAAATGAGAGCATTGTTTCATCATCGATTCAAATTATAACAGTTATATTATATTGAATGAAAATAGTTAATTTGATTGTGCGACAAACCGGTGAAGTTCTATTGCAAAAAGAGCTTTGTAATCTTGTATTCAATTCCAAAAGTAGCTATACCGTTCTGCATCTGAGAAGTTAAATTCTTAACCTGTAACTACTGTAACTTATATGTAAACATTGTTTTGAATGATGGAAGTGCGGCTTCTCTGATAATACATTTATAGTATGTTGAAATTTACATTTGCTCAGTCTGTTTGCAACTTCTGCATTTATTAGTATGGTGAGGCCATATAGATATAGTAATACTGCATGTTCGGTGACCTACACTAGATGTGATGCAAGACTAGCTCAGTTACTCGCATCAGATTTCATTGTAAATATGCAATTGCAAAAGAAAATGCGGCTGAATTCTTCTCCGGTAACCATCAATTGATACGACTTCATTACCTCTCCAAGTCTCAAGGCATTAAGAGTTGTACTGTATCGCACTTTATTTTAGTTTGTCTAGCACTCCACAAATATACATGGTTGCAGGCTCTGCAGTATGTGATGTACTGTACTTTCTTCTAAGAACGCATCATTTAAGCAGAATGTGTTTCATGTTTTCCTGGTTTCCCCCAAGTGCCTTCATAACTTAAATCTATATTTTTTGTTTTTGTTTTTGAAAACTACTTAAATCTGTAGTTCGTGAGTTATTATACTTATTTGCTCATCTCTCACCAACTTTGTCTTATCTTGCCAGGTACTAAGTGATCCCGAAAAGCGTGCAGTTTATGACCAATATGGTGAAGAAGGTTTAAAAGGGATGCCTCCACCTGGTTCGCATAGCCGTACCTCCACATCTGCGGGCCCAAGTGGTCCAAGTAATTTCCGGTACAATCCTAGTGATCCAGATGATTTCTTTAACGAGTTCATGGCGAGCAACAGGTCGTACACCTTTGATCAAGACCGAAGGCGCTTTCAACCAGCACATCGTACCTCAGCAAGGAATACTCGAAGTGAAGCTTCTTCCAGCTCACAGAAGGAGCCCAGTACCAGTACAAGACAGCTAGAAAAGCCACCGCCTGTTGAGAAAATACTGCTGTGCACTCTTGAAGAATTGTATAATGGAACAAAAAAGAAGATGAAGATCACTAGGAATGTTGCTAAACCTGAAGGGTACGTGTTCTACTGTTCCCATATTTGTCCGAGTTTTGTTCATTGTTGGGAACACATTTATAAAACTTGAAATGTAAGTCTGTACTGACATGATCTTTACAAGTTATAAGTTTTAAAGGTTTCGTTAGTTTCTCCGTTATAATTGCATTTTGCAAGTACTTTTGTTATAAAGCGTGGATTTGAACTACTCGTCAAAAGCTTAACTTGAGTGCTTGTGTGTGGTATTTAATTTTAATTATCTGTGTGTAGCGTCTTCTCTTGCGTATCTTAGCATGTTTTACTGGGACATGCAAACACAGAGCAGCTTGTCTTATTTGGCTATTTTTTGCTGCATTTTTTTGTCTTAATTAGAGACCCCTACTCTTTACCAATCTTGTTATCTCCAGTTAAATCATCTGAAAAATCCAAAATTGAATTGTTGGAAGTTAAATTTACGAGTTTTGTGGCAAGGTCGTGACCACTATTTGCCTGGATTCTGAATGTTCTTGACCCTGATGAGCCTCTGATAAATGCACAATGAATTTTTGTAAACGATGTGAAAACAGTGTTTAGAATGCGAAAATCAGGCTGAGAATCATACCTGGCATTCTACTATCTTGGTTAAGTTGTAAATGTCTATTTTTCATTCTACTTCACCGTGCGGAGGAGCATATAGACAATGATAAGGAAGGATAACCAGTGGTACCAGTTTGTTACTTTTCATTTATTTACCCTCGGAATGAACATCAAACGGATGAAGTTCTTCCTCTTAGTTTTGTTGCATTACATGGAAGCACAGTTGGCTTGAGATGTTTACTTCAGTATTTCTCGTATCTGATTCTCCATCTTCATGTCATCTTCTGCAGAAAGTTAGAAGTCGAGACAGAGGTCTTGCAGGTCGAGGTGTTGCCAGGCTGGAAACCAGGAACAAAGGTGACATTTGACAACAAAGGCGACAGGCTGCACGGCTATCTGCCGCAGGACCTAACCTTCGTCATCGACGTGAAGCCGCACGACACCTACATTCTGGAAGGGAACAACCTCCTGGTAAGCCAGGAGATCCCTCTGGTGGATGCGCTCGCTGGGACGACCATAAACCTGAGGACCCTCGACGGCAGGAACCTTCCAGTCAGGGTGGACGAAGTGGTGCGCCCTGGGCACGAGATCGTGATCGAGAATGAAGGGTGGCCGATCCGCAAGGAGCCAGGAAGAAGGGGAGCCTGAGGATCAAGTTCGATGTGACCTTCCCAACAAGGCTATCGTCGTCGCAGCGAACTGCCATCCGGCAGATCATGGGGAGATAACCGGAGAAGAGAATGGCATATAACCTAAAGAAACAAGGAAACAAACTGGCTAGTCTGCGGACAGGTTGAGCTGATTTAGATAGTTCATCTGGCGATTGTAGATCCAGTAGCAGTGGTTGTGGCACCGATTCTATTATGTCCGCGCTGTTGTTTGGAAAGCGAGATAGTTTTTTTTTCTGCTCATCTTAGAAATGATGCTAATTCTGGTCATGCTGGTAATACTGAATGTCGTTATGATAAACAGATCCATTTTGAAAGCTTTGTTATCGCTGGTAGTTCTTCAAATAATTGGGTTAATGACGTCAGGCCCCTCTTTGGAAGTTGGAGTACCTGTCAATACCTGTGATGTGTGATGTATTCAGATTACAGTGCCAAACCCGACACTTTGAGGTACCGTTGCACAGCTGAACCAAACAAAAATAGTATGGTATGTCCAGTCCGGAGGTATTACACAGCTATTTCCCATTACGTCTGCACTACCACTCCTCAAAATAAACACGTCCATAGTTCGACGAATGAACATCATTGTGTTAAAGATCGGAAGACCTGGCAAATAAAAAAAGCTGATTATCTGTGATGTACAAAAGAAAAACCACTCCTTCACAAAAAAAATAACAATTCGACACAGAAGCGAACATGATTGTCTATGATGATTGTTATTTTGAAGATCAGAAGACCTGGCAAAAAAACCCTGACTACCTGTGATGTAAAATAAACCGACTCCCTTCCAAAAAATAAACAAAACAACACAAAGGAGAACATAATGTCTTTTGCCGGGTATCATATTTGTCATGGCTCGTGGCTAAGCCATGACAAATACAGGTGTGCTGCTAAAATTGGATATTTCGCGAGCCTTCGATTTTCTGTCCTGGGCCTTCCAGTTCGAGATTTTGAGAGCATTAGGGTTTCCGGCGATTTACTTATAGTGGCTCCCGATCTGCTTCCGATCTGCTACCACTAGGTGTCGGTGAATGGAGTTCCTGGAAGGAGGATTGTGCATGCACGAGGCCTGCGGCAGGGAGACCCGCTCTCTCCCCAACTCTTCGTGCTCGCAATGGAAGTAGTAACCTTGCTGGTTCAGAAAGCTTCGGAGCAGGGCCTCCTATCCCCAATTGGACGAGCGACACCTGTGCAGAGACTATCGATATACGCTGACGACGTCGTTATTTTTGTCAAGCCTGAGGTCCATGATCTTGTCGCCGTTCGAGAACTGTTGGCAGTTTTTGGCAGAGCTACGGGTTTGCGAGTTAACTATAGGAAAACATCAGCCACTCTTATCCGTGGTGGAGACGCAAAAAAATCCTTGGTTGCTGAGATCCTGCAATGCCCAATCGCAGAGTTTCCTATTCGCTACCTAGGGCTGCAGTTGGCGATCAAACCTCTCACTAAGAATCAATGGCAGCCAATGTTGGAGGCGGCAACGAGAATTGCGCCGGCTTGGCAGCGTGGGATGATTGCACGACCAGGACGGCTAGCGCTGATCAAGTATGTAATGAGCGCGCGACCAATTCACCACTTGCTTGTGGCGGACGCGCCGTGCTGGCTTCTGGAGGAGTTCGAGAAATCCTTGCGGGGTTTTTTCTGGGCCGGCAAGGAGAGAGCACACGGCGGACAATGCCTTGTAGCCTGGGAGAGAATTTGCAAGCCTTTCGAGTTCGGCGGTTTGGGAATCAAATACATGCGAATTCAAGGGCTAGCACTCCGGACTCGTTGGGAGTGGCTTAGGAGGACGGACGACGGAAGGCCATGGCAGGGTCTGCCGCCGCTGAAGGACGCGAAGGCCAAAGCAGTTTTTGACAGTCTTGTGAGAATCAAGGTCGGGAGCGGGCAGAAAACACTTTTTTGGACCGATCGCTGGATCAATGGAACAGCGGCAGCAGACTGGGCACCAGGTCTGGTCAGGACAGTTGACACCCGCGTGAAAAACTCCCGCACCGTCGCACAAGGTGCTCTGGAGAACAACTGGCTCCTCGACATCCCAGGAACGCTAGCGTACAGAGGAGTGCGGGAATGCCTCGCATTATGGCTTGCCATCCGAGGAGTGGATTGAAACCTGGAGGAGCCGGATTCTTTTGGCTGGCCCTAGGCGCGCTCCAATAAGTACACGGCTAGTTCGACGTACAACATGCTGGTTCAGGGGAGGAGCAGGTTTCAGCTTGCTGAGCCAATTTGGAGGAGTGCAGCTGCGCCAAAGAGCAAGCTCTTTGCTTGGTTGGCAGTTCAGCACCGCCTATGGACCTCGGATCGCCGAGCGAGACATGGCTTACAGGACCAGACCAGCGCTTGCTTCGTATGTTTACAAGAGGAGGACACAGCCGAGCATATCTTGATACAATGTGTGCACGCTAGGGAGGTTTGGTTCAGAGCAGGCAGCGAGTTAGGAATCAACATCACCCCTGTGGCGACAGACACACTTGAGAAATGGTGGCTGACAGTGCGACGACGCTGCAGAAGCTCGGAGAGGAAGCTGCTTGATGCTTTGATCTGCACAGGGTGCCATCTGCTGTGGAAAAAACAGGAATGCATGGTGTTTCAACAACACACGGCGGCAGTTCTCGGCACCGAGGCTTGCAGAACTGATCGTGGAGGAGTTCACCCTGCTGCGTACTTTGCGCAGGCGGGAGGAGGGAGGTACTACTGATGCCGCGAGAGAGTAGTTTTTAGGTTTGTGGAGTTCCCCTGGTTTCGAATTTGTTCCGGAGCCTGTCTTGTAAATATAACTCTGCCTTCTATAAAATTACGGTACGCAATTGTGTACTCTCTAAATTTTTTTTTGTCATGGAGACGTTAAGGGAGACGCAGGGAAAAAGACTCGGGGTTAAGCACTTGAAACAAAAAAATTCTTAAGAGCATCCCGTCGCATCCTTCCATCATGTCCACCTCCACATCGTCTACCCGGTCCCAGTCGAATCACTGTACAAGTGCCACAAGAACAAGCCCTATCGTCTGTATGACATTGCATGCCTCTCCGGGACCTAGAATGCCAAGATACGGCGACATGGATACGGATAAGGGACGGTGATACCGGGATATGTCAATTTTTCAAATGTACAGATAAGGTTATACGTTCATATATATATGTATAATGTCTAACAAAATATTTTCTTCAGTCATGGAAATTTCGATATGAAGCAGCCCAACATAGGAACAGTCACATTTGAGCACGATATGATCCGCTTTCTGGATATATTGGACCAAATCTGGTTAAATTACTGTAAGCTTGGGGGGGGGGGGGGCACATGCCCCCTTCCCAAAATACTCTACATGATTTTTCAAAGACATGTTTCCTACATGATCATGAATAGCCCTTCAGGCTTCAGCCATGCCATCCTCAAACCTCTCCGGCCTAAACTCCACGGGATTCTTCCACATGGTCAGGTCTATGTGGATGCCGTACGCATTAACGATCAGCATGGTCTCGCTCAGAATTGTGTGGCCACCAATCTTGCAGTCGATGTAAGACTGATGCAGCAATAACGGGGCGAGAGAGTAAAGACGGAGGGTCTCACTTATGATACACTAGAGTTAGGTGAGACGAGATAGGCCGTTCCTCAATAGAAACCAGGCGAGAGGTCCCAAAAAATGGGTCGATCTCGTCATGTGCCTTTTTGAGGGCCGCTCTGTGGTTTAGCAGGAGTGACACAGACCATTCTATATCAGTCAAGATTGTATCCGTCTGGCACCACTCATATCATCTTCATACGTCTTATTGTGCAACCAAATAACCATGGTGAAGTCTCCAAGGTATCCTCTTGTTCCTCCTCTTTACAACTTTGTTTGTTCCTCCAATGCCTCAAATCTCAATAATCTATCTAACCCTCTCACTTTTTTTAGAAGATCTAACCCTCTTAGCTTATGTGTCACAAAAATACACACGATGACACTAACTCAACACATACACACACATTTCAGGGAAGAAACCCTATTAGCTTTGCTCTCTCGAGAGCTGCATCTCCTTGATTAAGCTTGGGGGGGGGGGGGGGGGACATGCACCCTTCCCAAAAAACTCTACATGATTTCTCAAAGACATGTTTCCTACATGATCATGAATAACCCTTCAGGCTTCAGCCTTGCCATCCTCAAACCTCTCCGGCCTAAACTCCACGGGATCCTTCCACATGGTCAGGTCCCTGTGGATGCCGTACGCATTAACGATCAGCATGGTCCCGCTCAGAATTGTGTGGCCACCAATCTTGCAGTCGATGTAAGACTGATGCAGCAATAGCGGGGCGGGAGGGTAAAGACGGAGGGTCTCACTTATGATACACTAGAGTTAGGTGAGACGAGATAGGCCGTTCCTCAATAGAAACCAGGCGGGAGGTCCCAAAAAATCGGTCGATCTCGGCATGTGCCTTTTTGAGGGCCGCTCGGTGGTTTAGCAGGAGTGACACATACCATTCTATATCAGTCAAGATTGTATCTGGCACCACTCATATCATCTTCATACGTCTTATTGTGCAACCAAACAACCATGGTGAAGTCTCCAAGGTATCCTCTTGTTCCTCCTCTTTACAACTTTGTTTGTTCCTCCAATACCTCAAATCTCAATAATCTATCTAACCCTCTCACTTTTTTGAGAAGATCTAACCCTCTTAGCTTATGTGTCACAAAAATACACACGGTGAGACAAACTCAACACATGCACACACATTTCAGGGAAGAAACCCTATTAGCTTTGCTCTCTCGAGAGCTGCATCTCCTTGATTATACTAGTAATTAAGTACGTGCACATGCACGTTACATATAATTGTATGATGTATATAACCTTTGTTGTAGAAGTTCTAGAGACAAAAATCATATCAAACTAAACTGGCAAACCATTACCAATTTGCTATAAAAAAATGTACACAAGTATTCATTATTTCTCTCTGAAATGGAACAGCAGAAATTTCATCAATTATGAAACGTAGATATCCATCAGTCTCATTACATAACCCACTAACTCGTGGGCAACTATGTTGCAGTAGACTCCAGCTGTGTAAAAGTTAGCAAGGCCAAACCAACAAATACATTCAAGGAAGAGTTGCTCTTTCCTGACTTTGACGGCATGAATATTGACCTAATGCTTCAATGAAATGCATTGATTAAATATCACATGCATGAATAATGTCATTCTTGTTATAGGCGCCCACAAGACTGCAACGAAATACATACATAGATAGCTATGGGAATAACATACATACATAGACCGCCTCTAGCTAGTCGCGAGACGCGCGCGGCGCGGACCGGCTGTAGGCCGGTGGTAAATTAGCGTTTTCCATATCTATACTTCTATTACTTCTATTAAAAGAGCAAACATGTGTTGTGCTGCGTTAATACATTAAATCTGAGTCGTTTATTTTATTAACGATCCAGATCGCTCTATACCTTTTTCAGTTACGAAAGATCAAACATGGGTTACGGTTAGTAAAATCACATTTCACAGACAAAGTGCTACATTGATTTTCTTCAAAAATCACATTTCACAGACATTCGCGACTAGCTACAGGCGGTCTATGCACGGTTAACCGAAAACCGAGAAACCGAACTAAAAAAACCAAAACCGAACCGAAATTGTGGTTATTTTGGTTTCCGGTTAAGGTTACGGTTAGTAAAATAGCTAACCATATGCCTTGCGGTTAATACGGTTAATAATCGAAAACCAAATGGTTAACCAAAAAACCGAAATGCCTATTAACTTTTATTAATTTGCTACTTTTATTGACTTTTATTAACTTTACGGGTTACTTGTAGCATGTGATTTGCTACTTCTATAGACTTTTATTAACTTTATGGGTTATTTGGTTACTTTGGATCATATGCCTATTAATTTTATAGTCTATTCCGTTATTTTGTAATATGGCCACAAAAAGAAATTTTCATTTTAAAATTCGCGTCAACTTAGGTTAATTTGGTTATTACCGAAACCGAACCGAAATTAAATGGTTATTACCGAAACCGAACCGAAATTAAATGGTTATTACCGAAACCGAACCGTATTCACGTACAGAACCGTATTTACCGAAGTATTGAAACCATATAAACTGAACCGAATTAACCATATTAACGCGCGTTACTCGCGACTCCATTCACCTGACAGCGGCTCGCACTCACGGGCTCTCGGCGCACCGCGCACATCTCTCGCGGAGAAAATGAGCGTTGCCACTGCCTGCCATTAGTGGTCCCCATGGCTGTAGGTCATGTTGCTGCTCTTTCCTCACTTTTTTTTTGATACAACGTCTCTGGAATATATTAACAAGGAAAACAAGGGATTACACTGGAAAATTCCAGACACGTAACAGCTGCCCTACAATTACAGAAAACACCCCAAGGAAAACAAGAAACACACACGCAACCCTGAGGAGCTCTGCAACTTTGAATCCGCCGTCGTCCATGAACTCGCCGTCGCTCCGCCGCAGAGGAGATGAAGGAGAGCCCGGAGGACTGCTTGAACACCTGCCCAGGCCTTTTGGGAATCAGTTCCCGTTGAGTTCGCCGCATGTGCCGCTCGCCAGACACGGCGAGACCTTGGCGACGAAGATGGCTCGTCGGCGGGGGGCACGCCCCGACCTGCACAGGATTAGGAGTTGGGCATGGTACAGAACACCAGCCACACAGCTCGTAATCAACCCAACAGAGGGCAAGCCGCAAGAAAAGCTTCGCCAAACTTGAGGAAGAACATCGCCGCATCTTCCCCTCCTCGCCGCCACGGCCGGCCAGAGGAAAAGGGCAGCCGATCACCCCGCAATCAACAAAGCCAGAGAAACAGCTAGCGAATTTGAAGAAACGGCTTCGATCCTCTTCATCTCCGCAAGAAATCCCCCATGGATCCACGCTGCAGATGAGAAGAGATCCGACTCCGACGTCGCTGCCAACCACCGGAAGCCAGCCGGAAATCCATCCGAGCACAACAGCCACCAGCACCCTGACGACCACCTGCAAGGAGGATACACAAAACTCCACGGCCTCCCTGACGGCATCACCGCCAGGCCGGGGAAAGGAGGGGGAGACGTTATTCTCCACTGCCGCCAGCAACCACTCCAGCACGGTGCCTGCGATGGAGACGAGAACCTCTACTAGCCTACACCTACTATTTACACGCCAGACCAGGAGATCCGCGGTTCCCCCACCCTTCCGCCGCCGAAGCGACGAGCGGAGGGAACCACCGATTCCGGCGGCGGAGGACAGTGAACTGAAGAACGTCTCCCTTTTCTCTACTGTAAAGATAAGGCAAACGAGGGAGAGAGAGGTTCCTCACATTTTTCTCACGCAAGTGGACAATATACCACAGGTCATATCGGCATGCAGGTTTCTTTGCTGTTGCTTTTTTTTACTAGGTGGCGTGTGAGGCAAAGTACATGCAGCCTAATAAATGCATCTCATGATCACATCTTGCTACCATTTCTAGTATAGTAGTTGCTACATGCATGATCAATATACATCCATTAATTACATGGTCCTAATTAGTAATTTATGGCACGACCGCGGAGTCCGCCGCCGCGCAAACCACCAGCCGTTGTCGCCCGGAGCCACCGCCCCAGGATTCTCCAGCCACGAACACCATCCGCCTCCTTTCGTGCGAGCGCCCTGGGTCGAGATGCACGGAGACCTCCGCTGTGAGCTCGCCATGGACGGAGAGCTCCAACACAAGCATGGCAGTGTCTCCATGATATGAAGGTCAGCTTTTGGGGATTTTGCTACATACGAGTATTGTTTTTGTTGGATAAGGACGGACAAAGTGCTACATTGATTTTCTTCAAAAATCACATTTCACGGACATTTTGGTACACCAAATTGGATTTGCTACATAGCTTGTGTTTTTTTGCTACATGGTTGTGTTTAAAATGTTACATTCATTTGTGCTACACACACCAAATTTTACGGATCAGATATTTTTCTCAACCCACAGTGCTACATGCGAGAAAAAAATGTTCTGTTTGACTTTGTTTTGCTATATTTATCGAGTGCAGCATTTTCCGAATTTTCTTTGTTACATGCGGTGTTACATACACAGATAAAAAGTGATACGCGCGAAACGTTTTTACTACATAGATCGGACGCAACATTTTCTGAAATATTTTTTTGCTACGTGAGATGTTACATGCACCGGAAAAAATGGTACACACCAAACGTTTTTGCTACATTGATCGGACGCGCGGGATCGATTCATTTAAATGAATCGGACGGTGCGGAAGGTGGCTGTAGCAATTGATTGCTACACCCGACTGACGCGTAGCACTTGCCTTGATTTTGTTGGCACGTCATCAAACCATTTTATACGTTTTGCTAACATTAAATTCTAAATTTGTTGCATGTGTCGGTTGTTTTTGCTACATAGGTATGTTCATGTAAATGGCAGGTACGAGAGCTTTCCTTGAGTACTGGGAATGGTCCAACCATGCAAAAATGCACCAGCAGAATTCGATTACTCACGTAGCCATGACGTCATGTGAAAGCGACCTCTCGCAGCACACAGTAGGGTGCTGGAGCAAGGACGCATGCATGCTCAGTTGCTCACACGCACTTGCGCGCTGCTAGCAGTGCGTGTCACGGGCAGATTTAAAAGCGACATATCGCGCGTGGATACAGACCGACTCAATCCGACGGTGGAAAAGGTGACGGTAGCGAGGCGTTTCTACGCCGACTGACGCGTAGCGCTCACCTATAGATATAGATAGATTAGGGGCTTTATATTTTCTTCTTGCCTTCACGGCCTTCTTTGCTCATTACAAATATTTATACAATTAGTTGTCACCTATTCCATGATCTGACCGACTACTTCACTAATATATGACTTATCCACCTCTAACAAACTTGACCATGCATATAGTTATTCTCATGCATTTGGACCCATCCACCTCTAACCAACTTGGTCATGCATTCTTTTTTCTATCGGCCTCCACCCATTAATAAAGAATGTACGACATAATGTGAAAATACAAATTTAGTGCCTATAGGTCCCAC
Source organism: Poa pratensis (assembly GCA_947311845.1). NCBI lineage: Eukaryota > Viridiplantae > Streptophyta > Magnoliopsida > Poales > Poaceae > Poa > Poa pratensis. The sequence goes on from CAMZMU010000095.1 coordinate 31,733,416, forward strand.
GTGTATCCCTCGATTGCCAATTTGATCAACATAATGCAAGGTATATATTACGAAAAATCATGAGAAACTTCAGATGATATATTTTCTAATGGTATACAATTTATGTTATATTGGTAAAATTGACAATCTAACATACACGAAAGATATATAAATCAGAAGGGAGGGAGTACATACCACCACATGCATGCGGCCAATAAATATTATTTAAGCGGAAATTACCACAACATGCACCCAATAAAAAATAGTCAACATAAACTCATAAGTTAAGCGCGCACTACAATCCTGAACTATTTGAACCCATTGGTCGAGCACTAACATAAGTAGTCTCATATAGGCAGGATTATCTAAATCTGAGTCACGATGAGTTAACTACGTCTCACTCGATTTTATATAAAAAAGATCATTAATGTCTAAATTTTCCGGGTGATGTAAATAATTTGGCACTGAATTTGTTTCTCAAAATTCAAAAAAATGCAATTTTGGACGGATCTCAGTGTTGAGTCGAAGATTTTCAATGTCGAGTAGGTTTTAACTAATTCTGAGTCGTCCGAATGAGAATTAGAAAAATCCAAGTTCATTTGGTGCTATTTACTATACCTAGTTATATTGGAACTCTTGGTTGGTGATAAAGCAACCACACGCGTATGCCCATATGGTATTTTCTTGTCAAAAAACATATCGACGTTAGTTTATAGCATGTTTTTAGTACTGATCACGAAATAAATATGGTGTACTGAAGAACACAACCGTGGATCTACAAAATTGACGAAGTCACCGCCAACATCTCGCTATAGATGGAAACATTGCCACATGTTATTTCATGCTATAGAGGAGAGTCCCAATGACGGTGTGGCGAATTCGGCGATGGGGGTGCTACCATGCCTAGAGTGAAACCACCGGTCAAGTGATACGAGGGGTGAGAAGGGTAGAGAGATATATAGAAATGAGAGGAGACAAAGAAGGGTAGATGGTGATGGAATTGTGGTGTTTCACGCCTATCTCTCGTGCTCCTTGCCTGCCTTAGGCCCAGGCAGGCCTGATTCGTTGGAAATGGTTGAACTGATGGTTCCAATTGGGTATTGTTAGAGTGGACTCATACCGGCAACCGATCACCCATAAATTGCAGGTGGATAGCTAGTCTGCTAATAATGAGGCAGATGCGAACTCTAGAGGAGGAGAACCATCAATAAACGAAGCCATGTGGTCTTTTCTTTAAATAAACTATTTGATACAATCAACCTTTTTCAAGTAATACCAGTGCAACGGTGACATCACAAGCAACACACTCACGCAAAGCCTCCCGAAGCCTCGAATTGCGGAGCTTCAAGATTTGATGAAATGACTAATATCTATCATATAATACTAGTTTGTGTTACTATCTTAATAGGAACACAAACCTTGTTATGCAATGTGTTATTTATTAGATTGTAAACTTATTTTATTTAGGGTGTGTGATGCCATGATAAATAGGTGACCAACATTGTTAATTAATCGCCACATCAATTTTTTTGTAGTACATGAAATGCATGTTCACCTAATGTCTCACATTATGTGACTAAACTATGTTAATTAACACTATATATGGAGGTCTTGATTGCATGTAGACAAAACAAATGGTCTGACATTGAAAGAAAAAAAACCAAAAAATATTCCGAATAAATAAAGCTCGCCATAATGTGGTATCATAACATCCGACGCACTCCAACTGGTCATCGTCCGCGTGCCTTGCCGTAGCCCCACGGGACTCTTCTTCCCATCGGCTATAAATTCCCCGACCCTCTCCACAAATCCAGTCAACCCAATCAGCTCCGATCTCGCCGAGAAATCCACCACCGATAGAAGCGAAGGCTCCATCGTCCACCTTCGCTCAAGCAAGGTACGCGACTTCCCGACCCGCTCCGCCTTCCGATTACTGTCGATTCCGCCCGCTCGTTCGCGCTGCTAGCCGTGTTTTGAGTAGATCTGCGCGCCGCCGTCGCTGCTTATTCGGTCAGTCCCAGTTGATTATCGAGTAGATCTGCCGATCGAGACGCGTCCGCCGTTGTTGATATGGAGTTCTAGCCCGCTCGGTTGTCGCCAAGCTCATGCTCGGTCGGTTCGTGTAGGTTCATGATTTTCTAGCTGCCAGGTTGTGCTGTTTGCGCTTACGCCTCATCTGACGAAGCGATCCATATGGAATTTGCTAGCCTGTAGTTAGTTGCCTGCCGGTTCTACTCTGAAACCCATGCGTCCTGTGACGATTTTTTATTGTTATTTCATCTGCACTCGTCTAGATTGCTGTGTCCGACTTGAGCGTTGATCTGCTACGATGTACTAGACTGTCTAGCCTTGTCACGAGGCAGTAGATCGGGATTGTTTTCTACTGTAATTTTTTTTATTAGTTTGTTATTCATCTAGATTGCCGTGTCCAACTTGGGCATAGTTCTGCTAGGATTTGGGTTGTATAGCCTTCTAACGAGGCTGAAGATTGTGTTAGTACGTCTGTATAATCGGATTTTATCTATCGGTCCATGTATTTATTATGTCATACGAATTTCGTTGTACTGCTCCTTACTCTGGTTTTACTCTGTTTTTACAGATGCAGATCTTTGTGAAGACCCTTACCGGCAAGACCATCACCTTGGAGGTCGAGTCCTCTGACACGATCGACAATGTCAAGGCGAAGATCCAGGACAAGGAGGGCATCCCTCCGGACCAGCAGCGCCTCATCTTTGCTGGCAAGCAGCTTGAGGATGGCCGCACCCTTGCTGACTACAACATCCAGAAGGAGTCCACCCTCCACCTGGTGCTCAGGCTCCGTGGTGGCATGCAGATTTTCGTCAAGACCCTAACCGGCAAGACCATCACCCTCGAGGTTGAGTCCTCTGACACCATCGACAACGTGAAGGCGAAGATCCAGGACAAGGAGGGCATTCCCCCGGACCAGCAGCGTCTGATCTTTGCTGGCAAGCAGCTTGAGGATGGCCGCACCCTTGCTGACTACAACATCCAGAAGGAGTCCACGCTCCACCTTGTTCTCAGGCTCCGTGGTGGCATGCAGATCTTTGTGAAGACCCTCACCGCAAGACCATCACCCTAGAGGTTGAGTCTTCAGACACCATTGACAATGTGAAGGCGAAGATACAGGACAAGGAGGGCATCCCCCCGGACCAGCAGCGTCTTATCTTTGCTGGTAAGCAGCTCGAGGATGGCCGCACACTGGCGGATTACAACATCCAGAAGGAGTCCACCCTTCACTTGGTCCTCCGCCTGCGTGGTGGCCAGTAAATGCCTGATGACTATCTGTTTCACATGTCTTGTGCCTTCGGTGTGCTCCAATGGAGATTGTCAGGGTGTGCTCGTCCGGTGTCGTCTTTGTTTCTATTGTACTTTCGTACATTGTTATCTTCGGTCGTGAGTCGTGCCTAAAAACTTGCTGCTGTGGTGCAGCAGCGTTGGATGAAATGTAATGAATAAGTGAGCCCTTGAAAATATCGTTCTTGATGCATTTTGTCTCCATTATGTTAGCATAGATTCATTTGTCAGCGATTATTAACTTCCACCAGAAAGTTGTTTCTAGCTCCTCTGGATGTACTGGAAGTGCCTTGTTATTCAATGGCATAGGCGCATAGCTGGCAGTGGGTTTGTTAGTAATCGTATCTGTTCTTCCTGACTCTTGATAGTTAAGCTATTTAGTCGCCCCTACCTAACCGACTAAACCCAACACAGAAATACCCTACTATGTTAGTAGTTGCTTACTCACACCCTGCTTTCTAGAAACTCTTGGAGGCTTGCCGGAGGCGCTTGTATTGCAAAGCTCAGCCGTTGAATGATGATTGGGCGTCCGAAGGAAGGCGGGCGCATGGTACATTTAACATTTTCTTTACTTTTTGACCTAATATGTTACTAGAAATAATAATCCCCTAACTAACACATCCCAAAACAGATCACATCAACCAACAAAAGGTTCTGATTACGCAACCAAGTGCCTTGATACGGCTGAAGTAGGGAAAATATCTAGTGATACCACATCTTAAATGATATCATGGTACCACTCTTCAAAATTCAAATTTACAAGTTTCATAAAATTCCAAACAAAACGGTGGGTGTTCACAATATGTGTGTTTACATTCCATAAAATTTTCAGAATCAAATTCGAAAAACACATAGAGAAACAAAAAAGACAAAGTGCTTTGTGAATAGTGTCATTTTGTGTTTTTGTCTTTTTATGACACTATTCATGTTGGATTTGTCATTTTTGTTTCTATACGATATATTCCGAATTTGTTCTGCAAATTATAGAGTCGTAAACACACAACTTGTGAACACCCATTTTTTTTGGATTTTTGAAAGTTAAAATTTGAATTTTAAGAAATCGTATCATGCTAAGGTTTGGAATCACTGGATATGTAAAGAATGGCGATTCTGGCCATTTTCACTCGGTGGCCAGAAGTCCTTTGAGTAATAAGTTTCCCAAGTGTATATTCTACTGAAGATGATCATTAATGTGGCTAAAGTTCTCCACCAAAGCAGATGACATTGTTTTCATAGAAATCCAAAATTCATATACTGTCTTGTGTAAGATACAATCAAAATACGGCCAGATGACTTCCCGGCGGCCATGGTCCAGTTCCCTATCCAGTATCTGGGTCTCCCCCTATCTTTGGGACGACTCCGACGCGCCGACCTTCAGCCCTACATTGACAAGACGGCTTCACGTTTGAACCTCCGGAAGAGCAAGTTCCTCAATCGTGCTGGCTGCACCTTTCTGGTCAACTCAGTTTTAACCTCCATGTCTATCTTCCCGCTGACAGCAATCAAAGTCGACAAAGCAACGGACAAAACTCTTGACAAAATTAGAAATGGGGTGCTCTTGGCTTGCAGCGCCACCTTTAGCGGGTAAGTGCAAGGTGGCGTGGCAAAAGGTATGCCGCCCGAAAAGCATCGGTGGGCTTGGGATCCTCGACTTAGAGAAGTTTGCCAGGGCTCCGAGGCTACGATGGCTTTGGTTCGACTGCACTGCAGCTGACAAGCCTTGGGTCGGTCTAGAAATCCAAATGATCAACATGACCGGAACCTCTTCAACACTGCTACCAGGGTCACGGTGGGAGATGGTAGGTCGCGGCTTTCTGGTCTTCATCCTGGTTAAATGGGGCCATGCCGAAGTCTGTGGCCTCTCTCATTTTGATAGCCTCTAAGCTCAGGAACATATGTGTCCGGGATGCTTTGGCTGATCATCAGTGGGTGGCTGACAATTCTGTGGGCGCCTTCACAATGGAGCACATTGCCCAGCTCATCACTTTGTGGGAGCTCCTCGAGGACGTGGCTCTCATCCCAGACGTGCCTAACACAATCGCATGGACCCTCATGGAAACCGGAGTCTACACCGCAAGGTCTGCATACAAATCTCAGTTCACAGGAGCCATCTACTGTTCTTTCTCTCCCATTGTTTGGAAACTTTGTGCCCTACCAAAATGCCGCTTCTTTGCTTGGCCAGCGTTACAGAACTAGTTGTGGACCTCTGATCACCTGCCATAAGGGTTTGGCCCCACCAGCCAGTCTGCCAACTATGTAAATGTCAACCTGAAACTGCCCGCCAAATCATTTTCGAGTGTCGTTTCTCCAAGCGAATCTGGCAAGCTGCAGCCTCTTGGCTGCTCCAATATTGGCAAGCAGCCTCTTGGGCACCTACTGCATTCCCCAAGGGGCTCAACACCGCCACCACTCTGATCTCGTGGGAGATATGAAAGGAAAGGAACAAACGTGTTTCAACAAAAAAAGTGATTATCCAGCCTCATGCAGAAGATAAAGAATGAAAGCAAGAACTGGATCCTCGCTGGTGGAGAGTATTTGGCCGAGATTAGAACTTAATATTAATATGTAGCGTCGACTTTTTTTCGGTTGGCATTGGCGGCCCTAGGTTTTCTCTTTCTATATCAATATAAACTATAAAGGTAAACCTTTTTCCTCGTTTAAAAAACAAAATAGAGCGAGAGATAACTTAATTAATTATGTAGCTGAGATCTCTATGAGCATGGCTTTGGAAAACAAGGAACAAGAACTGAGAACAACCAAAGTGTTTGTGCTGCATACGGTTCTGCAGCGCTTTATTTTTTATTCTGTTTAGTGACTACAGAGATCCACAATCCAGTACCATTCCTCGAGCCATTCCACGAGCGAATCGTGCAGAGCAAGAGACTAGCTCTGGTTGTTACGAACGGCTAAAACCGACCAAGTCCTAGCTACTGACAAAACTGTCGAAGCTGAAGAAATAACAAACCGCAGTCTAACTGAATAACCGGGTTAATGCTAACAAAACTCTTCCAGTAATGCTCTTGAGTCCGTGGTCTTGTAGATGACGCCCTTGAGCGAGAGCGGAAGCTCGGCGGCACGCAGCAGACTGGCGGCCAGGCTGCGCGGTGGCAGGTGGCGGTCCATCATCACGTCGTGGTGCTCAAGACCGTCCTTGTCGTCGACGGCGGCGGTTGCTGCGTACAGTATTACCTACGTTTCCGTTAGGCGGTTTTGGCTCGAGCGCATCCAGTGAAATTTTTGGCTCGAGCGCATCCAGTGAAATGAGGAGTTTGACTAACGATGAAGGAAAAACAAGAATATCTGGTTTCTTTACAACTTCTGATTCACATCATTACCTAATCTGACTCAACCTCCCCTTTCCTTTCTTTCCATAAATTCTAGTATAAAAAGAAGTACGTAGACAACTTATGAATAACGACCGATCGCTCCGCGTCATGGCTTCACGGAAACGCCGGAAAAGCCGACGAGAAGACAGATGCGTGGCGCCCGAGACTCCGATCATAGCATGGACGCTTCCGGCGGATCTCCTGCTCGAGATCGCCGCACGCTCCGCTCAACGCGCTCTCATCCGTTTCGCCGCCGCCTGCAAGCTGCTGCGCCGCGACCTCCTCAGCTTGTCCTTTATCCGCCGCGTCAGCCATCTCCGCATCCTTGCCTATCTGTGGGACGATGACGATGACAAGCTATTTACGGTTATCCACCCGGCCACCCCCGCCATCACGTCCTTTTGCGACGACCACCTATTTCCCTTCTTTTCGTCCCGCGCTGCCGGCCTCTTTGACAAATACAGTGTCGAGACGTCGCGACACGGCCTTGTTCTTCTCAGCCGTCGTCGCCCCCACCGCGTAAGGATCATGAGCCCACCCGACTACGACCTGTGTGTGTACAACCCTATGACCGGCGCCCAGACGTTCCTCTACTTACCGCCGGTAATCAAGAGCAGCAACTCAACCCAATCTGACCATCAGTACGTCCTGCTCACTGCCGCAGACGGCATTGACTGCTCCTTCCTGCTACTCGTCGTCCATTTATGTAGATGGGGTATCGAATTGCAAACGGCTTCATCATGTGGTACATGGGGGGAAGTTACTTATGTGAACAATGACGAGTTCTCGTGGTGGTCGGTCAAAAGGAACCGCGACCCTACCGTTCTCCACGGTGGCGTCATCCATTGGCTAGTGTCTCGTCGCAAGCCAATCCGAAGCTACGACTTGGTCACCGGGAAGCTAGGCTTGGTGAACCTCCCTCAAACCAACTACAAAGTTGACCAACTCTACTTGGAGACATCGTCGGATGGGAAATTGTTGAAACTATTTGGCATTGAAGGTTTCACGATGTTCATATGGCTACAACTCCAAATCTCCCCAGTAGCTGATAGTGGTTGGTCGCTGGAGACTCTGATTGACATGGAGAAGAACTTGCGGTCACTTTACCCGGATATCCCAACCAACGGTCTAGATATACCTATTGTATTTGATGGCTACGAGAGGAGCGCTGACGTGGTGGTTCTCAATGTGGCTACACAAGGTAATTATGGCAGTGTCGTGTTTGACTTGGAGACCAAGGATATGCATAAGAAGGATTGTGGTTCTGCATTGTGGAGATCGACCTACCATCTCGTTTACAGAATATGAAAGTCTTTTCTTAGCCAGCAAAAGATGTAACTGTACTGTATTAATTTAGCAAAAACCAAAACAAATTGGTGGCAGCCATGAGCATGCGTATACCCTGAATTAGTTATGTTTGTGCAAGCACTGTTTTCGAGTTCTGTAGGTTTGTGTCCACCAACATCTACCATGTTTACTTCTGTAATTCCTACGTCCCAATTAGTGCAGGCTGCCTGTAGATCGCGCCGGCGACGTGACCTCCTGGCTGCTCTGTCTTAGATATGATAGAGGGTGATTGTTGAGCGCCTCTTGCTCTTTCCCTTTCTTCTTTACCTCCTCTCCACTCACACATGTAATCACTTTACATCCTTGTAAACAAAAAGGCTTATTGCCCCCATATATATGAGAAAAAGATTCAGGTGGGCACTTTGTCCCCCCCCCCCCCCCCCCCCCCCCCGCTGACCATAAAAAAAAATAGAATCATTGGGTGAATTTGATGTGTGGGTTAGTATTTATGTTCCTATTTCTAAGGGATTTCAAATGGAGGAAGAAGGCCATGGATGTTAATGTTGCGGTGATTTTGATTAGCACGTAGAGGTGAAAAATTCATAGATATCTTTGGGTTTTGAATCAGGTGAGAGAGTTGCTAGTTCTTGGGAGTCAATCAGGTCCATTGCAGCTCGGGGTTCTTCGGAGGAAGAACACCTAGTTTTTTTAGGATGGTTCCACTGAATGTGTTCCTTAAATCCATCCACACGCCACCAAATGGTTTGAACACTAAGGGTCACCAGCTTAAGGTTTTTCCGTATAGGTTTGGTGTTACTTGTTGTTCTAAAGGAGAATGTAAGGTTGAATTAAAAACACGCCCACCCCCCGCGTGTCGTCCCCGAGCGGGCGACCCGCGGGCGACCGGAAACCCTAGCCGCCGGGCCTCTCCCGGGCATCCCCGCCGCCGTCGCCGCCGTCCTTCCGCGCGGTGGCGGCGGCGCTCGTCTTCCAAGTGAAGCGGGCAGCGCGCCGGACTCCTGAGCGGAGGAGTTCGCGCTTCTTCGGCGCGGGCACGCCGGGGCGGCGGCCCCGGAAATCAGCTCGGCGGCGGCGCTCTCGTGGGTGGCGCGGGAGCTGCGGCCGGCGACGGCGTCTCGGCCGCTAGGGTGGTGGGGCGACGGCGCGTGTGGCATCCTGGGTGGTGGGACAGCAGCGTCTTCGTCTTCCGGCGGCTCGATGCGGTCTGGCGCAGGCGGCGCAGGCGGCGCAGGCCGGCGGCGTGCTGGCCGGGGTGTGGCGCGGTGGTGGGTTGGTGGCGGTGGCTGCAGGTGGATGGTGCTGGCATCGTGCCGGCGCCGGTTGTGGTGGCGCGGCAGATGGGCTTGGCGGGCCCGATCTGGGCCCGCGGGGCCGGGACTGGGGCACGCGTCGTCCGTGCAGGGCGCGGAGGCGGGCGTGCGGTGCTCGGCAGGGGCGTGGCCGGTGCTGGGCGTGGCCGTGGTGGAGGTTGCCGAGCAGTGGATCGAGGTGGGGTGGTGCTGCCTCCGTTTGGAGCTGCTGCTGTTTGCTGCTGCTCGCAGCGGAGATTGGACGCCGGGGCGGCGGCTCGGGTCCAGGGGCGGCAGAGGTGTGTCGCGGAGCGTCGGGGGCTGGTTCGGCAGCCGGTGTTGGAAGCTTGGCGTGTGGATGCTGGTGGGCTACTTTGCGGGCGGGTGCAAGACTGGGCTACGTCGAGCGAAAGCTCTGCTCCGGCTGTTGTCGTGGCAGGCGGCGACGACGCCTCCGGGCGCCGTTTCTCTTCTTGAAGACGCCGTCGCGACGTGGTGCTCGTCTTCCACCAGGACCACTCCGGGGAAACCCTAGATTTTTCGGGATCGGACGATGATGGCGCTCTGTGTCATGCTCCCCCTTGGGGGCATCGTTCTTGGAGTGGTGACCGGCTGGAGGGACATGTGGTTGCGGGAGGTGGTGTCGAGGCTGGTGTGGCGGCAGCATCTGTGGCTGTCTTTTAGGCCGGGGCGGCGGCCCCGGAGGTTGGTACGATGTCCGTGGTCTGCGAGCAGTTCTCCCTGGGCAGCTTGGGCTGCGGGTGGCTGGTTCGTGCGGCGTCGTGGCTCGGTTGCGAGCGGTGCTATGTCGGGACGGCGGTCCCGGAAGGGGGTGCTGGCGGCGAGGCTGTCGGGGCTGCTGGGGCAGCGGCAGCAGCGGTTGCCTTTTAGGCCGGGGCGGCGGCCCCGGATGCTGGTACGACGGCCGTGGTCTGCGAGCGGCTTACCTGGTGCAGCTAGGTCTGTGGGTGGCCGAGTCGTGCGGCGTCGTGGCCCGGGTGTGGGCGGTGGCATGTCGGGGCGGCGGCCCCGGAAGGTGGTCCAGGTGGTCGAGGGTGTCACTCCTTGTGTCGTGTGGGCGACAAGGAGTGGGAGTTGTGTGGGCTCTGCCCCGTGGTGTTCGATGTTGTTGGCGTTTGTTGTATGGTTTTCGCCCGGTTTCTTCCACTAATAAATCGGGCACCTTCTGCTTAATTAATATATGGGGCAAAGCTTTTGCCCCACAGTTTCAAAGTAAGGTTGAATTTTCTTTATTTTTTGCTAGTGCTGAGTGTTTTATTAAGCAGGGACAATTGGTTGTTCTTTGTCATCTAAGCATCTCATTCCTAAACTCTTGCCGAACTGGAAGCACCACACTTTTTTTTGAGTCTTTCAAAATTCGCTAGTAATACCACCCCCATCCCAATGTGATCAACCAGGATGGTTTATTTTCATGATATCAAATTAGAGGGTTAGTACTACCAATGTATGACATGATTTAAGAATGCAACACTACCACTAGAAATAAAGCGACTGATTATTGTTCGCAATTAGTATTTTTTTTTTGGACAGATAGATATAGCAATGATTTTCAGACTTGCTATTTGGCAGTCGACTGATTATTGTTCGCAATTAGTATTTTTTGTTCCGACGATTATGAAGCGATGACAAGGCCCCCGCGATTGATTTTGTCCATGTACGTCATTTTGGCTGACGTACTATGACCTGCATTTATCTTGTGGAGAGCTAAGAGGTCGCGCTAGCTGGGGAACGTGCGACGACGACCATGGGGAGGCGCCCGAGGTCGATCCTTAGGGGGGGGGGGGGGGGGGGGGGGGAGGGTGTAATAGTCCAAAGTTTGAGAACCTGAAACCTGAGTAAAATTTTCACTTTGTGTTCCATTGCATCATGGCATCCATATTAATTTGCTAAACAACACCCTAATTGGTTTGGCACCATTGAAAAACAAAATGCCAAACTTGTTCTAACAAATTTCAAAACAATGAAGGCACTCAAACTTGCAAAACAAAAATATTTTGACATCTTATATTTGTCAATGAAGTTCCAAGAGTTCAAAAATAATATTTTGCACTTGCTCTAAAATCACTAGGGTATTCTTCAAATTTTCAAATCACCAAAATCCCTAGACATACCTTCCTAAACAAATGTGTCCAAACTATTTTATTTTTAGACACCCAAATTTGTGGAGCTTCTATAGGCTAAGGGGAGCCTCCCCAAATTTTGTCATAATTTTTGAAGATGGTTTAGTGCCTCAATTAAATGACTAAAGGTTGATGTTTTTAAAATTAAAACTGAAAAGGACCTAGTTGTGAGGGAAAACAATGTCCAGGGGGTTATCTGCGAAATGCCGTCGTCTCTCTCCCCGCACTGGCGCCATGCCGCCGTACCGCGCTCGCACGACGCGCTGCACCGGGCCCCCTCCTCTGCCTCTCCCCTGCGAGGAGCGAGCACCACGAGCCCCACCTGCTCCTCCTACCCGATCCCCCTCCCCCCCGCTCACCTGCTCCCTCGTTTCCCCCTTTCTTTCCCCACGAGCGAGCCATGGCCGCCATGGCCTCCGAGCTCGTCGCCATCGACTGAGTAGTTCCCGAGCAAATCCAAGACCGCAGGAAGGTCCGCCACGCCGTCTTCTCGACAACGCCGAAGGAATCGAGCCGGGGCGCTGGAAATCGAGCTCTCCGTCCGCTACTCCGCCGCTGCCGACCGAGCGTCGCCGCGGACGAATTTGTCGCCGTCAAGTCTCCTCCGACCTCGCCGTCTTCTCCTACGTGCTCAGGGTGAGATAGTTCGTCTTCCGTTCTCTCCCTTGCTCTGCCGTGTCCCGTCGCCGTGGAGAAACGCCGCCGTAGTTCGCCGTCGCCGCGAGTTAGCCGTGCGTCGGATATTCGAAGCCAGTAAATCGGATAATTCGAAGTATTCCAGTGCGTTTGGACTTTTGGTCCTTAGAAAAATTTTAGCCCTTTGTGACGATCGGATATTCCGAGTGTGCAAAATTCGGATATTCCGAAAATAATCAGTACCTCAGAACACTGTTTAAACTTCAGGTCCTTAGCCGTTTTTCGAACCAGATGGATCGGATAATCCGATTCCAACCCCATCGGATAATCCGACTAGCCTTTGTCAGCTGTACTATAAATAATTTCAGTTCCTTTTTAATTTGATTACAAGAATGTGTTAATCACCTAAACATTGCATCTGGACCTGCTCATGTCATTTCATCTGCAAGTTAACCCTAGGGTTTCAACTACCTTAATCAATAAGTAAATATGTTACATTACTTAACTCCACGGTGTATTCGAGATGTGCCCCCTTGCGCATCCGAACTCCGCATAAGTTGATTAGCTTGAATCATCCTCGTCTCGGGGAATTAAAATGTCATGCCATCATGTGTTTGCGCATTGCATTTGTTGAAGCATGTGTGTTTATTGATTGTTCTTGTCCGGTATTGTTTGTGCATCGGTAGATCAAGGAGTGGAGGTGCCACCACCGTATCGTGACGAACCGTACTACCAGCACGTTGAGCCAGGCAAGCGTAATCCCCCCTCTGAGCATGTCTTATCCTGTTTTTTCCTTATGTAAAGTCTTTGACAATGTGGTATGTTGTCAGCTCAGCTCTTGTATGGTGCAGCTGTATTTGTGTTCATAAGTTGCTTCGTGTCTGATCTGGTGGATCGTCGGTTGTCAGATGCCCACGAGGTTATTCTACTATATATAAAAGGGGGAAGAATCCCTGCTCTCTCTAGCCATCCACGTCGCCGGCAACTCCTGGCCGTCCGATCCGCGCGACGGATGGCCAGGATGAAGCCACGCCACCCCATTCCCGCTCGCGCACTGTTCATCCGATTTTTTGCCAATCGGCGGCCGACACGCGTCCCGGTCACCGGCCGGTCGCCCGGTTCCAGCCGGTGACCCTCACTTCTGCGGAAACCCCCCCGTGGAAGGACCTATCCATAAAATGTAAAAATGTCAGGGGTTTACGTGCAAAATTTCCGGCACAACTCCCTTCCCCTCTCTCCCCGCGCGTCCCCGCGGCTCGCCGCCGGCGCCACCGCACATGCCGCCGCCACGCTGCTCCTGCACGCATCCGAGACAGCGGGGAGGTGCGTCGCCACGCCCTCTACTCGCTGGCCGCGGATCGGCCGCCCAGACGGCGCACCGTCGCCGGGATAGCTTCTGTCGTCCCCGCCATTCTCTGCCGCGTCGGCGCACCGGCGGCGCCGCTCCGGCGACCATTTAGGGGTGGCGCCGCCACCTATAGGTGGCCCGCGTCCACGCGCGTCCTCCGCGGCCCGCTTCGCCTCCCAGCTCGTCGTCGGGCGGCTCCGGCGAGCACCACGCCGCCGCCGACGACCCGGCCGCGGGTGACGTCACCACGACCGTCAGCTGGCCCGTGGGCTGGGCCAGACGTGGTTTTTTCCCTTTTCTTTTTATTCCACATTTCTTTTTCTAAGAACTTATATATGTATCTTTTTATTTTACTTTTCTTTACATAATAAATTTTAAATGTTTCCAAACAGCCCAAAATAATTTGTAAACTTGCACAATTTGAAAATCTAGACGTTCTCGAATTTCGATTTCACCCCGAAAAACATTGTACGAATTTGCATATTTCAAAATTTCAGCTCTCTTTCGAATACCACTATATCCCAAACTTTTCGAAATCAAACAATTCATGGAAATCAAACAATTTGTAAATAAATGTTGCCTTTTCCATATTTACAAACATCCAAATTCGAGCACAATTTAAACATGGATATTTTCAAATTACAATTTTCTGCACCACGATATTTAGAAACACAACTCCAAATTAAATTTTCCTCCACCACGATGTCTACAAATGCAACAAAAATATGAACATAAGCACAACACTGTCTATTCACATAACTGTCTATTCACGTACAATCAAAATAATCATTCCATATACTTTGGAGCCTTTTGCAAATTATTGCAAAACTTGAACATTTTAAAATACACACAAACAAAATATAAAAAATATGTCAAAATGCTAGGGGAAAAACTGTCAACTAATTTTCACACAAAACAAAAAAGTTTCGAAAACTCAAATATGTAGCAATCCAAATAATCATTACATATACTTCGCAACCTTTTCCAAATTATTGCAAAACTTCAAAATTTTAAATTACACACAAACAAAATATAAAAATGTATCAACATGCTAAAATTGTCAGCTATTTTCGCACAAAACAAATAAGTTTTCAAAATTCAAATTGGCCTACATTTAGACACGAGGAAAACAATCATATTTGAGCATTCACACCCAAATTAAAAATTCAAATATTTCGACGTGTCATACGAATTCCAAACCTGCTAATTTCGTAAACAGTAAAACAAAATTCAAATTTCAATAAATTCCAAATTATTCAGTTCCTAAAATCTATATTTGAACATTTCAACTCAAATTTAAAATTTACATATTCCAGAGTTCCAAATACCTTCCAAATCTGATCATTTTTCGTAAACCTTAAAAGAATACAAATATGAATACATTTCAACACGTTAAATTTTCATAATCTCAACAATCTTCTAAGCGCAAACTTTCCGAATTCAAATAATACTCATATTTCATCATGATTTTTTTAAAAAACATATTCGAAAAAAGTTCAAATCCACGGGCGCGGCGAAGCCCGCGCATAGTCCCCTAGTATACAATAATGGTGCCTAACACTACGTTTTTGAGCTGCCATGTGACAATCAGACATGTCTACTTAATTTTGTTGCAGACGGTATGAAATTAGCGTTAAAGTTTTTAGGAAATGAAATAATGTGAACCATTGATTTCTTTTTGGTTTCAGGTGATTTTTTTTTGAATTTTACCATATATATTAAACCAGTAAAGAGTACACGATTATATCGATTACAGAAACAATTCTAAAAGAGACGAGCAAATCTATGAGATCTTCAAGCCCTTTCTTCTTACATGACACAATCTTGTACTTTTCTGAAGGTAGCCGTTAAAACAACGTCGACTACACCAAATCACAGACCTGTGAATACCAACGAAGGTTCTCCCCTTTTAATTTTGAGCCGCAATGTCAAGTCTTTGTGCACGCACGCAGCCATTAAATTAATCAAGCAACATCGGCAAGAGCACCACCACTGATATTTCAGGGACAAATAATCGAACCACTTTGTCGATGTCGTTGGGAGCCGAGAGAACGAATCACCATTGCCGAAGACGTAGTAGCTGGGATAGATATTGCGAGGACAATCCTCCTCGCGGCAACCATAAGAAACAATCCAAGATTGATCTGACGAAGCAAGATCTGAAGAACCATACATAGACAAACTTAATCTTCCAAAGCCACCATGATGTCGGGAAGGAGATCACGCCGTCGAAAGAAGCGCGGAAGATCACTTATTACAGACGAAGCCATCTCCAATGACGAAGAAGATAACAACCAAAACCAAGTTCTAATATTAAGAACCTTTGTATAGCGCCATACGCAGGTCCGAGATCCCCACCCCTCCTAGTGCCAGAGCGGCAACTAGATGAGGCGATGACTCGTCAATTCTTAGACGAAGGCGACGATGAAGATGCAGATGTCGCCGGCGGCGACGGCTAGAGGCCGCCGCCTCTCTTTTCATAGGACTCTTTCTTTTTAATGCCCTGTTTTTGACGTGGTAATCACCTTTTTCTTCTTTCCTGTTGACATGACGCCGGTCGATGGAAAACGAGCCACCAGCTACTCCGTACCACGATTATTTATTAGTATCAGTGTCAAGATACAGCAGCTTCCACCATTGGTTAATTGAAGCCGTGTGCGTTGGGTTGGGTTGTTCTTGTGCCATGTACTCACCGAATGGAAGCCCAGCCAGCCAGCCAGCGGAACAATGATTAATAAAGCACTCAGTTTCAAAGGAAAAGAAAATGTTAATAAAGCACATAACCGTCGTATTCACGACCAAGTCACTCTCAGCGACTTTGGAAAATGAATGAATGATGTCTTTCGTGGTTTACGCATGCAGGTGTCAAACGAAACGTCCAGGAAAGTGCACCGCAAGTTTATATAATTTGTTCCGAAGACTGAACTCTGAACAGTAGATAATTGTCGCGGAACCATTCACGTTGAATATGCGATAAAGCAAGATTCTTCTTCTTCTACCGTGTGCCTACTGGAGTAGCGTTCACGCTCACATTCTTCCCAGGCAACGTGTCGTGCAGATCTGTGGTTCAGCACTGTGCTCCCAATTTTCCTCGGCATACTTACCACCACGGCACCACCAAACCCATCCAAGAGGTGCTGAAGAACAAGGTCCAAGATGAATATGTAGGAATCAAGGTAAAAATATTCTGCCCATCAGATTGTGTTCTATTTTCTCTGTTTGTTGTACTCAAGTTGAGGATAGCAAATGATCTGATATAGGTGTTATCAATGCTGGAAACCCTAAACAGTTACATGACCTGATATATAGGCTATGATTTCTATGGTTAGGCTGAATGATAGCTTCCATTTATTTAACTCGAATCATCTGCCCTGTTTTTCCTTATGTAATGTCTTTGGCAATGTCGTATGCTGTCGGTTCAGCTCCTGTACGGTGCAGCTGTATTTGTGTTCAGAAAGTTGCTCAGTGTCTGATCCGTTGACACGAGTCGATGGAAGACGACGACCCACCAGCTACTCCGTACCACGAATACTTATTAGTGTCGATGTCAGGATACATCATTTTACTTGTCATCCACGTACCATTGGTTATTTGAAGCCGTGTACGTTGGGCTGTTCTTGTATCACCGAATGGACGCCCAGCCAGCGGAACAATGATTTGTAGAGCACATATCTGTCGTATACTCCTTCACGACCAGTCACTCTCGGCGACTTGGGAAAAAGAATTGGTTTGCGAAACGAAACGAAACATTCATGTCTCTTCGGAACAAAAAAAATATATATGCCGATCGAAGACTGAACTCTGAACAGCAGATAATTGTCGCAGAATCATTCATGGGTCACGTTGAATCTGCGATTAATGAAGCAAGATTCTTCTTCTTCTACCATTTGGTGCTTGTGAGTGAAGCCTACTGCTTGAGTAGAGTTCACGCTCGCAGTCTTCCAGCAAGGCAAACGTGTCGTGGAGATCTCTGGTCCATGGTGATGGATCAAGGCTTCAGCCCAATTTTCCTCAGCAAAACGTGTAGCTAGCTACGTACTCTCTCCGTTCCAAATTAATTGACACACATTTGTCTAGAAACGGATGTATCTAGACACTAAACAAGTATAGATACATCCATGTTTGTACAAATGCAAGTCAATTAATTTGGAACGGAGGAAGTAGGTGTATAGTCGGCGTCCCATGTAGTAGGAGTATCTCGTAGCTAGCCTGTTTGTCCTCGACCATATTGATTCTTAGCCGCTTGCTGATGGCGTAGGACGTGGCGCCGCCGCTGGGCGCAGGCCGGCCATACTTACCACCACGGCACCACGGCACCACGGCACCAAACCCATCACGTCCTCTTGCATCTGCTCTTCCTTCCGTTCAGTCTTCGATGGATGGTTGCCTCAACATCCACGTCGCCAGGAGCCTTGTCTGGTTCTCAGTTTTTCTCCGGGGCGAATTTGTGCCACGATCTGGGTGGAACTTGTTTTCATGTACGTCAATCGATCAGTGAATGCACTTGTACGCTCGTGGTTGTCGTAAAAGATTTGAGAATGACCTCCTCCTCCCTTTGTCTGGGCATGTGTATCTAGATTCTACAAGTGCGTCCAATCCACGATTGTCGTTCCGGATATACACCCAATTATTACAATACAAGTCGTATATTGTACTCCCTCCGTCCGGAAAAGAATGTCGTGACTTTGTCTAAATATAGATATATGTACACACTAATACATGTCTAGATACATCTAAATTTAGACAAATCAAAGACATCCTTTTTCCGTACGGAGGGAGTACAAAAAGAAGACTGACAGTCACCCAGTCGAAAACAGGTGTCTTTGTGTATGTTCAGACTGTTCCGATGGTACAATCATCATCAGATGGATCAAGGCTTCAGCAGTGTGCTCCCAATTTTCCTCACACTGATTCTTAGCCTGTAGGTAGGTGTATCGTCGGCGTCCCATGTACTAGTATCTAGGCCTGTGTCCTTGACCATTGATGATTCTTAGCCGCTTGCTTATGCGTAGGACGTGGCGCCGCCGCTGGGCGCAGGCCATACTTACCACCACGGCACCAAACCCATCACGCGCTGCCGTCCTCTTGCATCTGCTCTTCCTTCCGTTCAGTCTTGGTGCCTTGTGGACTTCGTTGGATGGTTGCGTCCATCACCTCAACATGCACCTCACAAAAGTCGCCAGGAGCCTTATCTGGTTCTCAGTTTTTCTCCGGGGCGAATTTGTGCCACGATCTGGGTGGAACTTGTTTTCCTGTACGTCAATCAGTGAATGCACTTGTACGCTTGTGGTTGTCGTAAAAGATTTGAGAATGACCTCCTCATCCCTTTGTCAGGGCATGTGTATCTAGATTCTACAAGTGCGTCAAATCCACGATTGTCGTTCCGGATATACACCCAATTATTACAATACAAGTCGTATATTGTACTCCCTCCGTCCGGAAAAAAATGTCCTGACTTTGTCTAAATATAGATGTATGTACACACTAATACATATCTAGATACATCTAAATTTAGACAAATCAAAGACATCCTTTTTCCATACAGAGGGAGTACAAAAAGAAGACTGACAGTCACCCAGTCGAAAACGGGTGTCTTTGTGTATGTTCAGACTGTTACGAAAATCCAGGATGAATGAAGATGACAATCCTTATGAAAAATGTCGGCGAATTGGAAAGAAGTTGGAACTTGAAGAATCCAGACCACTCCGTGGCTGGCTTGGCGACACACACCTCTCCTAACTGCGCTACGGCTGGGGCGCCATATCGGGGCCAAGCGGACGACCCAGATGGGTTCTGCGAGCGGCACAGATTCGTCGTGTCCCCGTGCTCGTTTCACCTCCGTTACCCCTCGTGCTGGCCGGATGTGGGCCAGGGCTGGATCAGGCACCGGAACCCTACATAAGCGTCGTTTAGCTTGCTGCGGCGGGATTGTTTGCCGCCTCCAAGGTTGCAAGATGGATGTCGGGGTGGGGGCTCTAAAAGGTGGACTGTGCGGACAGCTCTCCAGCGAGCGGTGTTGCGGCAGTGGTGGCCTCTCTCGTTAGCCATGTGGGTGGCGAGGAGCGGGCGGCGGGGGTCTCTGGTGTCGTCGGTACTTTGGTAGTGGCAACTCCCAGATCTTGTCCGGACGTCATGTTTGATGGCGCAGGCGATTAGTGGTTCCGTGGTGTGGTGGGGTGGTGAGTAAAACATATTATGCCGAGTTCTAGTTTTTTATTTTTTTTGTTTTGCTGAAACCTTCAAACTACACGCCGTAATTTAAGAGCTGGATGTTCGCAATCACTACCAGAAAATTGCTCTCCACCGGGTGGTCAAACAACACGGCGAAGGCTAGAATTGGCCTCGGCGAAGGCTTCGCCGACAAAGGCACCCGGCAGAGGCCTCTCGGCGAAAATCGGGTCGGCGAAGACACTTCGCCGGGTGCTTTTTGTCGGGGCATCTCGGCGAAATCTTCGCCGAGACAAAATAGACGATACCCGGCGAAGAAAGGGCAATCACCGTCGTCCAATGTCAGATACGCGTCAGGCGTGTGTCAGACGTTCGCCGAGTATGGATGCCAGGGATCTCGGCGAAGTAGAAACGCGGAGACGGCTCCACGTGTCCGCCAAACTGGCGCCGGCGAAACTCTTCGCCGAGATTGTCTTCGCCGAGTGCCGAGCTTCGCCGTACGAAGATTTCGCCGGGTTGCCTCTTCGCCGAGTGCTTCTTCATAGCTTCGCCGAGCAGGCTCTGTGCTTCGCCGAGTATATCATTTCGCCGAGTGCTTGGTTTCGCCGTGTCGACAGTTTCGCCGAGTGCCCTTTCAGCCGCAAGGGTCGGCGAACGAACCCGAAGGGCTGACCACTTGGCCACATTTCGCCGAGAAAGCTGGCCGGCGAAACAGACGGCTCGGCGAAAGAAGTTCCCAGATTACTATTTGGTACGTGTTCGCCGAGTGCCATGGTCGGCAAAAAAAATTTGCTCGGCGAAGTGACTTCCCAGGTGACCAAATGGCTCCTGGGACGCGTCTTCGCCGAGTGCCATTGTCGGCGACGATCTCTTCGCCGTGTAAAGCACTCGGCGAATTGCCCATTTGGTCCGAAATTTTCCTGTTTTTTCAAATCCCTGCATTTCTAAAAAACAGTATGCATATATATATATATATGAATTATAACAACACACCCAGAACACTAAATTGAGACACATATAAGAAAATATATCACAAATGGTCCAAAAGTTCACAAAAAAGAGTCCACAAGTCGTAAACACACAACACAAGTTCAAAATGCATCCATCCAACAAGTTCAAAGTCCATAAATCCATCCAGTAGCATCATTCCACTAGTCCACAAGCCAACAAGTGCACGGATTGTCAAAAAGTTCACCAAAGGCCTTGTGGATGCAATCCTACAAGTTTGAACACTCTAAGATTAGTTTCAAGACATGAGTGTGGAAATGTGGGTAGAAATCTATGTATGTGGTACATGAGCTTACCTAGAGTTGGTCGGGGTTGTTGGAGGCTGTTGGCGCCGAGGATGGGCTTGTAGGTCCGCCTCCACCATTCCCTCCGTCTTGACCATCCGTGGGAGTGTGGGATCCAGCGGACGGATGCTCCTATGAAGATTGACATTAGACGAGTAAGCAAACAAAAGATGAATTATTGCCTAGCAAATTCGAATAGCAATTACCAAGATTAGGTGGGGGGCAACTAGTGGAGGAAGAGGAGGTAAAGGAGGAAGCGTCGAATCCGCGGGCATCCTCTGCAAACCGAAGAGGAGGGTTAGTTTGCAAAGTAGTAGCACATGCTATAGTTCAAAGAAAAAGTGAAAGCACTTACCGCCATAAGGGCCGCGAGGCATGCTTGTTGCGCGAACATATGTGAATGCATTTGCTTGTTGTTCTCCTCAGCCGCCTGCGCCCTCGCTGTAGCCTCCTCCGCGACTTTCCTATTTCTCTCAACTTCAGCCTAGAGGTTGGAACATGTAAAAGAAGCGGTCATGGCGATGCAAGAATGTACAACAGTGGAATAGATGGTTGAAAAAGGACACGTGTACCTCCATTGCAGCCATCTTATCAAGTCCGACCCTTGGGCGGCGCTCGATTTCGGGGGCTGAGCTCGTACGCCTAGCACGAATCTCGGCAAGTGTACCGACGCCCGATGAATCGAAGGAAGCACCGCCAATGTAAGGCCGGCCATTCAGCTTTCCTTGCCCTGCGAGCATAGCAACCTCGGGGTCGAAAGGAGCGGTCAAAGGATCGGTCTCGGAACCGTGTACCTCCCTATACTTGGCGCAGTAGTTCTTATGTTGGTTCTCCGCCGTGGAGGTGATCCACTGCTGGTCCACGGGTTTGAGAGGATCCAGATCCTTCTCCTTTGGCCTCCTGGTCTCAACGAACACTTGCATCTTTGTCTTTCTCACTCCCTCCTTTAACTCCTACAATTCATTGACACCAAAATGAAGCAAACAAGTGAGGTGCCAATAATATTTAGGGGCAGAAATAAAAACATTAATGGAAAGGACAAAATTGATTTATTACCTTGTGTGCCACGAGACCGTCGAGTGTGAGGGGGCCTTGACGGTGGACTCCGTGCTTGCCTACCATGTTCCGCCGCGCCCGTGCCGACTTGTTTTGTGCCTTGAACCCATCTGACACCCACTTGTCTACAATCATCTTGTAGCAAGGCTTATGGGCGGCTAGCCATTGAGGAATCACCTATTTAACGCAAGAAAGGTTCATGTGAGTAGCAGAGAACTATTCATCAGGCATGTGGAGAAAAGTAGGAAAATATGTGGTTACCTTCATGTATTGGGCTTTCGACATGTGTACTTGCCTAGCTTCCTCTTTGGTGATTGTCCTGTGAATATGCTCAGCATAGAACTGGACAACAGCGGCAATGCGGGCCTCGTAAATCTGGTCGGGGATGAGCTTCTTCGCCATCTTAATCAGCACCTTCTTAGCCGCCTCACATTTACCTTCAGCATCGACGAGTGAGAAGAAGTCCTACAAACATTGAGCATAGGATAAACGGGGTTACCACGACGAAATCGAAACTGCTGGTATTTTTTAGTAGTAAAGTTATAGGAAGTACTAACCCAGAACTCGGCGATCAGGCGCTCGCCGAGGTGGCCGTGGGTGGTGTCCTGAACCATCGTGAAGTGGCTCCAAGACCTAGCAGGCCCCCTTTCACCGGTGGCGACTCCATCCTTCTTGTAGTCCACCAAGCCAGGGTAAAGCCTCTTGATAAGAAGGCCAAGGACACCTGAAGGTAAGCGCTCCCATTTTGGGCCCACCCACTTGAATGTCCTGCACATACCAAAAACATAAGTTAGATGCATGTGATGAAAAGGTAACTAAAGTATTAAGGTAGCAACATTTTAAACCAGCACTTACGCATCTGCTGTGACATCAAGCATGCCATGTGGCTTGCGATCTGGAAAGCTCGAAGGCCCTCGCAAGTACACCTTGCCCTCACGCGCTTTGCCGAGAGTCTCATCTAGTGGATGGTGTGTCAAGAGATCCTCATCTGGCACGGCATACTCCTCGTCCTCCTCCTCCTCCTCCGAGTGCCGCTCCTCCTCCTCCTCCGAGTCACTCCCCTCACCCCGGTCCTGGTAGTCATCGTCACTAGGCACGACGTCCTCCTCCAAGGGCTCCTCGGCCTGCTCCTGCTCTGACTCTGAAGACGAAACCGCGGGCAGAGGACTGCTCAAGCGAACAGGAGGCCTACCCCGTGGCGTCTTGTGGGCAAGCAGCTTTGTACGCCGTGCAGGAGGCTCCACCATAGCGGGCCGGTCACGCTTTCTTCCAATGAGCACGCTAGTCCCTTGAGCATTCTGCGTGTATAGCTTAGACACGTTGCCAAGCTTCGCTGCCCGCTTCTCCTTGGCCACCGTTTTGGTCTTAAGGAGCTTCTCCTTGGCTGCACTATTGCTCGCTGCTAGATGCTTCTCCTTGGAGCCCGGCTTCCCCTTGGGGCCCCCCTTCCCCCCCGCCATGTCTCAATCACCTGTCATCACAAAAAATGAGTTGATTAGTACGAGTTAAAACACAATAGTAATGAATAGGCTTAAAGAAAACTCGTAAGAAGAAATTGCCAAAACTCATAATAATACAACAAAAACAATAAGCTTTAGAAGTGGCATATAGATGGTTCATAAAAAATATTACATCACAAATGGTTCATAGATAATATTACATCACAAATGGTTCAAACCAAATATTACATCACAAATGGTGCAAACCAAATATTACATCACAAATGGTTCAAACTAAATCGACGAGTACAAAGCTTCAGAAGCCCGTGTCAACATTGTTTGGATCATAACTAGGACCAGGATCATCATCATCACTATCACGATTGTACCACCAATCAGGAACGTAGTCTATAGGTGGACCGCTCGGCTCATCTACATCGGGTAGGTTCATCCGTTCAAGAAGCTGCACGTCCCTCTGGTTGACAACCAGCTCAGCGTCCTCTTGCTCATTGTCGACTCCAATGACATCATCGTCTTCTTCCATGTCATCTACAGACGGCAAGTTGATGTCAATTTGGCCTGACAGCCCATCTTCCTGATAGAACTCTCCCTGGTAGGTGTTCGGGTTTAGGCGCTCGTGGTAGTCGTCATCGTTAGGAGTAGGTACTTTATTACGTGGCGGTACCGAGCACACTACATCCCAGCCTATTAGACGTTTCACAGTTTTGCATGGGTATGGGAGATAAAAAACTTGGATGGCTTGGTGTGATAGGATATACACATCATCTCCCTTGTAGACGGATTCTCGCTCAACTTCGACCAACCCAATTTTAGGTGTTCGTCTCACTCTTTTTGGATTGAACCAATGGCATTTGAAGACAACAGGGTTCTTTTGTTTGCCGAAATCACAATCCAATTCAATTATTTCCAGGACTATTCCAAACCAATCAAGGCCGTCCTTTCCTTTGCATAAGACCCCGGAATTCCTTGTCCTCGGGTTTGGCCTAGTTTTCTCATGATGATCGGTATGGAAGCGATACCCATTCACGTCATAAGAATTATAGCTCTTGACGACATAGGTGCATGAGGTGAGTTTCTTCAACTCGGGCCTCATATTCGGGTCAGATATTCCCTACAAATGCAATAGGAAGAAGTATGATATGTTAGTGTTGACAAAACGTCTTACACAAACATGGAATTAAACAAGGGGATATTTTCCCTACTTTAGCTTTGAACCACGGAATGAAACCGCCGCCGCCCTCACCCCCCTTTTTAAAAAGAACCAACTTGTCATTTTCGGAACATGGTCTTCGATGTTTCCAGGTTTCTCTCTCAAATGACCTATGGACGGCACATTCAAGAAGCGGAGTTAGTCCACAAACTAGGAAATTAAAGTGTGACGAACAATACACCATAAATTGAGCACTTACTTAATGTAGGGTTCTACTTCTGTTGTGTTCCTCAAGACATAAGATGTAATGTTCGTCCACTCATCAAATGATAATTTCTTCTTCTTGGGGCCACTTGATTTGCCACCGGCCCCGATGAAAATGCTAAGTTCAGGTAGATCTTCCTGAATTGCCGTGTTGAGACGAGGTACTGGATTATGAACAGTGGTAAGATTGTCACTATAGAACTTAGTGGTGAAGCGTGACACCTCCTCGTTCAGTGTAGCCTCAGCTATGGATGCTTCGATTTTGTTTTTGTTCGTGCTTTTCTCTTGAAGGTCCTTCTGCTCTCTTTCAGTTGCAAACATCCAACGTGTGTGCACAGGACCCCCCAATCTTGCCTCGGTCGCGAGATGCACCAACAAATGTTGCATGGGATTGAACATGCCTGGTGGAAAGATAGTCTCTAGCTCGCAAATCAACTCGGGCGTCTGTTCCTCTAACTCTTCAATCACCTTGATATCTAATTCTTTAGCACAAAGCCGGCGAAAGAAATAGCTCAACTTTGCCAACACTACCCAAATGTCCTCATCAATATAGCCTCGAAACATGACCGGCATTATCCGCTCGAGCCATACATGATAGTCATGACTCTTGAGCCCACCTATCTTGAGACCAACCAAATTCACTCCCCTCATTATGTTAGCTGCATAGCCATCAGGGAAGAATAGGTGATCCAGGACCCACTGGAGAATTTGTTTCCTTTGGGCCCTTGTTGGGGTGAAACGGGCCTTTGGTTTGGACCATGCTTTTTTGCCTATGCCGGGAGGGACCATGTTCATGTGTGGCCTATCACATAGCGCCTGCTGATCGACTCTAGCCTTGACATTATCCTTCGACTTCTGAAGGTCCATTAGTGTGGACCAAAGGGCCTCGCCGATATTCTTTTCAGTGTGCATTACATCAATGTTATGAGGAAGAAGAAGATACTTAAAGTAAGGTAGTTTCCAGAAGCATGGAATGTGTGTCCACTGGTGTGTGTCTCCATAACCCACAAAGCCAGTCCCATCTGCATTGGGCACAAGAGCATCTAGCTGAGCCTTAATGGCTTTACCATCCATGGTAGGTATTGGTACGTGAGCATCAACAACTACATCTCTCTCGAACTTCTTTTTGTCTCCCTTGAATCTATGACCAGGTTTAAGGTACGACCGGTGCTTATCAAAACAAGAATACTTGCCGCCCTTACTCAGCCAAACGAAAGTCATAGCCTGCATGCACACTGGGCAAGGCCACTTCCCGTGCGTACACCATCCGGCGAATATCGCGCGTGCCGGCAAGTCATGCAGAGACGTGTGGTACCAGATGTGCATAGTGAAGTGCGTCTTTGCTACGGCGTCATATGTCCGTACCCCTTCTTCCCAAGCAAGCAACAAATCATCCACCAACGGCTCCATGTACACACTCATATTCTTCCCCGGATATTCAGGCCCTGGAATTATCAGCGACAAGAACATGTTTTCTCGGCGCATGACGACGCCAGGGGGAAGATTCAACGGAATGACAAACATCGGCCAACAACTATAGTTGCATGAAGACATACCATATGGGTTGAACCCATCTGTTGATAAGGCAACTGCTACACTCCTGTTATTGCCGGCTTTTCTGGGAAACTTCTTAATGAATTCCTGCCATGCAACACCATCAGACGGATGTACCATCTTCGCAGGACGATACCTCTTCCCATCTATCGGCCATCTCATTTGTTGGGCAGATTCGTTGGTCATAAAAAGCCGTTGGATCCTCGGTATGAATGGAAGATACCGAAGGATCTTTTTGGCTACTGTGAGCTGCGTCTTCTGACCATCACCGCTGTCGATCTCCATAAATCTAGAGGACTTGCACTGGAGACAGTATTTTTCATCGATGTGTTGTTTTCTAAATAACATACAGCCCTTTGGACAAGCATCTATCGGCGTATAGTCCATCTTAAGTGATTTGAGGATTTTCTTCGACTCGTACATGTTCTTTGGCAGAATATGTGACTCCGGTAAAATAGAGGCAATAACATGCAGGAATGCATCAAAGCAATTAATGCTTACATGATACTGGGACTTGACAGCCATCAGGCGACTAATGGAATCAAGTTGAGAAACCGTGGTATGGGCATGGAGGGTTTTTTGCGACGAAAACACAGTATCGTAGAACTCCTTTGTGCTCTTTTCCCCCACCCCATTTGCATCTTCGGTTGGATTTTCAGGTGCACGTGCATTAGCGAATTGATCTAGCATTCTATCAGCCCCAGTATCAAAAGCTGTTGATGCCTCCTCGGTGCGCTGTCGCGCGACCTTCTTCCCTCGAGATGCACGCTCTCCATGCAAAGTCCAACGATGGTAGTTTGGCATAAACCCAGACTTGGCAAGGTGAAAACCCATCTCCTCCTTTGTTTGCCGACGACCGTTTTTGCAACATTTGCAAGGGCACCAAGTTGACCCAGGGTTTTTAACAAATGCAAACTCCAGAAACTCCTCGGTCTTAGTCACCCATTCATCAGACATCTCACTCGCACCCACTCGACCAATGTACATCCATTCACGATCCTCCATCTCCAAACTGATTAATGCAGACATATATGTATTTAACAAATAGATTCATGGATTACTTAATTCAATTATTTACAAAAAATTATAGATTTTACGCGTTGAATGCACTCACCTATATCTACTAGGTACAGCTAAGGCTATCCCACCCGAGTATGTGTAACTTGTGTTCGTTTCCATGTCCTACTCCTATGCAAGACAGAATTTCGGCAGCACCTCCCCGCTGCTCTCCCAATACACGTCTCGACAAAGTTTCGAGAGATTGTGTATCAGGAGAACAACATGGGAGGCGCCACCGAAATTATGTCTCGCATAGGAGTAGAACATGGAAACGAACACAAGCTACACATACCCGGGCTGTCCAAAACGTGGACAATTCGAAACGGCCACGGTTATAAAAGATATAGCTCTTTGTATATAAACATATACCCTGGACAAGGTGTATACATAAATATATACAAACAGCTCTTTATATATAAACATATACCCTTGACAAGGTGTATACATAAATATATATAAAGAGTTTCATCTTTATAACCATAACCCTTCCGAACGGGAGACTCCTAGGGTTACGCGACTTGTTTGGTGAGCTACAAATAATGCAAACTAGCAAGAGGAGCGGAAAAGCGTCATTACCCTCGAAGCGTGGCCGACAAAAAGACAGGGGAGGTAGCTCCTGCCGGAACCCTGTCCTACAATGACGCTCCCGTCGTCAACCTCGCTGCATATCCTGTAGAAATGAATAAACAAATTAGTGCACAAAGCTAATTAGTGCACAAAGCAAACAAAAAAAATACTAAGCTAACTAACCCTAAACAGCAACTAACTAACTACTGACCAAAATCAAATACACCTAGACCCTAACAACAAAGTAACCAACTACTAACCCTAACACAAGCTACAACAAAATAAATAACACAAAGTAACCTAACTAACACAAGCTAAACATCTAACATCTAACACATCTAAACACCTAAACATATAACACAAAGTAACCACAATTGCTATAAACATCTACTGCTACTAACTACTGACCCTAGCTAACAACAAATTAACCAAGTACTAACCCTAGCTAACAACATAGTAAAAAAAAAGTGGAAAATCTCACCTTCGACGGCCGGAGAGGAGCAGCTGCAGGGGCGGAGAGGAGCAGCTGCAGGGGCTTCGACGGCCGGAGAGGAGCAGCTGCAGGGGCTTCGACGGCCGGAGAGGAGCAGCTGCAGGGGCGGCTCGCGGCGGCTGCGGCGTGGAAGGGAGCCGCAGCAGCTCGGGGTGGAGGGGAGCGGCGGCGGCGTGGAGGGGAGCGGCTGCAGGGGCGGCTCGGGGTGGAGGAGACGGCAGCGGGGGAGGCTGCAGGGGCGGCTCGGGGTGGAGGAGACGGCGCGGTGGAGGTGGCCGCTAGCTAGGGTTCGTCGCGGCGGGAGGCAGGCGGGGGCCTGCGATTCGAAGCGGCGGCGGTGGGGGGTCACGGCGGCGGCGGCGGTGGGTGGAGCTGGACGCGGCGGGGGGCAGCGTGGGTGGAGCTGGACGCGGCGGCGCCGGCGGCGAACGACGGAGAGAGACAGTAGCGCGAACGGAGAGGGATCGATTTGGGAATTTTTGCCCGTTCAGGGCACTAACACTTCTTTTTCCCCGCGGTTTGTTCGCCGAGTGGGCATCGTCACCGAGATCCCAACTCGGCCAAGATTCTTCGCCGAGATGCCCACTCGGCAAAGATAATTTTATAATTTAACCAAAAATTATATTAATTAGTTTTCTTAGTTATTTTATAATTTTATTTTAAAATATGTACTAACACACTCTAACTCATATTATATGTCCCCACCTATTTTATGGTGTAGTTCCGACGCTCTGCGGTCACCAGTTCCGTCGATCCCCCCTACATTTGATCGGAACTCGACCGTGTCGTCTACCCCTACCACGTGCGTCGAAAGGGGGTAGCTACAAAGAATTTTATGCTTGGTTGTGTTTGGTTAGGTCATATGAACACTTGGAACCCATTTTTGTCAATGTATTCACATGGTTCGACCCGTTGCACCGAAAATGGGAGTTTCCACATACAAGAGCATAACCTTCGAGGGTGATAAGTGCGGATTGTGAAGCCGGTCATACCTCGGAGTATTATTTTGGCTCTTGAAGCCTACCACCACACTCTAACACATATTATATGGCAACACCTAGTTTTGGGTGTGGTTCCGACACCCCGAAGCCCCCGGTTCCGTCGATCCCCCCTACATTTGATCGGAACTCGACCGTGTCGTCTACCCCTACCACGTGCGTCGAAAGGGGGTAGCTACAAGGAATTTTATGCTTGGTTGTGTTTGGTTAGGTCATATGAACACTTGGAACCCATTTTTGTCAATGTATTCACATGGTTCGACCCGTTGCACCGAAAATGGGAGTTTCCACATACACCCCGAAGCCCCCGCTTCCGTCGAAACCCATCCACAGTTGACCAGAAGTCAACCGTGTCGTCTACCCCTTCGACGGGCGTCGAAAAGGGGTAGCTCCAAGGACTTTTACACTTGGTTGTGTTTGGGTGGGCCATGTGAACATAAATAACCTGATTTGGGCTCGTGTTATCACATGGTTGCCTCCGTCGCACCCGAAACGGGGGTTTCCGCGTAGAAGAGCATGACCTTCGAGGGGGATAAGTGGGGTTTGTGAAGACAGGCACACCTCGGAGTCTCGATATGTCTACACCAACCTACCACCACAACCTAATGCATATATTAGGGCACCAACCATGTTTTGGTGAGGTTCCGACACCCCGAAGCCCCCGGTTACGTCGAAACCCCCCCAAAGTAGACCAGAACTCGACGGTGTCGTCTACCCCATCGACGGGCGTCGAAAGGGGGTACCTCCAAGGACTTTTACGCTTCACAAGCACTCGAAACATACACACCGATCCAACGGCTCATGAGCGCTCAAAGGAAACACACGATCCGTGTGCTTTTTTCTGATTGGACAGTTCTCACTATATATATGTAGACATGGCCTCCATTGGCATAGCACCCCTTCACTCATATCTGCAGCCTAATCACTCCCCATGGCTTCCACCGTACCCACTCTAACCAACTCAGAGGCGGAGGCGCTTTGCGCCTCGAACTACCCATGCCCACCCGGCTACGGCGTCCCCGCTGGCTGGTGGCTGAGCACCGGAGGCGTGCCGGTCCCTCCTGTCCCTCAAGGTTTGGCGCGCCGGGCGGCCATCACGAACCACTACTTCAACGAGCTCACTCCGCAGCAGCGGATGGATCACCGCTGGAATCCCGACTACCGCCCGACTTGGGACGCCTTCTTCTTCACTCGGCGTGAGAGGGCGCTCGCCAGGTACGAGGAGAACGGCCCGGCTCCTTTGAACTTCAACGAGGCCGGCCGACGGCTGTGGTGGGCCGGCCGGACACTCCAGGGAGTCATGGACTACATCACGGCCGGCGATAACCCCCGCCTGAGCTACCCTCAGTTTCAGTCCAGGCGAGCGCCGCCCCCGCCAGACGACAGCGACGACGACGGCGGCGACTACGACGACTATGAGCACGAGTATTATAGGCCTAGGCAGGAGTATGACTAACCTAATGCTGGTTCATCTATGTACCCAAGATTGTTGTCATTTCCTAAAGCTGGTCTAGCTACGACGACGATCGTGTGCAATGTATTATTTATCTATGCATTTCCAACTAATGATCTTTATCATCTGAATAAGTAATCGGGTACAATGTATTATGAGACATTTTTCTATTTCCCTACTGCTTTACATGTTCATATGATTTAACCTAACATAATCAGGTTTTTCGTGTATTATGAGCACGGCAAAGAAAGATTTTTCGGTACTGTTAACACATAACAAACACATTCTAGAACCGCCGATACATAATTGACTAACAACAAAATAAACATGCATGAAGAACAAATTACAGCAATCATGAACAACTAAAAAATTAATTAAAATCTACGATCTTCTCATCAAATATCTTCTCCTCCAGCCGATCCCATGCCAGATGGACCTCCAAAGCAGTGGCCTCCAGTCCTAAAGAACGGACCCGGGTCGACGACCTGCTCCACATGGATTAGAATAGTATGAACCAGTGAAGGTTTCGTCGTGGTTGAGTAGGGGGCACTGCACCACCACAGCACCCACGACCATCTCCGGCGACAAATGTGGTCGGCTACCTACCACCGTCACCATCAGTGCGCGCCCGCTCCAGATTTTTGTGTAGGGGGCACTGCACCACCTGTATAAAAAACAAGATAAAATACATTGCGACTAAACGCATAAATCAACAAATCATACGGTTTCACCCAGCTACAATCCCACCGTGGCTGCGATATCACATGCAGGGTGGGACGTAGCTGGGTAAATCCGGATAATTTGTGCTGGACGACACGGCTTAATCTAAAAAACATCTCCTGTGGAATAGCTAAACTAATATACCAGAATGTCTTGTGTTTCAACACAAGCTGGAATGAGTGAGTAACTGTCTGGAGGTGGAGTATTTATAGGCGCTTAGGGAATACCCTAAGTTCACCGAGTACGGCACTCGGCGAAGAATTGGCGCGTAAAATTTATTTTCTCCCGCCAACCAACTTTGCCCGACAGGGCTCCCGGCGAACAGACCCACCCGGCGAAGAAATGGCGCGGACCAAAAATTGTGTTCCCGCCCATGGCTTCGCCGAGTGCCCTCGGCCGAGACACCCGGCGAAGTGGAATCTTTTTGCGCGGCAAATTTTATCCTTCTTCCCGCCACTTCTTCGCCGACCGCCTTCCGCCGACACACTCGGCGAAAATTCGAGGATATGGCGGCAAAACTAAAAAATTTCCCGCGCGAGCTTTACCGACAAGGGCTCTCGGCGAAGAAAAGAACGGGCGAATTTTTTTTTTAACCCACCCTTCGCCGTGTGCTTTTCTCGGCGAAATGGAGGCATCGACCCAGCAAGGCGGGCCCCATTGGCAGGCGCCACGTGTTCGCCCCTTTCGCCGAGGACCCCGTGTCGCCGAGTGTTTTTTATAGACGTCGCCGACTGTTCCTTCTTCGCCGAGTGCAGTTCCTACGCGTAGCCGGTGACGCACTTTTTTGCCGAGTGGTCTCGGTGTCGCCGAGTCTCGTTGGAGCTCTACCGGCGACGGCCCTCTTCGCCGAGTTGCCCCGACATTATGCACTCGGCGAAGCCCAGACACCTCGGCGGAGAGCGATTTTCTGGTAGTGAATTATGAAGTCCGCTTTGAAACGTTGGGACTATGTATTTTCAAAGTTAGCGTTCCCAGCAATAAATGTACTATGATGAGGATTAAGACAAGAAAATCTTGAAATAGCACGAATGGACATAAGAAGACACTAAAAATAGGAAACGTTTACTGTGATCATGGCAAAGTACAGTACTGCATGGGCTTAGTTTAGCACAATACCTGAATAAGTGTGCATGTGCGTCGAGCTAGATGTTTCATTTCTTGTTTAGTTCAGGCCGGCCTGATCTTGCCGCTACATTAAAAAAAGGAGTCCAAATCACTACCCGATATCCCAGTCAACGAGAAGAACTCTCGTGTCCCACTGCTCACATAATTATATTTTCATCAGTTGCCGTTTTTTTGTTTGAAACGGAAATTTCCGTATGTTTTCATCTACAAGAAAGTTAATTATGCTCGGATCATTTGACTGGGAAAAGCATTGCGGTCAGCACCACATGCTTGGCGGCCGATGATGAAAAGAAGAATGGGGCGCGTCGCAAGGAAGCCAAATTTGGATCATCGACACTTGGGCAGTGCACGGGTCGTCGTCCAATTTTGACTATTTCTTGCTTGCGAAACAATTCATGATCAGAAACCATGGGCTTGCTCGCCAAGGCATTGACATGACTTCAAACATATACCAAAAGAAATAAAGGGTTAATTACGACTGTGTCACAGTTCACGCCGAAATTTAGGCTATGTCCCTAGTTGTCTTTGAGTTGACAAAAATCAACTAACTCACGCTATTTAGTTACTTCTACACCACTCGACGTATTTGACGTCGGTTGCCATTAGATCTAGACAATTTGCCATTTGTTTGACTCATTTTATAACACGTGGGACCGCATACGAGCAAATCGTTTTGACTGTTAACTTTATATTCCACCCACTATTTCAGCATCAGACGGCGTGTGTACCGCGTTCGAAAATGTGAGACCGTATTTTATGTATTTTTACCCAACTTTGGTCACCTTCCCACTAGCGGAGCTTGACCAAAACCGGAGGCAGGGCCAAAACCCAAAAGAAAAACATCTGGGGGTCTAAGTAGGGGCCAGAACACATAATAGGACATGTAAATGAGCCATAAATTGATATCTACTTTAGTAAAATGTTCTGGGCGGGGGGGGGGGGGGGGGGGGGGGGGGTGTGCTGGATATTCAGCTTATGATTGTCTACATAATGATTTTGGCAGTTGAAATTATAAGTTTGACCATTGTAGGGAAATTTAGTACTTCCTCCGATCCGAAAAAAGAGGCGCAGCTCGTACTACGTTTTGTACACTTCCCGTTGATTTCTCACGCCTGTTTTACCGGATCGGAGGGAGTAGTAAGAAAACTATTGTTGTTAAATTAAAGAGTCATTTTAGAGTATTGGATAAGGTTTAGGGTCTCAAATTATATAAGGATGAGAGATAATGGTTGCTGCCTTTTGGAATACTAGAGGTTTGGGTGAACATGATAAAGGTTTTCCTTAGTGATTTAAAACAACATGATTTTTCTTTGCATTGGCTTAATGGAGTGAGTGGTGCTAGGACTTTTACTAGATTTTGGAGCCAGCCCATTCTTTCCGCATGCAATTTCATAGGCATTAATGAAGAAATCTATTAGGTTTTAGACTTTGTAGCAGGGAAAATTTATGTTAGAGATTTGGTTTTCATATCACGGGTTTATAAACATTTTGCTAATGTGTCATAATAGTTAACGAAGAGAGAGTGACATTGTCGTTATACGTACTACGACAAATTTTATGCCGAATGATGTATCCTTGAGGGAGTTGTCGTTCTTCATGAGAGCATTCATGAGTTACATAAGAACAAATTTTATGATGTACTTTTTAAAATTGATTTTGGAAAGGCGTATAATAAAGAAAATGGTCTTTTCTGCCAAGTGTTGCGCATGAAAAGGTTTGCACCTATGTGGTGTCAATGGATTGCAAGGTTTGTGTAATGTGGGAGTGTTAGAATTATAGTCAATGACGACATTGATCACTAATTTCAGACACTTGAAGTCCTAAGGAAAGAAGATCCACAATCTCCTATTTGTTTAAATATTGTCGCTGATATGTTGTCCATCCTTATAGTTAGAGCTATGGAGGATATGCATGTAGGTGGTCTTATTCCTCATCTTGTGGATGGACGGGTTTCTATCCTACAATATGCAAATGATAGGATCATTACCTTGAGAAGGTTCTAAACATGAAACTAATTCTTTGTATATTTGAGAAACTCTTGGGTTTTAAGATCATTTTTTGTAAAAGCGAGATCTATCGTTTTTGGCAAGGAGTATAAGCAGATTTTTGGATGTGAGACCGTCTCCCTTCCTTTTAAATACTTTGGTATCCCAATCCATTACAAGAAACTTCTAAATAAGAATGTAAACCAGTAGAAGACCACTTTTAGCAAAATCTAGGTTACTGGTTAGGGATAATTCTCTCATACAGAGATAGTCTTGTCCTACTTAATCCTGTTCTAACACTAGTCTTCCTATATTTTTATTGCCTTTCTTTGAAATAACCACAGGGGTAAAAAAAAAGACTGGACTATTATCGGTCTTTTTTCTTCTGGAAAGTGATCAACATAAGAAGAAATACTGCCTAACAAAATGAAATATTATCTGTCGGCCAAAAGATTAGGGCGGTTCATGCATTGAAGTACTTGAGATAAAGAATATATGTCTACTCAGCAAATGGTTGTTTAAGTAACTTAATAAATAAAGGACGTGGCGAGAACTGCTACATAATAAGTACATAGGACATAAAACTTTATGGCAAGTGCAAGCTAAACCTACCGACTCTCCCTTTTGGAAGGAACTCATGGGCGTTAACAAAGAGTTTTTTTTAGGGATACTCTTTTGTTATGCGCGACGGACAAAGACTCACTTTTGGGAAGACTCATGGTTAGGTGCCACCCTCTTGCGTCTCAATATCCATTGTTTTATAACCTAGTGCAACATAAGAAAGGTCCTTTTTGCATATGTGTTAGCAATTACGACACTAAACATTGAATTCAGACGCAACTTAAATGGGGACGAATGGGTAGCGTGGCTGCATTTAGCAGAGAGATTAATGTGGCGTCTAATGAGTCATATAGTTTTTCGTGGAAGCTAACTTCGTTGGATGTGTTCTCGGTCAAGTCTTTGTATGAGAACTTTATGAATGGACACGCTAGGTATTTACGAAAATATTTAAGAAAATTAAAGCTACCGTTAAAGATAAATATCTTAATGTGTTTTTTTAATAGGAAGGTCTTTCTCATGAAAGACAACTTACTTAAAATACCTTGGACAGAATGTACAAAGTGTGCCTTTTCTTATTCACATGAATCTATTGATGATCATCTTTTTATTTCATGTCCATTTGAGAATTTTGTTTGGAGAGTTGTTCATTTCACTTTCAATATTTCACCTCCTTATGATGTTACAATTATGGGATTGACTAGAAAATAAAAGATCAAATCCGTGCTTTATTTGGGCAATTTAAAATTGCCGAAACGATGTTGTTTTAATAAGACCTATGTTCCAAAGGTTTTGAGGGTAATATACAAAGCTACCTATGGGATACACATGTAGTTCTACCTCCTCCCTATAGATCAGCAGAGATATGATTCAGAATGCACTCGGTTGATGACGGTCATACGAGCTATTTTCAACCAGATTGGCCGGCGGCACCCACTTAGATTACAAGATGCATAGAGGTGTTTTGTACTTCTTATTTCACTGGTTTTACGTGTTGTGACGTTGAATGACCCTCGATCTGTAATCTTTTGATACTGAATACTATGCAAGAAAAGAACTTAACTAACATACAACTATTCCCGTCATTGTGGAACCAGCTCGAATTTTTGGGGGAAAGAAAATCAAACTGAATCACTACCTACAAATTTGTAGGAATACGGTGACGTGGGCCTACCCTTCGGGTGCCCACCATGAGGACACCTGGTGCACGTAGAAGCTAAGGCCCAGTGGCAAGCCTGCCAGCAAGCCACAGCCAAGGCCCATGAAGGGGGCCCAAGAGGACGACGTACGCTCCAAAACAAGCAAAGACTAAGTTGGTAGAAACCTACGTTACCTGTAACCTAATCGGATGCGAATCTCCGAGACCCAGCCTCCTATATAAAGACTAGGAGGGCCGCCGATCTAGGTCACGCAATACTCATACCACCAAAACCCTAGCAAGATCGCATCTCGCCGGCACACCGTTGTAGCTCCTTTGTGCAACTCATACATCAATAAGCAGATAAGCAGAAAGTAGGGTGTTATCCTCCAGGGGCCTGAACCTGGATAAACCTTACTTGTCAGCCGACGATACTATCATCGCTACCAATCTCTTCCCTTAATCTTAACCTAGGTATCGAACCATGGGATTTGCCGTGGTACCCCACGTCATATGGTCTCCTCTATCATTTACGTTTTCTACGTCAATCCATCGACTCATCGCTCCATCTACACTGAAAATCGTACAATGTATGGTACGTGAGTGTGATCACGCGGCAACAAATCACCTTATTTCAGACGCACATTTATTTTGAATTATTAGGTTTTTTGGTAGATTCCACCAAACCAAGTTTGTGAATAAATTCCGCGTGGATGCGTCCAAACCACACAGCCAAGCTGCTACTGGTCATCATAAAACCCTCTTCGTTACCAAAACCAATCACAAAATCATTTCCAATCATCCCTCCCCTTTTCTAGTCCAGGCCGCAATTGACCAGAAACTCAAACGTGTGCCCGGGTGCACATGCACCCGTTTTTTTGATTTTTTTTTTGAAAATTCAAAACATGTCGAACAATTCCGAAAAAAAATCATGCACGTACCCGGGCATGTCACGCACCACCGTGTCAAATTTGGCGACGAGACGACATTGTATGCGCCCTGTGCAAAATGACAAATTCTGACATAAAATAGATCCAAAATTTTGAATTTTCAGATCTGAGATTTTTCTTTTTTGCGCAGGGCGCATACGATGTCGATTCGTCGCCAAATTTGACACGGTGGTGCGTGACATTCTCAGGTACGTGCATGATTTTTTTCGGAATTTTTCGACATGTTTTGAATTTTCAAAAAAAGTTCAAAAAAACGGGTGCATGTGCACCCGGGCACCAAAACGGCCTCCTCCGCAATTGACCCAATATTTTCAATGTTCGAAATCTTAGCCGCATTTGCCACAATTACTAATATAGACATCATGCATTTAACATACGATGGGATCTCTTCATTCCGCACACGGCGTCGTCTCAGCCACCATAGATACCAGCAAGTAAGTAACAGTAACGACTTCTTTCAAATTAACCGATGATAAGCCTGGCAATGAATGATCTTGTAACCGAAGAATATATTCAAGAACTGCAGATCGCGACTGTCCATCATGGATGCCTCATCGACTAAATTTTGTAGATCAAGAACCCCCACAATTCTTGTGCAGCTTGGCAACCTTAGATTACAAGATGTATAGATCGCTTTGTATTCCTTGTTTCGCTGGTAGATACATGGTACGACTTTGAACGGCCGCTGATTTGTAAATTTTGATTCTAAAAACTACACAATAAATGAAGATTCTGTGTATCCGCCATTGTGGAACCGGATCGGATTTTCGGGGAAACAAAATTAGCCTGAAGCACTACTTGCAGATTTGCAGGTATACGGTCTCCATCAAGATCGTACAAGGTATGGTGTGTGAATACATCACCTTATTGCAGACGCTGTCCCAACATTTATTTTGGAATAAAACGCTTTTTGATACGAGTAGTAGATTCCACCAAACCAAATTTGCGAATAAATTCCGCGTGGATGCGTCCAAACCACACAGCCAAGCTGCCACTGGTCATCATAAAACCCTCCTCGTTGAAACCGATCACAAAATCATTCCCAATCATCCCTCTCCTCTCCTCTCCTCTTGGAAGATACTCCCCAAGCTCTCTCTGCTCCAGCCTCCCCTGGCTCTGCATGCGCCGCCGCCGCTGACCGACACGCCGATGGAGCTCGCCTCGACGCCCCCGTGGTGGCTCACCACGACGACATGCGACCTTCCTCCGCCGCGCCCGCCTTCCTCGACTGGGCCGCCTTCCTCTTCCTCTCCACGTGCTCGCAGCGCCTCATGCTCTCGGCGGCGTCCGCGGCGTTCCTGCTCGTCGTCTTCTGCCTCGCGCTTCACAAGGTCCTGTCGTCCCGCCGCCGCGATGAAGGCGCCGACAAGCCGCTGCTCGACAGGCCCCGGGCCGCCGTGCGCGTCGGCGCGGGCTTCGTCGTGGCGCTCGCGGCGTCCACGGTCCTCGCCGCGTTCTACGCCGTGCTGCTCGTCCTCTCCGTCGTTGTTCGGAGCGGCGGGGTCCTGGAGGAGGCGGTGTTCCTGGCGCTGCAGCTCGCGGCGCACCTGGCCGCGGCCGCGCTGGTGGCGCACGAGAAGCGGTTCCGCGCGGAGGCGCACCGCTCGCGCTGCGGCTCTTCTGGCTCGCCTCGCCCGCGCTCACCGCGCTGCTCGCGGGCGCCGCCGTCGCACGCCTCGCTCTCGGCTCCGCCGCCCTGCCGGACGACTACTCGCGATCGCCGCCCTGGCCCTGTCCCTCCCTCTCCCGTCCTCGCCGTCCTCGGCGCCAACGGCATCTCCGCGGCCAGCGAGGAACAACAACAAACCACCGATGATGACGATGATCAGGCGGCGCGAAGGACGACAAAAACGTGACGCCGTACGCGGCGGCGTCATGGCTGTCCCGCGCGTCGTGGGCGTGGATGAACCCTTTGATCCAGCGCGGCTACCGCTCACCCCTCGACCTCTCCGACGTGCCCACCCTAGCCCCAGCGCACCGCCCGGAGCGCATGCACTCACT
Organism: Poa pratensis; assembly: GCA_947311845.1. Classification (NCBI taxonomy): domain Eukaryota; kingdom Viridiplantae; phylum Streptophyta; class Magnoliopsida; order Poales; family Poaceae; genus Poa; species Poa pratensis. The sequence goes on from CAMZMU010000095.1 coordinate 31,772,749, forward strand.
CTTCGTCTCGCACTGGCCGTCCGCCTGGGCGCGCCGCGACAACAACCCGGTCCGGCACGCGCTGCTCCGCTGCTTCTGGCCGCTCTTCCTCGTCAACGCCTCCCTGGCCCTCCTCCGCCTCACGGTGATGTACGTGGGCCCGACGCTGATCCAGAGCTTCGTGAGCTTCACGTCGGCGCCGGTCCCCGGCCGCTGTGGGAGGGCGTGCGGCTGGTGCTGGCGCTGCTGGCGGCCAAGGCGGTGGAGGCCTTCTGCAGCCACCAGTACAACTTCCACTGCCAGAGCTGGGGATGCAGATCCGGGGCGCGTTGATCACGGCGCTGTACCGGAAGGGGCTCCGGCTGTCGTGCTCGGCCAGGCAGAGGCACGGGCTCGGCATGATCGTCAACTACATGGCCGTCGACGCGCAGCAGCTGTCCGACATGATGCTGCAGATCCACTACTCTGGCTCATGCCGCTCCAGGTACGTACATGGTCCTTCTTTCCTTCCGAGATTGATTCCCAATCTTCTCGAATCTTCTCCAAATCTTGGCGAATTGAAACTTGTCTAGTATTCGGTAGTAGCGACACGCATTTAATTACTTGGTTTAGTTTCTTGGCGATGGATCGAGCGGCGACCCTTGGTCCGACACTGCTGATTTGCAACCTAGTGGCGATACAGGCCAGAGGGAGGCAGCCATGAATGTGTTTGTCCTGTGCTGTTGATGGTCGTCTTTCCCCTGGTTTTATTTTTTGGAAAACTTTTAATTTCCCTCGTTGACTGAAGAAGAAGAAAACACGGACCGTGGTTCCAAATATTTCCTTGTCTATTATAGTACTCCCTCCGTCCCAAAATAAGTGTCTCAAAGTTGAACAAAAGTGAATGTATCTATACTTGTTTCATGTCTAGATACATCCATTTTTTGACAAATCTAAGACAGTTATTTTGAGACGGAGGGAGTAGCATACAAGATACAAGATCATACTGTAGAAGAAATCGAGAGAGATGGCTATGGCTAGACATCTCTATCACTCGGCGACCACGAGCTACTAGTTTTTCTCGTACAGCGGTAGTAGGTGCCAAGCGCGGCTCGCAGCCATGCCACGACGCTAGCTAGCCACCGATCGACTCACCAGATGGTCGCAAGTACGTCTCTTTGTTTCTTTGGAAGATATTCCCACGTGATCTAGGTAGTATATATCTTGATGATATAATCCGGACGGCACTCCACACTCCAGTGATTAATAATAAGTCTACAATAGCACATCACTCACGGCTTCATAGTTTCAAACATACCATCATCTATGTGGGGTCGTTTCAAGCAATGATAATCTAATTCACAAAAGGATGTCTCAATCTTTTCTAAATTTAGATGTATCTATACACTAAAGTATCTGTACATACATAAAAATCTGAGACATCTTTTTGTGAACGGAGGGAGTAGAATTTTGCGTCGCAGGAAGCACGAACACGCCACTACATTTCTTACACTAACTAGCTAGCTCGTTTAATCTACCATCAGTCCGCAGTAATTAAGCTACTAGTACATTTATATTCACTATCATGGGTGGGGCCGTGGTTGAATAATCTGGGATCCGCTTCCAGAACATCAAGAAGCTCGCGCGCGGATGAGGGACCGAATTGGATGTTTGTGGACGTAGTCACGTGTCCCAAGATTGATTGGTGATTGTCCTAACGTGCTCACTGTTATGTAGTAGTACTGTGTACTATTCCTAACTGCACCCTTCCAAGTTCCATCTATCTCCGCGCACGGCGTTGAACTGGTGTAGTTTTCAGTAGTCGTTTTCAGGACAACAGTAGGTTGGTGAGAGTTTTTTCTTATTCATTTTTATTAGTAAATCTGCTGACCTCTTCATTTTTAGTTTAAACCAGTAATATTTTTTTCGAGTATAGCACACTTTGTGAGTGGAGATTTTTTTTATTAGTAAAGCACGCTTGTGGGATATACCATCGTCTACATCTCGCATTTTTTTTTTTAATTTTGAAACTCGAAAATATGATTTTCAAAATATTTACATGGAGTGAGCAATGGATCTCGCGTGTCGAACACACTTTCCAACACTGTAGGAATGAATATCTGCATGGCATGGATGAGTATATGCAATCATACATACGAACTAATGATGATCGATCGATGTGTGCAGGTGGGCGTGGCTCTGGGGCTGCTGTACATCTACCTGGGCCCTCCGGTGACCTCAGCTCTGATCGGCGTGTTCGGCGTCATGGCGTTCGTCCTCCTCGGCACCCGCCGCAACAACCGGTACCAGTTCTCGCTCTCCGGCGAGCGGGACAAGCGGATGAAGGCGACGAACGAGATGCTGAGCTACATGCGCGTGATCAAGTTCCAGGCGTGGGAGGAGCACTTCAACGCCCGCATCGGCCGCTTCCGGCGCCTCGAGTTCGGCTGGCTCACCCGCTTCATGTACTCCATCTCGGGCAACATCATCGTGCTCTGGAGCGCGCCCACCGTGGTGTCGGCCCTGGTCTTCGGCACCTGCGTCGCCGTCGGCGTGCCGCTCGACGCGGGCCTCGTCTTCACCGCCACCTCGCTGTTCAAGATACTGCAGGAGCCCATGAGGAACTTCCCGCAGGCCATGATCCAGGCATCGCAGGCCATGATCTCGCTCCAAAGGCTCGACTCGTACATGACGAGCGCCGAGCTTGATGACGGCGCGGTGGAGAGGGAGCCGGTGGCGTCGAACGATGGCGGAGTGGCCGTGCAGGCGAGGGACGGGGTGTTCACGTGGGACGACGAGCAGACGGAGGCCGGGAAGGAGGTGCTGCGTGGGATCGACCTCGAGATCAAGAGTGGCAAGCTGGCGGCCGTCGTGGGCATGGTCGGCTCCGGCAAGTCGTCGCTGCTCGGATGCATCCTCGGCGAGATGCGCAAGGTCTCCGGCAAGGTAACTCTCTTACTACAATCATATTCATCTTCTACTGAACTTGGTTTTATAAAAACTCTCCTGAAGAATATATATACGTAGTCGTCTGAAGATGCATGTCCGCGCATTAGTACCTACGAACCGTCTGCGCATTGCATGTTGCCGAATTCCAAATTTGCAACATGTTTTATGCCCAAGAATACATGAATAATGCATGCCTGCGGTCCACACCAACCACCTGTGGTACTACTAGCTAGTGAGTAGTTCACAACGCTACTCCCACCGATGCGTACGTAGAATATGGCTGCAGGCTTGTAGAACGGACAATATACCCCACGCCCGTAAATGCCGAACTTGTTGCTGCAGAACAAATAATTTGGGCGTTAGGCAGTCCAAGTAGGCTATTTGTAGTTGTAACTTACGGAAATTGAATCCTACATCGACTGAAGTAGCTGGGCTGTTCCACATGGAGTGACCCCATCCATAGCTAGCTCCTACATTCATCCGGGTGTTCTTCTTCAATCCAATTATTGGATGTAAGAGAAACTGACAACATTCTTACTAGCTAATTATACGGTAGCTACTAGCAGGTGGATCGAGTACAAGTTGAATTAGTCGCGAAAATGGAGGACGGCACCAATTTTAATTCTTACGGCAGGTTCGAAGGAGGTTATTATTATAACCGGAAACAAACAAACAAACCAACAAACAAACAACAATGCAGAAGATAAGACACAAAAAGATATATGTCACTCCTAGGAAGATCAGACTTGTTCAGATCTGAAAACCCACTTAGATTCTCCATCAGATAGCCGTCACAGCAAGAGGACTAAAACTGGGTGAGGCGCCAGCTTCTTGTCCCCTCTCGATCAAGCTTTAATTTCGCTGCTGAATCAGGCGGGTGTGGGCACGGACGTACAGTTTGCAACGTGCACGTGGAAGGCGAGATGTCCTCTCTCAGCCTGGGTACACATGCAACGTTGAAATTAAAGGCTTCCGTTGCATGATGGAGGCTGCCGCTATGTGCCAGTACTGGCAGTGGCGGAGCGCCGGCATTGTTGAAGTTGCAACGAATCCTTCCTACCGACTACCCCAGATGAAAACGTACCAGATATTCGATTTAGATTTAGTGATTGATCATCATGATTCTTCTTGGTAATCGATGAAGGTGCCATTTTGTATTGGCGACCAGCTTAATGCGGTGAGAACGACGTCCTAGTAGTATGAATGGGTGCACCTCCGCCTTGCCATTTTGTATTTTACCCCGTCGGATTGGTCCGCCTTCACCAGGGGCGGAGGCAGGATTAGTGAATTTAGGATGTTGAGGGGGGTCGGTTAGAGGAAAGAAATTAAAATATGCACTGTTCATACGCTTAGTAAGAGCTAATCCATGGTGTTAGGGGGGGCCAGCCCTGGCCCCCCCTACCTCTGCCACTAGCCTTCACCGATGTTCCTTCGTGGTGGGAGCACCTTCTCCATGTCCCACCTCGGTAGGAAAAAGGTCATCGTCACGCTAGTGATGTTGGTCTCTTGGGAGATGTGGAATGAGCGAAACCAATGAGTTTTCAAGAACATTTGCACATTGCCCTCCATCATCCTTGCTCGAATCAAGCTTGAAGCTCACTCTTAAGGCTATGTTTGTTTCTAGAGTTTTTTTAGTGATTGGTGGGGATAATCCTCTAGTGTATTGGGTGAAACCCCAAACTTCACCCAATCCGCTAGGGGATTGGTGGGGATTAAAAAAAAAGTAGGGGTAGTGTATTGAATCATAAACTAGAGTTTGGGCATTTGTGGGGATATGTGAGGATAAAACCTGTCCAATACTCTAGAACAAACGATGTTTTGATATATGCGGGGATTTGGGGGTTTGATCGAGATAATCCCCACCAATCCCCAAAAAAAACTCTAGAAACAAACATAGCCTAATTGGGTCCTAGCGGGCGCTAAACATTTGGGTCTTTTGTTACCGAGAGAGACAGAGGGAAATCATGTGTGTTTGTAACTTTAAGACCCTCGTTTCAAAAAAAAAAGAATGAAGGTAAATCTTTTGTCTTTCTTTATAAAAATACTAGCATGAATAAGTTATGTGCGAAACGGTGGGTATTGGAATGCTCTGATCGATGAAAACCACATAAAAGACCATCAGTTCTGGGCGGTATGCATATGGGTTTTATGATCCTTGATTTGTTCACACAAAGCCAAAGTAAAAAACTTCAGATTTAGATTGATTTTACAAAATGGAAAGTCTACTAAAGTATTATGCTGCACTTCTTAATTATCAGAGAACGAAACTCCGTTCAAAATAAATGTCTGTCGCGTCAGTTGTGAAAAATGTGTTTGCTGCAGGTGAAGGTGTGCGGCACCACGGCGTACGTTGCGCAGACGGCATGGATCCAGAACGGCACCATCGAGGAGAACATCCTGTTTGGGCTCCCTATGCACGGGGAGCGGTACAAGGAGGTGATCAGGGTGTGCTGCCTGGAGAAGGACATGGAGATGATGGAGTTCGGCGACCAGACAGAGATCGGCGAGCGTGGGATCAACCTCAGCGGCGGACAGAAGCAGCGCATCCAGCTCGCTCGCGCCGTCTACCAGGACTGCGACATCTACCTCCTCGACGACGTCTTCAGCGCCGTCGATGCGCACACCGGCAGTGAGATCTTCAAGGTACTTACAGTATGCATGCTGTGCCTGACTGACTCCTCAGATCCGTGGTACTACGGGTTTTACTAGCTAGACTGAACTGAATTATTTTCGATAAATAGACTGAACTGAATGTTTCTGCAGGAATGTGTGAGAGGTGCTCTGAAGAACAAGACTGTAGTACTTGTGACTCACCAAGTCGATTTCTTGCACAATGCCGACATCATATATGTAAGTGCATTGCATACTGCTCGTAATATCCGTACAAATTGTCGAAGCAGTTGTGGACTTGTGGGAGTGCATTGCTTGCTGTCTTTACAATGAAATTAAATGAAATGTGCACTTGCAGGTAATGAAGGATGGCACGATAGCGCAATCCGGCAAGTACGACGAGCTCATCCAGCGCGGCTCCGACTTCGCGGCGCTGGTGGCGGCGCATGACAGCTCCATGGAGCTCGTGGAGGGCGCCGTGACGGAGAAGGGAGAGGCGCCGGCGGTCTCCCGGCAGCCGTCCGGCAATGGCCACAGCAGCAGCAGGTCGAACGGGAACGGCGACGTGTCCGTGGTGGCCGCCAAGGTGGAGGAGAAGGCGTCGGCGCGGCTGATCAAGGAGGAGGAGCGCGCCAGCGGGCACGTGAGCCTGGCCGTGTACAAGCACTACATCACGGAGGCGTGGGGGTGGTGGGGCGTGGCGCTGGTGGTGGCCGTGTCCGTGGCGTGGCAGGGCTCCGTGCTGGCCAGCGACTACTGGCTCGCCTACGAGACCTCCGCCGAGAACGCCGCCGCGTTCCGGCCGTCGCTCTTCATCCAGGTGTACGCCATCATCGCCGCCGCCTCCGTGGTGCTCGTGTCGGGCCGGTCTTTCCTCGTGGCCTTCATCGGCCTCCAGACCGCCAACTCCTTCTTCAAGCAGATTCTCAATAGCATCCTCCACGCGCCCATGTCCTTCTTCGACACCACCCCGTCCGGCAGGATCCTCAGCAGGGCATCGTCGGACCAGACCAACGTCGACCTGTTCCTGCCCTTCTTCGTCTGGCTCAGCGTGTCCATGTACATCACGGTGATCAGCGTGCTCATCGTCACATGCCAGGTGGCGTGGCCATCGGTCATCGCCATCGTCCCTCTCATCGGACTAAACCTGTGGTACCGGGTAAGTTCCTCTGCCCAATATAATGAAACTGCTGGTGCATACATTCGATACTTTTTTTTGTCTGAAGAACCGACAAAAGCTTAATTTGGATGGATTGCAGGGCTACTATCTTGCAACATCGAGGGAGCTAACCCGCCTCGAGTCCATCACCAAGGCGCCGGTGATCCATCACTTCTCCGAGACGGTTCAGGGTGTCATGACCATCAGGTGCTTCAGGAAGGGGGACAGCTTCTTCCAGGAGAACCTCAAACGGGTAAATTCTAGCTTGAGGATGGACTTCCACAACAACGGCGCCAACGAGTGGCTCGGGTTCCGCCTAGAGCTCATCGGGAGCTTTGTTCTCTGCTTCACGGCCTTGCTCATGGTCACTCTGCCCAAAAGCATCGTCAAGCCAGGTACGCAAAACTTCTTCTCGAGTCGAGAGTTGCAGTCATTTTCATGATGCAGTGTATATATCTCACGCTGCTTATATATGATGCAGAATTTGTCGGTCTATCGCTGTCCTATGGTCTATCTCTCAACTCAGTCTTGTTCTGGGCCGTATGGATGAGTTGCTTCATCGAAAACAAAATGGTCTCGGTCGAGAGGATAAAGCAATTCACAAACATACCATCTGAGGCTGAATGGAGGATCAAAGACTGCCTACCTGCTGCAAACTGGCCGACAAGAGGCGATATCGACATCATTGATCTCAAGGTAAGTAAATTCTTCATGCTGCACTTTGTCCTGAAACAGAAAAACATGATCATCTGCACAACAACTTAACATGTGTGTTATGGTATATATGCAGGTTAGGTACCGGCATAACACTCCGCTGGTGCTGAAGGGCATCACGCTAAAAATACACGGAGGGGAGAAGATTGGTGTTGTCGGTAGAACTGGCAGTGGGAAATCAACACTGATCCAGGCCTTGTTCAGAATAGTGGAACCTTCCGAAGGGAAGATAATCATCGACGGCATTGACATCTGCACCTTAGGACTCCATGATCTGAGGTCTCGGTTCGGTATCATCCCTCAAGAGCCCGTACTCTTTGAAGGTACGATCCGGAGCAATATTGACCCGCTCGAGGAGTACTCGGATGTTGAAATCTGGCAGGTATTTACTTAGCCAACGATACTAAATTTAATTTGTCGTCGCCACAACATTCACTGTCTTCAAAACCTAAGCTTGTTTCTCTTTAGGCCTTGGACCGTTGTCAGCTGAAAGAAGCTGTGACATCAAAACCTGAAAAGCTTGACGCATCAGGTACCCTGCTTATAGTCTACTAGTGCTCACTTCAATTTTACATACTGTTGTTCTTGGTGAATAAACTAACTGAAAACACCTAATTTTGTCCATTAACATGCCAAAATATTATTATAAAATAATTTTGGTGAATGATTTTATTGTTCTGAATATTTTTGCTTATGTAGTTGTCGACAATGGCGAGAACTGGAGTGTGGGACAACGGCAACTGCTTTGTCTAGGCCGAGTGATGCTGAAACACAGTAGAATACTGTTCATGGATGAGGCTACTGCATCGGTGGATTCCCAAACCGATGCTGTGATTCAGAGGATCATCCGGGAAGACTTCGCAGAGTGCACCATCATCAGCATTGCGCACAGGATACCGACGGTCATGGATTGCGACAGAGTCCTGGTCGTAGATGCAGGTAACAACCTGAAATTTAGCATACTCTTTCTTTCTTTCAGAAAACACGCATCAAAATTTAGCACCTCGTCGGCAGACACTAACACTATATCCAGAGTTTGAGAAAGTTGAGAACTTTTCGTAAAAAAAAAGGAAAGTTGAGAAATAAACTGGCCTTTTCTAGATAAAATTTCTGAAAATGTGAATCAATGTTATCAGGACTAGCCAAGGAGTTTGACCGGCCTGCAAACCTGATCGAAAGACCATCGCTCTTTGGAGCATTGGTTCAAGAGTACGCAAACCGATCGGCTGACGTGTAGCCAATGAGGTAATGGCCAAGTTTTGGATTCAAGATTTTGGAGGAATTAAGTGATGGAAATCTCCAGGAGGTGGCATGAGCAACCTGTATTCATGCTCTGGACACCATGTCCTAAAAATTATGTGAGCGGTGACTGATCACGAGAAAGGTCAGGAGAAGCCTCAGTCCGAGATAGGCATCGAGATGTGCAGAGACAAATTCCAAGATATCTTTCAGCCCATTAAGCTGAATACTATGAACAGAAGATGGTATATAATGTATCGTGCGATTTTTTCTAGTTCAACCGATGATATTTGTTTGTCCGGGAGAAACTGAGAACGTTGGGGTTTGGCTGTTTATACTTTATACTGCATCTATTCGTTTTAACTGGTGTCACAGGAGCATCTCCAAGAGAGTTGCTAAAATTTGGCTCCTGAAACTGCCTCACATTGAATTTAGCATATGCCATCTGAATTACACTAAAATAACTTTAAATCAACCAAAATAAAATAAAGTAGGAAAAAATAGTACATAATCATTAACAACACAGTGTTCATCAATTACACTTCACATACGAAGTTTATGAAGCAAATCAACACAATGTTCATCAACTCAAAGTTCATTGCATGAGGTCATAGTGGTGATTGAAATAATTGTCACGATCAAACGATCATGTTGTGAAAGATTACGCAAGCCTTCATGATCCTCCATAGCGTTTTTTGGTCTATAAATTGAGTCGGATCATACACAATAACAAACTGGGCTTGTAAAATCTTAAAATGTTCTCTCCACAACATTTGTAACAGCTGCTTGAGCATTATGAAAATGTGATTTTTTTTCTGTTACCTTTGGGATTGTGAATCGTCTTGAAATGACTACGGGTATATCCCATCCGAAAGGTATTATCCATTGTATTTATGTCCATTTACCTCAAACTCCACCGGCGGTGTTTCTCCAACGGCTAAGCGTAAAGCGCACGTGTGAGATAAAACAAATCCTCTCCTAGTAGCCCGTCTTTCGTTCCCACCTGGTGCATGCGTCAGCGGAAGTGTACATGTTGTGTCACTTGGGATATATAATTGTAGCGCCTACATAGATGAGTGCAGCAAAAAAATATCCCTAGGTTTCCTCTTTGGAGGAAAAAAGATATCAGAAAAAAATCTTATTTGACTCTGCCTTAAAATGTGGTTCCTTATTTGGTTCTGGACATAATTTTCTTCCTTATTTGACATCTGCTCAAAAATTATTTTCCAATATGACACTCCGGTGCATTTTGTGCACCAACGGTGTTAAAGAGAGGCACGAAAATACCTTTTTACCCCTGTTGTATATTGTGACAAATGTATGTACAAGATAATAGCTACAGTAATGTTTCATATTTTGCCGTGCTTAAATGACCAATTGAGATCCCATAATTTGGTCACGAAAGATATTTCAACTCAAAATTTGGCCCTTCAATTTTATTCGAAAATTGAAAAATTGGGCAAAACGTTTTGATGCCAAGTCTCAAGCAATTCATATATATGTATACAAATGCATCACAACATGTACAACTATCATAAAAATCCATATTCCCACATTCAGTATTTTTTTGAATGTTAGCAGGATCACTGCTAAATACATTGAATATGTAGAAGGTTGATCCAGTTTATGAGGGAAACCGGACCCAAAAACCATATAGACGCCTTTCATCTTACAACACACACCACAAACACACGACAACGACAAGCCCAAACATCCATGTGAGCAACGGGTCCCTCTAACCAGATTCACCTCCAAGAGAGATGTGTCGTCGCCGAGTAGCATCGCCATCGTTCGATCTAGAAGACTAGACCTAGGGTTTCCCCTGGAGCATGTAAGAGAAGGCGGGTGGGACAAGCAACATCGATGCCTCCAACAAGGGAACGAAACCCGTAGGCGCCGCCATCGACGACTGCGGCCAAAGTACGGATTTCACCGGTAGTCTCTGATGTCTACGCGCACGCTTCTATTCTTGTAGACAGTGTTGGGCCTCCAAGTGCAGAGGTTTGTAGAACAGCAGCAAGTTTCCCTCAAGTGAATCACCCAAGGTTTATCGAACTCAGGGAGGTAGAGGTCAAAGATATCCCTCTCAAGCAACCCTGCAATTAAGATACAAGAAGTCTCTTGTGTCCCCAACACACCCAATACACTTGTCAGGTGTATAGGTGCACTAGTTCGGCGAAGAGATATTAAAATACAAGTAATATGGATGATTATAAGTGGTAATTGCAATCTGAAATAAAAATGGCAGCAAGCAAACATGTAGCAGAACTGGTTGTAAACGGTGTTTCAATGCTTAGAAACAAGGCCTAGGGATCATACTTTCACTAGTGGACACTCTCAACAATAATAATATAATTGAATACATAGATATTTCCTCTTCACTATGCTACTCTGAGTTATTCTCTCGTTGGATAACGAACACCAATCCACTGCGTAGGGCTATAAAACACACCTTAAAGTCGCATTCCACATCTAGGGAACCCCACACTGTCAACTTGAGCGCCCTAAATAGTACTAGACAAACACCGCAATTTCATAGAGACATCCAACGCAAATAATAACTCATGATAAGTATTCCTGTTATCTTTAGCCTAAGAGCCACACACGGGGCGCACACTGTCAACTTCGCACCGTGGGACAAAGGTGACTCCGGAGATTACATTAATAAAACCACTTGAGTAGCATATAAGATAATGAAGAGTAACATCTATGGATTCAACTAGATTACAAAGCTCATGATCACATAAAGATCACACCATGGGAGAGAGAGATAAACCACATAGCTACCGGTAGAGCCCTCAGCCCCGATGAAGAACTACTCCCTCCTCATCATGGGAGGCAGCAACGGCGATGATGGAGGCGGTGGCGTCGATGGAGATGGCTCCGGGGGCAATTCCCCGTCCCGGCAAGGTGCCGAAACAGAGACTTCTGTCCCCCGAATTAGGGTTTTTGGTGGCGGCGGAGCTCGGAACTTTCTGGGAAATCGTCGATCTTTGGGTTTTAGGTAGGGCAATATATAGTCCAAAGGGCGTCGCGAGGCGGTGCACGAGGAGGCGACACCACCCTGGGCGCCGGTGGGCCCTTGGCCGCGCCGAGCCCACGTGTGGGCCCTCGTGGCTCCACTTCGCCTCTCCTTCGGACTCCAGGTGTCTTCTGATAAAATAGGGGCCTCCGTAAATTTTCGTCCAATTCCGAGAATATTTCCAGACTAGCTTTTCTGGAATACAAAAACAGCAGAAAACAGGAACTGGCACTGTGGCATCTTGTTAATAGGTTAGTCCCAGAAAATGTATAAAATGATAAAGTGATGCAAAACATGTAGCAATTGGTATAATAAGCATGGAACATCAAAAATTATAGATACGTTTGAGACGTATCAGCATCCCCAAGCTTAGTTCCTGCTCGTCCTCGAGTAGGTAAACGATAAAAACAAAATAATTTTTGAGGTGACATGCTACCATCATAATCTTGATCAATAATATTGTAAGGCACATGTAAATGAATGAAGTGATCCAAGTCAATGGTCTATAGTTTGCTACCAAATAGATAATGAGTAAACAATGAATCACACAAGCTAAACGTTTTCATGAATAGTACTTTCGAGACAAGCATCAAACAGTTTTGCATAAGAGTTAACTCATAAAGCAATAGTCTCTAATAAAAGGTATTTAATCAACACAAAGGAAGAATTAAGTTTCAGCATTTGCTTCAACTTTCAACATATTTATCTCATGGATATCGTCAACACAAAGTAGTATAACAAGTCCAATACGTAGCATATAACGCATGTTGTAACAAAGTTGACACTAGTGTTTGCTTGTGGAAGACAGAAAGAATAGGAAAACTGACTCAACATAAAAGTAAAAGAAAGGCCCTTCGCAGAGGGAAGCAGGGATTAAGTCATGTGCTAGAGCTTTTAGGTTTTTGAAAGCATATAGAGATTGCATAAAATATTTGATACTCCTCCCAACCTTGCTAACACAAGCCATGGCTAACCGAATCCTCGGGTGCCTTCCATCAATCACATACCATGGAGGAGTATCTATTTTTGAGAGGTGTTTGTTAATTGTCAACGAATGGTAGCGGGTGAGAACAGTATTCTACCTGTCAAACGGACTTTTAAGAGCGGCTCCCATGAAGGACGTTATTTCTACCAGCAAGGCAGATCATCCCTCTTTCTCTTTGGTTTACACACATGCAGGTATTTCACTGTTTGTCATTGCTTACTGATGAATCAGGGCAAAAGTGTGAAGAGAATTAATGGTTAAAGTTGTAATTAATTGGGACTGGGCACCCCGTTGCCAGCTCTTTTTGCAAAATTAGAGGATAAGCGGATGTATATGCCGCTAGTCCAGGTGTAAAAGTCCATTTGACAAATAGAATAAAGAATAACCACACTAATTCCTCATGAGCTAGTAAACATTGACACAAAAGGGAATAATAACATTTTGAATAATTTAAAGGTAGCACATGAAAAATTTACTTGGAGTGGCAAGGAAATACCACATATAGGTAGTTATGGTGGACACAAATGGCATGGATTTTGGCTCAAGGATTTGGATGCACGAGAAGCATTCCCTCTCAGTACAGAGTTTAGGCTAGCAAGGTTTATGTAAGCAAACAAGAATATCAACCCGTACACCAAGTTTTATATGACAAACATATTGCAAACGTTATAAGACTTCATACCGTCTTCCTTGTTAACCAAACCCTGTTATTAGAAAATATCTAGACCTTAGAGATACCACCGATGCAAACCAAATTTTCAACAAGCTTTACGGTAGTTCTTCACTAATAGGCTTAACTCATGTGATGCACAAATTTAATCATGATCTACTTGTTAACTCAAAACAATTGACAAGCATCAAGTTATCCAAATTAGTGATCTACAAGATTATGCAAGTTTTTCCTTATACCAATTACCACATGCAACATTTTCTGAACCAACCAAACACCAATCAATTTATTTAACAACTCTCCAAACAGATATAAGTGAAGCAAGAGAGTACTTTCTAAAAGAAAGCTAATAGCTCTGACAAGAGATACATGAAAACAAGAGCTAAAAGCTGAACAGCGCTAGATATGAATACTCAACAAATATAAGTGAAGAATAGGAGTATTCTCATGAAAAAGCGGAGCGTGTCTCTCTCCCAATCAAGAATGCTAGGGTCCAGTCAAGCTTTATTGAAAATAAAAGTACAATACTGAAAATAAAAGCACACAGACGCTCCAAGAAAAGCACATATGATGTGAAAGAATTAAAATATAGTTTCACTAGAGATGACCTGATAATTTTGCCGATGAAGAAGGGGATGCCTTGGGCATCCCCAAGCTTAGACGCTTGAGTCTTCTTGAAATATGCTGGGGAGATCCATGGGAGCCTCCCCAAGCTTGAGCTCTTCACTCTTCTCCATCCTATTATATCACTCTTCCCTCTTGACCCTTGAAAACTTCCGTCACACCAAACTCAAAGCAAATCTCATTAGAGGGTTAGTGCATAATCAAAAACTCACATGTTCTATAAAGACGCAATATGACTTGTTACTTTAAACATTAGCTACTGCCACTGATGTTATGTGAAGCTCTTCCACCCAAAAAAGAATTTCACTCAACACTAGTAAAAGAGAGAATGCAAAATAAAAAGGCATAATCTGTCTAAAACAGAACAGTCCGCAAAGACGAATTTTTTCGAGGCACTTACGACGCTCAGATCGAAAAACTTTGAACTAACGAAAGATGCATACATATCTGAGGATCACGCACAAAATTTTCAGATTTAAATAATTTTTCTGTGATTTTACAGAAGCAAAACGGTGAACAGCAGAAATCTGTTCCTGCGCAGAAATCCAAATCTAGCATCATCTTCCTATTAGAGGCCTTACTTGGCACAACAATGCAAGAAAATAAAGATACAAAGGCATTGATACATAAGTAAAACACCTTGACTCAAATAAAAAAAATAGCAGAAAATAAAAATAATGGGTTGTCTCCCACAAGCGCTTTTCTTTAAAGCCTTTTAGCTAGGCATGATAATTTTGATGATGCTCTCATATGTATAAGAGTTGAATATGAAAGAGCATCAGAAGCAAATATCAAACACATTTAAGTCTAACCCACTTCCTATGCAAAGGAATCTTGTAAGAAAATAAATCAATAAAGCACAAAGTGACTAGCATAGGAAGGCAAAACAAGTGACTTCAAAAATTTCAACATAAAGAGAGAAGACTTAATATTATTGAGATATATGAAACCGTGTATCCCTCTCTCATAAGGACCAGTAGGTCTTAAAGTACCCAGCAAATAAAAGCAAATCAAGAGAAAGCTCAAAACCTTCATCATAAAGAGAAGAAATTTAGTAACATGAAGATTTCTATAACCATACTTTCCTCTCTCAAAATAATTTTCAGTGGCATCATGAATAAACTCAACAATATAGCTATCACATAAAGCATTCTTATCATGATCCACATGCATAAAAGTATCATTACTCTCCACATAAGCATAATTAATTTATTAGTAATAGTGGGAGTAAAACTATCACAAGCATCATTGTAATCATCATAAATTGCAGGCATAGTATAATCATAATAAACTTTATCCTCCATAGTAGGTGGCACCAAAATACCACTATCATTATAATCATCATAAATTGGAGGCAAAGTATCATCAAAGAAAATTTTCTCCTCAAAACTTGGGGGACTAAAAATATCATATTCATCAAAACCAGCTTCCCCAAGCTTAGACTTTTCCATAGCATTAGCAATAATGGTGTTCAAAGAATTATGTAATAACATTGCTACCACTATTATGCAAACAAATTTCCATAGGTTTTTTAATTTTCTCTTCAAAAGCATCATGTCCTAACTCAAGATAAATTTCATAGATCTCTAATTTTTTTTTTTTCCATTAAGCCTAACTAGTGAAATAAAAACAAGAAACAAAAAGATATAATTGCAGAATCTAAAGGAAATACCTTCGAGCACTCACACGTCAGCAACAGTGCTAGAAAATAGCTAAGTAGCTGGAGGATGTGAGTACCTTTTACCTTACCTCCCCGGCAACGGCGCCAGAAAATAGCTTGATGTCTACGCACGCTTCTATTCTTGTAGACAGTGTTGGGCCTCCAAGTGCAGAGGTTTGTAGAACAGCAGCAAGTTTCCCTTAAGTGAATCACCCAAGGTTTATCGAACTCAGGGAGGTAGAGGTCAAAGATATCCCTCTCAAGCAACCCTGCAATTAAGATACAAGAAGTCTCTTGTGTCCCCAACACACCCAATACACTTGTCAGGTGTATAGGTGCACTAGTTCGGCGAAGAGATATTAAAATACAAGTAATATGGATGATTATAAGTGGTAATTGCAATCTGAAATAAAAATGGCAGCAAGCAAACATGTAGCAGAACTGGTTGTAAACGGTGTTTCAATGCTTAGAAACAAGGCCTAGGGATCATACTTTCACTAGTGGACACTCTCAACAATAATAATATAATTGAATACATAGATATTTCCTCTTCACTATGCTACTCTGAGTTATTCTCTCGTTGGATAACGAACACCAATCCACTGCGTAGGGCTATAAAAGCACACCTTAAAGTCGCATTCCACATCTAGGGAACCCCACACTGTCAACTTGAGCGCCCTAAATAGTACTAGACAAACACCGCAATTTCATAGAGACATCCAACGCAAATAATAACTCATGATAAGTATTCCTGTTATCTTTAGCCTAAGAGCCACACACGGGCGCACACTGTCAACTTCGCACCGTGGGACAAAGGTGACTCCGGAGATTACATTAATAAAACCACTTGAGTAGCATATAAGATAATGAAGAGTAACATCTATGGATTCAACTAGATTACAAAGCTCATGATCACATAAAGATCACACCATGGGAGAGAGAGATAAACCACATAGCTACCGGTAGAGCCCTCAGCCCCGATGAAGAACTACTCCCTCCTCATCATGGGAGGCAGCAACGCGATGATGGAGGCGGTGGCGTCGATGGAGATGGCTCCGGGGGCAATTCCCCGTCCCGGCAGGG
The DNA here is from genome assembly GCA_947311845.1 of Poa pratensis. Lineage (NCBI taxonomy): Eukaryota > Viridiplantae > Streptophyta > Magnoliopsida > Poales > Poaceae > Poa > Poa pratensis. The sequence continues at coordinate 31,789,422 of CAMZMU010000095.1, forward strand.
TGCCGAAACAGAGACTTCTGTCCCCCGAATTAGGGTTTTTGGTGGCGGCGGAGCTACGGAACTCTTCTGGAGAAATCGTCGATCTTCTGTGAGTTTTAGGTCAGGGGCAATATATAGTCCAAAGGGCGTCGCGAGGCGGTGCACGAGGAGGCGACACCACCCCTGGGCGCCGGTGGGCCCTTGGCCGCGCCGAGCCCACGTGTGGGGCCCTCGTGGCTCCACTTCGCCTCTCTTCGGACTCCAGGTGTCTTCTGATAAAATAGGGGCCTCCGTAAATTTTCGTCCAATTCCGAGAATATTTCCAGACTAGCTTTTCTGGAATACAAAAACAGCAGAAAACAGGAACTGGCACTGTGGCATCTTGTTAATAGGTTAGTCCCAGAAAATGTATAAAAGTGACATAAAATAGATGCAAAACATGTAGCAATTGGTATAATATTAGCATGGAACATCAAAAATTATAGATACGTTTGAGACGTATCAGTCTCACTCGCAAAGCCCATACCAAGAATCCGGTCAGCCTCCACTCCAAACCGCAGCCCCTGCCTGCACGGACAACCACACCTTCCCGACAAGCTCGACATGTTGCCAACCTTCCTTCCTCTTCTCCCCACTGGCCGGAGGAAGCAACCCGCAAATGTGCCAATCGTCTCCCTTCGGAAGGATGCAGCCCACGGTGCCATTCGTCTCCTCGAGGATGCAATATCCGTCGGCCATTCATCTCCCATCTGCAGGATGCAACACCGCAACGGCGCCATTCCTCTCCCTCCAGCCATTGCCATTTCTTCCGCACATCTACCACAATGTCTTGCTTGCCGACCACCATCTGGAGGATGCAAAACCAAGCATGGCGCCATTAATCTCCCATAGCTACGCAGGCTCCAAGCGAGAGGATGCAACACCAAAAAGGTGTCATTCATCTCCCGTAGCACGCAACCCCTTCTGCACCGGCGCCGGTCGTGTCCGTCTCCCTTCACAGCACCACCTCCCTGCTGGGACTGCCACTGCTCATAAAAAAGAACCTCATTTAGTGGCATAGGTTCTTTCTCCAAATACACATTCTCTTTATCAATACCAACATGTTTATTATTCGGCATTAGGTTGCGAAGATAACTATCCTCGTCTTGTTCTGTGTTGTTGTTAGGTTATGCACATCACTATAATACTCGGTGATAGGCTCATATGGTTCAAAGGAATCAAAATATGCAAATAACATATGCACCATTTTTGTCTTAGCGTGTTTTTCAATCATAGACATCAAATCTTGGTCTGATTTTCTTATGGAATGTTTTCAGAGAATGATCATAGTACTGGAGATTTGCAAGTTCTGAATAATGTGGCGGGTATTGCACGGTATTGATTCAACCAAATCTTTATAATTTATCAAGCCGGAATCATTAACCTTGTCAAACTAAAAAGACTTGATCTCCTTTCTAACTTGTTTTTTGGGTTGCCAAGCATTCCAATTTTCAGAAATTAACTTGAATTTGGATCCAGCCTGCAAATAGGAGAGAAACCTATGCATAAGCATTGCTACTGGATATGAAGCAATCTGCTTCTCCTTCTACTCCTACTGCATTTGGAGATCAATTCGTGAAACATACTCACCCTTTGAGACACGACGAAGACGCAGAACCTGAAGCCGAGATTGCAGCCCCGCCGCGGCCCAAGCTCGCATCCACGGCGCCGCCGAAAACCCAGTCAGTGTGAAATCTGCAAATTTTATACGGAAGGGGCATGATTTTTATTTTTTATTTTTTTAGAATTATTTTTTGAGAAATCTTTTGATTTTTTATGAGTGGAGGCAGTATCGATTGAGCCCGTTTTGGTTTCGTCGAACCGAGCCCGGCCCAAAGCAAACGAACCGTGTAGAGTGCCTGAACTCCAATCCGGCCGCCGGCGTCGGCCACTCCAACCCCGACTCTATTCCGGCCGCCATCCATCCTCTCCAAACCGCGACCAGCGCCGGCAGCATGCGCGGAGGGTACTCGGGCGGCGGCGAGGGCAGGTACCGGAACCCTTGGCTGACGATGCACCAACCGTGGGCGTCGCTGCTCGTGCACGGCATCAAGCGCGTGGAGGGCCGCTCCTGGCCGTCCCCGGTCACCGGCCGCCTATGGATCCACGCTGCCTCCAAGGTCCCCGACCCCGGCACCGTCGCTTCCATGGAGGACTTCTACCGTGAGATTCACGCCGTCGACGGGGTCACCCACATCGAATTCCCCCAGCACTATCCAGTCTCCCGCCTCCTCGGTCGGTTCCTCCTCCTCATCGCCCGTGCGTGCTCTGCTCACGCCATTGCTAATTTCTTCATGTGTGCTGCGACAGGGTGCGTTGAGGTTGTAGGCTGCGTCAGGTCCGAAGAGCTGGTCTGCTGGGAGGATGTGCCTGAATCAGTAATGCATGCTATTCGCTCTCCTGTCTATGGCCTGAATCTTTTCTTGCATGCCAATCAAAGATTACTGAATATGGTTCTTGGATTAATGCAGGTCAGGCTTGAAGGCTTGACTGATTTCTGTTGGCTTTGCGAGAATTCACAGGTGGGTAAATACCCCGAAAACCACACTTCCGATGTTTGTCATCTGCAGCAGCTGTCATTGGCTAGATTCAACTTTTAAACGTCAACCACTGTATACCTGAAGCATGTAGCTGCTGTCATTGACTAGTTTCAAATCCCACCTTGTCAACCATTGATGATCGTTAGGCTATTTATTACCTGATACTGGGATGCCTGTCAATTTTTTTTGACAATTTCCGTGCACTTGTTTCTGCAGAAGTTGGTGGTTCCTTTTGAGATGCGCGGTTACCAGGGTGTTTACAATTTAGAAAGAAAGGTTAGTTACTCATAGTTTGATATAAGCAATGGCTCCTCTTTTCTCCTCTTAAGTCCTAACCATTGGGCTTATTCTGTGTCCTGTCGCATGGCAGGTCTATGAGGGAGCAGTCAGGGGTCTCTCACCTGTTCAAGGTCCGCTGCCTGTCAAGTTCCCGCTTCCAGATCCCACAAACCCCTTATCTCTCAAGCCAGGAGCTCTGAATTTTGACTCCTCGAAGTCAGCGGTAGTCAAAACTCCAAGTGTCTCTGCAGCGGTAGCAGGGGCTCGAGCTGCTGCGACTCAGTATTCGCGAAAGGACCATAATGCTGCTGCCACTAGTAATGACATTCAGACTCGGAATAAATCAAGGGAAAACCATGCGGATGGCAGTTCAGGGAGTGGTAGTCTGTCGTGCGTTGTGCAGAATCATCCATCCATTGTCCATAGCAGTCCATCCTATTCGCAAAGCCAGAATCTATCGGACAATGTACAGAACAGTCCATCCTATTTGCATAGCCACAACCCATCGCCGAATGTCCACAACCGTCCATCCCGACTACAAGGTGGAGCTTCAACAGGGTGAGTTCTCATTTTTGTTTTATATTAGAGTCTTATACCACCAAAATAACTAGGATGTATAAACTGGGCCACTGACTACATGGGAGATGTCTGTCCCAGTCAAAGCAATATGGCAGCAGGATATAGAATTCCCCTTTAGATGAGTTCATCATCTGTAAGCATGTCATTATATTGCTGTTAGTTTCCACCTGTGGATAATCTTGACCTATACCACAGGTGTATTTGAATGCTGGAGATGTTCATTCTTTGGTACAGTTAACCGAAGAAGCAAGTTTTAGGTCTCTAACAGCTGATATTATTTGTGGAGTTACCATCTGTTAGTATTTAATATAATATCCTAGCTAATTCCCTTGCACAGTCATGTTTAAGGTGGAATATTCACACAGCTTGTTTGCAATTGATACCTAAGTGTTGAGTCAAACTAACGGTTGTCTCGTTTGCTTGTTGCAGTGGCACTGAGGGACCTGAATCAATCAAACCTCCTGCTAAGCGGAGAGCAATCAGTTCCAAAAACCCGGCCTGAATGATCTGGGACTCGGGCACCTGGCCTACCTTCAGGTGCTTGTTCACTGCAAGCTGCATGCGACGATATCAGCTCGCTCCTTGTACATTGTTGCATTAGGCCATACAGTTCTTGTTGATAGTAGCACGATAGTGGTATGATGCAACACTAGACATCGTGACATGCCGTTTGAGTTCTCCCTGTCATTGCAGGGTATGGATCTCATCAAGTAACGCCAGACGTTGTTTTCGCCTGGAATTGGTGCTTCAGAGTTTAGAGAAGCTACATGTATATATGTATGGACCCTTAAACCGAACCCTTTAGGCTTACTTTTGTAATACATTGGGCTGGACTTTGTTGAGAGTGTTGTGGAATCTTACTGCCCTCATCGTTTACGTTTTTCTTGCTGGAAGATTCTTCTCTTCTTGGCAGTGTTTGGTGTCAAGACTGAAGACAACTCAAGTCACCTGAATCTGATACCGCTATGACTGACTGTGCTTAATTAATGAAGGAAAACAAGTGGTGCGTTTGCAGGTTAGGGATCTCTCTCTCTGAATCCTCTATTGTGCTGTTGTTGGTTGACATAAACCGTTTCCTGAATTCTGGTTTATTTTGGGCCACGACCGCATTGCTGATGATTTGATTCTCACCTCCTCCATCTCCTTCCAGGAAACACAGCAGGTAGCAGCGCTCAGTTTCTCACCACCAGAGATCGATGCTTGAAGCAAAGCAGTCCAGAACAGAAACATAGTACTACTACAAATTACAACATCCAGAATTCAGATTCAGTGATTCCTCTTATTATTCAAAAAAAAGATTCAGTGATTCCTACAACGGCAAACGCAGTGAAGCAGTACTACGCGCGAGCACCAAATCCCTTTCTTGGATCTATTGGTTGGTTCCCACCGAGGAACGCGACCAAGCGGTCCATGAGAGCCAGCGCCTTGGCGCTGCCGGGCTCCCGGAGGAAGAACTCGTGGTCCTCGCCGGCCGAATCCAGCAACCATGCGTCCTCCTCCGCCCACCCGCTCGCCAGCAGCCCGTTGTGGTACGCCTTGCCCCGGAACCGGAGCTCCTCCTCCGCGAGGCAGACAAGCACACGGTCGCAGCCCAGCCGCCGCAGGCTCGGCGCGCCGTCGGCCACCGGGTTGACCCGCGGGTCGTCGAGCCCGGCGGTGCGCCCCCCGCACGCGAACGCCCACAGCTCCTCCAGCTTGGCCCTCAGCCACGCGAGCTTAACCTCGCCGTCGGCCCTCTCGCCGGCCGAACACAGGAAGTAGGGGTGCAGCAGCACGAGGCCCCTGATCCGGACGGCGTCCCCGTCGGAGCCCACGCGGAGCGTCACGTTGTGGGCGACGTTGCCGCCGGTGCTGTAACCGACCACGAACAGCCGCCCGCGGTCGCCGCAGTCACGGAGCCACGGATCGGCGGCCGCCTCCGCGGCAGAGGCCCACCGGAGGGCGGTCCAGGCGTCGTCGTAGCAGCCGGGGACGGGGTGCTCGGGCGCGAGGCGGTACTCGACGGAGACGGCGAGGACGCGCGCGCGGGCGCAGACGCGGTTGAGGAACGCGTGATCCAAAGCGTCGGCGGCCGAGCCGGTGACGAAGCCGCCGCCGTGGAGGTACACCATGATGGGCAGCTTGTCGTCCTCGTCCGCTGCGGTGCTTCTGGCGGCGGCGGGGAGGTAGAGGCGAGCCCACAGGCCGGTGGTTGGGTTGATGGTGACGTCCTTGGAGGCGACGCCGGTGGCGGCGTCGACGGAGGCCGGGACGGGGTTCACGGGGTGTAGGCGCTCGACGCGGCCGCTCTTGTACTGCCGGATGACCGGCACGAACTCGAAGGTGACCTCGGAGTCAGGGTCCATTCGCAAGATCGTCACGGCGGCGATGGCACCGACGGCCGTTAGCAGGTTGGGTTGGGCGGAGAGTGGTGGCGAAGCATGTGCCCCTGACTGAATCGGGTTTATGGGACACGTCAGGCCATGGAGCGTGCGTGGATAACTTTGTCTTCCCCGCAAGTCAAACCCTGTACCTACACCTACGTGGCTACGTACGTGTCGTGTGGGTTGCAACCCGCTCCCGAGATCCTGCTATTTTTTAAAAAAAATGAAGAAGTATTTATAAGTTTTACGGAAATTCTATGTTTAGAACGGTCGGCATGTAACTTTCCGTGGCGGGCTTGCGCGCAGACCGTCCATCCTCTTTTCATCTGAACGGTTCCTGTTTTTCCCTATACGAGCTACCTCCCCACCGCTGCCCTGGTCCCCGCCGCCACCTCCTCCACACACGACACAGGCCCCCGGTCGCCCCCATTTCCCGTGCCGTCCCGACACCGTCTTCTTCCTGGCGGTCGACTTCGCAGCCTCCTAGTTCTTCCTGGCGGCCGATTTCTCAGCCTATGGACGCGTTAGAGATCCTGCCCCTCGACCTGGTCGCCGGCGAGCTACCGCCTCTAGCCGTCGGAGCCTCCGGCTGTGATAGAGCTCCTGCCCTCGACGTAGTCGCCGGCGGCGAGCTACGGACGACCCAGTACCAGATCCCCCTCTCACACGCGCTTGTGACCAAGCCGAGCTCGTGGGGCTGGACGACGCGAGAAGAGCTCGGCCGGCCGGAATTCAGGAGCCGCGTGCGCCTGCTGGACCTCGAGGGGTCCCTGGAGCGATGGTGCGCAGAGGCGGCGCAGGCGTTCCAGCACCGTCTGGACCTGACGGCGCCGCACGCTGAAGGATGGTTGGCGTGCACGCTGGATGTTGATGCGCTCGATGGCGGACAGCCTGTGCTCCTCCCCAGCCGCTGTGCTTCTCTTCTTCATGCTTGTTGGAGATTTTTTTGGTTCAAGGGAACGATCTCAGAGACTACACATGTTTCCGCTGCGACTTGAGCAGTAAAGTTGTCCAAGATGTAAACGACAGTATATGACGCTGGGTGATTGTGCTTGGCTCAGGTTCGTTTGGCCGATGTGCGTGTATGTTGCCTGGGTGCACTCAGCTGAAGCACTAACCACAGCTTCCATTAGTCTTTCATTAGTATAGCTATCTGACATGAAATTGTTGTCAAGAACCAGAATTGTGTGATGTCTAGTGGCCCAGCCATTCTGAAAGAGATGACTTTTGCTAGTGTGATATTACCGAAACCATATCGAAATAGTTTGTTCATACGTACTACCGTAGTGTATTTATCACCTAACCGTATTTGTCGATTTAACCGAACGAGTTGCAACCCTACTGCCAGCCCATTGCCCTAGGGGGAGCTGCAATGAACATTCCAAGCTTCACTTTTTTGTGTGCTTAGTGGGATTTCAGAATTAGGAGCCAAATGTGAAGATTTAGTGGATGTGGAGTTTTTTTCCTTGTGTTTGTGGTGATGTCTAGGTTATAGAGCTCGACAGATGGGGATGTAGACGCCCTGTACTGGGGGCGACGATGCTCACTAACCTTGCAGGGGGGAGGGGGCTCGCACCCTAGACGGCTGGGAATGGGGTAATGGAGGATGACAAACATGACGTGTGTGGCCGATGACAACATGCACTGATAGTTACCCTACTCTCTACGTAATAGTTACCCAACCAGTATTGGTTGAGTTAGCCATCTGTTTATGATATAGTTATCACCACGATATGATATAGTAACCCTACTCTTTAGGTAATAGTTACCCGCATAGTACTGGTTGAGTTAGCCATGTGTTTATGATATAGTTATCACCACGATATAGTGATCCAACTCTTTAAGTAGTATTGACTGAGTTACCCATGTGTTTATGATATAGTTATTATCCCAATATCGATGTAGTAACCTACTCTTTAGGTAATAGTTACCCACCTAATACTGATCCAGTTACCCATGTATTTATGATATAGTTATCACCACGATATCGATGTAGTAACCGTACTCTTTAGGTAATAGTTACTCACCCAGTACTGATGAAGTTACCCATGTGTTTATGATATAATTATCACAAATCATCGATGTAATTAACATGCTCTCTAGGTAATTGTTAACCACCGAACACTAATGGAGTTACCATTATGTTCATGATATAGTTATCCCCACAAAGTGGTGTAGTTATCCTACTTTTTAGGTAATAGTTACCCTCCTAGTACGGATGGAGTTACACATGTATTTATGATATATTTATCACCGTGACATTGACGTAGTTATCCTACTCTCTAAACAATAGTTACCCACTTAGTAGTGATGGAGTTACCCATGTGTTCGTAATATAATTATCACCACAAAGTCGCGGTGATCGCTTGGACCGATGGAAGGACGTGTGGCGCTGCGGCTAGACGTGGGGCTCACCGTCGTGGCCTAGTCCAGGTTCGTGCTAAGCAGAGTCTCCCTCTACCTGCGTCCACGTTCAACGTCATACGCAATCTGCGCGTGGAAAAACGATGAAGTACAACAATAGTAATGCTTCTCGTAGTGATGAGTGGTCACATGAACATGAACGAGAATGAGGTGAAACTCGATAAGAGTATCTAACTGTCCTCTTCTTGTCCCAACAACAACTGCCTGTGGGTTTCTGTGTATTGAGTATATATACATGTTATAGTTTGGTGTATGAACAAAGAGCAGTTTTGTACATTGATGCATGACAGTAACCAATTATTTCAGTACAAATTGGAATGTGAAAAATGCCATGTATGCTAGGTTGATAGTTTTACAGATCGATGTTGTTGCCATTGTCGTTACTACTTCAGAGTTTTTCCTTTGTCGAAAATAAGAAGCAAAACTGAGGTCTAGTTTCAAGCAGAAACTAATTGTTCACAGGGTGGGTAACTCACATATAATAGACTGGATAAGTCATGGGTTTACTGGTGGGTAACTTTTAGTTCCGAAAAAAGTTGTCGAAACATATCAACATGAGATTTAGTTTCAAAGATCTCATCGCGACTAGTCAAATGGTAAAAACGGATCCGAAATAGGATAAAAGGTTTGACCTACAAAACATTTTGAATTCTCAAATTTTTCCATTTAATGCTAATGACGTAAGCACTCTTGTCTTTTTCCACTCTCCTGCATGCGGGCTGTTCTCCTGCATGCGCGGCCTGTTGTTCACTCCGTGCATGCGATTAGGAGCAGCATTGTGTGAATGTTCTATGGATTTGTTTAACCGTAGAACGTTCAAAGTGTAGTCGCGTCCAAGTTTTAATATTTTGGGAAAAATCCCGGACATAGCCATTGGTGTATCCCACAAATATGTAAAAAAATAAACTTCAGATATTATATATTGTGAGCTACACAAAAATGACAAAAGTTAGCTCAGAATACAAAGTATTTGAAGTTGACATTTTGCATGTGTGTGGGATAAACTTTTGTTTACATCCAATGAAAAAAACAATTAGTTTGAGCTCGTAAATCCTCCCTCTGATCCCAAATAATTGTCGCCGGTTCAGCTATGGAATTGTACCTCCCACATTGATTTCCCACGACAGTTAAAACGAACCGAAGGGAGCATATTAAAAAAAAATTAAAGTACCAATATCACTCGAACTCGGTAACCAAATTCACTTTTCTATTTTACCAAGAAGAAAGGCTACAAGTATGATCAAGTGACGGAGTTGATTACAACTATACCGATGCAATTTGCTGGACTTTGTTCTGAAATATATATATAGGAATTATATAGATAACCTAGCAAAGCTTGCTGGACCTTTATAGGCTAAACTAAGAAAGAATGATCAAAAATATTTTTATTCTGAAGACATAAATTAATCTAGGCCATTAAAGAAAAAGTAAAAAAGTAACCTTTAGAGTTACCATTAGAAGATAATTATTTTATAATCGAAACAGATGCATCTAAATTAGTCGGATGGGGTGCTATATTAAAGCAAAAAACCTAATAAATATTCTGCAAAGGCAGAAGAAAAGATATGCAGATATGCTTCAGGAAGATATAAATTGAACACAGTAATTAACATTGATAGAGAAATCTTTGCAGTAGTTCATGCGACAAACTCAATTAGGTTACATCTGGGATTTAAATATGTGGGATTTAAATAATTTACCGTACAAATAGACTTTGAAACAATATGTCGATACATTAATCAAATAAATAGCAAGAAAAGTTCTACTAGAAGTTGGGTTCTATTTGAAGATATTATAACAGGAAATGGATATAAAGTTATTTTTTAGCATACTAAAGGAAAAGATAATTGCTTACATGACATATTCTCTCCCTCAACAATTTTGCAGTAATGAAGCGGGGAATGCTCCCCAACGGGTCGGAAGTTGTCACCTTTGGAATTGAGAATAGCGTAAGAATATTTCCCCCGAATACATTCAATTTTAAGCCCAAGAATCATATCGTCCTCGACGAAATCCAAACGTGCATACTTGACATTTTTTTGGCACCAATACAACAACAAAAGAGATGACAAAGGCTATATGCTATCTGTTCTGAATAGTCTTGCAGAATACTTCAATATGATGAACAAAAAAGGCCCAATATCAGGAAATATTGATGTACTAGAAATAAAGCCACTATATGTTCTATTTGATGAGGCAAATCCATGAATATATATAACTTTTGAAGAAATAATAAAACAAAAGCTAGAGGCTAGAAAGAAAAAGGATAACATGGAAGAAATATCTGGATATTATTGAAGCCTTGAGTCGAGCAAGGAGCATTATAGAAGAAAACTACCATATAGAACCAAAACCAAAAGAATACATCCAAAAGAGTAAAGGAATAGATAAGAATACTCCCACACCATCGAATATAAAATATACAAAGGGAGAAGCATCAAGCTCCAAGAAGATAAAAGAAGAAGATTCTCCGAAATATCAAACATAGAAAGATTGTCTAGTGAAGGGTGTTGATCCTCTAGACGCTGAATATATAAACATTAATATAGAAGAGAAATTAGAAGATTCTAAAAAAATTGTTAAAAAAGAATGAAAAGAAGAGATCTTAAAAGAATTACAAACAGAATTTAATGAAAAATTTGAAGAAATAAAGAAGGCATGTGAGTCAAAATATGACTTTAATCTCTCCGATGATGACCATATGGATATGACAGGACTTGGGCAGAAACCTGAATAAGCCATGAAGATTGTATATGAATAATACTGAATCCAAATAGAAATTACTATCAATTATTTGGGCGCAGAGGACCTATGCCAGAATATTGATATTACTATCAATAATTTGGGCGTGGAGGACATATCCTGATAAAAATCAGAAAAAAAAGTCAAAAAATAAATTAATAATGATAATAATAAATTCCTAAATCGGCATGCATGTGTGCAGCCAAATGTATTAGTTCCTTTGGTTCGGTGTAGGCAAGCATGAGGATGCCAAAGAGACGAGAAGAGAAGGCCACATATTTCTATTTCGGGAAATAGTTGTCCAAGACACAATCATGGTGTATGACAAGATGACTATTGTGAAGATAAAAATGAAGCCATATCATCCAAGGCAACGTGGAGGCTGCACATATAATGCCCTCCAACATATGATCATGGAGCTATGAAGCTAGAAAGGAAGCCTACAAAGGCTACAAAGCCTATAAAGCCTACAACATAGGTGCATGATGTCTATTAAGAAAATAGAGGTGAATTATTGAGGAGCTCTCGTGAAGGGCTGCTCCCTTGGCTATAAATACATACTCTTGCAGCGAAGCAAGAGACCACCAGCAATCCATCTAGCACCCGAGCAGAGAGCTAGAGCGTCCTAGCAAACTCGCTGCTCAGTAGTAGTAGTGTAGTACTTCCCCCAGTGTAATAAAATCCGGTGTAATCAAGAAGTGTTAGAGGGAAGGCAGTAGTAAGGTTATCTCCCCTTTCTTTGTGTAAACCCTTCGTGATTCCCGAAATGGAAAACCGTATGGAAACTATATTGTGAAATGAAATAGATCTATTTTTTCCTTGGTCTTTTTTAGCATGTTTATACGGGTTGGATTCTTATGCTAGGGATCCTATAGGAGAAACTTTTGCGTGTTGTTCTCTGTTAAGCCATAGATCGTGAAAATGAGAACCTTGTAGTCGTAGAGAAGTGTTCCTTTTGGGTGTAATTGGCTGGGATGACGATAAGAAAACACCTCATATAAACCTGTCTAAAAAGACCAAGGGAAAAACATAACTATTTCATTCTCACAATATAGCTTCCATATGGTTTTTCCTTTCGGGAACCCCAAAGGGTTTATGCAAAGAAATGAGAGATTACCTTACTACTTGCTTCCCTCTTACTCTTCTTGATTAAACTAGATTTTATTACACTCAGAGAAGTACTACACTACTACTACTGAGCAGCGAGTTTGCTGGGACGCTCTAGCTCTCTGCTCGGGTGCTAGATGGATTGCTGATGGTCTCTTGCTTCGCAGGAGTCTCTATTTATAGCCAAGGAAGCAGCCCTTCACGATAGCTCCTCAATAATTCACCTCTTCTTTCTTAATAGACAGCATGCACATATGGTGTAGGCTTTATAGGCTCCTTTGTAACCTTCCTTTATAGCTTCTTCATAGCTCCATGATCATATGTTGGAGGGCATTAGAGAATCTCCACCGGCACCCTCCAAACGACCCCAAAAGCTTATTTAGGGTGTTTCGGACAAAAAAATGTCCACATCGGCACCCTCCAAAGGCTGGCCTAGACCAAAAACATGTCCGGCACCCCCGAAAGGGCCCCAATATTGTTGGAGGCCCTCTCGGGGTGCCGGACATGTCCGCACCAGGCTGCATGTGTGGCTGGCCCACAAGTCAGTCTCCGGAGCTCTTTTCCTTCTTGCTCGATGTGATGCACAGCTATGGTTCGTCGCCGTCGCTGCACATGGAGATGGAGAAGCTCTAGGCCATATCCCGCTCGCCTTTCGCGTTAGGGGAACCACACCGTTGACCTCCTTCATCTCCTGCAAGCACGGCACCCGGAGGAGCACGGAAGCCGCCACGACGCCCTCGTATTCAACCTACGGCCGGGCGCACGGTGTCGTCGTCCGCGCTTCTACAAGCCAAACGGTCATGTCCTGGAGGTACGACGTCGTCGAATATGTATGGAACCGGAAGGATTCGAGCTATAATGCAAGGGATCATCACCGACGAGGCCGTCTTCCTCCTACGGCCCGGCGCGCGGTGTCGTCGTCCCCATTAGCATGCGCTTATACAAGCCAATCCATCATGTCCTGGAGGTGTGTCGTTATCGACTATGTCTGAAACCCAAAGGATTCAAGAAATTCCTCAAAGTTTTCAAGGAAACTGACAAGGCTAATATCATCCTGGAGCTCCTCGCCGCGCCGCAGTTTGAGCGTTTGCTTCAGCACCCATACGCGAATTATGTGGTCTACGCAGCTCTTCAGAACAGCAAGAGGTGCAAACTGATTGTGTTCAGTTCGTGTGCTAGCTAGCTGAAACAACACCCAACGAGGTGAACGGCAAGAGGTGCACAGTCTAGTTGAATGTGATTGCAGTTCAGCTCGTGTGCTAGCTGAAACGAGTTCGAGCACTCCTGGAGCGTCGGCGAGCACGTCCAGCTCGTTTGTGCTTGCTGGAGTGTCGGTGTGCACATGCTAGTTCAGCTCATTTGTGCTAGCTGGTGGGCGCGTCGGCGTCCTGGAGCGAGGCGAGCACGTCCACGCTCACGGCCGTGCGCTGCTTCGTTCGTCGCCCGTGCAAACTCGAGGCGGCTGTCGTCGTCGCCCCGAAGCTCGGCCAGCTCGAGGTGCAGCCAGGACGGAACCAACCCGAGCTAAACAGCAGCATCTCACCGGCATGCTAGCCGGGTTTCTACCGTTCCCGCGTGTGGAAGCAAGCAAGCTAGTTAGCTGATTGTGCTCGGTGCTAGCTGAAGCATGCTCGTATGTTTGTGCTGGTCGGGCGATGCGTGCTTCTCTGCTCATCTTGTGATTGACGTAAATTAGTGTGCCAGGCAGGGATGCACGGAGACCACTGTCGGCATGTCTCCGGAAGCAACAGCTCACGCCCACAAGGTGTTTGTGTTAACAACTCAAGAGATAGAGGGTGTTGTTTAGGGGGTGTCGCTGGGAGCTCTGCTCAAATTTTGACCGGACATGTGTCCGGCACTCCCCCAATTGGGGCTCAACTGCGGGGGTGCCGGACACGAATTTGAAGGCCCGCGGTGAAGATGCTCTTATATGTGGAGCCTCCACGTTGCCTTTGATGATATGGCTTCATCGTTATCTTTACAATGGTCATCTTGTCCTATATATCATGATTGTGTTTTGGACAACTATTTTCCGAAATAGAAATATGGGGCCTTCTCTTCTCGTCCCTTTGGCATCCTCATACTTTCCTGCACCGAACCACACTGAACCAAATGAACTAATTATTATTAACATTATTTATTTATATTTCGATTTTTTCGATGATTTTTTTTTCAGGATATGTCCTCCGCGCCCCAAATTATTGATAGTAATATCAATATTCTGGATATATATATTTCAGAAAACTCGTGGCTAGATATGTATCATCAAGATAATCCTTTTACCACATTCAGTATATTTTCTTTTGTACTGCATCAAATTGACAGCGCCAAAACAGGATAAGTTTTGCGAGAGAACGTCACGTAGTATTTCTTTGTCAAATTTTTGTAAAAGAAAATTTTACGCGTCTTTTTATCACTTTGTATAGCTCAAAGCATTGCATCATATAGTTTTGAAAGAACTATCAGTTGAGTATGATCAGAATTAGGATAACCTCTAATTCTAGTGATGAGCGAAAAGCACAAGATCACTTCCTAACAACACAGCGGTTACAAGATGCTAGAATTGGCACCACAGCGGACTTCAACCCGGTATAATCAGCTTTTAAAAGTTTGGTCAAAATCTCAGGCTGTCAAGAACCAAAAGCGCACAAACACGAATTTCAAGCTCAGGGCTCACATGTTGTTCAAGCGTCTGCACGGCGAAAGAATTAGAGGCACAGTTAAGTACCAACAAACAGGACAGAATTTGAAGCTTAAAAACTCCAGCATCGAACAAGAAATTTAGACAAGGAACTACCAAGATGGATTTGAAGAGAAACGAATTCCTGTACATCCAAAGGAGCTAGAAACAAACAACTACAAAGTTATGTCTCCAAGATGCAGCACAATGTAATATGACGTAGTTCTTCCCGACCATAAAACGAAGATAATCCAAAACAAAAGACAGTTCATTGCAAGTATCATAATTCGAAACGAACACCGGGGGCAGATCAAATGCATCAGGAACGATAGGCTCCTTTATTATCACAGTTCATCAAACGGTTCACCACAGCATAAGTTTGTAGACACAAGCTAACAATACGGTAGAAACACGGTAAAAGCATTTACAAGGGCATATGGCGCCAAGGGCAAATCTGGCCCGTCTGTTTCGGCCATCCGACGGCCCAGATTTGTCGTTGACCGCGGACAAAAATGAACTTGTCCACAGCGAATCTGGACCGTTGGATGGCCAAAACGGACGGCCCAGATTTGCCCTTGGCGCCATATGCCCTTGTAAAAAAACCGTTTTGGTAGAAACATAGACAGCACACGCTACCAACTCCACTGGAGTACACAGGAATCACCTAAGACTTGCGAACGCAGAGACATAAGTAACGCCGTCACAAGGCACTTACTGGCCACCACGCAGACGGAGCACCAAGTGAAGGGTGGACTCCTTCTGGATGTTGTAGTCAGCAAGGGTGCGCCCATCCTCCAGCTGCTTGCCAGCAAAGATAAGACGCTGCTGGTCCGGGGGAATGCCCTCTTTGTCTTGGATCTTTGCCTTGACATTATCAATGGTGTCGGAAGACTCGACCTCCAAGGTGATTGTCTTGCCTGTGAGGGTCTTGACAAAGATCTGCATGCCACCACGGAGCCTTAGGGCAAGGTGTAGGGTGGACTCCTTCTGGATGTTGTAGTCAGCCAGGGTGCGGCCATCCTCGAGCTGCTTGCCAGCAAAGATAAGGCGCTGCTGGTCTGGAGGGATGCCCTCCTTATCCTGGATCTTCGCCTTCACATTGTCGATCGTGTAAGAGGACTCAACCTCGAGGGTGATGGTCTTGCCCGTGAGGGTCTTCACAAAGATCTGCATCTGTATATACAGAGTAAACCCGAAGTAAGTACCAGTAAAAAAAGATTTGCAGGACATAAGAAATACTCGGATGGAGAGAGGAAAACCTAGCCATGAATCGATCATAAGTTCATAACTATGGAGGAAGGAACATCTCAAAAGGAAGTTGAACGAACGACTAGAGTAGCTATGTTAACAGACACGCTAACAAAATTAGGTAGAAATCCAGACCTATCAACACCATCTTTAGCCTGGTGAGATGGCTAGGCTAGATAATCTAAATCCTAGCAGATTTATGATAAATTTGGCCATGCAATCTAGACGGAGGTGTAGATCAACAAAGCAATAATACACCAAAAATATAGGGAAAAATCCGATCTACCAGCAACATCTAGGGCTTCCTGACAAGGCTATACAATCAATATCCTATGGATGAAGGAACATCTACATCTGTAAATACAGAGTAAACCCGGAGTAAGTAGCAGTAGAAGGAAATGGGCAGGGTAGCCATGTTAACAGACGTACACTAACAAAATTCGTAGAAATCCAGACCTATCAACGCCATCTTTAGCCTTGTGAGAAGGCTAGATAATCAAAATACTAGCAGATTTATGCTCAATTTGGACAAGACAATCTAGACAGGTGTAGATGAACAAATCAATAATACAACAATAAATATAGAAAAAAAACCCGATCTACCAGCAACATCTAAGGCCTCGTGACAAGGCTAGACAATCTAAATCCTATTAGACAAATTCTCAAGTCAGGCACAGCAATCTAGACAAGCGTAGTTGAATCAACAATAAAATCGTCACAACCGCAGGGATTTTCAGTCCAGAACCGGCAGGGAAACTACGAGGCTTGAACGAATATAGGCTAGCAAATTACAGATGAATAGATTGACTGATGAGGCATAAGCGCAGACAGCACAGCCTGAGCGGGGTCAAAAGTAATCGATCGGAAGGCGGAGCGGGTCGGTCACTCGCGTACCTTGAAGAGGAGGAGGACGAGACAGCCTTCGCTTCGATCGGTGTAAGATTTCTCGGCGAGATCGTCAGGTGATTCTGTTGGGATCGGATAGGACTGGATTCGTGGGGAGGGGACGGGAGGAGCCGGGGAATTTATAGCCTCGGAGGAGCTGCCTGGGTCCGATCGGAAGGAAGAGGACTATCCCTCCGGATCCTAGTAGGAGTCATCTTTAAATCAGATCAAGATAGCTTCAAAAGGAAAGCCATGTCCGCCTATGTTTACAGATCGATACCGAGTAGGTCTGGGTTCGTCCAGGTTGTGCGCGTATATAAACCCAACCTAGGACGCCGGAAGTCGTACCGGTGTAAGGTTTCAGAAATAGAGAAGAGAGTCGAGAAGTTGCGCGTCTAGCCAAAGATTGCCGTGATATCCTACATATTTTTCTCGGAGATCCGCTGAAGGAGGCTTGCCGGACATGGCGTTCGCTGGCGTGTCCCTCATCGCGGACGGCGAGCTGTGCGCATTAACCGTGCCGCCCATTGACGCCGGGGCGGACAGAGGGTACCACTTGCTCGTTGGCGAAAACTACTGGGGGAGCATAGGCAGAACACCAACCGGGCAATGCATCCAGTCTCGTCCTTTCCTGGTTGGAGGCCATCGCTGGCATCTCGACTACTACCCTAATGGCTTTGAGGAGGACGATGAAGGGTTCATATCGGTTTTTCTTGCCCTTGATGACGATGTGGAAGGAGAGGAAGTGAAGGCTCATGCTGTTTTCAGTTTCATTGACCAGCCTGAGCTGCGAATGTCAACACGCGTCCGTGAGAGCGATATACGATCTGAATACTGTGACGGACAAGCAAAATTCATGAGAAGGGACGTCTTCGAAAGATCGAGACATCTTAAGAGCGGCAGCTTCATCATCCGCTGCGACATTCATGTCCTCAAGACGGCCGCGGATGCCATTGCCACCGCAGGTGCTGCCACCACAGATTCGTTTCTCGACATGCCGCCTTTGGACTTGCAAAGCCATCTCGGCGACCTTCTCATGTCCAAGGAGGGCGCAGACATTACATTTGAGGTTGGCGGCCAGGCGTTTGCTGCCCACCGGTGCGTGCTTGCAGCCCGGTCTACCGTTTTCAAGGAACTACTCTTTGGTGGCACTACTACGACAAAGACAAATGTTGTAGAGATAAATGACATCAAACCGAAATTTTTCAAAGTATTGCTTGGTTTCATCTACACCGACTCGTTTTCCGACCAGGACTGGCTTGAAGATGAAGAGGATGATGATGAGTATGACACATGGCTGCTGCAGTTGCTTGAAGCTGCGGATAGGTATGATCTCCAAAGGCTCAAGTCGATCTGTGCAGAGCAGTTGCACGAATACATAGGCAAGGGTACGGTGGCAGACATTCTTGTTGTGGCTGCGCGGAGACGGTGTCCCTTGTTGAAGGATTCGTGCGTGGAGTACATCAAATCTCATTCAAGTGTGTACACGGTTTTGACGCCTGAAAGCTTGGACCAGATCATCAACACCTGCAGCCCCTCCGTTCTCAGCGAGCTCCTCTTCAAGTTTACACCCTGAACTTCTCAAAATTATCTATATGAGACCTGAGAGGGTCATAGTCGTAGTGGATGTGTCGAGTGTCTAGTAGCTAGTACTGGTGTTTTAAATTACGATTCGATGTTGAGATATGCAGTTATGTAATCTGTTATCTGTGGTGTGCCGTGTGCTGATAGTCTAGTATGGTGATATGGTGTATTATATGTGGTGTGTCCATGATCTATTGTCTAGCAAAAAAAAATCTATTGTCTGTGGTGTGTCGATGGTCTAGTATGGTCAGTATTGCACTGGATGTTGAGACGCAGCAATATATCTAACGTATTATTGATGTGGTTAGCCTGATTTCATTTCGTCAATGCATACATATGCATGGCACTGCATCGAAACATTAAGATGAAAAGTTGTTTGAGTGCATGCTTGGGTGACGTGCTAACGTAAAGTATGTTGCTCACTTTTCGGATCCGATTGCGTGCATGATCTGGAAAACATCGTAGATAAATTTCGTACACAAAACAGCAACAGCAAGATACACATGCACAAATTAACTCCGATGACCCCCTCCTTGCCACAATGTAGTACATATAAGTTTTTTAAAAAGTCAAATTATGTCAAGTTTTTCTTCGAGAAATCGGCAGGAGCTCTGCCTTTCAATTAGAAAAATTGGTAACCAGATAGAGTTTACAAAAAATAGGGAGTCCGAGTCGGAAGGAAAAAGACTCCCCCTGCGTGGCCTGGGATTACTCCCGAATAAAAACTTACTAGACAGATGCATACGAATGTCGGCCAGGGCCAGATGTGCCACCAAAAAAATTGGCTGCCGCCAAAAAAATCATTTCAATACAAAAATGACTATGATTATCTGCAGTTCACAAAAGAAAAAAAGTTCGCAAAGAAAAAAGACGATGATTATCTGCGATGGAAAATGCAGTTCTTGCTATTGCCACATGCCCTTTGAAGTATAATTCTGATAATACATTTCCCTTGCGCTTTCAGACTTTACATTGCCCCCAAAATGGCGAGGAATCACACACCACTGTACACCACCAGCCAAAAGCTACCTACTCGCCCTAGCCAGAAAGACCCTCCTACGGTTAGCGCAAAAGAAAAACAAAATCCAACAAAATAATCTTCAGTCAGCTAGAGATATAGGGCCTGGTTGGCTTCATTTATCCCAGCTATCTAGGAACTTTTGGAGGCAGGCCCAAACTCTTGCCCGGAGCACTCGGATTGGAATGGTCGGCTTTTGAATGCTGCTGCTCTTCCAGGAAACCGTACACTCGCGAGCGGAACTTCTGCGCCAGCTCGGCGAGGTCGTTCGCCATCTGGGGACTTATCTCTCCGAGGTGCCTCAAGGGGTACTTGCTCCTCTGGGGCAGCCGGTTCGCGGTATCGATTGTCATGCTTGAGCACTGGTTACTGTTTATCAGCACTTCCAGAGTTGGCTTTGAAAAGATGGCATGTGAAGCTAATCGGTTCAGAAGGATCAGAGCTTCTCTCATCAGCAAATACCTACATAGAGCATTTATTTTGCATGAAATACAGATAATATAGCAGACAACTCTGAAATTTACAGCACTAATCAACAACACAAAAGTATCAACAGTTATAAGTTACGGTAAAGTGACAAACGATTTTTTGAGAACCACTCGACTTCACCTGATATGAAAAGTAAGTTGGTCCCCTGATCTCTCAATCGTGCAACTATTTTAGAATATTTTAGAAAAATGGAAGCACAAAAAGGTAGCTTCAAAGTAGGCAAGTAGCCAATGAACAGCACACACAGAACATTCATGCAAAGATGCGACAAAATGAGAGAAATGCAGAGTTTAGGATGAAGAATTTTAAGATTACCTTTCTTTCAATAACTCATGCACCTCAGCTGAAAAATCAACTTCGTGTTCCATCTGTGAAGCAAGGACTTCCATGATCAACTCCAAAAAACTGGCACCATGGTCAGTCACTGGACCTAGAAGCACTTGATATCCCATTTTGCCACTAGAAGCTATGTACGCTAATAGATTGACTACTAGACGACAAAGCTTGAGCTCCTGAAAAATATCAGCTTGATTTAGTTGTTAAACTTTGAAAATAAATGCAAGACTTAGTTATGATGGACTTTATTGTTGCAATCAAGCTTAAAGCTTTGAAGTTAGCTCATGCAGCATTTTTTTTAAACGATGGTAGGGGCAAGAACCCATTACTCCATTCAACCCATGCAGAGAACCTTAATGAGGTTAAAGGTTTCAAACTATGAATGCTACAAAGAAGAAGTTAAAGCTATGTTTATGCAGAGTCCTGACTGAATCACAACAGAACCAAGGAACATACCAGAGAAGTTGTTGCCTCACAAGTCAAACATTCAGACAGGTCCTTCAGAACTGAGCTTATAGCTTGCTGTGGTTTATCATTTTCAGACTCAACAGCTTCCATCAGTTCAGAGCCATCTATGCCTCCGTTGCACAGAAGCTTCAACATCGTAGGGCCTACCATAAAAGGCAGCAACAGGAATTAGGTTGCAGTTACTGGCACAGGGAAAGCGAAATAACAGCAAAGAAAAATATTAACATCCTGTTTAAGATATCTTTAGAACGAAAGACCACCGAGATTGCTTGTCCCGATTCATCTGGTATTCGAGGAACGAATATGGCTAAAATAACATTTCTTTTTCAAGCATGTAGTTTTTTAACTGAGAACGAATATGGCCAACAGAATAATGAGATTCTTGTGAGCACTATATCCAAATTTAAAGGTACATGTACTGTCATCTCTGGGTAATTGTTTCTCAGTTATGTGTTATGTGAACTGAAACCCTCACTTTTAAGTTTTTAGCACCGAGACGATATAAATCAATTCAAAATACGTCCAGAAGACCATCATATAACTCGATCCAAGTTTCTCCAAAAGGCAGATAAGGTATTAGGCTGTCTGATACCACAAGACAAAAAAATGATTCTAGGGAGTTGAAGGGAGGGGGAAGGGGGATTGGGTGTATCTTCAACAGAGAAAATCCCAAGAGCAAGGAAAAGTCTTTTGTTTCCGTTTTGCATATGAAATGGACGAGGGGAGAAATTTAGCAACAAATTTTCCGAGGATCGCTTGCAAGAAGAATTTAACTTCCAACTTCGACTTGTCAATTTTTATTTCTCATGAAAATAGCAAGGCAACTCAAAAAATTATCACACCAAGTCAATTTGTTACAACTTGCTAACTATATTTCCCTTAAATAGATAACGATTCAATGAAAATGTTGTCAAATAACTAGCTATTCTGAAGAAGGCACACAGTGGAGCATTCAACTGGAAAACACAGTACTTGCCATGCAACATCTTAGGTTCTAAAGCTAATACGAAAAACAGAATATATAAGCACAAGAACTTACAGTTTAAAAGCAAAAAAAGTAGATGCACACAATGCTTCTTTACGAGCAATCCATTTTCTTTCTGCAACAATGGATGCAAGCTTTCCATTACAGAAGTAAATCCAAATCTGAAAGGAGCAGCATAATATCATTAGGCATTAGCATACAAAGTTTCAGCTGATTTAAGAAAATAGACATTGCTCATGCTTGCTTACTTTTCACGCTCCACTTTGGGATCACTTGTCCTTACGATGAGAATAATTATGGATAGCGCATCAACACGAATACTCTCTTCTGAATACTTTAAAGCAATTTGTAGCACTGCAGTGAAGAATGGACTCCAGAATGTAGAAGGAAGAAACATATTTCCAATGTGAAGTCCATCTTCACTTCTTACTAGATTCTCCATGCCAGGTGCATTCAGCAACGTATTGTTACTCTTCATTTCCGTGTTATTGTTAGCATTCGTTTCAATAGAAACATTTTTCCTGAGTTTACACTGAGGAAAATCGTATTAAAGTTCATAAGCATGGGAGCCAATGATTATAAAGAAGTAAAATAAACGAACAAAGTACCAACAACCAAGGAGCAGTTATACAAATCACACTTGTTAGTACTACTGCCTATAGTTAGAAACTGCAGTTAGTAGCATCTATAAAGAGCGAAAATATCTGTTGGAAACAACCATTTCAGTGAAAAAATCCATATGTAGGTGAGGTGATGCTATATACAACAACAACAACAACAACAAAGCCTTTTATTCCCAAACAAGTTGGGGTAGGCTAGAGTTGAAACCCATAAGATCTCAAAACCAGGTCATGGTTCTGGCACATGGATAGCTAACTTCCACGCAGCCCTATCCATGGCTAGTTCTTTGGTGATATTCCAATCCTTCAGATCTCTCTTAACAGACTCCTCCCATGTCAAGTTTGGCCTACCTAAATTGCTATATAAAGCTGTAAAATTTCAAGTTCAAACTAAATTGCATTTAAAAGCTAGAAACAAATTAAGCATGAATAGTGCTTTTACTATTTACTACAATTCATTTCTGTTTCTTTTTATAGCTCCCAAATGTGCTCAAGTGTGTTCTTGGATTTTTACATGTTTACTTGAACACCACCTCACAATATACTGTATGTTTGGGAGAATTTTCGAAATTTCTATATGTGGTTTCCTCATATTTTCAAATGAAAAAGAGGTTTCCACGGGATATTTTTCCAAATAAATTACAAACGAGAATGAGCTAGTTGGCTACTTATCAGTCTTCCTGTTACAGGCTACACTACTGCAGGCATTACTGTTGCAGCTAGTGGGAGTAATTCAAATGTCGTATATTTTTATTTGTCTTATTCCACCAAAAAAGAACAGCACCTTAGCTTTGAAAAATATGTTCCTCAAAAGAATTACAACGCACCCCCACCCAGCTTCTCTCTTATAATTATAAAAATAGTAGCAGAAGCTGAAAAGTGAGAACATATAATAGAACAACAAATCATGGAGTTAAATCAAAATGCTACAAATATTTTTCTACATTGAGAATTTGCATGTATGACCCTAGGAACTGGTGTATGGTGGATTTCATGTTTACAGATTTACGGCTTGAAGACGACTAACTGTCTTGATGTCATTAGAATTGTGAAAATTTGGATTACACCAGGGACACCACTATGGTTAACATTACCTAGTTTTACCATTTGACAGACAAAAAGGCATCCATGCCAGCAAAGAAAAGGCCAATGGATCATTAGAGATAACATTCATACTGAATGCAGTAAAAATGGCGGTTCTACATTCACCTTATCTTGCATTACTACTTTATTTTAGCATTTAGTTGTTGATTTGTTTGACCCTTCTAAAGATATCAGACAAATTGCTAATCACATAACAGATATCCTGGAGACTAGAAATGTATCCAATGAAGTAAAGCATACCTTTGGTTAGACTGGATTCCATGGGTTAGCAAGTTCTGCAAGATGCTATACAATATCCGCAGTGCCCTACCAACAACAACAACCTGTAAAGGAAAGGATCACGTAAAATGCGTGCATGAACCAGCTGGCCAGTTAAAATTGAAGACTCGGAGCAGTTAAGAAAGTGACAGCCTCACATTAAGATCCACAGGAAAATCTAAGGCAGCTTAACAACTATACAGTATGTACTACAACAGAAAAATCACAATGATGTATCGTTAATTACCAATACTTCAACTCAGTAGCAACTGTATATCCAATCCTAAGACTCAACCTACAGCTCCGTAGTTGCATGAGCAAACTGTAGCTAGTACAACTAGCATTTTCCAGAGTCTACATATAGCGTTCACTGGTCATATTCTTCAAATAAACAACAACCTAGGAGTAAGAGGAATACTGTGCTCAGAATTTGGCTTGCAGAAGACCTATTGGGATGGTTTCAATTGCCTATCCTGTGCTCGAGAAGGTCCCCCAGTTTCTCGGCTGCACCTTGAAGTGCATTTAGTTGTCTAAATTGAGACTCGGGATATTCCCCACTCCATGGCATCTTTCGCTCATCCATTCAGCCCGCCCGCCCAGACGCGGCGCCCTTTCGCATTATCATCTACCGCCCTTTCTTTCCTCCCGTCCCTTCATGCATGAAGATCGTCGTATGTATGTTCGACTTTGGTTGCCGGTGCAATAGAATTGGCGTTGTTAATTCCTGCTGGTTTTGGTCCGGCTAGGTTTTATGTCAAAATATGTTTAAGAAGGAAATCGGTCAAAGGTTGTAACTCGGTGACAATCGGCAGTTATTTAAAATCTATCATTTCCTTCCCCAAAATCACTACAAATAACAGAGAACCAGATTCCAATTATTCATGCAGTCAGTGTAACCAACTATGTTAAAAACCACTAATAACCTCATTAGTATTAGGTTGTATGGAGTACTAGACCTATTTTTGTATGTCAATGAAGAAGCACAATGAATGGTCATGATGAATGACTAAATAAGCAACCTTGCTATGGAAATAAAGTGAGGTAATCAGTTCTTACATTACCAACAACACACAGGTTTAGCAATGCTTCAAGAAGAGTTTGTACAGGTACTGCATCACTATTCACCTGCGGGAACAAAACAGATAAACTGAACATATCAGATGTTATTTCAAATGAGTATGTACTCCCATCGTTAAAAATGTAGGGTGTGCTATATTCAGTGCATGTATGCAGTAATACAAAGTAATACTGCACAAGTGTTGGGTACAGGGGGAAACACACTTATTTTGCATTAGACTGAACTTAAACTATACATTTGCGAACAAGAACAATACAAAAATACCCTCTCTTTTCTCAGGGAGGGACTAACTTTATTAGAATTTAGAAGGACAAGCTATCAGTACGGATATACACATATAGATGTGATGTAAACCCCTTATACAACGAGGATACCAAACAGCTAATATGAGAGAAATATACGCATTTCCAGCGTTAGGTACTGCAAAAACAGAAAATGGGTGGACGCAGTGTTCCCTAGTCAAATGCTGCATTATTCTGGTGCAAACAAATCTTGTACCACTCTTATCAGTTATCACAGATCAGATAAATTGCAAAGCATTGTATGACAGGTTTTGACATTAAAAACTACAGTTGAGAAGCATTTCACTCTTGAAATGCACATTTAGTGTAAGCTGCAATAGTGAAGAGAATAGATATTGTTTGCATAACCATCACCTTGATGATAATATCATATACTTCCGATATAGCATTATTCATTGAAGAGCTCGCTTCAGAAGTGTTTTCACACTTGTCTGGCGATCTTGTAGATTGGAGAAGTGTCAACATTTCTTCAGAGCAAGAAGCAAGGATCTTCGAGATCAGACTCCTCCCCAGCATACTGTTAGCTGGCCTACCCCAGATTGCACATAGGCTGCTAGAGATGCTATTTATTGAATCTTTCTTGCGCTCAAGACGTTCATTGTTCAATGGAAGATCTGTTTGGACTCCTTTAGCCTCAATGTCCTTGCATCTGTTGCTTTTTAAGTCAAGGTGGGCATTTTCCTCCAAATATACTCCTCCTGAGGAACGTGTTCCTGTTCATTAAGAAATCACCCGTTTATAACATTAGAAGTCAGGAGATAAGAAAACACTCTCAGCTTCAAAAGGGTTTATAAATCTAAGTGATATGAATAGTTCTTTGGTATTTCAGTTTCAAGAAGTAAGATGCATCAATTAAACATGTTGTATCAAACACAAACCATCTCGGGAGGAACAGAGTTCCTTATTTTTTCCATTCAGCTTTTCTGCTCTCCCTGCTGATGTCCAACAAGAACCCCCAGCTTGCAAGGCCTCATTCGCAGGGGTATGAAAAGACTGATCAATATCCATCCTTGTACTGTAAAACACAAAAGAATAATGTTATTAGATCCAGCATGCACTCAAAGGCAGTGATGAAGACGTATGAATCAACCACTATTTCAAAAAGGCACTCCTTGCTATCCAAGCTGGTTCAAGGTCTATTAGTTATAATGTAATTCTTCACATAGAAACCATGCACATCATCATGATGTGCCGAGAGCATGGATAAATTATTAAAGAGAAAAGCACATACATATTTGCCTTCTTAATATTACGAATCTCCGCATCTTTATCCTCGATTTCAAGATCTTTATTTTTCATGCCTTTCTTCAGCTCAGTGCACTCGGTTTTCTGCATCGGTTTGAAACTAAAAAATATCAGTCGAGTTCGATAATGGCCTAGGTGCCATGTATCTGCAGCAGTCCACATCCCAAAGTAGGATCAAACAAGAGCAGAATGCACTAGGAGGTGAGATGCGTACCAAGCTGTCCCTCTCCTTCAAGACACGCTCCAGCTCCCTCTGCAACACCTGGTGAGACCAAGCGCATCAGGAAACCAAGAAAGGGCAGACACGCGAGCAAGGCGTGTGTAATTATTACGGGAACGAAAGCCATATGCCTAAGCTCACCCTGAGCTCCTCAGCCGACTTGCTCTCTTTCTCCCTGGCCACTCTAGTCTGCTTCCCCCTCGGCACGCTCTTGACGCGGGTCTGGCTCGTCACCCTAGCATTCCCCGGCGGCACGCTCCTGGCCCAGTCAGTGCCCGCGGGGACCGTCGGCTCTATGATCTGGCACTCGCTATCCTCTGCCACGGCCGGGCGCTGGGAGAGCTCGCGTGGAGGAGAGAAGCCGCCGTAGTCGCTGGCCGCGGCGCGCTGCGAGAGCTCTCTTGGAGGCGAGAATAGATCGGCGGATGCACGGGCCGTGGCGGGGGTGTGGGAGATGGGGAAAGGGGAGGTGGCGGTGGCATTGGTCGCGGCGGGGAGGCGGGAAATACGGGCGGCAGATGCGGCGGGGGCATGTGGCGCGGCGGGGACGCTGGAGAGGGGGAAAGCAGAGGCGGCGGAGGCATGGGGCGCGGTGGGGATGTGGGAGAGGGAGGCGGAATAGGTGCTGGTGAAGGAGGGAGGAGCGGCGGCGGAGTGGTTCTTGGCGCCTGGGGCGGGGGCAGGGGTGGGGCTAGGGTTGCGGGTGGCGGCGGACTCCTCGGCGTCGCGGCAGATCGCATCAAGCAACTGCGCGTTATCTTCCCACCACGAGTCTGCGTCGCCGTCCATCACCACGCCCCCCTCGCCGGCGGCGGCGGAAGTGAGAGAGCGGTGGGGGGGTGTGTGTGGTGGACTGGGGTTGATTGGGAAGAGACGAGAGTGCGTGGGGTTTTGGTCGTGGAGTTCGGCAGGCAGCAAACCCTGGTATCTCTCTTAAACTGAACAGCAAAATATAAAACCGCCGAATAATAAATACATACTCCCTCCGTTTTTTAATATAAGATGTTTTAGCATTTGTCCATATGCACATGTACACAATTGTATGTAGACATGTATTAGTGTGCATGTTCACTCACTTTAGTATGTATCTAGACAACATGTGCAACACCTAAAACATCTTATATTAAAAAACGGAGGGAGTAAATCCCAAAACACAACATCTCATCTCAGTAAGTTAAGTACTGCTACCTCCGCTTTCATAATTCTTAATTTTAGTTCAAAGGTACATAAGTTTATTGTTCATATGATTTGTAACATACATAACTCTAAAAATGATGTAAACACAATAGCTACACTAAGTACCATTTTAACGCAAGGTTTTGCCACACCCGTTCTCTTATCTGAAATATATTAATTCACAATATTGCTCTCTGGTCAGTCGTTAAGGGCAACTCCAACGATGCCCCACACCTTGTGTCCCGAAATTTTTCGGATTTGTCTGCTTGGGGGGGGGGGGGGGGGGGGGGGGGTGTCGGATCCTAGTTGAGTCTATCATATGTAAGATTTTTCTTAAAAATTAAACGGGTAGTTTATTTCTGTATTTTTTCTAGTCAATGCCGCAATAGTTTTAAAAACAAGTATTCACTGCTCCCCTTTAGGCGAGATCTTGATATTCTGCTTGGTTCCGATTTTATCAAAATTGCAAGTTTTTTCTTTTAATGTGCATTGGTCTCCACTTACTATTTTAAATTGTTTATTTATAAAATATCAATGCTTAGGAACAAAATAGTTAGGAAAAAATTACATGAAACATTAATTTTGAATGAGAATCTACGGGACCAACAGGGAGATCAGGTGGGATTCACTTATGTATGTAATATATGCATCTTATGAGAACTGTATGTGGAGATCACTTTGTAAGAATGCACTTGCGAGCACGGCGATATGGAGGCCAAGCTAAATGCTCGGTTTTCCAAAATTAATGTATTTTGTGTTTTAAGAATTTCAAAATAAAAATCTAGGTGTAGATAATGTCGATATCTACCACTGCACAATGTAAATGAAAAAAATGTTATATTTTGGCATGGGAAAAAGAAAAATGCGCAGATTTGAATAAGTGAACAATGCACCCCTTTAAATATTTGAAATTTTCTAGATTTTTCATTTTTGTGTAGATCTCAACATCATCTGCACCTAGGATTTTTGTTTTGAGCTTTTTTAAACGCAAAAATGCAGATTTTTTAAAACCGGGCTACTTGTAGCTCGGCCTCCGAATGGACTTTCCGTGCACTTGCTGGATAGACATCGTAGAATAAAGTGGCATCTTATATTATTATATGGTCCATCTCAGTCTAAAGGGAATGGACATTTTTTAGCAGACTTTGCATCCTTATGTAATAGGTGCAAATGTGCTATGATTACTGGTGGTGATTTTAATATCACTATGTTGTGGAGTCATAATTTTAATTCCACTATAGAGTTATGTATTAAAAGAGCTGAAATTACTTGTAAGGTTATTGACATGGGTTAATAATACAGGTGACCCCCTTTTTAAAAAAAATTAGGGCCTCTTCATATGATCTCATATTGCAGGAGTAGGAATTAGATAGGAATGCAAGTGGAAAACTAAGGATATGAGAACACGAGAATGTTTTCATTTGTGGTTGTTTGAGATATAGGGAAGACAAAGTAGAGGAATTCAACATGCTTTCTTAAGAACCTTGATTAGCATAAATAACAAGCAAGGCAAGCAGGCTTTAAGTGTGTGTGCTCCAGCGGTGTGAAATCAACATTAGATTTTAATTGCCTCGTTCCTTGCGAAGGAATAGAAAAAAGAGGTGGGACTGGATTGTTTTCTTCCAGTGATTTCCCTATAAATGTTGATGCATAGGAAAACTTCCTTCAAATTTCCCGTGGTATATTGAAGTGAATCAAATACCTCTACAGTACAAATTCTTATAAGAACATGAATCCTACATTTTTCCCATCAAATCCTGTGAATCAAAGGAGGCCTAATTTATTATTTAAGGAAAAAGGAGGCCTAGACAGGACAACACATAAATCATGACAAGAGCTAAGTTGTGGCAAACTTGGGCCGTGGCCGGTGGGCCCCTAGCCCAGGATATTTTTGTGAAGAAACCATCCACATTGGCCACCTCTAGAGGACCATGTGCTGCTATCTTGCCCATTAGCCTTGGCTCTGATTTTGTTCAAGTGTACCTACAGATTTTATAAATTTATTTATTTTTGGACTCCATAAAGAAAGAAAGAAATGTAGTAAATACCTATTAGAAATACTTTTTTAAAGAAAGTTCTCGTTTCTCTCATGTGTATTGAAATGTCTTGTGTGGTACTCAAGTCGGGCTGCACCTTCATCAGCGTATAAAAGGAGCCCCTCAAAGCTCGGTTTTTCTTCTCATAACAATAGCGCTCGGCCGGCTTAGTAACTCGAGACAATTATGAACAAATATATGATCCTATTCATTTTAATTCTGTTTATTATGAGTTCAGGTACGGTTCCCACGAGTGTAATGCTTAAACTCTTAAGTAATAAAATGCACTTTATAAAAAAGGTACGGTCCTCACGATAGAGTTAGGATATTTTTATTTTAGAGCCACACTTTGGCAAGAAACGCTGCTAGGTGTCTGACCGATTTATGTCTGATACATGTACAGTGGTGAAATGAATCCATCAGTTTTTTACAACGCCGGATAGGAATCGGGCGTGATTCGTTGTACCCATAGCAATTTTCTTTTGCCAAATGTTGACAAGTCTGATAAATGTTTGGTTGCAACCACGGTTGTGACGTGACATACTTTGTGTGTCACTTAACTAGGAGAATATCTTGTGATTACATCCCCTTACATGCTCCCATTTTGAAAAATTCAAATTTAGTTGTTTTAAAATATTATAGAAAAAGTGTGAATGTTCACACAGAATTTGTCTATGACCATAAAAATATCAGATCGAATTTCGAAAAGCACATTGAGAAACAAAAAAGACAAATATAGCACTATATTTGTCTTTTTTGTTTCTCAATGTGCTTTTAGAATTTTGATCTGAAAGTTTTGGAGGTCGTAGACACATTCCGTGTGAACATTCACACTTTTTTCTAGAATTTTTTTGAAACAACTATTTTTTTAAATGGGACATGTGAGTATGGAAAGGGTGGAATCACAAGATATTCGAGTGCACATTTTTGGCTTCCGAGACCCGATGGACCCTCCAATTTTAAAAAATAATAAAAAATCATATTATTTGTGAGTTTCAAAACTTCTGAAAACAAATCCGGGTGTAGTGTAGTGCAAAATATTAATTTCAAATACTTTGCATTTTGAGCTACACAAAATTGACAAAATGTGGATCTAAATATGCACATTTTCAAATCACTAGGTTTTACCAGATTTTTTTTTTTGTAGCCCATAATGTAAAGTATGACAAATTGAAGTTTTGCACGTTGGTGGTGGGATACACCATTGGCTAAACCCGGAATTATTTTCAGAATTTTCTGAAACTCACAATATAATTTTTGAACTTTGGAGGGAGAACTGGAGTTCGGAGGAAAAAAAAAAACACTTTCCGTAGATATTCTCCCTCTCTTAACTCACTTTCCGTAGGATCATATCCTATCCAATTTTTGTGCTACAATTTTGACGACCATTGTTTGCCATAAAAAGGCACACAAGTGTTGTGAAGTGTAGAGGGCACCACGTTCACGGCGGAGACTAGCTAGGTTGCGCTTGCACCGTAGACCCATGCATGCTAGGAGCCCAGACGTGTGTATGGTCGTGAGTTCATAAAAAGTAAACTCGAAAGGTCCCACGCAGTGACGCGGCGCTGCTCGGACCACTCCCATTTCGTCGCCTGCCACACCAGCTGAAACTTCCAGTCCAGTGGTACACCGTACACCTCGTCGCCGACGTAGTTTGCGTGGTGAGCGATGGCATCGGGTCTGTTCGGCACGGCGGCGCTGGCCGTGGTCATGGCGCTGGCGGTCCACGTCACGCTCAACTGTCTCATCCAGCCGGTCCCATCGCCGCCGCTGCCCGCCGCCGCTCGCTACCCTCCCAATAACCTCCTCCAGGTTCGTAATCTCTGTCCCGTTCTTCCCGTGCGATGTTTGCCTGATGGACTGGAAATACGTGCGGATGCGCAGGGGCTGGAGAAGCTCGGTGAGGCGGGGCTGATGGCGCCGGAGGACGTGTACGTGGACGGGGCGTCGGGCGTCGGGCGGGACGTTGTACACGGCGACGAGGGACGGGTGGCTTCAGAGGATGCACCCCAACGGGTCATGGGAGCAGTGGAGGTTCGTCGGCGGCACGGGCCTGCTCGGGATCGCGCCGTCCGCAGACGGCAGCATGCTCGTCTGCGACGCCGACAAGGGGTTACTGAGGGTTGAGGAGGGACGCGTGACGATTCTCGCATCGACGGTCCATGGCTCCACGATCAGGTTCGCCGACGCCGCCGTCGAGGCCGCCGACGGCACGGCCTACTTCAGCGACGCCTGCACCAGGTTCGGCTTCGACCAGTGGCTCCTCGCCTACATCGAGTCCCGCCCCACCGGCGAGGCGTCCGTCGCGCTCGACAACCTGGCCTTCGCCAACGGCGTCGCCCTCTTGCGGGACGAGGCCTTCGTCGTCGTCTGTGAGTCGGGCGGGTACGTTTCTCAACATCTCCATCGATCTCAGAACTCGAATGAAGCAGCTTGGAAACTCGATCTTAATCCCGAATGACCATGCAATTTAATCTGTGTGCCGTATATATGCAGGTTCAGGTGCTCCAGGATGTGGCTCAAAGGGGACAAGGCTCGCCAGGCGGACATGTTCGTCCAAGACCTCCCTGGGTGTCCGGAACTCCGGATAACATCCGTCTAGCTCCAGACGCACTACAGCAGAGCTAACCTGTGCCGACGGCCAAACCATGTGCCGACGGGTTTTTATCGGGGCCGTCGGCACAGGAGCCCTACGAGACCACCCACGAAGCTGGCCGTCGGCACATATATCCCCGTCGGCACAGAAAAGCTGTGCCGACCGTCGGCACAAATATAGCCGTCGGCATAGCTCCCCGTCGACTAAAAGGTCACGTCGACACAAACCTGTGCCGACGGAAAAAACCGTCGGCACAGATTCCTTTTTTTTTCTTTTATCTCGTGTATCCAGACCAACCTATGCCGACGGTTTTACCGTCGGCACAGGTTACCCATTTTTTTTCCTTCAATTTTATGTATCTATTTATTACTGTCAATTAAATTTACTCTTAATTAAATTTAATATGTTTTTATTCATATCTATATGTATATAGCTACGCCGAATAGCGGTGTCCACCCACATAAAATAACGTCGTGAATCTTGTCTCTCGGAAGTATTGTATGTGAATCTTGTCTCTCTTGCAATCTTGTGTCGATTTGTGATAAAAGTTGGTTTCTCATATTCGTATGGCCTAACCTAACACAACCAATGAAAAAAGTCCACTGAGCTACCCCTTTCGACGCACGTCTATGAGGGTAGACGGAAACGTTAGGGTTTTTCCAGCGGATTCAGGGTTTCGCCGAAGCGGGGCCCCGGAGCGTCGGAACCCAACCCAAACCTAGGTTGTGCCATACCATATGTATACAAGTGTGTTGTGTGTTTCAAATGTCCAAGAATCTACTCCTAGGTGTGACCGACATCACCGGCTTCACTTTCTCTCTACTAAGTGTGTGGACTTATAGCTGAAAACTCCCGTTCCAGGCGAAACGGGGGCAATCTTGTGTCGATTTGTGATAAAAGTTGGTTTCTCATGTTCGTATGGCCTAACCTAACACAACCAATGAAAAAAGTCCACTGGGCTACCCCCTTTCGACGCACGTCTATGGGGGTAGACGGAAACGTTAAAGTTTTTCCAGCGGATTCAGGGTTTCGCCGAAGCGGGGCCCCGGAGCGT
This sequence comes from Poa pratensis, assembly GCA_947311845.1. Classification (NCBI taxonomy): domain Eukaryota; kingdom Viridiplantae; phylum Streptophyta; class Magnoliopsida; order Poales; family Poaceae; genus Poa; species Poa pratensis. The sequence continues at coordinate 31,822,856 of CAMZMU010000095.1, forward strand.
CGGAACCCCACCCAAACCTAGGTTGTGCCATACCATATGTATACAAGTGTGTTGTGTGTTTCAAATGTCCAAGAATCTACTCCTAGGTGTGACCCACATCACCGGCTTCACTTTCTCTCTACTAAGTGTGTGGACTTATATCTGAAAACTCCCGTTCCGGGCGAAACAGGGGCAATCTTGTGTCAATTTGTGATAAAAGTTGGTTTCTCATGTTCGTATGGCCTAACCTAACACAACCAAGGAAAAAAGTCCACTGGGCTACCCCCTTTCGACGCACGTCTATGGGGGTAGACGGAAACGTTAGGGTTTTTCCAGCGGATTCAGGGTTTCGCCGAAGCGGGGCCCCGGAGCGTCGGAACCCCACCCAAACCTAGGTTGTGCCATACCATATGTATACAAGTGTGTTGTGTGTTTCAAATGTCCAAGAATCTACTCCTATGTGTGACCGACATCACCGGCTTCACTTTCTCTCTACTAAGTGTGTGGACTTATAGCTGAAAACTCCCGTTCCGGGCGAAACGGGGCAATCTTGTGTCGATTTGTGATAAAAGTTGGTTTCTCATGTTTGTATGGCCTAACCTAACACAACCAAGGAAAAAAGTCCACTGGGCTACCCCCTTTCGACGCACGTCTATGGGGGTAGACGGAAACATTAGGGTTTTTCCAGCGGATTCAGGGTTTCGCCGAAGCGGGGCCCGGAGCGTCGGAACCCCACCCAAACCTAGGTTGTGCCATACCATATGTATACAAGTGTGTTGTGTGTTTCAAATGTCCAAGAATCTACTCCTATGTGTGACCGACATCACCGGCTTCACTTTCTCTCTACTAAGTGTGTGGACTTATAGCTGAAAACTCCCGTTCCGGGCGAAACGGGGGCAATTTTGTGTCGATTTGTCATAAAAGTTGGTTTCTCATGTTCGTATGGCCTAACCTAACACAACCAAGCAAAAAAGTCCACTGGGCTACCCCCTTTCGACGCACGTCTATGGGAACGTTAGGGTTTTTTCCAGCAGATTCAGGGTTTCACCGAAGCGGGGCCCCGGAGCGTCGGAACCCCACCCAAACCTAGGTTGTGCCATACCACGTGTGTACAAGTGTGTTGGGTGCTGTGGATGTCCAAGTTCCCACTCCGGGATGTGAGCGGGTTCACCGGCATCACTTTCTCTATACCGATTTCGTGGACTTTGAGGTGAAACCCCCCACTTCGGGCGAAACGGGGGCAATCTTGTGTCGATTTGTGATAAAAGTTGGTTTCTCATGTTCGTATGGCCTAACCTAACACAACCAAGCAAAAAAGTCCACTGGGCTACCCCCTTTCGACGCACGTCTATGGGGGTAGACGGAAACGTTAGGGTTTTTTCCAGCGGATTCAGGGTTTCACCGAAGCGGGGCCCGGAGCGTCGGAACCCCACCCAAACCTAGGTTGTGCCATACCACGTGTGTACAAGTGTGTTGGGTGTTGTGGATGTCCAAGTTCCCACTCCGGGATGTGAGCGGGTTCACCGGCATCACTTTCTCTATACCGATTTCGTGGACTTTGAGGTGAAACCCCCCACTTCGGGCGAAACGGGGGCAATCTTGTGTCGATTTGTGATAAAAGTTGGTTTCTCATGTTCGTATGGCCTAACCTAACACAACCAATGAAAAAAGTCCACTGGGCTACCCCTTTCGACGCACGTCTATGGGGGTAGACGGAAACGTTAGGGTTTTTCCAGCGGATTCAGGGTTTCGCCGAAGCGGGGCCCCGGAGCGTCGGAACCCCACCCAAACCTAGGTTGTGCCATACCATATGTATACAAGTGTGTTGTGTGTTTCAAATGTCCAAGAATCTACTCCTAGGTGTGACCGACATCACCGGCTTCACTTTCTCTCTACTAAGTGTGTGGACTTATAGCTGAAAACTCCCGTTCCGGGCGAAACGGGGGCAATCTTGTGTCGATTTGTGATAAAAGTTGGTTTCTCATGTTCGTATGGCCTAACCTAACACAACCAAGGAAAAAAGTCCACTGGGCTACCCCCTTTCGACGCACGTCTATGGGGGTAGACGGAAACGTTAGGGTTTTTTCCAGCGGATTCAGGGTTTCACCGAAGCGGGGCCCCGGAGCGTCGGAACCCCACCCAAACCTAGTTTGTGCCATACCACGTGTGTACAAGTGTGTTGGGTGCTGTGGATGTCCAAGTTCCCACTCCGGGATGTGAGCGGGTTCACCGGCATCACTTTCTCTATACCGATTTCGTGGACTTTGAGGTGAAACCCCCCACTTCGGGCGAAACGGGGGCAATCTTGTGTCGATTTGTGATAAAAGTTGGTTTCTCATGTTCGTATGGCCTAACCTAACACAACCAAGCAAAAAAGTCCACTGGGCTACCCCCTTTCGACGCACGTCTATGGGGGTAGACGGAAACGTTAGGGTTTTTTCCAGCGGATTCAGGGTTTCACCGAAGCGGGGCCCCGGAGCGTCGGAACCCCACACAAACCTAGGTTGTGCCATACCACGTGTGTACAAGTGTGTTGGGTGCTGTGGATGTCCAAGTTCCCACTCCGGGATGTGAGCGGGTTCACCGGCATCACTTTCTCTATACCGATTTCGTGGACTTTGAGGTGAAACCCCCCACTTCGGGCGAAACGGAGAGAATCTATGCAAGAGTTGGGGTAGATCTAGGTTTTGGGTGTTCCTAGGTACTAACCTTGCACAACCATGTAAAAAGTTTCACTTTGCTACCCTCTTTCGATGCACGTCTATGGGGGTAGAAGAGAAAAGCTGGTCTTTCCTACAGCGGGTCTAGGGTTTCAACGGAGAGGTGCTCCGGAGCGTCCGGATCACACCAAACCCTAGGTGGTGTCCTAACAACACCACAAAATAATAGAATAATTGAAAAAAAATAGTGAATTATAATGGTCTAGAAATATTAACAACACCACAAAATAATAGAATAACTGAAAAAAAGAAAAAAAATAGAACCCTATGCCGACGGTAAAGGTCCTACTAGGTTATGTCCACTGGGTCCGCGCGCGGGGGGCTCATCTTCTCAAAATTTTCCCCGCGGCCGCGCTGCTCCTCCGCACCCCACCCCTCCGCCGCCAGCGCCGCCGCGCAACCCCCTCTGCGCCGCCGCGCCAGACCCTCCACACCCACCCCACAGCGCCGCCGCGCAACCCCCTCCCCACCCCACCGCGCCGCCGCGCTTGGCCCTCCCTACCCCACCCCGCCGCGCCAGCGCCTCCCCACCCCACCCCACCGCCGCGCCAGCCCCTCCCCACCCCACCCACCGCGCCGCCACGCCAGCCGATCCGCTCCCCACCCCCCCCGCTGCCGCCAGCCCCTCTCCTCCGCCCCCTCCACCACTGCATCTCCCACCCTCCGGCCGGCCCTCACTGTCCTCTCCGGCGTGCTCGTGCTGCGGACGAGCTAGGATGGTGGCGACGACGGGCTGATCCTCTCATGGTGAGCTTCTTGCTCCTCTCATTTCCTCACAGTAGCATTTGTTTAATTGTTTAATTGTGTCACCTCATTTTTGTTGTTTAATTGTGTCTCATGACGACGACGGGCTATTTTAGGTTGTTTAATTGTGTCACCTCATTTTTGTTGTAGGAGGTCGTGTAGGAGACACCTCGACCACTTTGCCGTCCCGAAGCCCGTGCTATTTGAAGCCCGTGCTTCTTCTCCAGCTGAGGAGGGGCCTCCTCGGTGCCCCTGTTTCGTCGCCCCGCTTCCGTCGCGACCTCGACCCTCTCCGATCACCGATCACGCTTCGAGGGTATACATCTTTCGCCTCTCTTGCTGCATAGGTTTATTTTGGTCTAGATCACCAAGTCAGTCGAGTCACGTAACCCGAGTCAGATCCCATCCGGAAGGGTTACAAATTTATAAATATGCAGGATTGTCCATCTTTGCATATTTATAACCGTAACACTTCCGGGTTGTCCTGTTGGACAGTCCGAGTACGTGTAGATCGGGTCGTGTTCCATGTTCTACCCCTTCTTGAGACGAAATTTCGGCAGCACCTCCCCGTTGTTCTTCGGATGCACACCCTCTCGGCTTGACAAGCTCGAGACGTGTATTCTGAAGAACAGCGGGGAGGTGCTGTCGAAATTTCGTCTCGGGTCGGGGTAGAACATGGGACACGACTCGATCTACACGTACTCGGGCGGGATAGGCCCTCCTATTAGAAGTGTAGGTGAACCCTTGCATGTTGTAAAAGATAAAATTTGGCCGTAATAAATCTTGGTGTCATTGAATAAATTTATTATTACTTGGTGCATATTACGAAATGCGTTGTTCTTTGGATCCAATAAAGCAGAGGATGGCTGATAATGGGTGGATGTACAGTGGCCGTATCAGTAAGATTAAAAGAACAGAGGAGTGGGAATGGAAGACCAATATGTTAGTGAAGGAGTTAGCGCGTGGTTCAAAGGCATCAGGAGTTCGTCCAAGGTGCCCATGCATTAATTGCAAGAATCGTGCCCGTCAGGGAAAGGATGAAATGACTAAGCATCTTTGGTTGTCTGGGTATATGCCTAACTACGTCACGAAGGTCGACTTTGCTCAGGTCGAACGTGACAGAGTTGAGGTGATGCGGCAGCGGATCAATGGCAATGCGTATGATGGGGTGAGAAACTTGCTAGATGATCTCCGTGATGCTGACATACCGGATTCGCCACCTCCACAGGAGGAACCGGAGCCAACCGCGAAGGCTTTCCTTGATATGATGGCCTCGGCTAAGAAGCCTCTATACGAGGGTGCAAACATTTCTCAGCTCGATGCCATAGCTCAAATACTAAGTGACAAGTGCCAGTACTCCACCACCCGTGCAGGCTTTGAAGCCAATCTGAAAACATTTGGTAACATGTTGCCCGAAGGGCATTGTCTGCCAAAGTCCATGCACGAAACGAGGAAACTATTGGGATCGCTCAGCATGGATTATGAAAAGATACATTGTTGTCCAAAAGGTTGCCTTCTGTTCTGGAAACAGTATGCGGATGACAAGTACTGTAGTCTTTGTGGGGCCTCTAGGTATCATGAGGAACCCGAAGCCGATGGTCAGAAGAAGCAGACAAAAGTCCCTGTGAAGATTCTTCGGTACCTCCCATTCATAAAAAGAATCCAGCGGCTTTACTTTTCTGAGGAGACTGCCACACAGATGACTTGGCACAAGAAGGGGAAGAGATACGCCGACGAGTTCGGACGGAAAAAGATGGGACATCCATCTGATGGTAAGGCATGGGAGAATTTTGATGAGAAACACCCCGATAAGGCAGCAGATGCTCGGAATGTCAGAATTGCGATAGCAACAGATGGATTCAATCCATATGGTATGTCGAGTCACTCGTACAGCTGCTGGCCCGTGTTTGTTATTCCGCTCAATCTCCCTCCCGGGGTCCTAATGCAAAGGAAGTTCATGTTTATGTCGCTGATCATTCCAGGGCCCGAATACCCGGGGAAGAATTTGAGTGTCTACATGCAACCGCTTGTGGATGATTTGCACCACTCATGGCACAATGGGACGTGGACATACGACCGAGCATCAAGAAAAACTTCTTGATGAGAATTTGGTACCACTATTCCATGCACGACCTACCCGGGTATGCCCTATTCTGCGGATGGTGTACAGCTGGTAAGTGGCCATGCCCAGTGTGCAGAAACCGACTTGAGTTCACTTGGCTAAAGTCAGGTCGCAAGTATGTCGCGTTTGACAAGCATCGACCGTTCCTCAAAAGAAGGCATCCTTACCGAGAAGACATAAAAAACTTCACGAAGGGCAAAGTCGTGCGTGAAGAAAAAGATATACCGAAGTTCGATGGTGCAACTGTTGATGCCGAGCTACGTGCTCTCGTGCCTGCTCAGGTACCTGGCCCAAAATTTGTGGGATATGGTGTAACACACAACTGGACTCACGTGGCAGGCTTAACGCAGCTAGAGTATTACAAGGACCTCGAACTTCCCATAACATCGATGTGATGCACACCGAAAAGAATGTTGGAGAGATGCTCTTTCACACAGTCCTGAACATTCCTAGCAAGTCAAAGGACAATGTCAAGGCTAGAGTTGATGTTGAGAATCTCTGTGATAGGGAGAGATTACACATGCAGCCTCCTCAGGGCCGTCAAAAAAATTGGTGGAAGCCGAATGCCGACTACTGCCTTGATAATATCCAAAAGAAGGAGACGTTCAAGTGGCTCAAACACGACGTGATGTTCCCTGATGGTTATTGTTCCAATATAAGTAATGGAGTCAATCTTGTAAAGGGAAATGTCACTGGGCTCAAGAGTCACGACTATCATATATGGATTGAGTCGGTGCTGAACTTTTTCACCACTGGAGTGCGGGCCCCCCCCCCCCCTTCTATGGAGGAGCCTCCGGAGCCGGGGCCGTGTCCACGGTTTCCATCGAAGGACGAGTTCGCTCTCACCTACTACTCATCGACCCCGGTAAGTTTGATGCCAAACCACTAGTTACCGCTTTTCCTTTGCCTCGCAAGTTGCTAACTCTTGCTCAAACATGTAGGGAACGGGAAGCTCGGCGGAGAACCCACACTTTGGTCGTGCTTCTCCTACTGTCTCGCCGGGTTCGCGTGAGATGGTGAGGTTTGATGCTGATCCTTCGCCTGGTGCTTCGTCGGGTTCGCGTCACAGCACACCGGTACATCCCGATGGTCCTTCTCCTGGTGCTTCGCGTGGTGCTTCGACTTCTCCTGGTGCTTCCGGTGGTTCTACTGCTGCGCCGAGCCGTCGATCGCCTGTGTTCACCCGGGGAGACATGGGGTACACCCCGTCGCCGCCGCAGTAGATGTAGGGCTTGAGGCCTCTAGACATTTACCTTTGTATGATGATGCTACGTGTGTATCTTGATGATATGATATTGCTTCGGATGATATATGGAGCCTATGTGTGATCTTGCTGTGATGATATTTGCATGAATTTTTATTTTATTTTCTGCTGGAAAACGAGCTGCTGCAACAAAATTGCAAAAAAAAATCTGGGACGAACCTGTGCCGACGGTATTCCCGTCGGCACAGGTGTTTCATCTGTGCCAAATGGTCATGAACCGTCGGCACAGCCCCTCAGCCAGGACGTCCCAGGAGACGCCACGTGCACACCTGTGCCGACGGTATTACCGTCGGCACAGCTTCTCAGACGAGCTCGCCCACGTGGGACCCACCGAACCTACGCCGACGGAATTTGTGCCAACGGGCATTGTTTAACCGTAGGCACCTCCTATGCCGACGGGGAAACGCTGTGCCGACAGGAAAAAACCTGTGCCTACGGGGACCTACGCCGACGGCCCTGTGCCGACCGTCGGCACAGACCTGTGCCGACGGGGAAGGTGTCTGTGCCGACGGTAAATAACCGTCGGCACAGAGGGCGCCTGCTGTAGTGACGGTTCCTTCTGGATCGCCATTCACCCGGTTAGTCACGCCTATTAGGCTATTACCATGAACTCGAATCGATCTTCTACTCACCAGGCTTGAACATCGATGGATGTATTTCTGGTGACACCAAAAGCACCATGCATCTCATCATTCTCTGCAATCCAAAATGCAGTTGAGGTCGCCATTACTAGACCTGGTCACCCGGTGGACCTTGACCAAGAGAATCGTCGCTTCTTTCCCGGCGATCCTCGACAGGATCATGGCGACGGCCAAGGGGGCCATGGTGGTGCAGGTATCGGAGAACGGCGACATCATCCGTGTGCTCGACGACTCCGAAGGGAAAGTGATCAATTTCATCACTTCGGTGACGGAGTTCGATGGGGACCTCTTCTTTGGAAGCCTCTCCACCAACTTCGTAGGCAAACTATCTTTGTCAAAGGTGTTACACGGGCAGGAGGCAGTTCTTAGTACACTTTGGCAGTAGCGTCATCAACTCATCATCCATTGTGTCATCGGAATTAGAGCTAAGTGCCAGGGCATCTCATAGTTGACGACATGCATGGCTCTGTTCGTAAGGTAAACAGCTAGTGTCAGTTACGGTAACAGAATTGTAAAAGACTCGAATATGGCTGACGCATGATGATTTTGTTTGGCCGTTTGGTTGAAATGAAATCCAGCACTAAACTCAGTATACAAGCATTACAGTCCTATCGTGCTCATTGTTAGCCAAATCGAATATGCTTATATTCGATTCTATTTGCACGCAATCAGGCCATTATGGTTACAATTTGTAGTTGATTGTTTCTCTCATGCATCGAGATCAGGTCTAGGGGAGACTATATAGAGCGGGAGACCTATACACGCCGAAGGCGTAAGAAAACAGACTGTCACAGCAGATCTCAAGAGGCTTACAAATGAATTAATTTTACAACTTTCTTTACAGTTACGCACAAGATAAATAAAATAAATTTTATATCCTCTTCCCACCCGACTGGACGAGACCTTTCACGCGTTCTTATGTTAACATCGACGACATCTGATATAGCGACCATGTTTGAGATGTTGGACAAGCACAAATACGAGCTTGGACACACCAACTGACCGCTCCACATACTTCTTACAATCTATTTATCATGTAGCGAAGTAAACTTTTTATTACCTACAGGTTTGAAGATAGTCTTCACTAATGTCGGCCAATGAGAATAGATGCCATTGCCTAGGTAGTATCATTGGTGTATTGGTGACTATTGATCTCATAGATGCATGCATTCCGTAGCTTGGCCTTCAGTAAATCTTGCAAACACTTGAGAGCGTTGTAACATGTTGATGTCATTGTGAGAACCTTCCATGCCGAAGAAAGAATGTTAAATCCACATTTCATAATCTTCCACAACATCAAATATGACACCGCATGTTCCAACATGATATTTATGCAACCCTTGCCAAGCGAATTAACAATTCTTACATTCGCAATGCATGCGATACTTCCAAATATCACAGAAAATCATCTCATTGCACCTTCTGCCATGAGATGAGTTGTTTCGGCTGCATTTGGAGCTCTCAAATAGGTCTGTCCAAACACCTCCACTGCCGCTACACAAACTTGTACATAGTTTTAATGCATGTGGGCTCAATCGTACGAAGGTAGTCGTCTACAACATTTGCAATAGTTTCATATTGTAGACACCACATAGGAGGAGTGCATTCCTGAATAGAGAACTCAATCAGTCCGGGTCAATCTTCCTTCAGTTTTAAATATTCATCATAATACCTCACACCATGAATAGTGCGTATGAACACATTCTTCTTCCTAAAGTGCCATCAAAATGGAATCGAACCATGTGTTGGGTTTGCCAGAAAAATAATCTTTGTATAGAATCACATTACCCTTAGCCATTTGATGATTTATGTTGGCTTGCCGCCTAGGTTTCAAACCTCGACGCTAGGGAGGGGCATTCTTGTGCTTGCAAAGGCATAGACAACCGAGGATCCTCTGGTGCTCATAAACATCGCTGCGACATTGGCGTCCTCTTCCATCTTTGGTGGAACATGAAATCATCGTTGCCATCCATAGTATATGAATCAAACAATGAAGCAATCAAACTACGAAACATTCTATCATATTTTACGTAGGCCAAAAATTAAGAAGAAAGCTACCTACTCGGCAAATGGCCGAACACCTAGCGTGCGTGGCGGGAGCAAGGTAGTCTCGGCCACCGGCTGAAGCAGCGGTCGCTCGCATATTGAGCTCGCTTGTCGGAGTCTATGTCATGGGCGTGTCGACACCCCCCACCCCCCCCCGGCGGATAGTCTATTGGCCGCCGGGGGTAATTTTGTTGTTAGGACCCCATTGAGCCGAAGTGGACGGCTGTAGGGGGCTCTAGCGGAGATGCTCGTAGTCCCTTTCATCCTGAATATTGCCAAGATACAATTATTACATTTTACTATATCTATTAATGAAGAAGTCACTGATACAATAAAGATTGGTGAAATCTAGAGAAGCTCCACATCTCATTCTTGGACTTGGCAAAATGGGTTTTGGTTTCTATTAGAAGCGCGTGAAATACAAAGGGATAACATCCGCATATTTGAACATGTCGTCGCAGAAACTTGAAAGTACGATTAAAATTCCATTCACATCGATGTCGAAGGAAACATCTACTGGACCAATAATTTGGAGAGAACAGTTTTGGTTACGAGCACACGTAAGCTAAGAAACTAATTAACGGATCGAGTACATGACACCAAATTCGATCTTTATAAAATTTGTGGATGGCGCGCAATAAGGAACTGGCCCAAGCACATTATACCATCTGGAGGACAGTAAAAGGGCAACCGCGCGTGGAATTGACTTCAATCCATCGTTGCACCACTCTGGATCGTAGCAACACCATCATCATCAACCTTGAGCTTCTTCCTCTGTCCGTGGCCTTCATCCTCCTGGCAATTTCTCACTTGTGGCTGCTCAGTCAACATCTCTCCAGAATCTCGAGTTCCCTTCGAGGCTCCTCCTTTAGCCTTGTGGAGAACAACCAGGAGCGCATCCAGATTTGCAAATTTAGCTTGATTAAGTCGTACCACTTTCTTGTAAATTGTCTGCAGATTGGCCGTGAAGATCTTGTCCTTGTATTTGCCCGCGTCCTCGTGTATCTTCTTCCTTTCATCCGCTGTGAACATCTGAGATTCGGAAGTAGGCGCGGTTCGATGAATTCCCAGCATATAAAGTATGGTACGAACAAGTAAGGAAATACAAAACTAATCAACATCAGTCAAGCTTCACCTTATCCGGCATGACCACAGATTCTCCGATCAACGCCATCAGGGCTGTGGCGTATGTCACAACGTCCCAATAGTCAGTCTTGAGGCCAGATCTCTCCTTGAGAAGATTATCTACCGACTGCAAGCTCTCGGCGTACTCCTTACATGCCACATCACATCGTCGCATGTAAGAAGCCAATGAAGCAATCCGTCCATTGATCTGTATGAAACGGAACAAGGGATGGGTGAAATGATGAACCGATTCTTGGACATCTCAAGAGCCTAGGATACGGTCGGTATGATGATGGTTCAGCTGAACTATCATGAACTACAACACTAACCATTTCCGGCTGGATGTCGAAGTCACGGACATTGTCATTTAGGTAGCCAAGTAATTTCTTGCTATGGTACTTGCGGTCGCGCTCACCGAACTCCAATTTCTCTTCAGGCACTAAGACATGCATCAGGTTCTGCAGGCCCCACATCAGCTCCTCAGCTGCTTCATCATATATACAGGTAATTCCTCCAAAAGACAACACACACAAAATTATACTCATCATATGAATTTTGCACACGAAGTGCACAGGCAACAAGGAAATTAAGCCTCATACTGACCAACAGATGTTCAATAGATTCCTTGTATGCAGATTCCCCGACAATTAGTTTCTCCCCTCCATTGCACTGCTCCTCGATGAGGTCGGCAAGGCTGTCATCGATGCCAGTAGGACCAATGGCAGTTGACCTGTTGTCAAGCTTCAAGAATCCCCTTAGCCAGACCATCTGACAAAAGAACTTCCAATTATTAGAAAGGTTAAAGGGAAACACAACCATATGGAACGACCCTAGTTTGAATAATGTCACGGCTTTGTCTACAGTCACACTATCAAGTTTAATTTAGTTTGCTCCAAGGCATTGAAACTAGGTATAAAGATGACCACACAGTATCCAATTCAAGATTATATCTTTTTGAACGTAACCGGCAGGAGCTCTGCCATTGCATTATAAGAAGAAAAAATTGATCCAGTTTAGAAGGAGAAACCGGACCCAAACCCATACATTGCACGGTTAATTACGGGAACCAATTCAAGATTATATCAAACTACATTACTTGCGGGTTTTCTTAACACTAGGACGATATAAACGAATCTTAACTTGCAGCCTTATTTTAGAAGAATTTTCAAGACATGAACGGACTAGATCACCAACCACAATTACAAGGAAGGATTTACACAATAGGAAATAGAACGCGCTATATAGCTGTGTTACGAAAAAACAGTTCCAAGATGGCTGTAAATTTACAGCGGTTTGAGCAGCAGCAATGTAATGAAATTAAATTAGATTTCTGAAATGTTATTTTTGAGTAACAGGTTGATAATTACAAGTCACAGAGCAAAAACTTCAAACTGATATCGAGATTATTTCAAGAAAATAAAACATTGCCCAGCATCGGCAGTAAAGGGAATGTCACTGTACTAATACGGATCGGAGGATTAACTTCGATTGGGCTAGCAATTGGAAGAAATACTTTGGGCGCATAGAAAATACTGTGAGCCACACGAGTTATGAAAGCTAACAAAGCAGATGGTAGTCAGTGCCATGTACATAGCCAAACGAACTGAATGAACAGCAGCTAGTAGTCGATGAGGAATTAATGAAGACATAACATCACAAGAATGCAAATCAAACCATGTCCACAGATTCCTTGTCGACACAGTGAACCCTGATCGTCTGTCATCACAAAAGCCGCAAATGTAAGCAAGTTCATGTGGATTCGAGGGTAACTGGTACACAACTGAAGAACAAACTAAGAGGACGGACCTCGAAGCCGGTGTAGTAGCTGCCGATGTCGTAGAGGTATCCCGAGTCGATGCGGAAGATGGCGAAGCCAGACGGCGTCTCGAAGAGCACCCTCATGGGCACCAGGTCGTACTCCGAATCGAGACCCTCGTACTCGACGAGGTGATCCAGCTCCGAGATGTCGTACCCCGGATATTGCGCCGCTAGGGCTATGCGCGGGTCTACCCAGCGATCCATCGATCCCGAGCGCGAGCGCGCGTGCGTCCAGGAGAAAGATGTATCGATGATCGAGGGTTTAGAAAGAGGATTTGGAAGAGCAGATCCACCTTAGTGTTTTTTTTAGGGATAGATCCAGACTTAGTTACCTACGTAGCTTTGTGGAGAATGAGATGATCTTAGTGTACACTTACCATGCAAAAAAAAATACTGTACACTTTTACAGCAGCGTCATCATCCGTTGCCACCGGGAATTCGGAATTAGAGCCAAGTGCCACGGCATCTCATAGCTGACGATAGGATGGCTCTGTCGTAAGGTAATCAGCTAGTGTCAGTATGGTTATAGAATTGTAAAATACTAGAATATGGCTGACGCAAGATAATTTTGTTTGGCCGTTTGGTTGAAATGAAATCCAACACTAAACTCAGTATACAAGCACTGTAGTCCTATCATGCTCATTGTTTTTAGCCAAATCGAATACGATATTTGGTTCTATTTGCGCGCAATCAGGCCACTATGGTTACAATTTGTCGTTGATTGTTTCTCTCATGCATGGAGAGCTACTGACACTACGGGAGAGCAGTTCATTGCCGTGTGCTCAATGCACACGAGCACACGGCGAAGGCAGAAAAGCCCACGGCAACGTCTTTGCCGTGTGCTGCACACGACAACGCGCACACGGGGGAGATTTGCACGGCAACGACCTCTTTGCCGTGTGCCAAATATCGGGGCACACGTCAAAGCTGATATGTGGGTACCACCTGCACTTGACGCCGATAACGGCAGTCATCGGCGGTGATGGCCGACTCCTGACACGTGTCCAATGTCTTTGCCGTGCGCGGGTCTTTACTGTCTGTTTTTTGGTGTCTTTATCGTGTGCCAAACGTTGCCGTGTGTTTTATGGGCTACTATACCGTGTGTCGCTCTTTGCCGTGTGCCCCGATATCCTGCACACGGCAAAGAGTTTAGCACACGGCAAAGTTCAGCTCTCCCGTAGTGTAAGCTCTATAAAGCGGGAGGCCTATACATAAGCTCTATAAAGCGGGAGGCCTATACACGCCGAAGGCGTAAGGAAACAGACTATCACACGGATCTCAAGAGGCTTACAAATGAATTAATTATTTATTTATAGTTACACACAAGATAAATAAAATAGATCATGTATCCTCTTCCCACTCGACTGGACGAGATCCTTCGCGCCTACATCTGATCTAGCTACCATGTTTGAGCAGGATGTGAGAAAATACAGAAACGAGGTTGGAGCACACCAACTGTCCGCTCTACATCCTTTTTACAATCTCTTGTTGTGTAGCAAAGTAAGATTTTTATTATCTGCAGGTTGGAGATAATCTTCAGGTAATGTCGACCAATGAGGATAGATGTCATCGGCTAGTTAATGCCCGTTGATGTATTGGTGACTATTGATCTCATAGATGCATTACGTAGCTTGGCCCCAGTAAGTCCCGTAAACACTCAAGAGTCATGAATATTGCTAATGACATTTTTTTTTCGAGGAAGATGGGGGGATTACTCCCCACCGGTTGATATTATAACTCGAAAGAGCCTGGCGGGCTATGTTCTTACAACAGAATAACAATTTTACAGAGGGATACAGGGGAAGAGAAAACAATGAAAATACATGAAAAAAATACAACTAGCAGAGGGAACAGCAAGAGCCACCAAGAGACACAAGAGGTGAAGGGGTGTAGTCGAGGGATCACAATGCCAAGACTCTGCAATCATTGCCTCACGCACCGCACCGGCATGGGACTCGAACCCCAGGCACAACTCAGGAGCACCACCGTCATCATCGGACTGTCAAGCCTAGCACCTGGCACTAACCTAGATAGGGAGCTCCGCCACGAAGATCGAGACGAAAAGCCGGTGGGGGAGACATACATTGTGTCGTCAATTAGCAAAGGTGAGCCGAGACGCCACCAAGAGCACGAAGCACCCACACCGCAACAGCAACCGAGGGAGGCTCTCGGACAAGCACATCAACGGAGCCGAGACCACGCGAAGGCCAGCCGAGGAGAGAAACACACCGCCGTCGGCCCCAAGCTGGCCGCACCAACACCACCAGACACAGCACCGTCACCACCCGCAGCAACAAGGCCATCAGATTTGGTCTCCAAGACGACGTCTCCAAGGAGAAAGTGTTGTCGACACAACACCGTCATCCGACCCGGCAAGCAGGATCCTAGGTTTTCACCCGGAGGCCAAACTGTAGGTACTGGAGCTCCACAACGGCACCTCCTGCGAGGAAATGACGACAAAAGCCGCCGCTACCGTCAGCAACGACAAAGTCGATGCTGGGTTTTCACCCGGAACAAGAGCACATCTACAGAGACGGCGATCGGTCAACACCAACAACCACTGCAGCCAATGACACCTCGCCGAGACTACACGCGGCCTGAGACAACAACACGGCACCAGCTCCACCAGGGCCGCCGGACGCAACGCGACCTACTGACCTGCCGAGCACCATGCCGGAAGGGCAGAGTAGCGCTGCCCGAGGCCGAGGTCCACCATGAACCTCGGCAGCAACCTTGCAACACGCGCCGACGCGCTCCACGCGCGCCACTGGAACGGCCGCCGAAGGGTGGAAAGGGCGCCAGCGAGAGGTCGTCGATGGCGGCCCGGCCCAATCGAGCCCAGATCGGGCCCGGCGGGCCGCAGCCTGCGGTGGCCGCCAAGGCAGGCGGGAGTCGACGGGGAGCTCTGAGAGCTGCGCCCACTCGCCGCGACCTCGCCGCCCACGCGGCCGAGGCCAGAACGGCCGAGAAACGGAGCTGCCCCGGCGTCCAGAGCCCATAGCACGAGGCGGCGCGACGAAGGTGACGCCACCACCCTCCATGGAAGCCACGGGCTTGAGGACGGCCGCCGTCGCCGCCGCACAGGGACGGGAGGACCGGCGCCGCATCTTCCTCCAGAAGCAGCAGCACGGGCCGCAGGGCAGCAGATCCCCGCCGCCCCCTTCACCGGCGGCGTGTGGCCTATGCCGGCGACCGCCTCCGGGACGGCGAGAGATGGGGGCGAGGGAAGTGGGGCGGCGGCGGCGCGGTTAGGGTTTCGCCTCCCCGGTCGCCTGGAGAGGGCGACGCGAGGAGGACGGGGTCGGGTTCCGAGTATCTATCTTATCAGCCTTGCTAATGACATTAAATCAGTGATAGCCTCTATGTCCGGCTAAACGAGCTTCTGTACTATGACGTTTAAAAGTAGAAGTGTGTTAGACTACTCTATGTCCGGCTAAACGAGCCTCTAAGGTCTTCTTCTTCTACGCTTTTCTTAGCTTACTACATTTTTCTTAACAAAATAGGAAAAAAACACCTCCAATTGATCATGCTAGTTAACACTAAAATGCATTTGACGTTTAACTCAGCAACTTAAAGTGTGAGCTAAGTTGAATACTGACCTAGTCCCCATGCAGTTGGCCACCGGACCAATCCATATAATGTTGGATTGAACAAGAGCAAAATGCACCAAGCTGGAATGAGTTACACATTATATGGCAATGATAAATGATAAAACTAGCGATACCACTACATAATGACGAACAACAAGAGTACAAGACGATACGAACTTGGATCACACCGCACGCTGATCACTAGTTCACTACGTAGTTACACCTAGGACTCTCGAACAAACAAGCTAGACGCATACTCGTGCTATGACCAACACGATACAGAGTAGGTGCACTAGATCACCGGGTAACTGAGGCAGGACCGCAGGAGCAGGAGTAAGGCTAGGGTAACAGTAGGCGGTGGCGGCCTCATCAGTGTCACGGCAGATCTTGTAGATGATCTGCCTGCGGCGGCGGCGAAAGACCTCGTGGAGTAATAGGAACCACGACGGCGGGAGCTGGGGTGAGGCTAGATTTGCGGGAAGAAGCCACCCTTGTACTGCAAATATCTTTGCTGTAACAGCCCCTGAATACAAAAAAAAAACTGACGTTAAAGCATGCACTCAAATGCAGTGCAGAAAGACATGTCAACCAACTACAGATTCAAGAAGCCACTCCCTAATATCCAAGCTGGTTCAAGGCCACTTAGTTATAATTTTGATTCTTCACATAGAAAGGAAAACATGTGTTGCATCAGCATCATGATGCGCCAAAGAGCATGCATAAATCATTACAAAGAATGACACTTACAGCTTTGCCTTCTTCAAATCACGAATCTCTGCTTCTGCAGCCTCGATTTCAAGGTCTTTATTTTTCATGCCTTTCTTCAGCTCAGCGCACTCGTTTCTCTGCACGGTTAATTCGCAACTTAAAATGTGAGCCAAGTTCGATACTGGCCTAGCTGCCATGTACTGATTGCACCAGTCCACATCCCAAATTGGGATCAAACAAGAGCAATGCAGACTGCAGTAAGCTGTAAGCTCGAGCCAGTCACAGAACCATTTACAGAGTACTACGCACTACATTAAGGAACAACGATAGCGGACAGTGAGAATGTGAGATGCATACCAAGTCGTTCCTCTCCTTGGAGACACGCTCCAGCTCCCTCTGCAACACACCACATGGATCAGGAAATCAAGAAAGGGCAGATATACGAACAATGTGTCTGTAATTACGGGGAAGAGAGCAATATTCCTAGCTCACCCTGAGCTCCTCAGCCGACTTGCTCTCTTTCTCCCTCGCCGCCCTATCATGCCTCCACCTCGGCACGCTCTTGACGTGGGTCTGGCTCGGCAGCACGCTCCTGGCCCGTCCAGTGCCCGCGGGACGAATCGCCTCCATGGTCTCGCTCTCGCAGTCGCTCTCCTCAGCGTCCGGTGTGGCGAGCAGGGAGATGTGGTGACCAGATCCGGTGGAGAAAAGTGACGGGACGAGGACGCTAGGGAAAACAGAGGTGTTGGTTGAGGATGAATGAGGGCACGAGGCGGCGGTGGCGGGGGCAGTAATGATGCTAGGTTTGCGGGTCACGACGGCCTTCTCAGCGTCGCGGCAGATCGCATCAAGCAACCGCGCGTTATCATCCCACCAGGAGTCGGCTTCGCTGTCCATCCCCGCGGTCCTTGCCTCGCCTAGCTGACGGCGGAAGCGGGAGGTGGTGGATCGGACTGGCGGTGTGGTGGTGTGGAGTGTGGTGGCGGTGGTGTGTGCTGATGGGGAAGAGAGGGGGACTGTGACTGACTGCAGTCTGCACTTGCTAGCGAGCAGGGGAAGGTGGGTACCGTATGCTGCAAGGCTCATACGGCTTTGACTGTTTAGTCAAATCCGACGGCTGCCCCTGCCTACCGTTGGAGTTTGCCTTCCTTGTGGAATCACCACATTTTTTCTGACAGTGAACTATAGTTAATACTATCCACACAGGTAAACCCGGTGACCCCAAGGGGCTCTCTCAGGCGTTTCGATTTCTGGCCGTCGGATCGTGGGGTTACGGCGCGATCTGGAGCGTCCGTTCGCGGTGGCAGCAAATGTGATTTCATCCGCCGTCGTGGTGTGTGTTTCACGTGCCACTGCCTGTGGGCCCAGGGCGTCGCCGGTCCCACGTCGGTCCCGCTCGACAGGGTCACGACGCGTCGGTCCGTCGGTGCAATTCTACCTCCACAAATCCACTGCGCGGACATTTTGCAGAAAAACGCCCGCAAAGGACCTGATCGTAATTTCCAGAAAGGTCGAGGACTTTTTTGCAAAAGTACCCGCAGAGCTCGCTCCCCTTCCTCTTTCTCTCTCTCCCGCGACGGAAAGTCGCCGCGGCCGCCGCCGCACGCCGCCGGCGCCACGGCCCTCCCCCGACGGATCTACGGACGCCGGAAGGTTCCCCGTCGCCGCCTCGACCTCCTAGCCTACGCACACGTGCCTGGGCGCCGCGGACGCGCCAGAAACACCGCCGCCGTGCTCGGCTGTGCTCCGGCGACCTGCCGCGTTTTAGCGCCGCCGGCGGCCGCTCCGGCGACCAAAGTGGGGCGGCGCCGCCAGATCCGGGTTCACCGCGGCTGCGCGCGTCGAACGCGCCGATCCTCGCGTGCTGGAACGCGTTGCAGAGGCGGCGCCGTCGCCGGCGGAGCCGCGGCCAGATCCGCGCTCGCCGTCGCTGACGTCAGCGTGACGACCCTGTCGTGGGGCCCGCATGACCGTGAGAGAGAGGGAGAGGGAGGCCGATGCGGGGTGGCAACCGTGCTGGCTGCTGGGCTTCGGCCCAGTTGGGCCTTTTCTTCTTCTTTTTTTGTTCCTTTTCTCTTTTTCTTTTCTGAAAACTTTTATAACTTTTGTTTTAGATATCCATTTGAATTCAACCAGTTTCTAAAAATTTGTAAAGATCAAAACAGTCATTTTAAATACTTTGGGACCATTTCCAAATTATTTTAAATCTTGGAAAATTTAAATGATTCAAAAAGGCTTAATTGACACCTTTATGTTATTTTCTAAAATATGGTTTTAAATTTTTCTTTCGAACTCAAATAATTGACATGGGCGAATTTCAGTTTTTTTAAAACAAGCTATTGTTCATTACATGCTGACATGTGGGTCCCACTATCATATATTTCACAATTACAGGGGAACATGTTGAAATTCCAAAAAAAAAAACCTTCTAATTTCCAATTTAAAAAATTGCAAACTTATGAAGATTTCCAAACTTTCCTACGCAAGAGTTGCACTCAAAAAACAATGCCCAAAAAAAATCACTCACCCAAATTACATGGTTTTGAATTAAAAAAAAAACTTTGGCCATAGAATTCAAGTGAATAAGTATGCGTTTTCAGTCATTACAAATTTTTTTAAAAAAATAATGAAACGTA
The DNA here is from genome assembly GCA_947311845.1 of Poa pratensis. Taxonomy (NCBI): domain Eukaryota; kingdom Viridiplantae; phylum Streptophyta; class Magnoliopsida; order Poales; family Poaceae; genus Poa; species Poa pratensis. The sequence goes on from CAMZMU010000095.1 coordinate 31,842,249, forward strand.
TAGACATATTCAAACAGCCCGCAAAAAATAACTATTTACAGCACAAAACGAATATATTCGAACTTTTTTAATAGGTAACAAATTGCGGAAAAAACAAATGCACTTGCCCAAACTACATGGGTTTGAAATTACAAAATCTGTTTAGCTACAAAATTCATATGAAATTCAAACGAATAAACATGCATTTCCACTCCTTTCCACGCATGCGCGGCATTTGCAATAATTTTCAAACCTAAACGTTTTTAAAATATGTACACTACCAAACTTGAATTATACCATCCATTTGCGACATACAAATTTGCATATTTTACAAATTTAGATGCCTTTCAAACCTAGCCATTTCATAGATGTTAAAAAGATTCAAATCCAAATAACTTACCAATTCAACCAATTTTAAAAAAAACTAGACAACCTTTTGGACATAAACTTTTTTCCAACTTTGGTCATATGACATAAATAGGCAGTGTTTCATTTTGGGGTAATTTTTTTTTTTACATTCTGATATATTTTCCATGGAGTTATTGATATTATTTTATTGTGTTTTTTATTTCACTTACAAAGAAATATTAAGAATGCGTGAATTTGAACCAATAGGCAGTGTTTTTTTATTTTGCATGAATTTGAATTTTAACACACGGGCCGTGCGTTAATTGTGTCATATTAAGAATGTTTGTTATAGCGTTTTACAAACTGAAAACAAGTGTCAACGGCGGGTGGCGCGCGGCAAGCCGCGCCAGGAAATCTAGTTAGTGTAATTCTCCACGGACACTGTGTTTTGACTCCTGGGTTAGATAGACCCGTTATGAAAATGTTTTTAACTATATTTTAAAGTGTCAAAAAACCGAACGAAAAATTTTGGGTGTAAATCCAGACATTCTATGTTCACACAAAAAAAAATCGTAAAAAAGACATTTTTCTAGGTTGTGCAAAAAAGAAAAAAAAAGTCTCATACAAAGTCATTTTTAGCACAGTGATTTGTCATTTTTATATAGACCACAAAAATATCATTTTTCCACAAAACTTCGTGTGTCAACATACAATATCTAGATATACACCTGAGATTTTTTTTTTGATTTTTTGACATTTTGAAATATGATTTTTAGGTAAAATGAGATCATCTGCTCCTACTAACCAAAACTGATTTCCGAATACTCCAACTGTTTGAGTACCACTATAGCCTAGCTAGTAGCCAGATAGGATTTTCATTGCACGAAGAAACGAAATTTTGAACAGCAAAAATAGTTGATTTTGAGGGGAAAAAAGGCCCTGAGATCCAATCACAAGCGCAGAAGGTAAAAATAGAGCATCAATGAATTCCACCTCATGCGAACCAAATATGCCAACCTTCGGAAGAGTAGGCAAACCGTTCCCTCCCGCGGCACTGGGAAGGAAAAATGTGGGGGGTTTCATCTTTTTCATGTACTGCGCCGCCGCTCGAAGGGAAACTCCATCCGCCTTCCATTCCCCTTGCCCTGCTTGATCCTGCGCTGCTTCCAATCTGAAAAATATGGAGCATGGGGAGCCGGAGGTTGCCAATGGCCACTCGATTTAGTGGAGACAAAGAGCTATCTCCAAATAACCTAATGAAAATTTTCAACTGAAGTTTGAGAATGAAACAAAAGGCTGTCCAAAGGTTTGGCCCATGAACAGTAGTACATAAATGTATGACCAAGAACTGCACAACCAGCAAAATTGGCTCAGTAACTCTAGTAATGCAAATGTATTGCCAAGCGCTAGACAATCAGCATGATTACATAGTAGACTAATTGCCTTGACTACCTTATGTAGAGATAAATTTTTCGTCTGATATTTCAGTTGCACGACGTCGTCTAATGCGTGGTGGTGTGCAATGTCAGGCAGTTTAATGTAATTTTTCATATACAAAACATGTCTTGCTTGGTATCATGATGTGTCGGAGCATGAACTATTAAAGAAGTGCTTATACATTTTGATGTGTGGGAGTATGAATCTCTGCTTATTTAGCCTTGACTAGCTAAATGCCCGTGCGTTGCTACGGCTGAATAATTTAGACTTATAAATTTCCAAAATCTTAAAGAAAAAACAATTTTCATGAATGCGGTCAAAATTACTGCACGTTGCTTACACAACACTAATCGAGCTTCAAGCTCAAGTTCACCGACGGTAATTTTCAAGGTCACTTAAGCACCTTTTTTTAGCATCTTGAAGTGTTGTTATTCGGATCAGAACAGCTTGCTTACCCATGCATCTAGACACTGCCCGAGTGAATAAAGTGAACCGGCGGGCACCTGCTCCTGCCTTTTTTTTTTGTAAATCTTGATTTAAACCACTTTTGAAAAGTCAAAAAAATCTGTAAAAAATCAGATGCATAGGTAATGCAAATCCAATGCGCCGGCAAGTGAGTTTCGTGAAGAATTTGTATTTACGTTGGCTACGTAAAAAAGACAAATTTGCAAATGCTACAGTACTGCTGTATAGCCGTGTATATACGTCATAGATTTGTCTTTTTTACACAGGCCAAATGAAAGATCGTTTCTCCACGAAATTTTGTACTATTACTGCATACATGTGTATGCATTCTCCATTTTTTTCGGAATTTTTGAACATTCGGAAGGTCCTTGTCCTGGGCAGGAGCAAATGTACCCAGGTTCATCCTGGTATTTCCCCTGCCAAGGAGCCCTTTACTCGCATGTTCCTCGGTACACTCGATCGTCGTTTTCTCAGGCCACCAGCAGAGTTGTTCCTCTCTCTTCTTTCAACTTTTCCTACCACCGCAGCCACACCAGTCAAACAATTTCCTAATAAGTCTAGCAGACGTGCTCGCATGCCCCAGCTGCTGCGCTCGCCTGGGTACTCCCGTGGTCGCGCGCCCGAGAGCTGTAGCCGCGCTCGCGCACTTGTCTGTCCCCGGCGAGCACCGTTCAAGTAGCGAACTCGTGCTGTCCGCGGGCGGCGGCGTACTGTTCGAACCTCTCGCGCGCTACGCTACGCGGCCGGCCGTGCGCTTGGCATCCTCCTTGCCTGGATCCGCTTGGACGCCATCGAGGAGAGGCCTGCTGGTCCTGTGGCTCTTTCTCTGCTGCTTCTTGTTCCTTGATTGGGAGCGACCGGGGCTCGATCGATTAGAGATTTAGAGATACAGGTCTAGCAGTATCAGAGTCAGGTGGGGAGCAAGAGTTGGAATAGGATTGGGAAGTCAACGATCTAGAGCAGGGTGGTTGCCTCGGGGCTTCCTGCCGGCGGCCGCGGCATGTGCTGTCGGTCGGTCGGGCCGATCCAAAGAGAAAGAAGGGAGGGATCGTGCCGGAGGTGGGTGAATAGAGTTTAGGGGCGTACTGCAAAATTGTTGATTTCATGGACTGCGGATTTATTTCCAAAGTTTGGAGGGGCCAAACTGAAAAATACCGGATGGACGAACAAGAAGCCTTGCTTCTTTTATTACTGGGTAAAGATTTCAAGGTCATTTTCTCACGTTGTTTTCCTCAACTTACCACACCCGTTTTTATGCAAATAAAATGGTTGTGTGCATCGGTTATGTAAAATATGGATGTGTTTCAATATAAACATCATTTCTTTTACGAGGCCATTCCCTACTCAATCAGAACTGGATAAATCCTAGAATTAGTAGGGCCTTCTCCTTGATATTGGACATGCATACTTATGTCATAGAAGAATTGTTTCGGCAAAATGCATGACTAGGAGTGAAGCACGAAACAGAAATGCGGACAGAAGAAGGAACACTGTAAGGAGGATGTCAAAGCATAAGTTTTTTTTTTTTTTGGAGAACAATGTCAAAGCATAAGTGGTGCTGCAAAAAAAAACAGTGGATCCAGTGGGCTTTTGATGCTAGCTTTGCGGGCCTTGCAGCTGGAAATCCCATCCGTATTATTTACAGAAAAAAAATAAACTAGAAGTTGGAACTCTGAGGGGTCCCAAACTCGTTTCGTTTCGGCCTTTGATCCATAGTTTTCCGACTCGGACTCGAACAGGATTCCTATTTCGGACGGAGGTCGCTCAGGAGTCAGGTCTCACTGTCAGCCAATATATACGCAGGACGCAAGACACGCACACCAAGAGCAACGATCAACCAAGCCCACCGGCCACCGCATCGCATCGGCGTCATGGCGGCAATCAAGGCAAGCGTGAACCTTTTTGCGCTCCTTGACGGCGACGACTCCGGCGACAAGCGCCTCGCCGACTTCGACTCGCAGCACAAGGATCAGGTTTCCGCGCTGGCAAAGAAGAAGCCAGCGTCAGCGTCCAAGTCCAAGAAGAAACCGTCACCTCCGGCTCCGGCCAAGTCCAAGACGCCCCGGACGAACCCGGCACCGTCAGTTGCAGCAGGTCCCCGATGGGCTGTGGTGGCGTCCTCCGCGGCAAGGGCGACGGAAAAGCAGACTGCTGCACCTGCCGCGCCGGCCCCCGCGAGTAGCACCAACTATACCGCCCTGCTCTTCGGCAAGGCATACCCGTCTGCCCGGGAGCGCATCTTCAAGCAGAGGCAGGAGGAGTTCCAGAGGAGGCAGGCGCAGGCCAAGGCGGCGGAAAACGGTGGCAGCGTCGACCCTAGCGGCGACGGCAAGAGTGCAGCTCCAGGTTACGGCAAGGGCAAGACCCACGGAGCGAGGGTGCAGCAGGTTGGCGGCGGGTATAACTACAACGGAGCGAAGGAGCAGCCGGGCGCCGCGGTGAAGGAGGCCCCTGCGCCGACGCCGGCGGAGGAACCGGCTATGGCTCCTGTAGTGCAGCAGGCTCCGCCGCCGCCGAGTCTATGTGACATCGATCAGTTTCCCACTATGAATCTGAAGTAGGGCTAGTTAGCTACACCTGGTTTTTTTCTAGGGAATTTAGCTTATTCTAACGTGTTGTTATTGGATGAGTTTTAATATTCATCGATATACACTACTACTGTATGATACCAAACTGGGTCAATTCTTTTCTATCTATTCGAGCGGTGGTACGACCACCTTATCCTAAAAAATGTTAAATTTCAGTTTGGGTTGCAGAGATCGATCCATCACGAGTGTTTTTCCTTGGACTGAATTGGTGAAATTAGTTCGTCACAGAGCCTGCCCGTTGGTAGCTTGAATTTTATCCGTGGGGAAACGCATGTCTGGGCATGTTCATGAAAAAAATTACCTAGGCAGCAAATTTGCAATTGCGCTATTACAAGAACCATGGTCATTGGAGCTAAGTAAGTAGATGCTGCTTCACTGCATTGGTCAGGCTTTCTTCTGCTGCTGGTGGCTGCCATTTGTGTCTCTTCCGCTCGTTCATGCCAGGCAGCGAATCGCCACCCGTTTCCCCCAGCTTTTTCTGCAGGCATCAAATATGTCTAGTATGTTAACAAGTTGATGCAAAGTTCTCTCAAATAAGATAAAAGTTCCAAATGACGTTCTCAATGTTTCGACATTTGCGCTTTTATGCAACTCAAAGGAGTTCGTTCATGAACCTCAGCCAACAAAAAAAAACAAATATCGACTTGTGATATGTAGACAAATTATGATCAAGGACGGTGTGGGTTTGAACCACCTTGTGAGAAATGTTCTTCGAAAGAAGCTCCATGAACTCCATTTTGATCCGTTCGAGCTTGACCCTAGGTTTTATGACAATGTACCAACAATCATGAATAAGATGATTAACTGTGAGATTCTAGTACAGAAGTAACCGCACAAATTTTCACATCATACACGAAGAGCTGTCTTCAAGAACGGCAAGCCAAAATAGTCTCAGTTTTGATAATGGAAACAGAAGTCCACCAAAAAAGTAGTCTTGAATAAAGCAGAAATATGAATACTAGGAATTAGGATAGAGAGAAACCATGGAAACAGAAGTTTTGGGGAAAATACGTCAGGTGCTTCAGCCCTCTTCCTTTCACTTGTTTATATTACACAATTTTTGCAACTAGGCTCCTCCCCCTTGGAGGTATTACATATAGGTCTAACATACAACAACACTCCCCCTCAAGATGGGGCGAATATGTCGATAAGTCCCATCTTGCTACTAGCATTAGAAAACATTTGAATACTCAAACCTTTGGTTAGTACATCAGCCACTTGTTCTCCAGATCTAACATGCTTGAGTTGAAGAATTCCATCATCCAATTTCTCCTTGATGAAGTGTCGATCAATCTCGATGTGTTTCGTTCGGTCATGTTGGATCAGGTTGTTTGCTATATCAACCGCTGCTTTGCTGTCACACTTCAAGAATAATGGTGAACCGTCATATAGATGAAGTTCAGTTATCAACCCCTTTAGCCACACTAGCTCACTAACACCCAATGCCATGGCTCGATATTCTGCTTCTGCTGTTGATCGAGCCACTACACCCTGTTTCTTGCTTCTCCAGCTTACCAAATTTCCACCTACATATGCACAATAGCCAGTGGTAGATCTCCTATCATCTAAACAACCCGCCCAATCAGCATATGTGTATCCCTCAATGTTAAGATGACCATGCGCACTGAACAATAGACCTTTTCCTGGGCAACCCTTCAAGTATTGGAGTATCCTGTAGACAACATCCATATGTCCCTTTCGTGGATCATGCATATATCTACTCACAATACTCACAGCATAAGCAATATCTGGTCTTGTATGTGATAAATAAATTAGACGTCCTACTAACCTTTGATATCTCTCTTTATCCACTTGTTCGCCTGCCTCGGCTTGCAAGCGATGATTTTGTTCGATCGGCGTAGACATTGGTTTGCAGTACATCATTCCTGTTTCAGATAACAAATCAAGTACATACTTTCTTTGTGAGAGATATATACCTTCAGGGGAGTAGGCAACTTCTATCCCAAGGAAATAACCTAGCATCCCCAAGTTTTTACTTCGAAGGATTTTGCCAACTGTTGTTTCATCTTGACAATTTCATCCTCATCATTTCCGGTGATAACAATGTCATCAACATAAACACTCATTATAGCAACCTTCCCTTTCTCATGTTTGAAGAATAATGTATGATCGGAATTGCTCTGTTTATATCCCAAAGTGCACACAACTCTTCTGAGTCTGTCAAACCAAGCCCTTGGAGATTGCTTGAGCCCATATAATGATCTCTTCAATCTACAAACTTTTCCCACTGTTTTTTCATTACCGAAACCTGGAGGAATTTCCATGTATACTACTTCTTGAAGCTCGCCATGGAGGAATGCGTTTTTTACATCCATCTAAAACAACTTCCAGCCTTTGTTAGCTGCACACGAGACAAGGGTCCTGATAGTATTCATTTTTGTCACAGGAGCAAATATTTCATCGTAGTCAATGCCGTATGTTTGACTGTACCCTTTGGCCACTAACCGAGCCTTATACCTTTCAACAGCTCCATCTGGTGTTTCTTTTATTGTAAATACCCATTTACAGCCTACTGCCTTTTTTCCAGGAGGGAGAGTAACCACTTCCCAGGTATCATTCTTCTCTAGTGCATCCATCTCTTCTAACATAGCTGCCTTCCATTTTGGATTTTGTTTTGCTTCATTCCAATCTTGCTGTATTGGTGCGGATGAGGCTAGGGATGCCACAAATTTTCTATACTTGTATCCAACACGGTCATAAGAAACATACTTTGATATGTCATAATCCTCTAGCCTTTTTAATCCTCCAACACGGTCTTTATACGAACAAAATAGCAAAAAATATCACCTCAACTTGATCATGCTAGTTAACATTAAAATGCATTGCAGGTTTAACTTGCAACTTAAAGTGTGAGCTCAAGTTGAATACTATCCTAGAACCAATGTACTGGGCCACAGGAATAGTCCATATCAGAATGTTCGATCAAATAAGAATAAAATGCACAAAGCTGGGATCAGTTACACAACATGGGCAATTTTAAATTATAAAACTGGTACTACTACTACTAGTAAACATGCCCGTGCGTTGCAACGGGCGAAAAAAATAAATCAAATTTGTGATAAAAAACATGGATGTTAATCAATAATTTTTGAAATTCGATCGACTCTTGTAACCCTAACCCCAGTTGGCTCGTTTTCCATTATCTACTCTAACAAAGCAAAGCAAAGGTCTTTGCTGTCCTGCAAAATCGATGTTCGACTCCAGATAGGCTGAGTCGCAGGCAATTGCTTTACCAGCCAAGCTGCCCTCAACACTCTCAAGCTCCAGAAACAATGAACCATGTCGTGATGTGATGCTCCAGGTGACTCGAAGCATCGTTTTAATTAATGGAACCGGGGAGGACTCCTTGAGAATCTAAAAAACAATGAACCATGTCCTGGTTGAGTGATCCTACCCACACTATGTGTTGTTCGACACTCTACAAGCTTCAGGTATGCACTCTATCACACCAAACAGAACTATTTCAGCGCAGGATTGGTGTCTGACGACTAATACTTCAGGCATCATCCCAAAAGACGGAACTAAACAGGCTCGTGAATCTATGGCTCGAGCTCAATGTAAGGATCTTTGGCAACAAAAGCATGCCAAGTCGGGAAGTTCTCAACTTTGATCAAAGCAGATTTGAGCCTCTTTTTTCAGGCTAGCAGAGGCAGAAGACCACAGGTGTAACTTAGTTTGTAGCGGCAGGTTTCAGGGCTAGCAGGGACCTGCCATTCAAAACCTCTTTCTGCTTAATGCAATGACGTGCAAGCTTTTGGTGCGTCCTGGAAAACACAAAGGATACAATCAGTCTTGTACGACGACTGGAATGCTTTGAAATTGTGTACGTTTCATGTTACAACTCCCTTTGTTCACCTACATACACGGGAGGGTGTGGGTGGGGCATGAAAAGAACATAGGACTGAACATGTATGCATGTATGCAGGAGAGGTCCAGAGCCCGAACATCACGACTCTTGAGGATGATATGACAAGACAATCCCATCGAGGAGCCAGGGCACTGCCTACCAACTGTGCATGCGAGCCTAGTGTATAATTCAAGTTTTGTGTAATCGCCGTCCCAATGAGGCAATGAAGGTACTCCCTCCGTTCCAGAAAGTAAGATGTTAAAGAAATTCCCAGACAGCACCAAAAATCGCATAATTGACATGTCTGCCCCTGCTTAATCGGTATATTTACAAGCAATGCCATTCCGAAGTGAAAACGCTTCGCTGCAAGGCTACGCTAGCAGAAAAGAATTTTGAATTCCAGATCGGGATCCTCCGACGGATCTGGACATCGGCTCCATCTCAGGACCCCTTCTTCATCGCTGCCAGGAGCTCTCCATGCCATCAGGACCTCTTCTTCATCGCCATCTCAGAACTCGCGACCAGGTGCTTGCCGCCAGGAGCTCGCCACCAACGATCACGTACAAACTTCATCGCCATCAGGACTTGATCTCCTCGCCCCAGTGTCTCGCCATCACCGGAGCAGCAGGTCGTTCCCCAAGCTCCAACTCCTCTACGTCCTGATCAGCTACGTGCTCGCCGCCAGGAGCTCGCCACTAACGATCACGTACAAACTTCATCGCCATCAGGACTTGATCTCCTCGCCCCAGCGTCTCGCCATCACCGGAGCAGCAGGTCCTTCCCCAAGCTCCAGCTCCTCTGCGTCCTGATCAGCTAGCCAGGATTCGCCTCCATCAGGCACCTGACCCTGATTTCCTTTGGGCAAGCACCTTGCCAAGATCTTCATCAGGCTGCCCAGGAAAGGAGAAGCAGCAGGACACAATCTCCATCAGCAGAGGTCGCTCCCAGGTCGTCGCTGATCACCGGAGGTCGCTCCCTGGTTGCCAGGCTCCCTGATCTGCAAATCGAGCTAAACATCGTCAAGTTCAATACTCCTGATATGTAAATCAAGCTAAATATCATCAAGTTCAACAGCAGATCAAGCTACACAACACAGTCAACACTGCAAGCTTGCAGATACAAACAGTACAATACAAATCACAAGGAGCACTGCATCAACAAGCTTGCAGAATTTGGAGAAGACCACAGGGAGTACTACAGCAGCACCTTCATTTCTTGTAGCTACTACAGCAGAAAATATTGCTAAAAGTTTCAGTTAATAAACTGCAACCAAGCAACACTACAAGCAGAGAAACAGTACATGCAGCAAGTGCAAGTAATCCGGTGCTTCACAAAATGCACAAGCTACTATTGACAGGAGAAGCTATGATGCCCAGTAATCAAACTGAATCAAACAATAACATGCACAGCATTCAGTATTCAGTTAAAATACTTGTACTGTAATTGTACTCCAAGAACTACTGTAATTGCACTACATAATGCAAGCAAGTTTATTTAAGCAGTACCGGAAGCATTTGCAAGCACAGATAAAGCTAATACACTTGCTGCAGTACTTCAGTTACTGCTACACTTGCAAGAAAGCACAGATCAAGCTGATACACTAAGCAAGCACACATAAAATTGCCACGGCTACACTAATCAATTTGCTACACTAAGCAAACACAAGTCAAACTGCTACTGCCACACTAATCAAGATGTACAGTACGATACTTGCAGTTCAGAGCAAGTTGAGAGCACAAGATCATTTACAGAGCAAGATCATCTACAGAGCATGCAGGGCCGGCTTTGGCCCAGTGCGAGAAGTGTGACTGCCCGGGGCCCAGCCAAAAAGGGGCCCATATTTTATATGCAGTACTATGTATGTAATAGACAGTAAAGCGGAAAAAAAAAAACAGCCCGTTTCGTTTTCCCAATCACCTCCTCTCGAACGAATCGGAAAGGATGAACAGAGCACAGAGAGGCAGTGACGCAGTGGCACCGGCGCATCGCACAGAACCAACCAGCAGCTGAGTTTGCCGATCAAATCGGCAAGGATTTGGGGGAGAGATCAACTGATCAAGATCATCAATCGGAAGGTAATTCACAGATCAATCTATTCCTAATTTCTGGACGAATTTTTCTCGGTGGTCTCATACTCCCAATCTAAAAACTTCAAATCCTCAATTTTTTATCTGGTATATGTGTTTCTCACTTGCATCGTTAATCATGTTACCCAAAAAAATATCAATCTGGCAGTCAGAAAAGAAACAACAAGAAAAGAGTAGAGAAGTTGATTAAATCTCAGCAAGGCGCTATGAATAAGTTTGTGTTGAGGAGTAATACTAATACAAATTCTGAGCAATTGTATATCACAAATGACGAAGAACAACCTGATGGTAGAGAAGTTGATTAAATCTCGTTTCTCATGATTACCAGAGGTTAGTATGCAATTTCTATATGTTTTTTTATTGTCGTAACCTCTATGATACTTGGTTTGGAACAAAGGTAAGAAAAAATATCAGTCTTATAACTTTATAGCAATTGTATCTGCTCATGTATGGAATCAGAATTTTCCTTTGTTGGGCCCATTGGCGAAGTTCGCACCGGGGCCTTTGAAATCATAGAGCCGGCCCTGAGAGCATGTTCAGAGTACCACGGAGTAGAATTAGTACAGAGCAATATTTCGAAGGAGCACCGACGCACGAAGCCGCCTTCACGCGTATCAGCTGCTCCGCCGCTCCAGTGATGCTCCAGATCCGACCTCCTCGCCATCCTCGGCTCCTCGCTGCCCTTGGCCTGCCCATCCTCCGACGCACGCAGATACAGACCCGGAGCACTCATATCCAGCGCTTACGTCGCCCAGAACCGCGCGCCGCCGCAAGCGACTCCCCCGCGCTCGCCCGGCCGGCGACCCGGCACGCTGCCCCGCAAGCCACGCCGATCCGCCCACGACCTCCGCACGCCGCACCAGCCGGCAACCTCTCCGCGCCGCCCCAGCGAGTTTGCCACCCTCGTGCTCCTCCTGGTCCTCTCTATCCGGAGGACGGCCGGGGTCGCGCCGCCGCGGAAGGCCCGGACGAGGTCGTTGTGGGCAGGCTTGGAGGCGTCGGCGGCGAAGTGCTGGAACTCCCTCGACCAGCGCGGCGAAGAGGCGGAGCGTCCTCGGGCTCCCCTTGCGGTCGAGGGACAGGACGGCGGTGGCCAAAGCCATGGGGATCGAGGACCCAGCCTCGCCGCTCGCCGGAGCCCAGCCCCTCTGCTCGCCTCTCCCTGCGGCAACCCTAGCCTCGCAGCTCGCCGGCGGCCCTGCCGCTCGCCACTCGCCGGCGCCCATCCCCTTCCAGAAAAAATAACGGGGAGGATAAGTTATGGACTGCGGGTTGATTACCATATTTTTGAGGGGGGTTTGTGTAAAACAACCACGACCTACCAACACCTCCTCTGACTATATTATATAGTAGAGATATAATGACAAACAACAATAGCAGCCAGTAAGGATTTGGTGCAGCGCAAAACTTGCGGCTTTTCTGTTCTTCTCTTCCCTATTTATTTCTTTATTGTAACCAGAGTACAAGACGCTAAAAACTAGAATGACACCCCACGTTGCACGCTGATATCGCCATGTCATCCCATGGCTAAGAACGTGTGGCATGCGGGTTCACCAACTAGTCAATTACCCCTACCAAGTACAGGAAAGGTAAGAAACATCTGGATAATATATACTCTGAACATATCTTTGTCCTATAAGAATTTTCATTAATGACGATAGGAAAGAAAAGAAACACTTGTCAATTATTCAACATACCCTAGTACGGCTGGTAAGTTTCCAAAAGAATGTAAAAGAACAATACTGCATTTCCTACCTATTGTGTATCAGGACATACTTTGACACCAACAATGACATTTATAACATCCCAATCTAGACGAACTGGATATACCAGGTTTTACCCGCCAATTGATATTTACCTTTTTCTGAGCCCCTTAATCTGAAATGAGTCACAAAACAGAATTGATACATGAAGTCTACAAGCATATATATGTCTCACATGCGACTATCTCATCCAAAGATCGGTCCAACTAGCCAGCAAACAAACGCATCTTCCTATTTCTAAGTCTCCTAGCGTACCACCACACCCAAATCCCACAACTTCGCCAAATCTTGTCTTTGCAATGGAGAATGTCGCCGTGCTAATTGTTGGTGCTGGTCCGGCCGGCCTCGCCATGGCAGCGTGCCTTACCCAATTCTCCATTCCCTATGTCATCGTCGAGCGCGAGGACTGCAGCGCGTCAATTTGGCGCAACCGCGCATACGATCGCTTGAAGCTGCATCTTGCAAAGGAGTTTTGCGAGTTACCGCACATGTCATACCCAGCAGATGCACCAACATACATACCAAAAGCCATGTTTATCAAGTACTTGGATGCCTATATTGAGCGTTTCAATATTCAACCAAAGTATCTCACCAGTGTGGAGTCATCCACGTATGATGAAGATAAGAAGTGCTGGTCCATCGTGGCTCGCGACATGGCGGAATGCACAACAATAAATTTCACCGCAAAGTTTCTTGTTGTGGCAAGTGGTGAAAATAGCGCAGAGAATATTCCGGTGATCCCTGGACTTCACAGTTTTCCGGGTGAGGTCATCCACTCATCAAGATACAAGTCAGGCATGAGCTTCTCTGATAAGAGCGTGTTGGTCATTGGATCCGGAAACTCCAGAATGGAAATTGCTTACGACCTCCCAAATTCTATGTTATTTATATGCGCAGAATGGTGAGAGCATGTTAAACCACAATGGACTGCCAACCAAAGAATATCCAAATAATTGGAAAGGTGAAAATAGACTCTACTGTGCTGGGTTGGCGAGGAGAGGATTGGCTCGTATTGCTGCGGATGCCAAGAATATAGCCAACGACATTAAATCTGTGATTGCCTCTATGTCTGGCTAAATGAGCTTCTATATGATGTAATTTAATTGAGCAGTGTGTTACTGTTGATATCTATCTTCGTGTGAAGGCTCATAGTGCTAGGGAGTAAGCTCTCGTTGTGTAAAACAGGTTTGTACATTTGGTTGAACTTACGGTCTATGGTATCATAATTAGTTCACTTTATATATGCAACTCATGGGATCAGTAACGTCTTAGAGCAGTATTATCTGGGTCACCAAAGCAAAATTTATTGATTTTGAGCAAAAAAGGCCCTCAGGTCCAATCAAAAGTGCTAAAAGGTAAAAATAGAGCATCAATGAATTCCTCCTTGTGCGAGCCAAATATGCCAACCTGCGAAAGAGTAGGCAAATCGCGAATCTAGTCGCACCGTTCCCCCTTGCCCTGCCTCCAGCGCCGCTTCCGATCTGGAAAAAGATGGAGCACGGGGAGCCGGAGGTTGCCAATGGCCACTCGATTTAGTTGGACGAGAGGAGAGGTGACCTCTCGTGCTAAACAGAAAGCATGAGAGTTAGGGGCTGCAGATTGGGGTCTAGTTCTGTTGTTGCTAGAAATTAGAAAGGAGGGAGATGAGAGGTGCTTCTATTGATTACTAGCTTCTGATTCGGTCGGACTGAGAGAAAAATATTACTAGCCCGTGTTTGCCATTGCTATGATGCTTTGTGATGTGGGCAACTTTCTTCTAAGCACAATACTGTGCATTGTTTAACTGTGTGCACACTTGATCAATGCCCAGATTTTACAAACCATTATTTTCTAGAAGTATATGAAAAGACAATCACCCTAATAGAAGAGTGTAATGGGTTAAGATTTAAGAAGTTGCAGAGTTCCCGTTATGAGCCGCCTTTGGTTTCGAAAAGCTGATGTTTTTTATAGTGTATAGTCAAAACTCTTCAAACGTTGACTATACACGAATCTTCCGAAATTATTATATTACACACTCGAAAACCACATGTGTAGATTCTTCTCGAAAGATACCTCCAAAATATGATAACCTTGCTATGTTTACAAATATATCAATAATAGAAATAGATGGTAAAAAATCCATTATTTAAAACCGTGTCATTTTCCAAAAGTGTCAGCGTAAAACTGGAGGGAGTATTGTTCTGTTCAAGAACCTCAACTAACAAAAAAACGAATTGACACAGATGACATAAAGAAAATATACGACAAGGGACTACATTTGACCACCTTGAGAAAAGCATTCTTGGAAAGAAGCTCATACTCCATTTTGATCCGTTCAAGCTCGACCCTAAGAGAAGTCCAGACTTCAAAGCTTCCGCACGTTGACCAAGCTCTTCACGCTCACCTGCAACAAGTAATACCACAATTTAAAAGAGATCCTGATGCTTCGAAATGAATGATGACTAGCATTTGTTTTACAACATACCTGCTTACGCAGCCGGGACCTGGGCACTGATTCCTGACTAGACTGCTTCCTTTTCTGCTTATTGACTTCCCTTTCATCTTGAATATTGGCAAGGGCACAATTATTACCTTTCTTACATTGTTCAAAGGTGAAAAATATTGTGAATCCACAGTCACGTCAATCTAAACATCCATTCTGGAAGTCCTTATGGCTCAATTAGATTTTTTTAGATACTTGATGTTGCCCAATATATACCACTGGATTTATTTTGTTACATGGCAGTGTACCAGCCTCATCAAAAGCTGGAGCAAACTGGTTTCACATTGATGAACAGCGAAGAGCTATCTCCAAGTGACTTAAGGAAAAAAATCAGCTGAATTTGAGAATGAAACAAAAGAACATCCAAATGTATAAATAAATGTATGATGTAAGCCTGGTTACATAGATAATTTGGCTCAGTGGACTCTAGTAATGCAAATGTGCGGTCAAGCAAAGGACAACCAGCACGAATACACTATTTGACCCGACTCCCTTCTACAGAGACCACCATTCTGGCAACACAGCAGGACACGGAAATGTACAAACGGAATATCTAAGTGTTATTAAGAAGTGTCTGATGTTTCAGTTGCAAGAGTTCGGATGCATCATCATGTGCAAGGGCAGTCAGTTAGAATTGATTCTTCATATACAAAACATGTCTCGCATAACATCATGGTGTGCTGGGAGCATGAATTATTAAAAAAAGTACTTACACATTAGCCTTATTTAGCCTTGTTTCCAAGGCATTTTCCCTCCACACTTTTCTTCAAGGAACCACACCCGGTCTTTCTGCAAACAAAATAGCAAAAAAATATCACCTCCAGTTGATCATGCTAGTTATTACATGTTTAACTTGCAACTTAAAGTGTAAGGCCAAGTTGAATACTAACCTAGTCCACATCAGAATGTTGGATCAAACAGGAGCTAAATGCACCAGACTGGAATCAGTTACACAACATGGGCAATGATAAACGATAAAAGTAGTACACGACAAAATGATGAACAACAATGGCAGCCAATGAGGATTTGGCGACACCCAAACTTTGCAACTTTTCGGTTTCTTTCTTCTCTATTTATTTAACCAGAGTACAAGACGCTTAAAACAAGGATGACAGCCCACGCCGCCCATCCCACGACTATGAACATGCAGCATACATGTTCGCCAATTACCACTATGATTCAAGCATCAAGCTAGACGCGCACGGCACGCACAGATCACGTACTCGTGCTCTGACAACCACAATACAGAGTAGGTGCACGAGATCACCGGGTGTCTGAGGTAAGAGCTGGAGTGACGATAAGGTTACAGGAGGTGGAGGCCTTGTCAGTGACGCAGCAGAGGTCATCGCGGAACCAGCACCGCGCCCGACTGAGACGGCAGAAGACCTCGCAAAGCAACATGAACGGCGCTTTCTCCGACCACGCGCCCTTATCACCGGGGATGTGGGAGACGGCGGGCAGAGAAGGAAGAGGAGGCATGCGGTGCAGCGGGAACATAGTGGAGGAGAGGAGCACTGGTGGTGGTGGCGGAGGGGGAGGTGCAGTAGGTGGCGGCGGGGATGCGGAGCTGGGGGGCAGCAAAGGCGGCATAGGTATGCGGCATGCCGGGGAAGTAGGCGGCGTTGGCATGCGGCGCGCCGGGGAAGTAGGCGGCGTTGGCATGCGGCGCGCCGGGGACGTACACGGCGTTGGCATGGGGCACGCCGGGGACGTAGGCGGCTGGAGCGGCGACGGTGATGCGGGAGAGCGGCGCGCTGGGGCATAGGCGGCGGCTGGGATGCGGGAGAGGGGTGCACCAAAGGCGGCATAGGCATGTGGCCCGCCGGGGACGTAAGCAGCAATTGGGTTGGTGGCAGCAACGTCGCGGAAGTGGAGGGCAGCCTTAGTATCTGTTTGTACTCCTGAGGTACTTGTTCCTGTTCATGAAGAAATTACTGTTTATAATGCTAGAAGTCAGAAGATAAGAAAAGTAGAAAAACTCTCAGCTTAAAAAAGGTTTTAAAATCTTTAGTGCTAATAATAGTTCTTTGGTGTTTCAGTTCCAAGAAGTCAGATGCATCAATTAAATATGTTGCCGTGAGTATAGAGACAACACCGAACTAGATGCCAGATTGTAATGTTTATGCAGAGTGGCACTTTACAGCAAAAACGTCCACAAATCTAAGAACCAAATATGGTGAACAATCATAGAAGCTCAACAGGGTCAGCATAGTCAACATGATTATTGCACGCTAGCATTTTCCAGCAGAATTTCACACAAAAAAAAGCCTAATGTGGTGAACAGAAGTCACGGGAGATCAATAGGGCCAGCTTAGTCAACATGGTATGTCCTTCGATTCACTGTAGTTCAGGTAAAAAAAGAGTGAAATGCATAACAGATCTTAGAAAAAGTACGACTTTTCTCGATAATCGATGCTCTAGAAGCATTAGCAGAAATTCGGTTACTATCTGCACAAGAAATTGAGCTAAAGAGCCAATCAAACGCATAGATAGCGAATCTACTGCGCGAGGAAGAGTTAAAATGGTATCAACGTTCTAAAGCTCAATTCATTCTAGAAGGGGACTCGAATACTCGCTATTTCCACAGTATTGCCAATGGCAGACACAGGAAAAAGCGTATTCATTCTCTGGTACAGGATGAAGGAACGATTGAGGGCCAGGACAACTAAAGTCGTATATTACAAATTACTATAAAGGCCTGTTTGGTGATCCTGAGGAGGGGAATTTCACCTTGGATGAGTCCCGAACAGAGGATATACCCCAGGTTTCAGAGGAGGAAAATAGCCTACTTACTAAACCCTATTCAGAGGAGGAAGTGAGAAAAGCAGTTTTCCAAATGAAACATAATTCAGCACCTGGTCCCGATGGATTTCCTGCGGAGTTCTACCAGAACTTTTGGGATGTTATCAAGGCCGATCTGCTTCAGTTGTTCGCTTGTCTGCACAATGGACAACTAGAGTTGTTTCGTCTCAATTTTGGTGAGATAATTTTATTACCTAAGGTTAACGAGGCAGAAAGGATCCAGCAGTTTAGACCATATGCCTCCTTAACGTTAGTTTTAAAATTTCACCAAAGCGGCTACGATTCGACTGAACACTGTGGCAGATCATGTGGTTCGCCCGTCTCAGACGGCTTTTATGCAAGGTCGCAACATCCTTGATGGAGTCGCGGTCCTACATGAAACAGTCCACGAACTACATAGGAAAAAGCTGAACGGGGTATCCTGAAAATTGATTTCGAGAAAGCCTATGATAAAGTGAAGTGGTCTTTCATCCAGCAAACTCTCAGGATGAAAGGCTTTTCCTCAATGGCGCGCGTTAATTAATAGCTTTGTTTCCGGAGGAAGTGTAGCCATTAAGGTCAATGATGACACTGGCAGATACTTCCAAACGAAAAAGGACTCCGACAGGGTGACCCGCTATCGCCAATACTATTTAACATAGTGGCGGATATGCTGGCAATCCTGATCGAACGCGCTAAAATTGAGGGTCAATTGAAGGAGTGATTCCACATCTTGTCGGGGGACTATCGATTCTTCAATATGCCGACGATACAATTCTTTTTATGGAACACGATATCGAAAAAGCTCGTAACCTTAAGTTGATTTTGTCAGCTTTCGAGCAACTTTCGGGTCTTAAGATAAATTTCCATAAAAGTGAATTGTTTTGCTTTGGCGAGGCCCAAGAGAACGCCGCCTTGTATGCCGAGCTTTTTGGCTGTGAGCAAGGACAATTTCCTATCAACTATTTGGGTATCCCGATTCATTATCGGAGACTTACAAATGCTGAATGGAAAAGGGTGGAGGAAAGCTTCAATTACGTTTAAATAGCTGGAAAGGCAAACTCCTATCCTGGGTGGAAGATTGGTTCTCATAAACTCGGTACTTACGAACATGGTACTGTATATGATTTCATTCTTCCAACTGCCAAAAGGGGTCTTAAAACGATTGGATTATTTCCGATCTAGATTCTTTTGGCAAGGGGATTGTGAGAAGAAAAAATATCGACTGACTAAATGGAGTGTGGTTTGCTGCCCTAAAGACCAAGGAGGGCTCGGAGTTCATGACCTTGAGGTCAAGAACAGAGCGCTGCTAGGTAAATGGCTATTTAAACTTCTTTCTGAAGATGGAGTTTGGCAAACCCTCCTTAGGAGAAAATATGTCGGAGATCAAGCTGTTTCCCAGGTTCTTTGGAAACCTGGTGATTCACACTTCTGGGCAGGCCTCATGGCTACAAAGAAGTTCTTTTTCCCACATGGCTCTTTCTCAATTAGGGATGGATCGGAAATTCGTTTCTGGGAGGATATTTGGCTTGGCCAATCTACCCTCAAAGAACAATATCCGGCTCTATATTCTATTGTTCGAAACAAAAGCGACACGATCGCGAAGGTGTTGGATACTTTCCCACCAAATGTTTCGTTCAGAAGAAGTTTACTTGGAACACGACAAGCATCTTGGAATGCTTTGCTCATCCGATTGGATTCAATCCAATTGTCGGAAGGTCCAGATAAGTTTCAATGGAATCTACGAAGAACGGCAAATTCTCGGTTGATTCTATGTATAGAGCGCTCATTCTACCGAAATTCCAGTAGTAGCTAATAATAACAAACTTTGGAAGATGAAGATACCACTAAAAACTAAAGTGTTTGCGTGGTATTTACGTCGAGGAGTAATTCTCACCAAAGATAACCTTGCCAAACGCAATTGGCACGGAAGTAAAAAGTGTGTCTTCTGTCAACACGACGAGACCATTACGCACTTATTCTTCCAGTGCGAGTTCGCTAGGTCTATATGGTCAGCCATCCAGATTGGTTCTACCTTACATCCCCCAGTTCTGTTGCTAACATTTTTGGCAACTGGTTAAATGGAGTGGATCCTAGGTTCAAACTATTCAGTAGGGTGGGAGCGATTGCTGTTATTTGGTCGCTATGGCTATGTAGAAATGACAAGGTTTTTAATGATAAAAATGCTTCTCTTATGCAGGTTATTTACCGGTGCACAGCGACACTACGAGCATGGTCTTCCCTGCAGCGTGTGGAGCACCGAGACTTATTCCTGGAGGTGGCGTCGAGACTGGAGGCTGCGGCCAGGGAGTTATTTTCCCGGCATGGGTGGCAACATAGACTCCGGATAGACCTACCAGCATCTTAGGCGGCTTTACAATTTCTCATTTTGATATGTAATTCGTCTTTTATTTCGCTTTCAGACTAGTGTGTTGGTGAACTGTGGCTGTGTGCATCTTTGCTATGCAGAGGCCGGGTGTAATACTTAAACCTTTTAAGTAATAAAATCCCTTTATAAAAAAAACAGATCCTAGAAATACTCGAGGGGTATCAAGTTAGTCCTAAAACTTGAAAACTGCAGAATCGTTGAGGGAGCAACCTTTAGAAGGGTTCATCTGCACCTGCAGGAACTGTTGATGTACCCGTTGTTGCACTGTCTTATTTCTTTCCGAACTGAGGATACTGATGATCTGTTTCTCGTATTGTGGAACTTTGTCCCTCATAGAAGGTTGGATAGTACCCTTGCTAGTTTGCAAAACATGTAATAAACGTTCCAACATTTTTTTAAAGATTTTCATTTTTCCATACTTCTCAGATAGCATTTGACGTGGTGTGATGGTGTCAACATGCTGTACCTTCAGAGAGATCTTATTGAACAATTCATTGAGTTCTGCAAAATGTTGGTCCTTCAAGCTCCTAATCTGTCAAAAACAAGGACCGCATACACATAAAATTTGGTCCAGAAGATATATAGATGAAAACAGAACACCATCGATTGTCATTAAGACAGTAAATATGGCACCAGCAACATATTTCAAGTAGCTATTAAAGCATAAAAATCATATTAGAAGATACTAACACACTGTATAGCTGTATGCTTCATATCCAACATTCATAAAGAATTCCTTATACGTATGATATACATCATATTAGAAGACCGTCATAATGTAGTGTATCTAGTATCTACACAACAGACTATTGTGTTCTTATATGAAATTCCGGATGGTTCCAGTTCCAGGAGTTTGTTGGAACACAGACCAAATGCGGAAGAGATGGGCAACATGAAGTGCAAAAGTAAAAAAGCCCCACCATCCAACATGGCATGTTGTTTCATCTTCTAACAATGTAAATCAGGGCAATCTTAACATCTTTCTTCTAGGGGCCACTGTATGAATTTTAGAAAACTCCAAGGGAGTGCCAAAAAGGATGATATAAATAGCATGTCTTACCATCTGATATGTCTCCTCTTGCCAATCACCTACATGGCCTGATTGAGCAGTAGAGTCCGCAGGTACTGCATAAAAAGCAAAGTTGTGAAAGAGTACCACGACACAATGAATAGGGGCCAACAAATAACAAGCTGCAAGTACATTGTAGAATAGAATGCATGGACAATTGGAAAACTTGTGCAGTTGCCGTTAACAACGTACAGAGACAACAATGCACTAGATGTCACATTGCAACGTTTTATGCAGAGTAAAAACATCCACAAATCAAAGAATCAAATATGGTGAACAGTCACACATGATCAATAGGGTCAGCTTAGTCAACTCAAACCACTCTGGTTTCAATAACTACAGACACACAGACACATGAGCTAGATGCAAAATTATTATACATGATGCAATAAGAAGATTGGCATAAAAGCAACCTAATGAGTGAACATTAGTCGAGGTGCCGGCGGCCAGTGGACATGGCGGCGGGAGGCGCGGCAGGGCGGCGATGATTCCGGCGGCATGCGGCGGCCCGGCAAGCGTTACTCAGGCAGGAGGTGCAGGACGCGGCGGCGGTGCCTCCCGTGGCCTCCGATTTGGCCGGGGAGGCCCGTGGCGGCGGCGATGCGCGGCCGGCGGCGCGGCGACCCGCGGCGTCGCGGAGAGGAGAGAGAGAGGGAGGAGGGGCCGATCTGCGGTTTTTTTGCAAAGACAACCTGCAGGTTTTGGCAATTCGCGGAGAGGTCCTTCCGCACGTGAATTCGAGGGTCTCGCAATAATTTTTTCGCCCGCGAGGGGTCATTTCGCAAAACGGCGCGCATGGGTTCGTCCGGGCCGCCCGATCTTCGACGTGCGGCTGAGATCAGTGCACTGTAGTATTGTAGATTGATACAGTAATCTACAGTGTCCGAGCGCGGAGAGGCCGCCAAAGCGCTCGTCTTTGATATAGTTAGTAATGAGTGAAAGAGAAGAGTGGAGTGACTGGACTGCGTGGGGTTTTAGTCGCGTATCGTTGTGTACTAGTAGTAGTTGCATCACCAATAATGCTACTACACCATTAAATTCGTGTGTCGGCGTGGGGTTTCCGGTCACACTGGTAGGCAGAAAACCCTGTGTCGCTCTCAAACTGAACGGCAAAAACACTCCCCCATGTAATAAAAAAGAGTAAAGTTTGTTTTAAACCCTGAGTTTTTATAGGACGGGGCTTGCCTGCTCCCGAGTCTGCTCCCATCCGTGCTCCCGTTCAACTCGTTTTTGATCCAACGGTTTAAACCGCCCTCAGGCCCACGTCCTATTTTCATGATAGAAAAAATAAAATAAATCATTTATTTACTTCTTCTTCTCCGTCGTGTTTCACGTATTTTCTTCTCTGCCGTTCCCTTTGAGACGACCAATCTTGGCTCGAGGGAGAGAAGCAGCGAGTCAGCCACTTCACTGACCTCTTCTGGCGGCCACCTCCTTCTCCTCCCACACGGCCAATTTTCTCCTTGCGCCGACTCCTCCTTGTGCCGCCGTTGCCGCCTGCCGCCGGAACTCGAAGACGGCCATATCTTGGAGTTCTTCAGGGGAACAAGCACTCCCACGGCCGACCGCGAATTTCAATTCGTGATGTTTTTCCTTCATATTCCCGAGGATTGCTTCATATACCAATTCACTAGTTTTAGCCAGATGAATTAGTTTATCACGTTGTTGCTTGGAGCAATTCCGCTGGGTCTGGCGAGAAGATCGTCGTTTTTGCTAGGCGAGTATTATACGGGACGGTCGTGAAGTATTTCAATCTTTTTGCATTTTGTTTTAGCCAATAAAGCAGGCTCTCCATCTCCAAAACGTTCGATACCTGCCACGTATCAGGGAGCACGGATGGGAGCAGACTCGCGGAGCAGGCAAGCCCCGTCCGAGTTTATAGAGGAGATTCTCAAGGAAAATGCGAGGTTGCTATTCACTCTCCTCGATCCCTGAAATCAGCACCCCAAACTTTTAATCCCGATCATTATTTGCCCTGCACTCATTTCCAGCGGGGATTTGATGACGTGACAGTAGTCAACGCTAGGATGTATGACTCAAAAAATATGTGTCGCTCATCTACTAAAAATAAATAAGATGAACTCATGAACAGCGCGGACACCCGTGCCCGTAGTCATCTAGCTATCGCAGCTATCCACAGTTTTGTGGGTGCCCGCCGGCCGCCGGCCGCCGGCCGCCGTGGTCAAGTACTTGTCCTTCTACGAAGCGTTGGCGTGCTCTAGCCTCTACCTGATATTCCAGCCCAAGCTTCCCTCCAATCCAAGCCCCAACTTCAAGGAAGAAGACGTCGCGGAGTGCATGGATGAATCGTCGTGCTCATACACGGTGAACTCGTGCTGGAGCCGAGCCCGGAGACCCACGCTCATGCCAGGCGCCGGCAGAGGTGGTCGTTGTGCTGGCATAGTCGACACGGCGCGGAGGCACTCATGCTGGAGTACTTGACGTGACGCAGGAGGACTGCGAGGTGTGCTCCGCTCCGCTCGCACGCGCCGGCGCCCCGCGTAGGCACCACCTGCTACTCCGGCTGGACGTAGAAGGAGATGATCGTGTCGCAGCCGTGAGGGTGTCTCGCTCTCGTGCGGCATGTCCGCCTCGACAACCCGCTCTCGCCGGCGGGCAGGCGGCTCGCCACGTTGCGTGATCCATACGCGTTGCACCCAGGGTTCAACATTTCGTTTTCAGTTTTTCTTTCGCCACTGACCGAGATTCACAAATTTCGAGCAAACAACGAAATTTCAAAGAAAATATTCAAATATTTCGACCCAATTCAAATTATAACGCTTAAAATAATTTATAAAATTAAATGCAAAAGGACAGAATCGAACTCACAACCATGGATACCAGTGAGTGGACGCTCAACCATTAGAGTAAGGCGCTATTTGCGATGCATAAATGGTTTCCGTCTTTTATAATCAATACCTATTTGATTTTTCTTAAATTTAGTCGAAATTTTTGGCCAATATTAGCTGTTCTCGCCCCCTCTACGAGATTCGTTAATTTCGATAAATTAGTCCGAAATTTCGACAATTTTTTTCCCTGGTTGCACCCCACGGGCACCACCTCGTGCTCGGCAGTCCGCCGCCTGATCCTCCGGCTGGACGACGACCACGACCGTGCCGCATCCGTGAGGGATGCGCTTGCGCGGAACGTCCGCATGGAGAGCCCACTCTCACCGTCGGGCAGGCGTGCTTCGCACCACTCTCCGTGACGGAGACGACCGTAAGCCATAGATGTCAGTGTGAGACAAATGGGAGACTGCAGCCACGGCGGCAATCCCGCTGTTTGGGAACGACCTAAATGACACATTAGACTGGGAATCGAAAGTTGAGGGTCCTGATTTCCGGGATTAGGACTTCAGGGTTCTATCCCAACGCTCTCTATGAATTGAAGGTTTATTTAGACTATCAATAAAAAATAACTAAAACTAGCGACATGTGTCAACATGTGTGTAAATGTATATCACTTTTTCTCTTCCGTGACCCGCAGGAACTCGGCCTTTTTTCATTTTGAAGAAGAATCGGCTCACAAGAAAACCAGGCCTAAATTCGATGGAACAAGTATTTCAGGGCAATGCTCGTATGCACAAAATAGACGGGAAAAAATAAAAAAAAAACTTAAATGAGTTTATCTCTATATAAAATTGAGGAGTGCACAAATGCTTTTCTATTTTTCACACTATCATGAAACACAATTGAGTAAGTTGTAGTAAGAAGAGCTGCAGGTAGTTAGCAACAGCTTGGACTGGCACAGAAGATGCGTTGATGGAAAAAAAAATCATATGTGTAGCACACTTGCAATTGCCCTATTACAAGAATCATAGTTATCGGAGTCTAAGTAAGTAGACGCTGCTGTGTTGCATTGGTCAGGCTTCTTTCTCCTGGTGGTGGCTGCCGTTGCCGTTGGTGTCGTTCCGCTCGTTCATGTCAGGCACCGCATCGCCACCGGTTCACCTAGCTTCTTCTGTAGGTCAACAAAAATCATGGTAAAATGTCCGCGGCAAAATTATAACAACAGTATGATCAGGGACTATGTACGTGGGTTTATCTACCTTGAGAGATTCGTTCTTCAGAACAAGTTCGTCGTACTCCTTTTTATCCGTTCAAGCTCGACCCTGAGAGACGAGTTCTCCGACTTCAAAGCTTCAGCGCGTTGGCCGAGCTCTTCACATTCGGCCTGGAACAAACAGTTATCATACTTAAAAAAAATCCTACTGCTTTCCAGTGAATGGTGGGTACATCATGTGTTTTATTTACACCATACCTGCTTGCGCAGCCGGGACCTGCGTGCTGATTCCCGATTAGACAGCTTCCTTTTCTGCTTCTTCATTTCCCTTTCATCCTGAATATTGGCAGGATACAATTATTACCTTTCATGCATTGATCTATATATATATATATGGAGAGTTTTTTACTGAACATGATAAAAATAACATCAAAGCTCGGTATCATTCAACCATAGTAGGACTAACTATAACTCTCCAAGGGTGAAGTCTTGCCAAACGACATCCCATATATACATATATCTAAACATTCATTCTGGAATCCCTATGGCTCACTTAGATTTTCTTTTGGTTAGTGGACTCATCGATATGTGGACAAGATGTCACAAAGCATCAAGTTGTACAGCTGTCTTCGGACAACCTAAGGACAAATCAACTTCAATTTTGTAAATGGAAATCCACCAAAAGGTTTGGTTCGGTGGACTGCAGGTATGTTGTAGTAAAATGTACTATCAAAAACTACACTAGGAACACAGCAGCATAACATTGCAAACTGAGTTCACATCGAAACAAGGAAGAGCTATCTCCAAAATAACCTAAGGAAAATTTCAGCTGAATTTTGAAAATGCAACAAAGGCCATCAAAAGATACAAAATGTATGACCAAGAAATAGAGTATAAGCACGGTTACATAGAAATTTGGTTCAGTGAACTCTAGTAATGCAAATGTATGGTCAAGCACTAGACAAGCAGCATGATTACATAGCAAACTAGTAGCCGACTCTCTTCTACAGAGAAACATTCTTTTCAGAGTTAAGATCTTAATCTAATGTTTGTTCAGAAAGTAAGGCAAAGCATGTGACAAGAACTTATACCCATTGCTCTCCTCGAGCTGAACCAGACGCTACTTTGTTGCGCATTGCAGGAACAGGTGAAGAACCAGTAGCACCCCAGTAGTCCATTCCTATATTCAAGTTTGTCGCAGGACCAGCAACTCCTATCACTGCACCTGATTGTACTGGAATCAACGGCATGGTTTTATTAAATATTCCATGCGAAGATGAATGAGATACGCCATTTTGAGCACTGCCTGCATGAGTGAATGCACCCTCCATCTTATGCAAAGAAATGTGCAAGTCCATTTTATTTATCATAAAATCATAAATAAGGCCTCAAATGCCTACCATTTTCATTTACATCATTCTCCTTCGAATGTGAATCCTGCACAACAAATTACGTCGATGAGTCAAGAAAGAGTATGATGAACATTAAAAACTATTTGTCAAATTAAAAACACAAGGGTGATAAACTAATGTTTTCAAAAATCGTGATTAAATATTGTACAAGGTTGATAAATAATCTTCATGTGTAAAAATTCAACCAAAATAAGAGATATGCTATGCAAAGTAATATTGATATCAAACTGACATTTTGAGAATTGGCATCACTTCCTTCACTCTCACTATCACTTCCACTTTCACTGCAAGTTGAAGGTACCATATAATTAGCTGTTTTGAAACTAAATGAACTCATAATTACCACACATAGCTAACAAAAACCTGTTGGACGTAACCCCGTTGGCAGATGGACCAGATGTTCTGACGGGTTCATTTTTCCCTGAAATTATGATTAGAAGAAACATAAACATAATTTGCAAGCTTAAAATAACCTTGATACTGATCTTTGACAAGAATTTTTTTTACAAGACTTACCATTCATTTCTGGAGCACCTGGAGCAGCAGCTCCCTAAAAGACATATATCAAAGTTGCATGAACTAGCGACAGTTAAAAGAAAATGATAGAAAAGAGAGCATTACTTACAGCAGGTTCAACATTTCCATTTGTTGCCATAGGGTAATGAAATGGATGCACACCCTGCACAGTAAGTTATTGATTTGTACGAGCATATCATTACTAGATACAAGGTGTGCGAATAGAAACATGAAATTGCAGATTACACTGTCAAGTACAAAGTTCATACAGGAGTAGAGGGATGTGCATATACTGTTCCTGGTGGATACATCATATAAGGTGGTGGTGGCGTCCCGTAAGGTGGTACCATGTGCTGCAATTTAGGGGTCGATATTTTAGGTTTACATACAAAAATATGTGCCCACATATAAACATAAGGATACAGTTAACATAAGCAAACTGAAACCTTTCTAACTTTGACCTCTATGTTTCCCTTACAGAATACTTAGTATTGTTCGGTAAATAAAATTGGAGGAACCTTTTTTAAATAATACCAAAACATGCAGGAACTACATGTTCTATAACAAACCAGGAAAGACCCCAAGCTCAAGCTGAGGCTGACACAACACCCCTCCCCCCTTCAACCAAGTAACCAACTGAGGTAGGCTCAGTTTATAATAACAGAGACTGAGATTGCAAACAGTACAAAGTTCCTATTTTGCCAGCTTTGCTTTAAGCTGAATAGTGTTAATGAGGGAAAGAGGGCACACCTGAGCTCCCCACATGTATGGATGAGCCTGGCCTGCAGCAACCTGAGGAGGAAAAAAACCATGCGGTGGCATCGCTGGGTATCCCTACCAAAGATGAACAAAACGAGAGATAAAGTCAGTGGTGGCATTAAATAAAATGATCGGTTCAGTAACTAAAACTCTATTTCCATCTTCATCTGTAATCAAATCATAGATGACCTGAAAGCCGGGCCATTCAGGGTAAACTGGAGCTGTAGTGCCAGAGGTAGTGGCTGGAGGTTGCTCCTGAGAATACGAAGTAAGAGCCCAGAAAGGGTCAAGAGAATGTTTATTAAGACAGAAACATGAAATCGTATTGTGATCCAACAGGGGCATTTCCTTGTACTACTAGCCTAGGTAACTAAGTAGCCAAAACATCTTTCAGTAATGTAATCCATGCTGTTAAATGTTGCTAGAGAACTATGGTGATTACACTGACAAGCTGTGCGGTAAATTTGTCACAAACATCTCTTTTTCACAGTGCTCTACGATTTTTAAAAGTTTGAATGAACTGAGCTCGCAGATATAAAAATAACAGAGTAAATATCAAGGAACCCCAACTTTGGAGCACTAGTCACACAAAACCCCATTAATTTAAAATTTTATCACATAACCGCAGTTTTTGGGGCAAGATGTATCACAACCTAAATTCTCTTTTCCATCAAACTAATCACAAAAACAAACAAGCATAACCCACATGGCCGCTCATACACAGCCTATTGAACACAAAATCTGCCAAATGAAATAATCAAGAAAATGAGTGCCGTTTGCAGCACCGATTCCATCCAAAATTCCTTTTATTCCTCTTGGGAATCCCCAATTCTGTACAACCCTAACTCCATTATTTTCTATTTCCTTGCCACATGGGAGCTGCGAAATTATGATAATCTGAGTAAAGAGAATGTGGACTTCTATTACAACTTAAATCATACCATACTTATCCAAAGTGTCTTCTAAAAGTTAACTTTTATTCCACTAGTGTTGCACATGTTTGCTAGTTATGATAATCTGAGTAAAGAGAATGTGGACTTCTATTACAACTTAAATCATACCATACTTATCCAAAGTGTCTTCTAATTTGGATGTAACATGGTTACCGGCGTTTAAAAATCACCACCCTACGTATCATTAGGAGCTTGCCACACATCCAACTATCAGAGAAACAAGGGGGGAGCACCTAAAAAAACCAATCCATTCATCTTTTAAGCGAATGATGACAACCAAACTAAGCACCACGAAACACTCGAGTTGGAAAAGATGAAGATGTGGTGCAATCAAGTACCTGTTCTGGCTTCGAAGCCTTAGACGGTGTGCTAGGGTCATTGTTCCCCATCGGATTGACCAACAAGGTTCCTGGACGACACACCCTTCCAGTCACTCCATTGCAACCAGAATATCCAGTAACTTGGGACAGCCGAAGACCTACCTGCAACAAAATGGAAATCAATATTAGCAGCAAGTCGGAAAAGTTCATGATAGAAGCAAAAAGTTTTTAGAAATATGCAAGGAAAATAAGATATTTGTTTGATTCCCTGGTGTTCAATTGGACAGTAAGCTACTACAGCGATAAGGAAAATCCCACTAAACTTGAAGAATTCTAGAACAAAAAGCATTATCACCACCCAAGAATTCACTAAAATTAAGATTAATTATCAAATCCTATCTAACCCTAGTCAATTTGGACCCATAACCACCACAGCCATCTGGCACCACGATTTCAAACCCCCAGAAATCAGAAATCCACAGGTTTTCACCAAATGTAAGCGAGGCACGCAATCCTACAGAGTATTTACGAATTAGAAAGCTCACCGCGCATCGATGCACGAGCGGAGCAGCAACCCCCGCCGGCGAGGGAAACAGGCGCAACGCGAAGCCCACGAGGGCACCAAGCAGAGAAGCAGCCCTCGGCGAATCCAGCAAATGCGGCGGCAGCGGCGGCGCGAGGGAGAGGAGGTGGATTGGCGCAGGGGAGAGGATTGGGAGGGAGGAAGAAGAGAGATGGAGCTCGGCGGGGGTGGATTGGCGTGGACCGGGTTCACGGTGGACTGCAGGCTCCAGATCGAGAGCTCAGGGACGGGCCGCGGTCGACTGGTGGGCCTGGTCCATCCACGCAGGCGGGCGGTATGGCGTGAGCCGGAAGGCGTCTCCGGGCAACTGGACGAGATGGTTGGATATTGGATAGGCTGGGGATGGCCCACCTGGATGGAATGGATGCTGCGGCTGCAACAACCGTCGCCGGCGAGCCATGCTGCCCATATCTCCTCGAGTAATCTAATCCTTTCTTGTCAATTATTGTCTATTAAGAGAACTTGCCTGTGGCAAGATGGTTAGGTGGCTGGTTGTACCCCAATCCATCAGAGTTCAAACCCCAGATTTGGCACTGGTGTTTCTCATTTAGGCGGAATAATCTTCAGTGGGAGACGACGTTCCCGTCGACAGCGAGGCGCATGTGGTGACTTCGTCAATCTCAAGACCTGACCGCCAGCTCAGTCTTTCGAAGGTGCTCATAAGGGTAGGGTGTGCGTGCGTGCGCAAGGCCGGTCCACATATTCGGGGCCCTGGGGCAAGATGAAAATAATGTGCCTTTTTTTTTATGTATCTTATTCTAAAAGCAATCTCGGTAGCTTTTATCGATGATTTTTGAACTATAAAACTCACAATTCTAAACTATAAACTGATTACTACTTAAACTTTTGCCAACTGAATCTTTTTAGGATTGTACCGGTTCATCTATCAATTTTTTATGTTGATTTTATCACTACCAGATAAATATTTTTTACACGACATGTCACGGAAAACTGCCAGTATAGCGAACAAAAATACCTGGATATGGGTGCGAAATGAGAGCACATCCCATCACAGAACATCGTTTGTGCATGTGCGGTCCGTAGGACTCCGCACAATGTAGCACTAACTCCCGATCGATTAATTGGGTACGTGAGACGTGAGTACGGATGGCACCCGCCGGGTTCGAGGCTGGGTTTGGCATACCCATACCCGTACCCGGCTCCTCCACCCGTACCCGCCACCCGCCCCATACCCGTCGGCGGGTCGAGATCTCAACCATACCCGCGACCCGGCGGGTACGCGGGACCCGCCCCGTATCCGCCCCGTGGCCTGTACGTTAGTGTCTTTAGTGGGCTAGGTCTCTTAGTGGGCTAGGTGCGTTAGTGGGCTTGTGCGCTAGGGGTGTTAGTGTCTTTAGTGGGCTAGGTCTCTTAGTGGGCTAGGTGCGTTAGTGGGCTTGTGGGCTAGGGGTGTTAGTGGCTTAGTAGGCAATGACATGTGGGGTCATTACGTTCTAGTTGGGTACACGGGTTCGTGGGTATGGGTTTGGCATCCCCATACCCGCACCTGCATACTCGATGGGTATGAAATTTTCCTGCTAAGCATACCCATGGGGATTTTTCTAGCCCAAACCCTCCCCATTTGAGGCGGGTACCCGTCGGGTTTGCGGGTATCGGGTATCCATTGCCATCCGTAGACGTGAGTGCTTCCCATGTCCACAGGCCAGTTCGTAGTGGGCTTCACCTTACTAGTTGGGCCAATTTATATTTTCTATCTTTTCCTGGACCTAGGGCAGAAAATACCCTAATACTAGCACTGAACTATTAGCTGGGCCGGGGCCCCTGCCTCCCGGGGGCCAGGGCGGTCGCCCCGCTGCCTCGGCCTATGGGCCGACACTGTGCGTGCGCTCATAGGGGTGAGTGTGTGCACGTGTATGTGAGCGTCTGCGTTGTACTGTGTTTCGCAACAAAATTATTAAGCTTTAATAATGAAAAGACTCCACGATTAAAAAAAATTAAATACAACTTGCAAAGTGAGTGAGGATCACAAAATTAAAGGTAGATACTTTTAAGACAAAAACGAAGTAATTGTATTGTCATGGTTTGTAATGGGTGGTTCTTATGTCATGATTTGTTGAATCTTAAACTGAAGCACGGGAATTCACAAAAAAAAATGGAATTTAAGATCTAGTTTGTGTCGATCGAGTTTTAGATTCGATTTATCGACTGTAAATTATGCCGCTCTGTTGATGGCAAGCATGCGAAAACAATGCAATGGCCAGTTTTAAGGAAAGTAGGGTTTATGGTTTGGGATTATTATGGTTGCTCCTTAGGATTATTCACATGAAAAAAACGTTGGCTCATATCGTACAATCAAACAAACGTAAGCATGTAATAGAAATCAAATTAAGTGCGCATGACTTCGCAGTCTTGCGTTAAGACCATCCACTAGGGATGTAAACGGATCGGATCGGATATTGCTATTTCCATATACTTTATCATATAATTTTGTCGGATTCAGATCGATGCGGATCCGAATGCGGATTATATCCGATGTCGGATATGGACCGGATTCAGAACCAACTCGGATTGGAAGTGGATAATAAAATAATTACACGCATAGAAATAGAAATTTGTTTCTTTTATGCAAATAACATTACCAGAAAGCATGTAACACATGAATGTATCCAAAGTTGCACGCTTGTTCGTAAAATAGATTTGCTTGTGTGCTAGCACAATATCACGATGATCCAAAGGCAACCAAATAAATTAACATTAAACAATAATAAAAGTGTGAATATGCAATACCGCCAATAGCATGACACAATGGACTAACTATGTTGTCTGGGTATTTGGGGCGGGGCTAATTTTATCGGATAATCCTATTAGTGGGCGTCGAATAATCCGCAAAAAATGTCGGATAACCCATATCCGTCGGATATTATAAATACCATATCCGTCGGATATCCACTTGTCCAATATCCACATCCGCATCCATATCTGGCGGATTTCTAGAATTACATACCATATCCTTTAAAAGGATGCAGATGCGGATTTGGAGTGAAAATTATCCGTACCATTTATATCCCTACCATCCAGATAGATAGTGAGCCTATACCTTTTCTTTTGTTGATCGCTTTGCGAAAAGAAGCGAAAACAATAGTAGTTTAAAGAAAGACAAAAGAAACATTGGCAAGCTTGTCAATACCGATTTGATTAGCACAAGACGATCCCCGTATGACAACATCTTAGCTATCCAAGACCCCAGCTTTCGCTCAAAACGATCATCTACTGGTTTCCACTCTTTATTAAGCAACTTTCTATGATGATTTGGATATCTAGATATTTAAATGGACGTGAGCCGAGTTCACATCCAAAACTATTTTTGTATAGCTCTCGATCGTCTTTTTGCTTTGCCAAAACAATATAAAATATTCCTAGGCACTGCCACTGTCCTGGTCATGTACAAATTGGCTTGAGCTTGTACAGCTCTCGATCGTCTTTTTGCTTTGCCAAAACAATATAAAATATTCCTAGGCACTGCCACTGTCCTGGTCATGTACAAATTGGCTTGAGCTTCCAGTGCAGCTAATTTTTTTTTATACCGACGCCTTCCATTCTCAAAACTCCGTGTTACTCCTTGGCAACAGCTCCTGTGTCTCATAACTATCTGTGTGAACAGTATGCAAAATTTTTGGCACGGAATCAAGAGGGTGAAGGCAAGTTGAAGAGCGTAGGAGAGGCGTGAAGAGGTGTGCGTATAATATGGTAGCTGAACTGACAGATATATGTATTGGTGACAAAGCCCCAGGACCGTCTACTTATTCATTCGAGTTCTTCCACAATTTTTTTAACATTAGGCTTTATCACGATCCGAATACAAAAAATGTCTGCGGTGTCATCTGCGGCTTCACTCACACGATGAGGGCTGTTAGTAGTTGCGCTGCACGAGAAAGCAGCAGCTTGCCAGTATATATGTCGTATTAACCTGGTTACATAAACATAATTATCATAATCCACCATGACGCCAAACGCAGCCTATATAAGGCAAAAGGTAACCAACAACACGCACGCAAAGTTCAGGAAATAAATAGACCAAAATACAACAGAGAAAACACAGAAACCATGCCCTGTCAGTTCAAAGATCTATAGCGGTAAGCTCTATTTGCAAGTAGTAGTACATAATATTCCCCGGTCAACAGTTCCAGCAACAGCTTGTTGGCTTTCCCTCACACCCCCAACAATGTACATCTACTACTAGTGGTACAAGGGATCGATCTGGTCAACAACACGACCCAGCCACAATCCCAACAACACGCCGAACCAAGAACGGTGAAATGCAATAGCCATAACCTCCAGACCCACTCCTCCAAGGCTTGAGATGGCGACGAGGGGAGCGAGTAAGACTACTTTGCTCCTCGGGTCAGCGGGGCGTTCTCGGCTCGGCGCTAGAACTCAGGCTCACGTTCCACCCTCACACCCACCGGAGCTGCCCTTGGTGCTCCAGGCTGTGGCGGATGTCGCCATCAACGGCGACCGTCTGCTTTCTCATTGCTAGGGCGGTTGGTCTCGTGTTGTACTTCACTTGGAACCTTCCGACCGGAGCCACGTCGCTGTTGGCCAGGTTTTCTGGGACGACCTCGTCCAAGAACTCGTCGGCGACGTCACCGTCTTCGTCAATCCTCAGCCTCCTTGTATACCACCGGAAACCCTGGTTGGACAAATAGAAGTCCGGCATAAATTCGTATTCGAAAAACAGGGATGGAAGCAGTAAAATCTCAAGCGGTTTCCA
Source organism: Poa pratensis (assembly GCA_947311845.1). NCBI lineage: Eukaryota > Viridiplantae > Streptophyta > Magnoliopsida > Poales > Poaceae > Poa > Poa pratensis. The sequence goes on from CAMZMU010000095.1 coordinate 31,876,782, forward strand.
ATACTGAAGGGAATTCTCATTTTATTGCAAAAAAAACATGTGAGTGCTAATCAAATGTCATTTCATATTGTTCCATTACAGAAAAAGCTGATGTGGTTGCCATCTGCTTTTAAAGAGTAGGCACGTGACACAAAAATTTGTAGATCTAGTGCCAGATCTTCAAATTCATGGTTTAATTGGTAAAATTAAGAGTAGCTCATATCCATCATCCAAAACAGCAGACCATGACATAACTTACACACAATAAAAACAAACTCTCATTAATGATAGAGTAGTCTAAGTGATAATACCAGATATAATCAGACTAAAAGGATTTGCATCCCTAAGTGACTCTTAAAAGAGGAAGTAGGACCAAAACATACTGAATAGAACTAAGATTTTGATTTTGAGTCAACTAGATTACAATTGCAGCAAGCATTAAACGTATTTCCAGCAAAGTCACACCAAATCAGTGAGCTCGTCATGACATAATTACTCCACATAATATATGTGCAGTAACAATATCATAATATCTACAAACACAAGAAAAGAATATCTAACCAAACAAGCCAACATGGAGATGGTAATTTTGAATCAGTGCCAAGTCAATGAACTTCAACAGTACTCGACACACAAAGATTCAGATTCCAAGCTTTCAATAATCGAAAATCATAGCATAGATTCAGTGTCGGAGGCTGGAGTGGCGAGCATAGGGAGGGGAGGAGGGAGGCTGGAAGGGAATCACATGATGAACCAAGGAGGGCACGCCTACCAAGGGATTGGTGAGAGTCTGATGGCAAAGCGACACTGGTGGCGACTGGCAAGGCAGTGATGGTGAGCACATCACCACCGCCATGATTCATGCCTCGCCTGCTAGGGTTAGGCGTGCCTGGCCGGTGGCCGCTTGTGAGCACGTGAACAAAGCCACAACAGCAGTTTGTCTGCTTAAGTCGTTAGGCAGGAGAGGCCGAGAGGCACACGCTACTGGACAATTGGTGGACTAGGCCATCGTTTGGGGCAATATGAGTTCAGTCTTTTGTTTCAACCGATTTTTTTTCAGTTTTATACCGAATTAAGTTAAGCCCAATAGGGTTTTGGATATCTGTATCATACCATTAACCAATAAGCATGCTGACAGGGCATTTTGGTTCAGTTTCAAAGTGCACACCCCCATGGAACGAGCTAACCATGTAGAAGAGTGGGTACACAGCTGATAAATAACCATGAGAATTAGATGGTGCAACATATACTTTATCAATAAATTGATTTTTAGTCTAAAGATATATACGGCGCCTTAATATGTTCTGAACTATTGCTATCTCAGCCTCTTTCTATTTTGCAGTGACAATGCCATATACCTCCTCATCGATCAATGTCATATGATTCCTACCTTCTAATGAATAAATCTTGGTGTTAAAACACATGAATCATCTACCGATCTCACTACATGGCCTTAAATGAAAACCATAAGTTCTAACAAATACGATCCACATTGATTATTGTGAAGCATTCTTTTCTAATCCAGTTGCAGCTTCCCTCTATAGCAGTTACAAACAGCCTCAATGTGCTAAACCAACTAGGCAACTACCTGAGTGTTCGATAGTCATAAAAGTCTAGGTTCAATCACGGCGCCTGCATCTAATTCCAGTGTATGCGACACTGGGATGGAGCCTAAAAGCTCCTACTGCCCAAACCTCATATCCCGATCCAGCGAGGATCAGACATTTCAGCAAGCAAGACAGTACTAGAAAACTACAAGTAAGGACTTCTCCCAAGATCTCAGTCGCTAGTGAATCAGGACCTAGAAGGAGAAGCGACACTACTGCCGCAGCACGCACGTCGCACCGTGGAGTGGGGGGAAAGCAATCCGGTTACCTGGACGCCGCCTTCTCCCGGATGGCAGGGCACCAGAACGGGCCCGGGCGCCGGCCGGTCGACGGGGACGGGGACGGGCACCTGGACGCTGAACCCGCGCCTCGTGGCGTGGCCGGCGGCGGCGGCTGCTGCGTCGGGGTGGTCGGCGTCGTCCCTGGAGCCGCCGAAGATGCCGGCGATCCGGCGAAAGAAACCCATCGACGGCGGGATCCCCACGGGGACGGGGGAGTGGCGAGGGAGGGGAGGGGGAGCGGTTGATCCGACGGCGGCCGGGCGCAAATGTCAATGGCTGGGTTTCGGTCGGTGAGAAGAGATGGGGATATGTCTCCTTTTGCTGCTTCCAAGTTTGGGACGCTTCTTGTTCGATAAGTTCAGAAGAAACCACTTCAAAAACAAAAAAACACACAAGAAACCTTTTTTTCTTTTCTTGTACAACTAAACAACCTTTTATTTGTTCTATGATTTGATGGTTTGCCTTCTTCAAAAAGTTTTGTTTTCAATTCCATGTTTGACTTCATCGCCGACTCCTTCCTCTACTCCTTTGATGCTAGTAATGGCAACCTTGAACCTAGTTTCAAATTCGTCTTGCAAAGTCGTTCTCGGCTCTGGTCTCCTTGGCTAAAAGGAATTTTGTCACTGACGCAATACGTGAGAGCATAGGGGAGGTTTGCGGTGCATAATACGGCCCTCTTTTTTTTGTGAGAGAGAGAACCGTACGCTTTATTGATAAAAAATCATAATGTATTTACGAATCACCTCCTGTATGCAAACAGGAGGAACACCACGCCACACAGAAATAACAGAAAATTCACAACCTCTAGCTAAAATATGTGCAGCAACATTGAGCACACGATAAACATGACGAAAATCACAGGAAATAAAGGATTTAGCCATCAACTTCACATCTTCAATCACCGGGCCGCAGAGGGATCGATCCATCAAGGAAGAACCGATGCGCTGTATCACTGTTAAGCAGTCAAACCCAATGATTACCTTCGAGAATCCTTCCTCAAGAGCAAAGGAAACAGCATGACGAACAACAAGTGCTTCAACCATCTCTGGCATCACCACATCCTCGTATCGCTCGCCGCAAGCAGCAAGAAAGGCGCCCGTATGATCACGGATGACAACGCCCACACCCATCTGTTTCGTGTTAGCAAACAAAGCTGCATCCACATTAACCATAACAGTACCTTCCGGCGGCGGAACCCATGTTGGTGATGAAGAAGAGGTTTCACGTCTATGGTTAATACTTGGTTTGTATAAGTGTACCAATATCATGTCGATGTAGGCTTTAATCTTTGCAGCAACCGCATGCGGGTGCATCATGCCTTCACCTTCCCGGAGCTTGTTTCTAGCATCCCAAATGTGCCACATAGTCACCATTAGACATGTAGCTTCAACATCTGAGCACTTGTCCATGAAATCAAGCGTCCACGCCCTCGTGGAAGTGAAGGAACTTCGATGAAGATGAACAATATATGACTTTCTCATTTCTTGCCACACTTCATCAGCATATGGACAAAACAAGAGGGTGTGCTCAATAGTTTCATACCGACTGCAGAACACGCAGGCCGCTGACGCAGGGATGTGCCGATGCAGGAGTTGATGGCCACACGGAAAACAATCGTGTGCAAACCTCCAAAGTGTAATTTTCATCTTCCCTGGTGCCTTGTTTGCCCATAGTTTCTTCCAAATCTTGGAGTTCTCGACCACTGATGAAGAGGATCCTCGGCCGGTCTTACTTCGATCAGGAGCCACATGATTAGTTCTTGCCAACTGGTACGACGATCGGACAGTGTACTGTCCGAACCGAGACAGAGGCCATGATGCAAAGTCGGACCCGCCATGGCGACTGATTGGCACCTGAAGAATTTTTGCCACCACCTCCTCAGTGAAAATTGTGCGCACCAGGTCCGCATCCCATGCCGTCGAGTCATTCGTCATTAGGGTGTCCACAGTTTGACCCTCCAAGAGAGGAACCCTAACGGCCCTCTTTGGATGAAATAAAATATGTAAAAAATGTAGATTTTTTGCTTATTTTTGGTAGAGCTTATTTGATTTGTAGAACACAAAAGCTAAAATAATCTTTCTATATATCCACGGGGTTGGCCTATAACCACGGGGCTGGCCTAATGCCATTTTGTGCCACATGTGCAAGTGTGCGAATGAAAAGGTGACACATATGCTCCTCAAATGCCGGTACCCTTTGCATGTTTGGAACTCTAGCCAAGATTGGCTTGGTCTCATGCACCTCGATACCGTTGTTGGGCATTCCTTCAACTCGGTTAAGGATATCTGGGACAGCTTCTCCTTCGCACACAGATCATGCCGAAAAGCCACCCTATACCTCACAATTCTTTTTGCATGGAAGTTGTGAAATGAGAGGAATGCACGAACATTTAAGAACAAGTCCTCTTTGCATTCTTTAGTTGTAGCGCTACCAAAATCGACGGGGCCCTTTGGGCGATGGTCGGTGCAAAATATTTGGGGTCTCTAATTCCAGGAGAGCGGGATTTTGTTTTTGTGGCCTCTTTGTTTGATTTGTAACCTCGTAAACTCTCTTCTTATTTAATGAAATAAGGCAAACAGAAATTGCCTCTGTTAAAAAAAAGGACTATATTTTGTTGTTGTTGAGGAATGCTACCGAGAATGATTAGCATGGAGTACTCCGTTGCATATTCATGTGTTTCGAATTCTCATTAGAATTTACTACGTAACATGAGAGCCAACTTCTATATGATCCTTCTATCACTACATCTTTGGAATCATGCGAATAAGGCTAAAGTGTTGTTCTTATTTGTAAGGTGTGACTGATTCTCGGTCGAATGAGAATTACTTAATTCTCAGTTAGGTGACATCCTTCTATCACTACATCTTTGGAATCATGCGAATAAGGCTAAACTATTGTTCTTATTTGTAAGGTGTGACTGATTCTCGGTCGAATGAGAATTACTTAATTCTCAGTTAGGGGACATCATCGAGTTTCAGTTGCAAATCATATTGCAACTCGTGATTAGCACGGACCACGAAGAAAATTCAAAGGTCCGGTGTATTTTTCTTAGTTGCAACCATAGTTGTAACCGGAAAGTTCTCGCTAGAAACCAACTTGCAATTCATAGGTACTCCCTCCGTTCCAAATTAATTGACTTAGTTTTGTCTAAATATGAATGTATCTATACTTTGTTTAGTGTCTACATACATCCATGTGTAACCAAATGTGTATCAATTAAATCCGATGAAATCGTGATGCAAATCTCTTTATTGAGCACTAAACTAGTTCTCAGCTAGCTGAGAAGCAAATCAATTATTTGTAACCCTTAACATATTATTCAACTTTGTAACCACACTTAAGAGACGAATTTACCATACATTCGTAATAATCCCACAGTGGCCTTGGATGAATTCAAGCAAACTTGTTTGAGATTTAGATGGTCCACACATACGTTTTGTTTATTATTCGCAGAGCTCTGCCGCAGCTTGTGCCAAATTAACATCCAACGCCACACGCAACCATGCATCATACCGGTACATGCATGGTTCATTAGTTGGTGATGGGGATGATCAGGGCCGGCCCATAGGGAGGGGCAGCGGGGCGCCCGCCCCGGGCCCCAGGCAGGCAGGGGCCCCTGCCCAGGTATTAGTTACTAGTAATAGGACCCTCTCAAAAAAAAAAGTTACTAGTAATAGGATATTTTCAGCCTTAAGTCCAGGAAAACAAGAGAAAAATGAAATGGCCCAAGAAGCAAGGCAAGCCCACCACGAGCTGGACAGTGGAGGCACTCATGGATCTAATTAATGATCGATATTGCGCACAAAAGAAGTATCGCCAGGCGTAATCAATGGCTATTCTAGTGTGACCCATCAGCAATATTTACGTGGTATGTATAAACGAGAAAAAAACTGGATAGATTGACTGCTACTATCCCAAAAAGTTATAGTTGGCAAAATTTGAAGTAGTAATTAATCAGTTTTGAGTAAGGAAAAAAAACAAGGCTATTTGTTTTCCGGTGGAAAATTATGGTCTGATTGTTACGTTGAGCAAATTGATATTTTCTAGAACTATATTGTTTCCTTGTTACCATGGCGTAGTTCGCTCGATCGTTAAAAATAAAAAGTTTGTTATTTGAGTTTCATAGTTAAAAGATCAACGATCTACTACCTATTAGGTTGCTTTTGAAATACAATACATTTCAAAAAACTTGTTTGTCAACAAGGGCCCATTTTTGTCGTCTCGCCCCAGGGCCCCGAATATGTGTGGACCGGCCCTGGGGATGATCCTGCCGTGGGCCTTCCTGCCGTTCTCCTTGGGGATCGTGACGGTGAGGACGCCGTTGTCGATCGCGGCGTGGACGCCGGCACCGTCCGTGTCCGCGTCGGGCGGCAGCCGGACGGTGCGCACGAACCGCTCGGCGCTCCGCTCCACGCGGCGCCACCGGTCGCCCTTCTCCTCGGCGGCACGCGCGCGCTGCCCGCTGATGCGGAGCACCCTCTCCTGCTCCACCTCCACCTTCACCTCCTCCTTCCGCAGGCCTGGCACGTCCGCCATGAACACGTGCGCCGTCGGCGTCTCCTTCCAGTCCATGCTCGCCGTCGAAATCGGCATGCCCAGCGCCTGGTGGCCGCCACCGGTGAACGCCGACAGCGAGATGGCCTCCATGAACGGCTCCAGGATGTCGATGCTCACCGGCTCCACGGCCTCGCCGCCGGTGTGGCCGTTGGTCTTCTGGTCCGCCGCTTGCTGCTGCTGCTGCTGCTGCTGCGGCGACAGCGCCGGCTGTTGCTTCCGGCCCAGCATGCTGGAGATCATCGACATGCTAACTGGCTGGAGCTAGCTAGCTTAATGATGAGCACCTTCTTCTTCCTGACAGTTGCTGATTAGCTTGGGCTACTTGCCTTGTCTATTTATAGACAGTGCCATTGCCTAGCAGCATGGACATGGGTACACGAATGATGAATTAGTTACTATGCATAGATGCCATCCATCTTCTAGGAGCCTGTGGAAAGTGGAAACTAGTGGATTCATTATTCGATAGCTACGTGCACTGACAATCGGATTCTTTTTTCCCCGAGAAGATCATGCGAATACTTGCTTTGAAGAGAACAGAATAAAACACTTTCCCTCTGTATTACTTTTGTAACAAAGTGACTATTTCTGTTGAGCAATTAATAAAAATGATTTGCCCGGTTGAAAAGTAATTTTTTTTCATCATGATCACATAGCCTTCGTTTTTCATGGTTATTGGCTTGCCTAATTCCGCCCTCATTAGTCTTTGCATACGGTCCAGGTGGATTATGACAATCTAGCTTTACAAGCTAGTTTTTGCTTGTCTTTTGGTATGGCGAACCAACTTTATAAACTAAGTAAGCCTTGAGTCTGTCGGGAAAATCGGGCATACCGCTTACTTTTTAATGGAGATTAGCACATTCTTATTGTGGTGTGAAAAATATGCAGCCGAATAAGTTGCCAACTTCAACACCACCTATGTCACATATCGTTACTCGTGTAGAAAGGAAATATATGCATCAAACATAAATAGAGTGGACAACACACTTCTCAGTTCGCACTGAAGGGGAGATAGTGTATATCCTCATGAGAGAAGCTCGAACCGAGGGGGAGACAGTGTCTCACCTGTGGACAGAGGTTCTCAGACCAAACATAGCAAATCAATATACATGGACAACACACTTTTTACGTAGAACCCCCCCCCCCCCCCCCCCCCCCCCCCCCCTCCAATTTGAGGAGAAAAGCTCATGCCGAAGGCACCAATTCCCGCCCCCCCCCCCACACAAATATCAAGTGTGGAATACAACAAATTCTTCTATAGCCAATATTTAGTGAAGTGTGGACTTCATGTAAAGCTTTAAGCTACATTTAGTTAAGTGTGGACTTCACGTACAGGATCACCCGGTGTTTGATCTCAACCTCTTCAACCTTTTCTCCTTACCTCCTCTTTTGGTTTTCTTACTTCTCCAATGGAGGCTAACCTATGATTTTTCGTCACTCCACCTAGTGGTGGATGGATGGGAGGATTAACATCCCACTCTTCCTTAATCTACAAAGTCCAAAATAAGTCTGAGTCATAACTCTAATGGTAGTACACTTCGGCACCTATTTGGGCCATCTAAAAGAGTTCAATGGCCATCTCCTCACAAACCACATTAGGAGAATACCCAACAAATCTCCCCGTCTGACTCATGAAGGGAGCACCGCCACCCGCTACCTTGCAACATAGATGTAACTTCTCACTTGGCAATGTCTTGGTTATCATATCCAAACCATTTATTGTCTGTATGGATATTCTCAAGTAGTACCTACTTGGAACTCACTACATCTAAAATCCAATGATACCTCACATCAATATGCTTTGTTCGAGACTCCATGCTTGAATTCTTTTCAAAATAAGTAGCACTCTGACTATGAAAAAACATATTTTATTTCTCCGCTTCATGACAAACTCTTAGAAGGATTTCTTCATACACGACACTTCCTTGCAAGCATCAACCGCCACTATGTACTCAACATCTGTGGTTGGCAATGAAACTTGTTTCTACAATCTTGATTGCCATGACACTGACCCCCCTGCATAAGTTATCAGGTATCCAGAAAGTAAACTTTATAGAATCTGTATCACGAGCATAATCTGCATCAGTATAGGCTTGTAATACCTGATTTCAAATCATAAGCATGATCAGGAAATACCTTTGAAATACAAGATAATACACTTCACTTCATTCCAATCAGCTTCACTCGAATTCATCATGAACCGACTAACAACTCCAACTCCATAGGAAATATCAGGCCTAATGCACACCGTGACACATACATCAAGCTACCCACGGAAGATTGGTACGATACTGATAACCCCCAAGAGCAGGGGATCACTGTAGCACCTCTCAATGTGGAAGTAAGGTATCGATCCGCAGGAGTAAGAAGGAAAAGTTATCTATTCCCTACAACTAAAGTGTCACAAGTTTTAGTTGATTATGCACTAAACAAGTTTAAAGAACAAGGTGGTTGATTTAATTGATGAAAGCTTAATGTAACAAAACAATAATGTAAAAGTGTCCCAATCCTCTTCAATGCAAGAGGACAAGACAAAGGTTTTCTTTTATTGGAACAATGGACATGGGTTCATGGGTTCACTTAATCCTCTCTCTCTCTCATCTACGGTGATTATCATGTTATAGATAAAGTACACACAATTGTCCTGTTTTAATGGTAGCTTTTATGGCGGCTATATGTCCTAAAACACATAGTTGAAAAAAGTACTCATTTGTGTTGCTAGGTCACCCTCGTAAGGCTAGCGTGGTTGCTGTCACTCCCACATCATACTCTTCCTTTTTACCCCCAGATAAAGGATGTTGGGCTGTATTTCACATGTCACTCAATACATATGCCGTGTCACATCGGCCATCCCGTAACTACATACATCATACTTCATAATAGACAATATTCTAAACACTAGTGTAATGATTCATAATTCGTGTGCATAACCACATCTCTCTCATCTATCCACACTTGGTGGTGTCAATCACCTCATGACAAGGATAAACAAGGCATTATGCATAAATCAAACCATCACATGCATCATAGAATATCTCCAAAGTATGACAAATCATAAAAGCTCCAACACAACGGTAAATGTATAACAAATCATCTCATACCACAATATCCACCATAAGAATTACATAGATAGATCCATACTTATGCAAGGCACATCATATGGACTCCAACAATGATCATACATAGAGAGATTAGATCAAGTTACCACCACAAACCCAAGGTCCAGGGGGTGGACTACTCCCCCTTCATCATGGAGACGGTGGAGAAGTCGTTGGAGAAGATGGATACCACCCCGGCAGCGCCCCGCCGGAGTTTTCCCCCTCCAATCTGTAGCTCCAGGTCTCTGTTTCGTGGTTTCTGTGTTTCGGCGGCGCTCCTTCCAGAGAACGTCGGGGGACTATTTTTATAGGCGGTTTTAGGTCGAAACGGAGTCGGTGGAGGAAAGATCAACGGCAACGGAGCTCCGAGGCCCAAAAGGAGGGGTCCCACGTGGCCAGGTACATGGGCCGCGTGGGCCCACCTAATTTGGCCCTCGGGTCTCCGCTTGTTTGCTTCCTTCGCCCCCAAGTATTCTTCCTTCCAAATATTGACGCCCGTAAATTTGCAGGTCATTTGGACGTCGTTTGGGTCCCTGAAACATTAAAATAAAGAAATAGGGTTTTCTGCCTGCGCAGGGTTAATTCCATAAAAATAGGAAATAAATATAATATTCCCAAAAATCATTATAAAACATTGATATAACCCTTATATGATGCAAATATGATTGGAATACAAGTAATATAGTGCAAAGTTCATGTATGCATTTTACATGCATCAGATACTTTACTCATATTTTCTTTCTCCTTCATGCCTATGTGGTCATCAACATTAGATGCAAACTCTTCACTTCTCTTATGTGTAGAATTAACTTTCTCGATATATTTCTACATGCCATTGGGCATTTATCTTGCATATTGTCAACTTTTTTGTTTAATCATTGGAAGTAACAAACTCATCAATCCTTTTGTTTTCTATATTACTAATTTTCTTTGATTTTCTTTAACTGCAAAAGATTAACTAAAAATAAAATGACAGGTAAATAACAAGGACTCTAGTGAGCTTACTAGGGTAGCAAATACATCCTCTACAACAATGTCATAAAAAGGGTCAATTACCTTGGATTCGGTTTTCGGATGTAGTAATAGCCTTCTTTCCTAGGGATCTAATTAAGAATTATGAAGTCTAGAAAGTGATGATGCTTGACAAGGTGAATTATGTATGTCTTTGTTTTTGGAATCACGGGTAGATGGCATTGCATAAACATGTTTTTGAAGATGAATGATTGAAATCTTATAATGCCCCTGATCAGGATGGAATCAAAATTACAAGTGGTATGATCTAATCAAGTGGAAATAGCTATGGTGACAATGTTTGTGGCGTGGCAATGGTGATTTGATTTGAGCGTCATGTGTTCTTTGTTGCGTCTCCCCTTTTCGGCGGCTGCTCCTACAGTGCAGATGGCGAAATAGGGTTTTAGAAATCTGCTGGAGCAAAATCTTCCTCGGCCCTTCATGAAAGTTGTCAGTGCTAAGTCGCGGAGGCAACCAGCGGTACGAGCGGTGCCCTCGTACGGCGCATTGGCTTTGGTTATATCAATGCGCTGGCCGCTTCCCATTGATTGGAATTTCTTCTCTCCTTGATTACTTCCCATATATGCTTGGATTTTCTCTTAAATACACCCATAGATCCTGATGGTAGCACTCAAAGACAGTAGACCCAATGCGTGCCCATGTGTGAACATTATTTTAACCGTGATTATAATATTTTTTAACTAAACGATTGTACAATTCATGGAAATGATTCGGGTTTTTTTTCCGAGGAAGATAGAATTTTTACAGGGGTACAAAAGAAGAGAAGACAGATAAAATACAGAAAAAAAAACTAGAAACAAGAGAAAACACTAAGGGAGGGGGAGGTTAGCAAGGAAGCCCACTGAAACCCCTGTGATGCCGACACATCGAGAACTCGAGCCAGCCGCTAGAGGAGGATCTCCGGTGAGAACCTCAGCACCGAAAGAAAGTAGCCGGAGAGGACATATGAAGGGCGTCGGATAGCCGAGTATGTGCGACGACAACGGTGTGCTGTCGGTGTAGCCGAAGGACGCTGCGCCGCCGAGACCAAGCACTGTCGAAGGGCGTCGGATGGCCGATACTGGGGCGACGACACCGGTGTGCCGACCCGTAAAAATAGAGAACTTACAAAGATTGAGTTGCAGGAAATCAATAAAAAACATTCACACAACAGCTAATAGAGATCAGACCAATGATAAGGCGGGAATTTGGCTTGCCTTCCCGTATTCACCTGCTTTGCACAGCATGACAGCATCAGTAGCAACAACAAATTCTTAGAAATTTATGTACTTTAAGCTAACAGAACAAATAAGATATAATACACGGGACAAAAATGTCTTCCTATTGCTTTGATCTCTATGGGCGCGTTGGTAGCCTGCAGCTACTTGCATGGCTTCTGTGTTGTTGTTGGGCCAGGTCTCCCAGCTGCTAGCAGCCACACAGCCATGCCCGACCTGCTAGCAACCAAACAAGCTAAAAAGTAATGATTTGCATGGAAGTAGGTGGAGTGCATGGGCAGCTGTTTGCTTTGGTTGCGTCTTGCATGCAGTGTGAGAGGAGCATGCAGGGGTCAGAGAATCTTTGCATGCTCGCTGCAGCTGCACGACCTGCCCGGCGACAACGCTTGATTCGAGCGTGCCTGCCGGGCCTGGCTTAGCCCTGCTTTATGAAGCATGCTGACCACAACGTGGGGCTTCATATGTAACCAAACAACGCGCTAGCTGCAAAAAGGTGAAATATTTCCTTGTTTCAGTGCCCATGCGAGTATGACCCTTGCAGCCTATCAAACCTGCCATATGAAGTTGTAACTTTGTGGTTGCATTTGACGACACGACACAGTACATACCTCAAAAGAAAACTGGGCAAAATTATATCTTTGCTCACATGTAGTGCATATGGTTAGGTCCCTGCAAATATTTGTGTGCCTCTTCCGTTATTCTGCAATAACTATATATGAATGGTAGAAACATTGATGTAAAAGTTGAAACATATGGTAACCCAGGATGTGCCAATAAAAAGATCGAGCCACTCATATGTACGGTGTCATCATGTTTCCAGGTTCTACGACACCTGACGAGCATGAGGGGCTGATACGTCTCAAACGTATCTATAATTTCTGATGTTCCATGTTGATATTATACCAATTGTTACATGTTTAATATACACTTCATAGCATTTTTTATGCATTTTCTGGGACTAACCTATTAACAAGATGTCATAGTGCCAGTTCCGGTTTTCTGCTGTTTTTGTATTCCAGAAAAGCTAGTCTAAAAATATTCTCGGAATTGGACGAAATTTGGACGGAACCTCCTATTTTTCCAACACGAACATGGAGTCCAAAGGAGAGACGGAGGAGCCCCACGTGGCACCCACACCATGGGGCCGCGCGGCCCCCCCTGCCGCGCCGTGGGGTGGTGTGGGGCCCTCGTGGCTCCGCAGCCGCCGCCCTTTCGCCTATTTATTCCTCCCGACGCGAAAACCCTAAATATCCAAGCCATTATCCACGAAAAGTTCCAGAGACGCCGCCGCCGTCAACCCTAACTCGGGAGGGTTCAGAAGCTCTTCCCGGCACCCTGCCGGAGAGGGGAATCATCGCCGGAGGGCTCTATATCACCATGCCTACCTTCGGAGTGATGCGTGAGTAGTTCATCCTTAGACTACGGGTCCATGGCAATAGCTAGATGGTTGTCTCTCCACTTTATGCTATCATGTTTAGATCTTGTGAGCTGCCTATCATGATCAAGATCATCTTATTGTAATGCTACATGTTGTGTTTGCTGGGATCCGATTAATATTGAATACTATGTCAAGTTGATTATCAATCTATCTTATATGTTATTTATGATCTTACATGCTTTCCGTTACTAGTAGATGCTTTGGCCAAGTAGATGCTTGTAACTCTAAGAGTGAGAATTTATGCTAGATAGTGGGCTCATGCCTCCGGTAATCTGGGAGAGTGACAATAACTTCTAAGATTGTGGATGTGTTGTTGCCACTAGGGATAAAATAACCGATGCTTAGCTTAAGGGTGCGCCGTTAGGTCTAATGCATTTGTTTACATTACGCACATTACTTAATGCAATTATTCGTTGCTTGCAACTTAATACCAACGGGGAACTCGGTATTACAACCTGGCGGTGGATTATTAGTCATAGACGCTGTTGTATAACGGTCTATGTATTTTGTCGTAATGTCCACATGAATATCATAGTAATCATCATGTCATATATGCATTGTCATGCGCTCAATATTTTGTCAATTGCCCAGCTGTAATTTGTTCACCCAGCATGTTAGTTATCTTTTATGGAGAGACATCACTAGTGAACTATGGACCCCGGTCCATTCTTTTACACTGATAATACAACCAACTGCAAACACTGTTCCTTTTCATTCTCTGCAATTTACTACTGTTTTCCACACCATACGTTTAATCTTTTGTTTTCAGAAAGCCGGTGAGATTGACAACCTCACTGTTTCGTTGGGGCAAAGTAGTTTGATTGTGTTGTGTGCAGATTCCACGTTGGTGATCGAGTAACGGTGCCACCAACAACCTTCAGAAGTGATTTCTTGCTCCTACTGGTCGATTAAATCTTGGTTTCATACTGAGTGAAAACTGCTGCTACACTGCATCATACCTTCCTCTTGGGGTCTCCCAACGAACGTGTGATCCACGCAATCAGGGGCCAGGGCCGCCGAGAACACAACATGTTTCAGCACACTCGACGATCGGCTGTCGCCGCGTGCACTACCCTACTTCCACGGCTCATCTGCTACATCCACCTTTGTCCGCTCAATGGTGGAAGTGGAGATGGATGCAGCATAGTGAGCTCTAGGTTAAGCTCTGGTGGCTGTGGAGCGCAGGGCTCGTCGCCGCCACCATCACTCCTATGGTGGAGTGGGACAATGTTGACTGTGTTATTAGCCAGAAAGTAAATAGATATCTGGTCTTTACTATTCAGAAGTGATTAGTTGCTACTAAGAGTAACTGATAAAAATATGATGTGGCACAAGTGAAACCAAGCAAATTAAGGAAGGCGTTGTGGCTCCCGAACTCATATGTTCCTGGTAAAAAAACAAATTCAGAAAATAGTAAAATATTTCAAAAAATTCTGAAATAAATTGGTGACGAACATATACATATACATGTTTACTAAATACTTGCCAAGTTTCGTGATGAAATGACATGTGTGGTGCTCTGTGCAAAAATAACAAAATCAGTGCTTTAAAAACATATTTTTGTAAACCCCATTTTGGCCACTAATTTATCTTTTTTTGTACTCCCTCCGTTCCAAATTAGATGACTTTCATTTGTCCACATGCGGATGTATCTATACTTGTAACATGTCTAGATACATCCGCATGTGGACAAATGAAAGTCATCTAATTTGGAATGGAGGGAGTACATAGCAAGAAAGATGTTATTTCACCATGAAACTTGGTACATACGTAGAACATTTGTATATGTTCATCTCCAATTGTTTTCAGATTTTTTTTGAAATGTTATACTATTTTATTTAGAAAATTATTAGCAGTAGCATATGAGCTCGGGACCCAATTTGAATTTTCGTAGCAAATTTCTGGATATTAGAAACAAAACTTTCTGTTTGCGCTGGCAAAGTAATTACTCCCTCCGTATCAAATATAATATGTTTTAGATATTTTAATATAGACCACATACAGATTGAAATGAGTGAATCCATGCCTTAATACGTGTTCTAGATACATCCGTATCTGAAAAATGTTTATAATATCTAAAACATCTTATATTTTGACATGGACGAAGTAATTACCATAGGGAATAGAAGATACAAATAAACCTATCATTTACAGTTACCATCCTGGCCCGTCTAGCTCAGTTGGTAGAGCGCAAGGCTCTTAACCTTGTGGTCGTGGGTTCGAGCCCCACGGTGGGCGCATGACGTTCTTTTTTTCTGTTTAGATCTGAAGATACAGCAACGTCCTCCTCTGGCCAAGATTTATTATGCACTTCTTCATTTACTTGGCCAAAGTTTTTTATTTGGCGTGTGAAGATACGCCAAGAACATTGCACTCTCTTCCATGAGCAAAATGTGGACTTTTGTCTGACTCAAACGGACAAGTGTCCAGGATGGCTATCGAAGCAAGAAGAAGCTAGAGAGCTTGGCTGTTTGAGCTTCCCCGTGATGGACACCGAAATTTTATGACAGAGCATGATTCTGTACTTAACACAAGGTCGTCTCAGACTCTCAGTCAGGCTCTTTTCAGATGATCCACAGAGTGGAGAAGAGCCCCCAAGGTGGGAAGTTTGTTGCCAGATGAGTACTTGGCATGATTTATTTGTTCAATGGCCTCCAAGCAGAGTCAGTGACAAGAGCTTTCTTTGTTGTCAGATTTAGCAAGCAATCAATCAATAAATACATTCTAGTCTCTTATCTCCTGTTATATCCTCTAGGGGGCCAAGAGCACCTCCTGGTCACGGCATCAACCTCAGAACCAAGAACCATAACATTAGTACCACAGGAAAGATTATTTAGTTAGTCCAGAACCTAGATGAAAGGCGCCCCCAGGCAGCATTAGCAAATAGGAGTACTACATAGTTAGTAAATCCAATTTAATAGGCTACACCATGAAATGCATCATAATCTTCACAAGATCAGCTTTGCAAATAAAGATACTCATTGATCGATGCATTTATCGCGCTTTTCCAACCCACAAACTGAAATTTCATTCTCGTTCCCTATTGTGCCATCTGACAGGGTAATGTTTTAAGCACCCCAGGTGTACTAGAGAGAAAACAAAATCTCAATCAATGATTCCTTACAAAATGACTGAACATGTTGTAACCTTAGTTTGACTTGGTGGCGAATTTATCAGACTAGTTCCGGACTACTCTTCCATTTATCATCAAACTCGAATTTTTTAGTTATTTTGCATTCGCAGATTGTTGGTCTCTCTCGCGCCACCAATTTACTAGGATAGAGTCGATAATGATCTGCAAAATGATTTATACGATACATAAGAAATGACTCCCGAGTCCTGACAAAAAGCAACTGTAAACAGCAACACTGCATGTGCAATAAGTACCTGATTAATGTGGGCAGCAACACATGGGATGACAAGAAGTCCGGACTCACCCAGAGCACCTCCAAGCTGCTCAACCACAGCAACCAACACCGGCAGTGTTTTCTGTACGACGTCAAGAGGAAAGTTAAGCAAGAAGCCAGAAGATACAGATTCACAAGAAGGGAAGAATAATTGGGCACTATTTTGCTATTATGACTTTCATTAAACAGGATTGCATTCTCAAAACAGGGTTTTACAAGCAGGTTCCCGTGTAGCAACTACTATTTAGGTTTCAACGGGACACATATCTCTAGGCCTCTCGAATTAATGGATCCGAAAATGCATGTCCATGCTACGATTAAGGAGTTAACGTGTTTGGGGATTCCTGGTCATCAATAAAGCATGGTCGGGCTATCCAAACAAGGATGACACTTACTCGCCTTGGGTTTGACCTATATCTTGAGGTTAAAGGGACATGCATATGACATTACATTGTTGATACTTGTCTGAACGGCATTTATGTATATTTGGGAGTCATCATGTCCTGCTATGGCCCGCTACCGACAATTGGCTGAGTAGTAGGCGTGCCATCTCCAAGTATATGTGAACCTAAATGATCACATGCTTAAATGGAAGCAACATATCGATCCAAAGTATAGTGGGCTCCGAGAAAACAATTCGACCTGGACCATAAAAATTCAACAAGGGCAGACATGAGAAGAGGTGGCGCCCCCTGCTACCCGCCACAGTAGGCTATTCGATTACCCTGGGTCCTTTTGCTTTTCAAAACATGTGCGACCACCCATCTCTTGCCCAATCTACACACCAGGCGCTAGCATGCAGGTCGCAGGCGCAGGAGTTTCTTCCTTGAATGGTTGGATACCTTGGAGGCATTGTTGTTGACGCTAGGATGATCCTCCACTTCCAGGAGGAACCATGAGGAGACAGTCCAACTTAGGGGTGAAAATGGTACGGATTATTTCCGACCGACCGACCGCAGGATCACGGAAGATAAAAACGGGATATACCATATTTCACGGTTATATCCAGCAATTATCCGACATAATATCCAACAACTGGCCATTTTTATGCCATGTATTTTAATTTTTTCAAATTTTGAGTTCTTTCATACTCAGAATATCAGTACGAACATTTTACGTTGAGCATGTACTACTTAAATAATGTGATCGTTTATGGTGAGTAAGTTGATACATAATATGTGCTATATGCCAGTCCTATTCTTGAAGTGACATCCGACAAAAATTCTATCCGCAACTGGACCATATTCACTCCGTATTCGTAACCGGCAGGCTCCGATTCCGTATTCGTATCCGCACACTATCCGCTCCGAATCCGAGAAAAATACGGTCACGGACATGATATCACTACTATTCGACCGTATCCGCTCCGTTTTTACCCCTAGTCCAACTAGACCACAGCGACGCGCTTCATTGACAGGTTCCACTACTCTACATGTCTAGTGGTAATCCGTGATCAACGACTTGAAGTGATTCCTTGGTTATGTAGTTCTCTTTTGAGTTACACTTGTAGCCTCGGTTTTTTCCAGCAGGTGCAGCGTGCAATTCAATATCAATTTACCCGGTATTATGTGTCATCTAACTTTAGTATTGTGAGCAACTTGAGTCAGTTTAAGTGGTGTCAAACTGCAATTTGCTCAAAATTTTATTTCTGCTGCTGATGATAAAGACTGACCTGACTGGCCACCAAAATGACAGCTCGTGAATATTCTTTACTTGCAAAGACCGATTCTTCCTTCTGTTTAAGACACGACAAGACCTGAAGTGATGTAGCATTGAAAGCTAACAGAGCAAGATGTAAAAGCCTGTGACAGGAAATATCCCTGTGTTAGAAATAAGACGTGATACTAATTCTCCATAATATGCACAGATCCTATCCAACACAGAAAATGCTATAGCTCGCCAGTGGCCAAAAACATGCGTAGTTGACAGTTACTAAATGCGTGAAACATGGTATAATGTTTTTCATTGAACCAACCAGGGAAATTTTCATTTCTTTGTTCTTACTTATGGCAATTGCTTCCACTAGGTTTCTGGTAAGGCTGCATAAAGTGAGTAACAGTGTCCAATTCCACCCAAACGACACTACCAGTATGCAAAGAGTATCATTATTGCTAATTTATTTATCTCTGAATAACAACTATAGGTTCCTCTGTATATAACTTGTAATGCACGTGATGGTGAAGGAGAAGGTGAACGCATTGTCAGCACAGTTCGACAGCAATGCACCATGCTGAAGGCAGGAGCACTAGAATTCAATTCATTAAAAAAGGTGAAAACATACAGTTATATTCATTTAGACTGGAGAAGTGTTGACAACTGTAACTTGATTGATAATTTTGAAAAAATATTGCAAGCTTGGTAATATGAAAAAAAATCACACATGGCATAGCGAGCACAGTAATAGCACAAACATTTTCTAATATAAGTTATGTTTTTAAGTTCCATATCAGCGTAACAAGTTTTAAAAACTACAGTAAGGTCAGATAAAAATGCATACACTCCAATGGCCACAGTAATAGCAAAAGCTTTTGCTTGAACGGACAAGAGCAGCGATCTTGATCTACTTACTTGTATCCATGGGACCTGTGAAATGGAAATATTTAAAGAGTGTTCTCCAATCAGTGCAAATAAGTGAATCTGTAATAGATTCAACAGAAACTAGAAGAACAACATAAAGTAAGAGCTACTCCCTAAACAGTCCCCCATGTAAAACCAAAATGTGAGTCTCGTTTCTGCAAACCTGCTGAAGATGAAGGCTGGGAGGGGTGGATCCTCAATGTATTGATGTTAGGGTTCCCAGAAAGGAGCCAACAGTTATATACTTTGTTACATGGGCCTCATGGGCCAGGATACACACACACAGCAGGCCGCAACCCAACACATGCTGTATTTGAAAAGTTGGATTCCTAGTTTATCAGACATCACAAAATATTATAAAGATACTACTCCAAAAGATTCTCCTAAAAGTTATCATCCATCATCATCTCTCCTCGTTTTGCTCAGATATGTTCTCTCTATTCAGATTTTTACATGTGCAACTAAATTCACTTTGTACATGTGTGGTATGTTTCGAAACATATATATATATATATATATGAATAACCTGGCTAATAACTAAATCCTAGAGAAATTATGAAATAATTTCATGTACGGTACATCTATCCATTTCCCAGCCTGCACAACTGCTGGACATACCTAAGACCCAATACAGCTTTTAGAACAAAGAAACACATATTGAACCTTATTTATAATTATCTTAAGTAAGCATCGCTGGAAACGCTTCTAGTAGAACCAAACTATGTACAACAGAACAATCTAGTACAACAAACAAGTGGACATAATAATCAGTTAATACATTCATGCAAAAAAGAATGTGTTCTATTCTAATAGAAAGGCAGCGCCCTTGCCAGTTCCTTGAAAAAAAAACAAGTGTCAAACAACGTGTTTCATGTTGGAGACATACTAGGCTGAGAAGAACAGCACTTATAACTGAAAATCCTGGGCGATTCCCATCAACAAATTCAGCAATACCTACATAAAAAATAGATTAAGGACTCCATATGAACAACTTGTTGAGGGAGAGTTATTCATAGAGAGATATAAAAGTATGCGCACCTTTTGAGGTTTCTCGGGCAACCTGATAAGAGAACAAACCACCGTAAGTGTAGCTTCCACTATTTCAGGTTTGCACTAGAACAGTACATTTTTGCATAGATCTGAACTACAATAATGAGAATGAAGTATGTAATGACTAATGACTTCAAAATTATGTGTGCCACACTTCAGCCAAAAACAGGGAGTCAAACTGAGTGACATTCAAAGCTCAAAGAAAAATAATATTATGTATTTGACGGAGATAAGTTCAAATACAGGCACTCCTGCACTCCTGGTTATTCTGTGCCATGAAACCAACTAACATTAGTTGCCCTGTACATTATACTTAAATCATTGATACCATATTTGCACTAAAAGCTCATTCCAATGGATGCTCACCAGAACTGACTCGCTTATGATAATTTTTACCATGACATAGTTATAAGTCTTCACACATGCGCATAATAAAATAGGCGCTACTCTTATTCAATTCAATATTACAAACTCAAATAAGCACAATATGAACATAATGGCACGACCACGAGTTATGATGTGGAGTACAAGATATGAAGAGGTACATACCTTGCCTAAAATAAGGGGGATTAAAAGGGTGGTGACCAGACTTTTGAACAGTTTCTCTGTAGGCAAAGATACCCCAGCTCCAGCACCAATGTACTTTGCAAGAGAAAGAGGTACCTAATTCGTGATTAAAAAATATGAGCCATTTTACAAAGTAGGAAAAGTTTTAGCCTGTGGAAAGCAAAAGGAAAAATTAAGCCACGATGGTTATTGTAATTTGTACAACGCTTTTAAGCAATTATAACAATTAACTTGACTTTCTGTGTGGGAGTTGCTAAATCTAGGAGATCTAATGCTACTCAGGAAAATAGTGATCAATCCCACAAAACATCAACATCTCTAGAACTCTTTGTGCCAAAACTTATATAAATTTATTACATATCATTATGCAAGATTTAGTAACAGTCAACTTTATCTATTTCAATCTACATGACTGACCATCACATTTAGTAACTTCCACACAAGAGGCAAATTTCATTTATAATGTAAAAGGAGATAAACACTGTAATGAAATTGTCAAACTCAAAGTGGAACGAAAGAAAAATAAATAATATGTTGCTGTGCAATTTGACTTTTCAAACACTCAACAGAGTACGTCTGTAAAACTCAATATTGGGTTAATTGTTTCAATCACTGGCGAAGCTTGAGAACAAAGTAAAAAATTGTAACAAAGTTGCGCTTACAAATATAATGCCCAGCAGATTGGATATGACTGTCATTGCAAGAGCAAGTGCAGAATTACCACCAGCAAGCTAAATAGCAATGATAAAATTGTGTTAGATTCGAATGGTAGTAGCTACCCGTATATAGTAGGGGATGTTCACTGATGATGATTAGAGACGAGTAGCACCTGTGTTAGTGTGACTCCACTTGATAATGTTGTTGGCATGCAACAAAACATAGCCAACCCTGCAAGACGTGTTGTGAACATCAAACAAACAAGCTGTAGTTACAAAGGCATGAGCTATCACATAGCAACATGAAACGATGGGATGCGAACAACATTTAAGTGAGTTGGAAAAATAGGCATGAAGCTGAGCCTTATACCAGTGATAAATTCACGAGGGAAGAACTGAGTTTGCACAATAAATTTTGCAAGAAAGGGCGTGAACAGCAAAATTGAGCACTGCAATCAGAAGCATAACAACAAAATACGTCAGCAGACCTATTGAACTTGCTCTATAAAATTACAAAGGCAACATTTGATCCCCAAGTAAACCATGTGAATGAAAGAAAGTTACTAGAACAACGAATAGTGTGAACTTTGAATGCAATAACATATAGATCATAGTGTCGGGAGTAAGGATTATTAGCGACAAAGGCACATTTTTTTACTTAAATCAGTTACAGACGCAGAGTATAGTAGATAAACAAGTGCAACAGCCAAGGAGTAAACATTGGGACATACTAGTCCAAAGAGTCCAGCAGGCCAAGCTTGTAACGCTGCCCCAAGCTCTTTGGTACGCAGAGTCAATCCTACGCAAGAGGAAGCTATTAGTGTAGGAAGACACATCCGCGTGCGCATTATTAGGTTAAGAAACCAAACCTGAGATAACGAATATCCCAAAAGTGCTGTATTTTGAGAGTGAATATTTGTGAGCAAGGCATCCAAGAGTTGGATCCAGTAGGCCCAAAGCAATCCCACCGATTAGAGCTATGAGAAGACAGATAGTTAATTAATCCAACTAAAGTTCGTTCATAATCTGAGATGTGCACAGACAGAAAATGAAGGTTCAACGAACAAAGCTGTACTAACTCAGGTTCACATCCAGCTAACAAGAAATGATATGTCTTGCGAGAAAGAGAAAAGGAGGAACACTCGAATTTGCTGCTGCTGCTGCAGAGAAATGAATAAATCTAGCCTATTTTCTCTTCTGTAGACAAGTGTTGGCGTCATAAACAAGCAGTACTTGCGTTTCAATTGTGGCTGAATTGAAGGTTACCTAGCGGGAGGAAGTTGTTCCGCGCGAAGCCGAGCACCGCGGCTCCCAGCGGCAGCGGGGGAGGGGTCGCGCGTTTGCCTGCATCACCAGCCACCTGCGGCGCCACGAGAGATTTGAGTTGGACGAAGCATGTGACGAGAGAAGGATAGTCTGTCTCCGTGGGGCATTACCGGTGATTCTCCTCCAGCGGCGGCGCGCAGAGGCCGCAGGCGGATGGGCGGCGGGAGAGGTGGAGGAGAGTTGGTGAAAAGGAAGGTGCGGGGAGTCAGGTGGCGGAGGCCGGCGCCGGCGGGGAGGGGTGCGCGGAGCAGGGAGGGGTAGTGGGTTATCATCACGGTGGTGGAGTCGGAATCCGGCGTGGCGTGGGCGGCGCCGAAACAGAGTGGGGATGAGGCGACAGTACTCCAGTCGGCGACCCACCCAACCGCTCGATTCAGATTTTAGTACTAGTATTTTTTATTTTATTTTAGGGAACTACTCCAGTGAAAATTCCAACACAATCATAATTGAAAATCAAACCCTTAGGCCTTAACATTACTCCCATGTTAGCGATAAGTAAATGCATGGTAATCTAGATATATGTTAGTACATTGTCTAGTGCATAATTCATAGACTGGATGTAAAATAATTCATAGACTGGATGTAAAATAACTTTCCTGAGAAATATAAATTTGATTTATGATTTGACACACAATTACAATGCTGGAGAAAATGGGTTTTAAAAAGCTAACACGAACTAAACATTGTAGCTAGATTAGATCATAAGATCATTTTTTTTTCTGTTCAGAAATCTATATATCATGTGAAGCATAAAAAAATGTATAGAATTTGTTCAATTATAGAAAGAAAAAAATAGACTAGAAAGGGGTTGCGCACTTAGAGTACAAAACCGATCTTCTTCTCCAAGAGACAAATATGACTCGAGTTTACATTTAATTCTAAAATGCCATAATGGTCATAAAAATTGTTGAAGTTCTATTTAGCATTATTTGCTGAACAATGTGACCAGGTAAGGTAGGGCAGGAAAATCACCTAGCATCTATAAATGACCATATGTGTAGTAGATGGAATGATGTTGATATTTTTGCAAGACATGCCGAGTATGTTGGGCCAATACCAAAATAATGTCTCCCATGGTAACAACGCGTTTCAATGGCCCGCTTTTACTCTTGGCAACGAGATAGATTTGTTTAAGAGGATGAGCACAAGCTAGGTGGAGAATAAATTTGTCCTGGAAACCTAGTCTTTATTAGCACACATGGTAAACCAGTTGGAATAAACACTTTAGGCCACTAAACATGACTGCTTACATCGCATTATCATAGACATGGACAACTAGCCTTCGACGTGACAAGGCCCATTGCGAATGGCCGCATAATACTGACAAGAGAGATGGTTAGTCCTCTTTAAGACAACATAACTTCACAACTTAAATTATACACTAGTTTCTAATAGGACGATTTTTCTCCAAAATCGGATTTTGAAGTTTCTAATAGTAGGGAGAAAGACACCAAATATAACTCATAATATTGAATTTTTCATAGACCTTTTCTTTGGTAGACCCCAAGACAATTTAAATGCAAATTGCATCCTGGACTAGTCAATTTGTGATTTCTTTCAGATTCATTCTTGATTCATATGGAATAAAGAAATGATCTTGTCTAATTTTCCTCTGTTTCAATAAGTTTTGGTGCCGGAACCTCTATTTACTCTTTTTTTCTCTTGTCTTTTGTCTTTTGTCTTTTGTCTTTTTCTTTTTTCTTTTACGTTTTCACAAGTTTCTATGTGGGTTTTATATCTAGCCTACCCCAACTTGCTTGGGAGAAAAGGCTTAGTTGTTGTTGTTGTCAATATGTTTTGGTGCAAACCTGCAACCGAACGGCTCTATGCTAAAACACTAGAAACCAAATCTTTTACTCCCGCCAAACAAATATGTTCAGAAATTATCCTCTATGCAAACCCAAGACCAAGTAAAGAATCATTAACAATCATTTGGTGGGCCAGCTTATGAAGCTATCCTACATATGCTAATTTTTATACAATGTAATTTTGCTAGACTACACCAAACTACAGTTTACTAACAGTATGATTATTAGAACTACATAGCAGATAAGGCAGAAGTAATACAAAAACAGAGCCCTATTGGTCAACAGAGAAAATGCAAATAGTACAATGCATGTTCCACTAATAGTAAGTCACCAAGAGACTGTAAACAACATATAGTGTATAACTAAAAATCATACACATGTAGGTCCCAATTGCAAGATTTTTGTACTACCGTGTAAACTTGTAGGTGCATGTATCTAGCTTAGTCCAGCACCATTTGTCTGGTCTTTGGAGGCATTTTTAAGGAAAATATGATGGGTGAATGTGTGTCACAAAAGCATGCCATGATCCACCTTCCTCCAAGCCTGAATTTCTTCTGTTTGAGAAGGTTTGTTTCCAACTCTTAATTCATTCTTATCTTTCTGCTCGGTGAGCCCTTCATCAAGCTGGCAAGTTTGGTCATACAAGTCCACAAGATCCGCACGATAAGAATTCTGTGTACGGTTAAATTCACACCTGGCGACACGCGTGTTGCACGTATTGAGCCTATTGGTATTGGTACTACTCCAGTAATTTCTGTATGGAAGCCGCAAATCAAGCTCAAATCTCAGAGAGAATGCTAGAGATCATGCATGATCGATAACGGCAAAGGAAGGGTATCCGTCCTTAGCTGGAACGAATCAATTTAATAAACGGACGCGGAAATTAATTAACTATTTACGGTATATATTTCTCGCATGCTGCTATTTTGGCGCAGTGATTTTCTTGGGCCGGTCACGGACGGTCTTCCCTCTTTCGCTCGCTCCACCATTAGCGACGACGTTCGGCCACCGCTACCTAGCTAGCTAAGCTTCCGTGGAGAGGAGAGACAGGCGGTGGCGGCGGTGTCGCGCCGGCGGCATGCTTCGTCTGGCGTCGATCGCGCTGGCTGTGGTGGTCTTGGTCTTGCCGGTTGCGACGGCGTCGGTGGCGGTGGACGTGACGGCGACGGCGGCCTTCCAGGAGGTGTACACGCCGCTGTTCGGGTTCGACAACCTCCTCCGCTCCTCTGACGACCGCACCGTCAGCCTCCTCCTTGACCGCTCCACCGGTAAGCACGATAATTTCCCTGCCGTTCATGGCATGCGGCCGCATGCATGGCCGCTTAATTTCCTCATTAATTTGTTCATTCAATCGATCGATTAATTGATATACGCGTTCGTGCGTGCATGAATGAATTAATCAATCGGCAGGGTCCGGGTTCATCTCGTCGTCGATGTACCACCATGGCTTCTTCAGCGCCTCCATCAAGCTCCCGTCCGACTACACCGCTGGCGTGGTCGTGGCCTTCTACACCTCCAACGGCGACGTGTTCGAGAAGACACACGACGAGCTGGACTTCGAGTTCCTGGGCAACGTCCGGGGCAAGCCGTGGCGGGTGCAGACCAACGTGTACGGCAACGGCAGCGTGAGCCGGGGCCGGGAGGAGCGCTACGTGCTACCCTTCGACCCCACCACCGAGTTCCACCGCTACTCCATCCTCTGGACCCGCGACGCCGTCGCCTTCTACATCGATGACGTCCCCGTCCGCCACGTCAGCCGCGACCGCGCTGGCGGCGACTTCCCGTCCAAGCCCATGTCCCTCTACGCCACCGTCTGGGACGGCTCCAACTGGGCCACCTCGGGGGGCCGCTACCGCGTCAACTACCACTACGGGCCCTTCGTCGCCTCCTTCACCGACCTCGCCCTCGCCGGCTGCCGCGCCGACCAGATGCTGCCCGCCCAAGGGTGCGCCAAGGCCGTGGCGGCGTCGGACCCCGCCGTGATGACGCTCGCAAAGCTGCAGGCGATGCGGCGGTTCAGGGAGCGGAACATGGTTTACTCATACTGCTACGACACCAGGCGGTACCCCGTGCCATTCGCGGAGTGCGACGTCGTCGAGTCGGAGAAGAGGAGGTTCAAGGACAGCGGACACCTCAGGCGCCGCCGTGGGGACGCCGGCCTGCAAGGGCCGGCGGTGCCAGCAAGGCCGACATGTAGCTATATAGATCAGTCCTGATATTTGAGGCATAGTTAGAGACAGAGTACTTGATTATCGGTTTGCTAAATCAAAGTCGATCATATGCGATCTCTTCGTCTCTAAATTGGCGCCATATGCTCCGTTGGATGTCTCTAGCCTGGAGAGGCATCTCCGGCACACCGTAAATCTGTCCCGCATCCCCAAACTTGTGTCTAGTCCGACACAATGGGGGAGCTGCCACAGCGACACCCCAGACCAAAAAGAAAAAGATCACGTAGCAAAATCTGCATTCTGATTTTTGACATACATTGAGCAAATCGGACAATGAGTACAACGAAATTTAAAAGCTAAAGCTAAATCCTCCGCCTCACCCCTAAGGACGCCTCGTCTGATACTGTGTCGGACGGAACGTCGCCTGGGCCGGCCTCGAGGGTATCAAACATAGCTTGAGGACAGGCCACTTATGCCCGGGCGGCCTCGTTTTGCCACGGACGGTGTGTCTGTGTGGTCGGGCTCAGACCAAAATCACATTCACTCGGTGACGTTCTTGTCTGGCGGTGGATGCTCGCCGGTGAAAAGGTTGAGCACCACTTCTTGCATCTTGTGGAAGAACGTGTGCCGGAGGCAGCTTCGACAAGTGCGGACACAGCCGGAGCTTCTTCTAGCGGTGGTAGATCGCGCACTTGATGTCGAAGCTGCCTCTGTGCACTAGAGCCACGGGCACAACGCCCAAACTGATGGTAGAGACTTTCGGCAATGTTGCCTTGGGTGGCGCCAGGATGCCATGTTCGGCGAATTTTTTGGCCTCATGCCAGGAGTGCCACTTCCTATTCACATCCATGACGGCGGTGGTGTGCGCGTGTGTGGTCGGCGACGGAAGGGATTGGGGGAGAGTGTGGGAGGCGAGTAAGATGAAGGTGAGCATCCAGGGGAGGAGGCCTTCTTTATACAGCTCCGTGGTAGACCGAGGGGCGCTGGCGCCGGTGTTAATGCTACGCATGGGGAAGGCAAGGCACTCCGTCAGGTAGCGTCGTTTGGTGCCGGCATTAAGGCGATGCGTGGGGATGGCAAAGCACGTCGTCGAGTCACGTCGTCTAGGGAACAACCCGGCGATGTAGCTGCCACTACGCCTGTACCGGCCTCCTAGACGTCCCCATCAATCACGGTTGACCAGGGGCGAGTCAATGACATGAGGGCCCCGCCTGTCTGATGGCTTGTCCGGGCGTTGTCCGGCGCCCCCCGAGCGGGCCTCCAAACTTGGGGGGTGTCGGACATAAGTTGGTCCGGGCCCGATGGTTGGGGATGCCCCCGGGGCCGATTTTTTGGTCTGGGCCCACAATGGGCCTTTGGGAGGTCCCGGCGAGGAAGATCTAAGACCATCTCCAAGGGATGCCCTGATCATCCCATCGGTTTGATCACGGTATGGACAAAAAAACACGCTCCACAGTCCTCTACATCGGTCCAGAAGTGCCTCCTTGTCGCCACCCAAACATTCAGGTCCGGTTCGGCGTATCCACATGCCAACACGCATCTGGACACACTCTTCACGTCGGACACGGCACCACTTGGCCCACCCGACAGCGAGGTAGGGAAAACTTGTCCACTTAAGTGCATTCTTACTCCTCTCACTATCACACCGCCAGCCGCCGCTCTCGATCTAACCAACACCGTCCCCGCATCCCATTCTTCGTCGCTGCTCATGTCTGGAAAGTCGCCACCATAAGTGGGGTGGATCGAGGGATAGCGTTTTCTCGCAAGAAAGGTCACCAATGCGGCCGCCATCGAGAAAGGGACTCGCCCAATGGCTTGCTTAACAGTTTGTGAGCAACGATGCCTCATCGTCGGGAAGTGCACAAGCGGGCACAAAAGACCACACGACATGACACGAGGAGGAAGAAGGCAAAGACATGAGACAAGGCGCTTATCGGAGGGAAGCCACCGGTGGTGCAATCACCATGGCACGACAGGGGCACACGCGCAGCCCATGACGTGAGCACCAAGGTATTATCCACCCCCTATAGCACGATGAGAGGATCGCACCGGCGCGAAACTACACCACGGACCAAGCCTAAGGGCACAACCACTGCCGGCAAAAGGCCCTTAAGAGGGCAATTGGACTGCCGGCAAAGATTTTGTGCCGGCAGGCCGGCCTGCCCGCTATAACCCTGCCGGCAAAAGTCTTTGCCGGCAGTTATATCTTTGCCGGCAGTTAGCCTGCCCTGGTTTTAGGATCTTTGCCGGCAGGCCAAACTATCACCCGGCAGGCCACTGGAGGTTTTTACTGGCAGTTTGGATACTTCGCTGGCAGTGTATTTCTATTGCCGGCATGCAGTTTTGACAGGAATTATATTCAAAAGCAGATCAATTCATTCAGATTTTGACAGAGCTATAGAAATGAAATGCATCCACAAGTCAAATTTTCTTCATAAATATTGCATCCACAAGTCACACATTCAAAATGAATGGGTTCATTCGGTTACACAAGACCATACCACAAGACAATACAATATAGGTCACACATCGACAACAAAAATGAACAACAGTGCATAGGTATGTTTCTAAGACAATGACAGTGCATAAATATGTCTAAGACAGTGGCAATGCATTCATCAAAGTCTATGGAGCATCCTACTATTTATTGCGGTGGCTGATCAACCTCTTGTAGTGCTTTACTTAACCTGAAGAAGAGAAAATGAGATGAGATCAGTCACTAAGCATCTGCCCCAAAAAATATGTGCAAACTCTTAATTGTGAACATGTAGCTGAAGAAACAAGTGCAATGTCCAGCACTAGGTACAAGTCCAAAAACAGGTGCACTGTTGCTTTCATTAGGTTATAGGCAAATTAATTGATCTAACCAAGCATCAGAAGCATAGCATCAGGCAACAGAATGGTGAAGTTTCTTACACACTTGGATGAAAATTTCATTAAACTTGCACGTGGTCGCACTAGACGGTTACAAAACAGATAAAGTACAGAGTTCACAACTCACAAAGGCCATGTATATATACGAGGCAGGAACTAGTGGTGTAGGCAAATAAATTTCTGGACAAGTGTGTGTTGTGCACAGTAGCTACGTGTATCCAAACATGCCAAAAGACACTAGATATTCTTAGAAAGATTTCTTTACAAACCCATAGCAGACAGGGAGCAAGCGAGCAGGGTCGTACCAGGTACGTGATTGATGGTGATGAGCAGCAGGATCCGTCCGCAGCTCGTCGGCAAGGCCTCCCTATCACATTAGATATTGTTTCGGTAAGTGAAAAAAGAGAGAACCAGTAGACAACCATATGAAATGCTATATGGTGTGGAATCATATAGCAGGTAAACTGTGGAAGGCATGTTTTATGGTTAGCAGGTAAATTGCGGAAGGCATGTTTTATGGTTAGCAGGTAAATTGCAAGTTGTCTTACACAAGTCAGGGTTGGGACTTGGATGAACATTTGTGAAGGGTCGTCTTACTAAACTTGGCAGAATAAACAAAGTATCAAGTCCACAAATACAAATGCCATATATATACTACTAGTGGGTGTATCAAAATCTGCAACCAAAAAAATATAGAGAAGTTTCAATGAAACTTGAAGGTCTCATTGAACTCCAATAGAAAGCACAATGCTTGATGACAAACTGGGTGCTCGTGTGTAATCACAAATAAGAGATGAAGGGCACAAGCCACATATTTTATTTGATGTATAAGAGTGCAGCACTAGTGCTCTAGGCAAATGCAAACTAGAGAGAGCATGCATGTGTAACCGAGTCTGGACGATTGACATCTTCTCTTGTGCAGAGTAAACTTGCCTCGAGCCATGAAATATTTTCCTAGTAGCAAATATATTGGCATTTCGCAAAAGAGAAGACCATCTGCAGCAAGCCAAAGCATCATGGCTGGAGAGTGAGGTTACCTCGAGGCATTGCATAACAAGATCCACTTTATACATGCCACCTTGTTTCATTTTAAGTTTAACATGTTATGTTATATAATAAATATAATACAATTTCAACACAAAAAATGTTTCAGTCAAATTTCTCTTCAGGATTGACGTTGCCAGGGAAGTTCATAAGTCAATTTCTCCAGCGGTTGGGAACCAGACTTTAAGTATATAATTTACAGAGTTAGGGAATCTTGATCTCTTAGTTAGGTGTCCTTAACATACACACAAGCACAAGTAGATGTTGTTTCATTTTAACTAACATAATCTACATATATTTCTAAAGATAACAGCAAGCAGATTTTGAACAGATCATTACACTACACTCAATGTATAACGAGATGAGGCTAACAAAAATGCCCTGGCCCTATGCAGCCAAAAACCTTCTTGGAGCGGAACAAAAATAGTGACCGAACTGCAGTGAAACGTCAAAACAGAGTTGGGATAGAAGGCTTACTTTGCATATCCCATACTTGGCAATGCCCACATAAGACAGGCAACCACAACTAACGTGATTTAGAAGAAGTTATATGCCATGTACTGGCTCGACTTCGTTCTAGTTCATCCGACCTGAAAGCATGTTCAGTTAGCAAATGTCCCAAGAGAAGATAATCAAATAAGTGTTCTGCGTAAATTGGCATTGCAAGATATAACACAAGACTATCAGAACCTACATTACATACTTAATAACACCATATATTATCAAGTGGTCACTTCACAAAATAACTTGGACATAATATCACGACATGGGAAAACGAGCTGCTAGGCATGCTTAATCTGTAGCTACCCACTCTACAAGAGCAAATTGAGCAATTTCAGGGGGACAGTATATAGATGAAATGGATGTATAAGATCGGTCACAGAAATTTAGTACTCTGTTGATATAGGATAACCAGGTTCCAAAGAAATGATCTACACACAACAGTTAAGACTAAAACCACAGTCTTTATTGCATTAGCGATTTATATGCTTTCTAAAAACTACAAACTAGCAAGGTTACCTCCCTCTTTTCTAAGAGATTCTAGCACTCGAATAGCACAAATTCAACACTACAAATGTGGTGCCAGAATGTAGTATCCTCCCTGTTTTCACTCAAGAAGATAAGGTTGCTGTCTAGTATGTATGCAAGAAGAATATGCTATGTCTCCTACGCATGACAAGCAAGCAAGATATGATTCGTTGCAGCATTTGGTAAGAGTGCATAACGCAGACAAGAACAGATGATGGGCGTGTGCAGCGTGCCGTGCATTGCAATAGCATTAGGAAAGCAGCAGGGACTACCTCGTCGTCGTAGCTGACCACCATCGTGGATGCCGTACAGCAGGTCGCGAGGGAGTTCACGTCCTTGCAGCTCCCCGGCGGCATCCGTGGATAGACAGACGGTGACGCGCTGCAAATCGATCGGGTATGGTTGCGGTAATTAGAAAGAAGAGGAGGAAACGGCATGAATCGATTCGACCACAAAGGAGGAAAAAAATTGACCTTTACCGGCGATGTAGATGTCCCTCCGCGGTGGGCGAGCAGCTTGACCACGTGGAGAGGTGCTACAGGGCAATCCCCGTGCTAGAGGAAGTAGGAGGCGAAGCAGCAGGTCCTCTCCGGCCGCTATTGAACTCCGTGATTGCCTGCGTGGGGACGTAGGCGTCGGCAAGAGAGGAGCTCCGCAACGAGCAGAAGAGCTCGTTGGGGTTGCTCCGGATGGCGGCGCTAGGGCTTGGCCGAGGGGGATGTCGACCGGGGACGGCGAGGAGCATCTCTCAACGGCGGCGATGAGCAGGCGTGGATAAGGGGAATCCATGGCATCTGGATCGCGGAGGAGGTGGAGGAAAGGGGATCGAGGTGGCTGGGTGCAATTTCTAAGGCGCGGATCGGAGCGGGCGGCGGCGACATGTGAGGAAGGAGTGTGCGAATGGGATTTGGATCTAGGGTTTTTTGGTGGGGCGGCGGCCGGCGGGGGTGGCCTCTTATCACCGCGCCAAAAATTTCGCTGCCGCCCAAATAGCCAATTCCACCGCGCGCCCAGGCCCAGCTATGTGCCGGCAGACGAACTACCCTGCATAGTTTGCCGGCAGTTGACTGCTTATTTTTCCCGGCAGTTTATTTACCCCGGCAGGTCAATTGCCCTCTATAGTCTATTTTTGCTGGCAGTTAACTGCCCCTATGTTTGGTTCGTGGTGTAGTACCTTGAGCACCACAAATAGAGCATCGTATAGGAGCACCACAACAAACCACCGCACCGGGAAGGAGGGGCGCAATACCACGTCAGAGTTGAGCCGGAGCAGTAGAGCACCAAAAATAAGTAATTACTTGTTGAACAAACTATTACTAAAAATATAAAATCATTATGTAATGTTTTAATAAATATTTTAGGATTTATAAAGAATATTAGTATGTTTTCCCAACTCACTAAAGTGTAGTCATCAATTGTATGTAACAAATGAAGACATATTTTTTAGGCTATTCATCTTATACAACTACTCCCTCCGTTTTTTAATATAAGATGTTTTAGAAGAAATAGACTTTCGCCCCGCTTTATAAATAAATCCCAACGGCCAAACCGATACATGGTGATGAGGGGAACCTCTTACAAAGCAGATCAAAAATAGAAAAAAGAAAACGAGGTGAACCAAACTTGCCACCGAGGATACCGGAACAAATCCGAGGGACGGGGCTCCACGATGACGCCCCCAAGAGGGTAACGACGTAACACGTCGTCGACATCGAGACCGAAGGTCAAAGGTTTTCACCCGGATCCCTAACACGGCAAAGGTATCCACAATGGCGCCCCCAAGAGGGTAACGGTACCCGCAGGCATCGCCGCCATTGGCGCCGAAGCACAGAGCTTTCGTCTGGCATAACCTTCACACAACGTCCGCACAAATCGAATTGCCCAATAGCCCCGAGTAGGATCTCCAGACCACGACCCGGGAGTCGCTGCCACCAACACCAGGAACCCCCGCTGCCCGCTCCTCGCCATCCAAATGGTCCAAGGATGTTTTAATATAATATGTTTTAGCATTTGTCCACATGCACATGTACACAAATGTATGTAGACATGTATTAGTGTGTATGTATCTAGACAACATATGCAACACGTAAAACATATTATATTAAAAAACGGAGGGAGTAGTTCGTAAATAAAAGTCATCATCGTAATGTAAATAAAAATCATCATCATCGTCACGAGAATAAAAGATGAAAAAACCCTGCGCTTGCACCAGCTGCAGCTCGATACAAAACCTCGGTAAGCGCTAGGGGTGTAAACGGATAGGATAATTTCCGTACGGAATCCGTCGCCGAATCCATTTTAAAGAATCCATATCCGGTTCCGAAGAATCTGCCGGATAAGGATATCCGATTCCGAACTGAACACCCGGATACGGTATAGGATATGATATGTAAAATAGCATCCGAATATGAATTATCCGAATATTAATTAGGATTATCCGATGGTTATAATCCGATTTTCTACCGAAATGTCTAAACTAATAGAGCACAATTTGTAGTTAGTGAGTTGTGAAGTTCATTTGTGGAGCGCAATTTGTAGTTAGTTCTGTTTGTCTAAACTAATAGAGTACAACTTTGTTAGATTATTACGCTTGTTGAGCTATTGTCTTTGGTTATGTGGGTTGATGATGTACATTGCGCATACCGATCCGACTAATTTTTTTCCGCCCCGAATCCGCTCCGTTTCCGTTCTGAATCCGTGATTATATCTATCCGTCCCCGAATACGCAACCGTTCATTATCCGATCCGATCCGAATCCAAAAAAAAAATATGGTAAAGGATATGGTAGAAGCAAAATCCGATCCGATCCGTTTACACCCCTAGTAAGCGCATCGCATCACGGCTTACGTGGCAACAAGCCAAGGCCCAAACCCCTCCTGCAAGGCTTCGCGCTTCGCGGCACAGACACACTTTGACTTGAGCAGAGCAAAGCACCCAGCATCTTCCTTCCTTGCCCTTCCACCGAGTTCATCTATTTACCTCTTTGCCCCTCCCCCCCACGAAATCGAAAATCAATCGATCCCCTTCCTTCCTTTCCCGTTTAAATCGCCAAATCCGCTCGCCGTAAAACCCTCTCCCCCTAATCCCGCCGCCGCCACCGGAGATGGTGCTGTGGGAGCTGACGGCGATCACGGCCTACTTCCTGGGCCTCAGGCGCACCTACCGCCTCGCGCTCCGCTGCCAGCGCCGCCTCATCGGCCCCAACCACCCCAGGGTCCGGGACTTCGTGTACAGGTAATCGCCCCCTCTCCGCGTATCGCTCAGCTAGCTAGCTGCCCTCGTGGGCTGTGTTCGGTTCTCGCTGGTCGATTGGTCATGCTGTCTTGCCCTGCCGTGTCCATCGGTCAAACCAACCAGTGCTCTGTTCCTGCTTAATCCGTGTTCTTGACGTGTGTGCTTGACCAGCGAGCCATTCTACAGTAAAATAACAACAATGGGTACATAACCAGAGCAAGAGTTAGCTTCAGGTTTTCCATCAGCAGCTTGAGCTGGATTCCGCGGTTGTTAAGCTGCGTGCTGCTGCCCGGGTGCCTTGTAACCATGACGTGACTGATTTTCTGTTTCGTGTGTACCCTTCATTTCAACCAACAGCTTGTAACGGTAACTCTAGTTCCTTTGATGTCAAAACAGACTAGTATGAGTCTATTAATATATGCAAGCTGTCCAACATAAGATCCCAGACATGAAGACGGGCAGGTGTTCCTGTTATCGGTTAGGGAGCTTAAGTGCTCCATTGGAGTTTGCTGCTGTCTGTGTGGTGAACTTGTAAATGGGAGGTTCAATCTGCTACTGGTCGAGCGTTTCTAGCTTTAGGTCGAGATTTTAAAATGTAGAAGCGTTCTACAAAATCGTGACAGGTGTGTGTACCTGACGCCATTCCGCTGACAAGATTGCCTTTAGTGCGGTGCACTTTCGAGCCGCTCCAATGCCTCTCGTTCGGAACATAAACATTTCGAACAACCCTTGCATGAGACTCATTTCACATTCTAAGTAGTTATTATTGTACATGTCTATTGTGCCTGAACTCTCCGAAGACTTGCGACTGGAGAGTTATGATCGCATTGCCTTTCTCTTATTGCATCCAGTCTTCACTCTCCACTGCGGCCTATGGGATTCAGCCCCTCTATGAAAACCTTAATTTCAGCAGCTTTTGTGTAATCTTTTGATCACTCGTCCTTATTAAACTTCAGGATGTCTGAATCTGGTGTCGTGTCCTGTTCCTGTACTGTCTTGTAAACCTGATGCTGTCTGCTCTACTAAATCTGGTCATAGTTGTCTTTTTAAGAAATAAAGAATCCAGATTCTGAGAGATAAAAACATGTTCTGTTCTTAAAACAGGATAATTGAACAGAAGTAGTGATGAACTACTTTTCATGAATACTCAAGATGAATTTGCTTAATTACTATCTGTGCATATTGGGACTAAATAACACTGATGTCAGGTTGCAATGCTAGCCAACAACCATGATTGATCTGATCCTTTTCTTCTCCATGTTATGCAGGCGAACACGAAGTATTTTCGACGTGGCAGTTTCAGTGCACAAGAAAATTCAGGAGAGGGACTTGGAAGTTGGTAGGAACGTCGGGAACGCGGTCCTCCGCTGGCTTGACCGCATGAAGCCATCGGCACAGATTCGTCCACATCCTCCCGGCCTACCGAACAGCAGCTCCGAGCAGTACAGGCATCTCTCGACCATGAACAAGGCTGCTGGAGCCCAGAAGCCGGCCTCCAAGACCTCGACGCATGATTCCAGCGGGAAGATGCTGTTCTCGCCCCTAAACATCCGGCCCAAGTCCTTTCCTATCCTCCCCACGATGATGCAGTCCACCAGGATCAGCGCAAGCAGCCAGTGCAGGCGCATCTCCTCCTCATCCTCGTTCCCATCCGTCACCGCCAGAAGGAAGGACATGATGGAGGGCGTTTTCAGGAAGGACATTGTGCAGATGATGGTGTAAGGAGGTGTCTGTAGCTAGGTGTACTGTTTTTTTTTTTGTACTCTGAACATTGTTACTTGAATGGAATTTGGCCTAGAACAGAATTCTCACAAAGTCCTTGTAATAATGGTGGAGTGCTGAACATAATCCTTGTTGCTCTACCAGTTTGGGCCAACGCTACACTTTCTAACCAGTCATCAGACTGTAGTAGTATCGATGATGGACATCCTGATAACGTACATGTTCTCTTCCGTGTTACACTTGCACAAGAACCATGTGAGAATTGTAATATCGGGTCAGATCAGCTCGTGCTTCAGTATGCTGTTTCAAAAAATTTTTTTTTTAGATAGAGGGTATGCAATCGCATACCATAGGTTTATAGAAGAAACAGCAATGTTACATCCGTCGACAGTAGGGTTTAGAAAAGCCCCACTGTCGTACACTCCC
Source organism: Poa pratensis (assembly GCA_947311845.1). Classification (NCBI taxonomy): domain Eukaryota; kingdom Viridiplantae; phylum Streptophyta; class Magnoliopsida; order Poales; family Poaceae; genus Poa; species Poa pratensis. Next base: position 31,913,876 of record CAMZMU010000095.1, read on the forward strand.
ACGCACACCTAGGCAACTACTCAATGAAAAGCTCTCCAACTCCTGCTCCCGCAGTCACCCAGAGTTTGAAATCCTCGACTACTCTAGCAGCTAGCACATCTTCATTGCATTGCTGACCCATGTTCCCAAAAACTCTTGCATTTCTTTGCTTCCATATGCTCCAACAGATGAGGATCATCAGGGAATCAACTGCCTTGTCTTTCCTTGGAAGGTCCCTCTGAAGCTCAGCCACCAGGCCTCCACAGAATCGCCCAATTCAGGTGCAAGAAGCTGAAACCTGAATCTCGTTGAACAAGTCCACCAAACCTGCCTGGTGTAGACGCAGTGAGTGAGAAGATGATCCGTGGTCTCCAAGTCTTGAAGGCATAGTCTGCACATGTCTTGATGCTCCTGTAGCCCGTGTCGGACACGCCTGTCTCTGGCGGTTTCAAATTCGAATTCTAATACACACGAGTTCAATCATACTATATATTGTTGTCTCTGGCGGTCTTCTAGGTTCCCAATGACTTCCAAGCCCAGCTAAGCTCGAGGATATATAAAAATGAGGGGATCATATGGATTACCTCTTGTAATTTTGATGTATGCCACTCTAGCATAACTCCCTTATTTGTAGCCATGGGCACCTCACATTTAGTACCAAAAATACTTATTTGTTACATTCTTAAAGCATTTGCAATGTCATTACTACACACTAGTTGGTTCACATGTATATCTCTATATATATGAGTTAGGGAGTACTCTCTCCGTTTCATGTTAATTGACTCACATATATGTAGATACAGATGTATCTAACACTAAAGCGCGTCTAGATACAGTCTGTATCTAGATATAATGAGTCATCTAATATGAAACGGGTGAGTATTTGGTAGCATGGGTAAACCCAGATTCCGCCTCAACCTACTTTTTGGTGTTTGGGAGCATGTGTTGGACATGGGCCATGCCCACCTCATACAGAAAACACCCCTTGGCCCTTTCAGGAGAAAACCGCAAGGTGAGCTTTGTCTCAGCCTAGTTGAGCTCATCACAATTTTTCTCCTCGGGAAGACGAAAAACCCCCTAGCCGATTCCTAGGCTTACCCTCCCAAAAGGTTGCCATCACCCCTAGGCTTGGGTTTTGAGAATCAGGGGCTACCCTCGGGGGCAGTTACCGATTGATCTTATCTTGCATTTTTTGCTAGTTATCCCTTGTTTACCACCTCCCCTCGTTTTTCCCTTTCGTTCTTCGTGTATTCATCGTGTTCATTCCATACGTCCTCAATCCGTGAAGATCGGGACCCCTACCCCCATCATATGGTAACATTGGCTCTGTACCTTGTACCTACTTTCATGGACGAAGCTAGAAAATAATGCCAATGGGGTCAGAGGTAGAATCTCTCTATTACCACTGGGGTCATCCTCTATAATAAGTATTAGCTAGCACTAAATAATAAAGATTTTTGTACTTTTCACTGGTCAGCTGACACCAGCGGCTTCAAGGCAGCTCCGTCCATGCTTTCGTGACCAAATCACAAAGATATTTTTAAGGTGGCATGTACACAAGTGGAGGGGAGGTCCAAAAAATATGTTTACTCAACACTGATGTCGATGTAGTTTTTGGATCAGACATCTAGTGCCTTAGGTTGTCATAGTGTCAAATTATGAGGTTTTTTTTCCTACATTACCTTGTTACTATGGTATTTGGGTTGTGTACATCTCACAATGCAGATGTTGGGTGTCAACACGTGATGTTTGCATCCCCTTGATGCGACGTTTTCAAGCCGGTAAAATTTCCCTTCATCTAGGAGCAGTTTGATAAGCTAAATATCTTTTTAACCTAGTAAAAAATGGAAAATACATTGGAGAATCTGGTACCATTGCACCGATATGTAAACTTTTTTGTAAGTCAAAAAAATTCCAAGGGCAAAGATGATCAAGTATTGTACCTGTACAAAAAAAATCGCCAACGAATGACTTTCATTGCATCCTAGGACAAAGATTTGTCTAACGAAGCACTATATACATGTAATACTAGTCATAGATTTGTCTTTTTTGGCCAGAAGTTAATGAGAATAATTTCATGGCCAATTATCTTACACGAGTATAATACTTGATCATTTCTTAGCGCAATTTTACTTTAGACTTTTTTGAATTTCTAAAAAAAATCCGTATATCAGGTGCGCGGGTACCGAGGAGCCAAAATTCCGCGTCCAGTCATGGATGCACTTTTATTCATCAATGTCATCACCTTGTGCTCAATTTGATTTTCTGATTTTCTTTTGTGTGAAATGTCGTGCATATATCAAGGTTATCTCAACACCTCACGACAAAGGGTCATCACAACGAGCGCATAGGAACCCCTGGGGCTCTCCTCTCCCTATCCGCTTGAGAGTCCACCGTCGGCGCCGTCCAGATCCGGCCGCTCTCGCCGTCGGTGCTCGTGCCGGCTGGTGTAGAGTCGATCTAGGGTGCCGGCCCGACTTGTATATACATCATTTAGGTTGTAGTTTAGGCTTGGTGAAGTTCTCCGTGGCGGATGTCCCGTCTCCTCTTCCTCGGAGAGCTGGAGCTCTGATGTCTGGGCACGGCATCGAGCTCGCCATCGTCTTCTTCTTCGCTATGCTTCCAAGGTGGAGGAATCGCGTAGGTGAAGCGGCGGCGGCTTTCTTCAATAAGTGCCTGCGTTTCCAAGTTCCGTGGCTCCTCTTTCTTCTCCTGGCCGGCCTCGGTGGCGAGGGGGAGAAGAAGTGGGGTGCATGGAAGTTGGAGCTCGGCGGCTATCCCGGTGGTGAGGCGGATGCATCACCGGAGTGCAAGATTCGGCCATTTGTTGAAGCTCCATGGAGGGGATATTCGGTGGCAGGTATCGAGCGCCGCTGTTTCAATAAGCATTCGTTCTGTGTGGGAGTTGCTGGATTGGAGTTCTCTGCTCTTCTATGGCGCGGTGGTAGCGGAGAAGAAGAAAGGAGGCTCGGATCCACTGCTTCTGGGGAAGATCTTCTGGCTGCGACCTTCGGAGTGCATCAATTAATGGTGACGGATTTGCGTCGTCGTTATCTTTGGCCAAAGGGGCCACTCCGAGCTGTGGCGCTGCTGCTGCCATAGCATCTTCAACCTCCAGGCCGGTGTGCCGTTGCGGAGGCCTTTCTTCAGTTTCATGGCGGCGTTCTTCGTCATGCCGTCTCCAAGTGGTTTCGTCCCCGGCGACGACATCGACGGTCGTCGTGTTGAGCTGAGCTCTGTTCTCGGTGGAGAAGGACCAAATTGCGTTCCTCTTTCTTTGATTAGGGTCCTTTCTGTAAAAGCCAAGGGCTTGGTTGTAATTTTCATTTCTTTTCTGGTCCTTGATGTAATTTGTACACCCACCGATTAATGCAGTCGGGATCCTTCTGGATCCCGACCCTTGTTAAAAAAAAAGGGTCATCACAACAATTTATCCCCTACCGATAAAGTTCATCCAGCTAAATAAAATAAGACAATATGCCCATCAATGTAAACTTGGACATCCCCAACGGTCCCTCCCTAACCTCAAAATAAATGCATCATCCATGTGTCTAGACGGTAGGATCGAGCGCGGGTAGATGCCTGATGTTCTTGGAAAAGTGGGATCAATGTGTGTGGACGATAGGATCCAGCCAAAGCAAAATCCTAACGAGCTTTCAAAAGTAGGCTCGATGCGTGCGGCAGGTAGGATCGAGGGACAAAATTAGTCCTACAGTTGGTTCAGTTCCGTATAAGCCACATCAGGCATGCGTGGTTGCATCTGTGGCCTGCTTACTATGTGTATTTCCCTGACCAACTTTGATATTCCATTGCCTCCTAAGCCAAAGCCAAAAATTGCTCTCTTCTGGGATTATGCTTCAGCAGATCCCATGTACATCTGTGAATTTGGGAACATATGAAAAGCTTAGAGACAAGCATGCAAGTTGTTTGATTATATAGTAGTATGTCGCTCATCAATAGTGTTACCGCGGTGCGAAAATTTATTCACTCATGTGAAGATATGCCTCCACAAGATATAGTTTGTAAAAACACCATTTTAAATAAGTGGATATACCTGGTTGACACTGGCTAAATGTAGTAACATTATAATAATGATGGCTATAAATTTATAGTATATTAAGAGCACATGGGGTAACACACGAAATACTCACGCATGTTCTCCCTCTGTTCCCCCACACTACATCTCTGCATCATAGAAATTGCATGCATTCTCACGCTTTGATCACTCCGCAGCAGAAGCATGCCCATAAACACACATGCATGTTTCACATCATAACTCCCGGTAGACAAATTTGAACGTAGTGAATCAAACACATCCACCAAAAATTGAGTATTAGACATCGAAATAAATTAAAGTTCAAGTCCTTCAAAGAGTGACTAATTATATAGCTTTGACATGATAAGTAACAATCTGCCATCTTTACCTCCGATATCTCCAATATAGTTGCATCGGTAATTATGGGTTGCCTAAGCTACCCCATAATAAAACTGCTCGCAACTATCTTCATCTTCCCTAATTCAAGGTTGGAGAAAGGAGATTAAATAGGGACATAAGGAGTCCGAAAACAATGATTGAATCTGTGTACCGTTTTTTGTGTTTTCTCCACCAATTTGGCCCATATGATTTTGGATCTATTCCTCAAATATACTTCTGACTTCTAATTGTTTAAGTTGACGAGTTTTAAGAACTGATCTTAAGTCTCTTGAAGAGTAAGATTTCTTTATTTCTCTGGACCATGCAAAATAACAAGTACAGATATGCATGATTCAATCACTAAACTGAGTTGAGATTTACATAGATGCACGATTCCATCACTTTATTGAGTTGATATAAATTGTTGCTCCACTTCTTCAAACTCCGTCTGGGTGATTTTAACCTTGTCGTAAGATCTACAACATGGTTATTATATGACCTTTGGCTGTTGTAGCATTTATGAACCAACTCATGAAATACATTAAGCTCTAGCCAATATAATTCAAATTTGAATACTTGAGCTTTCGGAGTGGAATGGCCAACTTGAATCTGAATAGGGATATGGGCAGAAGTAAGCCTTGCAAGGGGGGTAGCCGTGGTATTTGGAAAATTTGAAATCCAAATTGTGGAGGAAAAAAATCCAGCAAAGTCTTTTTAAAAGGGGCGAGTCTTGCGTGTTACTCCATGTGAATGCTATGTCTTTCAAAGGATTTTAATTAGATCAAGTTGTTATATAGTTCTATTAAATAAACATATGGTTAACATGAAGTCGCCTAGCAGAAGAGAAATGTCCATTGAAGATTGTTCAACTCTTTGTAACCATTTAGTAAAAATATCTCTCTCCTCATCAATAATGGGGGCCATAAGCCCATAACCATTGGTGATATACCAGTCTCACTCATTTTGCATGTTAATTGAACACTGTTTTAATATTTAGAAGTGCATGGCTCTACCATAGAACAAGGAACATTCCATATAATAATTTGTCCTCCTAGATTTCCCTCAATTTCTTGCGATGGGGAGAAAAGCAAATTGGTTAAATCTTCTCGGGAAAAAGATGTCGATATGAATGATCAAAATGTATTCTTTGGTCTCTTGAACGTGTATGACACCGCAATTATATTCTTCAGTCTTATTTCTTAGGTCATCTCACATTCTCTGCCAACCATGCATCTTTTTTTTTGAGATTTAATGCTGCGGCCTTTATTCAACACCACACCTGTCCTGGTTCAGTACATACTCCAAACACTCGGGATACATGACATCCCAATACTTATTCACTCCTAGGCCGCATCCTTCCTTAGCTAACACATGAGCAGCGCCATTAGCCGAACGCCTAACCCATCTAACCTGGAACTCATCTAGTTCCCGCAACGAAGCCTTGACAGCTTCAATGCTTGGACCATGCATCGACATATCCAGCTCCTCCTTCAGCAGCTTCCCCACGACGGATAGACTATCCGTCTCCAGAATCACCTTCTTCAGCTTCAGTCTTTTGGCCAACTATGCATCTAACGTTCCAGTCTAAAAGAGTAGTCCAGTTTCTACGAATTTTACAAACCACCTCCCAACATAAGGAGAGAGTGCCAGCTCTTACCAAGTATTCCTGATAATGCCCGATGATTGCAGAAAAGATAGTGCAGTTTAACGATATTACACTGTTCCTATTCCTAAGATTTCAAAACTGCTCGACTGGTGTTTGTCGTTGAAGATGTGAACGACAATCCGAATTGGCAATATGGATACGACTCGGTGGCAATCCCTTGGAATTATCGAAATTTGCGGCGTGTGACAATCCTACTTCGAATCTGATTCGGCTGGCCGACCAGAATCCCTCTCCCTCAAATAGCAATCCCTCTCAAGTCCCTGGGATCAATGGTTGATCGTCGTCTCTCGTGTCCAATTGCAATGGAGGAGGACACCATAAGGAGGTCGATCAAACCGACGCGCACCTCCACGGCGGCGCGGGGCTGGTCAAACCTCTCGTCGGAGATGGCCGGCATCACCCTGAGCCGCATGCCGTCCTTGGCCGATCGCGGCCGCTTCCGCTCCGTGTGCCGGCAGTGGCGCCACGCCGCCAAGCAGCAGTGGCGGCTCCTTCCTCCGGCGATGCCGTTGCTCACCACCTCCTACAAGTGCGTTTTCGTCGGCTTCCCGACGGCGCCCGGGACTGCCTCCCCGTGCATATCCACGCCCGCTCCTGGGAAGCCTTCGACCGATGGATCCTCTGCCGCGTCGGTGGCCACCTCCTCCTCACGAACCCCTGTTACCGGAGGGCACCAGCATGGTGCTCCGGTCCGCTGAGAATATAGACAGGCTCGTCGTGTGCCCGGGCGGCGATCTCGTCGCCGCCATGGTCTACATCGACGGCCGCCACACCCTCGCCTTCTTCCGGCCGGGAGCGCACTCGTGGTCGCCGGCGCGGTATCCCAAAGGTGCGAAGTGTCTGCTGGACATCGCCCTTCGCCGCGGGGTGCTCTACGCGTTGTACAACTACGACACGCTCTGCGCCTACGAGCTCGACGACGGCGACCCACTAGTACGAAACCTATATAGGTGGGTGGATATTTTGTGGCGCACCCTTAATTGGTGCGCCACAGAAATATTTCTGTGGCGCACCATGCGCCACAGAAATATTTACCTTTCTGTGGCGCATCTGGTGTCGATGCGCCACAGAAAGTAGGTTTTCTGTGGCGCATTCTGTCCATGCGCCACAGAAATTCTGTGGGTCCCACGTGCAATCATTGGGACTAGATCATCTGTGCAATTTCTGTGGCGCACCGCCGCTGGTGCGCCACAGAAAGTTCACATTCTGTGGCGCACTAGTCACCATGCGCCACAGAATATTTCTTTCTGTGGCGCACCAGAAACGGTGCGCCACAGAAAGGTGATATTCTGTGGCGCACCGACTGAGTGCGCCACAGAATGGTCGCCCAGATCCACAAAAAGGTGGCAACACCCACTTTCCCCATGTGACCTTCTTCATTCTCCCCCCATGCATCTAGCTCGAGCTCCTCCTCTCTCCCATGGCATTTTGACCATCCTATTATCCATTATTTGTTGTTAAACCTACTTTGTTTGACATAGAATTGGTGAGGGCTTGGGGAAAGCCTCCATATATATTCTCCTCCTCTCTTTTTGTCCACTATTTTCCTCCATCACCACACACTCTCTCTCATCGATCACGGTCACGTCTCGGCAACGGATCTAGATCTACTAGGTGGGTATTGTTGGATGGTGTTTGTTAAAGGCATGAGAAACTTGTCGGCGGGCGATTGTGTGTGTGGTTTGCATGAAGCAAACTATTTGTTGAACGGATCTATGCATGAAACTTGTGTGTGTGTTTGCATGAATCTTTGCATGTTGTTGCTTGCGCCGGCGTGGTGCATGGATGTTTGCCGAAATGTTGATTCATTTCCATTTCGGTAAATTTTTGCACCACATATGTCCTACTTTTAGGGGAAGTCATGCCGAATTTTTTCGTCGAACATTTCCTACTTTCCGACTTCCCGCATGAGAAGCTTGTATGTGTGTGTGTGCATGTTGCGGTTAATTAATTCTAATTAATAACACATACTCTATATGTATACCGCGTAGGCGACCATGGTCATCAAGATGAGCTCCAGTCGAATCAACAACTACAAGGAAGAAGCGAAGGCGGAAATGAGTCGGTGCAACGGGCGCCAGATACGATGTCCGTGTCGAAGTTGCAAACTTGTGAGATGGATCGACCCTGATTCCGGACAATTGGAGGAACACCTGCTCAGGCGCGGTTTCATGCAAGGCTTCAACCAAGCGCCGACAGCAAATGTTGCGCCTGAAGACGAGGGCGGGCAAGATGATCGTGACGAAGGAGATGCCGACGGACATGGTCACGATGAAGGAGTAGATGGTGGTGGAGAAGACGCGAACACGCCGCAGAGCTCGCTAATGTCGGCCTTGATGGAGTCTCATGTTCAAGAACTGCTCCTCAAGGAGGCGAGCACCGTTAGAGAGAAAGCCAAGCTGGCGCAAATGGAGATAGACGGGAGGACTCCGTTGTATCCTGGGTGCCGGCCACAGGATACGCGCTTGCAAGTAACGCTTGATGCTCTGGAGATGAAGTCGGGAAACAATGGACCGACGCGAGCTTCAACAAGAGCATGCAATTCTTCCACGAGCGTCTTCCCGAGGGGAACACATTGCCAACAAGTATCGAGGAGGCCAAGAAAGTCGTGTGCCCTCTTGACCTACCGCACGTTAAATACCACGCCTGCATCAATGATTGCACAATTTATCGGGGCGAGTACGAGGACAGAACCACATGTCCGGTGTGCGGCCAAGGACGGTACAAGAGCCGTGGGAAGAAAGTTCCTCGAAAAGTGGTATGGTACTTTCCTATCACTCCCCGTCTGCAGCGGTACTTCGTGGACCCTAAGGAAGCAAAGCTCATGCAATGGCACGCGGAAAGGGAGAAGCCCGAAGAAGATCCGGAGAAGGGCAGGATCCTTACACACCCTTCAGACGCTAGCCAGTGGCAAGAGTTGGACGCCGTCGGAAATTTCGGAGGCGACGCAAGGAACGTCAGGCTCGGTATGAGCACCGATGGACTCAATCCGTTCGGCAACCAGAGTAGCACGCATAGCACCTGGCCCGTGTTTGTATGGCCTTACAACCTTCCCCCGTGGTTGTGCACGAAGCAAAGGTACATACACATGAGTATTCTCATTCAGGGGCCGAAACAAGCAGGTGTCCACATACATCTGTATCTCGCGCTGTTGAAAGAGGAGTTAGCCACGTTGTGGGAGACGCCAGCCCGTACGTGGGATGCCTACACTGGAGATTATTTCGACATGAGAGCCGCGTTGCTCACGACGGTGCAGGACTATCCTGGTTGCTCATATGTATCGGCCCAGGTAGGCCACGGATTCTGCGCATGTGTCAGGTGCATGGATAAGACCCCGCATCTCCAGCTACCAAGGAATCCCGGGTCTTCGAAAACCGTGTACCCAGGGGCTCGAAGGTGGCTTCGCATGGATCACCCGTGGAGAAAACGCGGTGAACTGTTCAATGGTAAGGACGAGATCGAAGAAGCCCCGAGCCCGAGGAGCGGCACAGAAATCGACGAGCTGTTGAAAAATTGGGAGGAGTGCCCCGCGCCGGGAAAGAAACGACCGAAGGTAGATCCGCTGCTGGGTGTATGGAAAGCGAGGTCTGTTTTCCACGACTTGGAGTACTGGAAGGTCCTCAAGACGCCACATAGCCTCGATATGATGCACATTACGAAGAATGTCACCGAGGCTCTGCTTGGCACTCTTTCCAACATGCCGGAAAAGTCCAAGGATGGGACGAAAGCAAGATACGATCTGAAATGGCTTGGTGTCAGGAAAGATCTTCAGATCCCCGATAGTGATGACGATGATGATGATGATGATCAGACGGAAGGGACTCAAGGTCGCCGCAAAAGGGTAAAGAAGAACACGTGGTGCTTCCCGCTACGTGCTTCACTATGAGTCCGGAGGAGCTCGAGCAATTCTACAGGTGTCTCCTAGGAGTCAAATTTCCTCATGGTTACGCGGGGCTGATAAGCAGATATCTGGACGGAACAAAGAAGAGGTTTAGCGGGATGAAGTCTCACGACTGTCACGTGCTGTTGACGCAGATACTTCCCGTTGCGATTCGAGGGATAATGGACGAGCACGTCCGTGATACGCTGCTTGCCCTTTGCAATTTTTTCGACGTCATCAACAGGAAGTCGATCGGCGTGAAGCAGCTCGACAGGCTACAGGAAGAGATCGTGCTGATACTATGCGAGCTCGAGATTTACTTCCCGCCAGCATTCTTTGATATCTGCGTGCATCTCCTTCTCCATGTCGTTGATGACATCAGGCAGCTCGGGCCAACGTTCATGCACTACATGATGCCGTTCGAAAGGATGAACGGTGTCATGAAAGGATACGTTCGCAACAGGGCCCGTCCAGACGCAAGCATGGCCAAGGGCTTTCTAACCTACGAGTGCATCTCCTTCTGCCAGAATTATCTAAGCACCGAGAACCAGCATGTTGGTCTGCCCAGGAGGAAACACTTCGGCAGGCTCCAGGGATATGGTCACCGAGACGGCACCAGCTCAATCTTTGTCAGCATGCAGGGTCGAAAGGACGACTTCGACAGGGCTCACCGGGTCGCGCTACAACACTTACAATTGATCGAAACTTGGGTGGAAGAGCACAAATGCTTACTCGAGCAACATTACATCAACCTGGGCCGGCCGAGGAAGAAGGGAGACGTAACCAGAGCGCACAACTCTAGCTTCACGCGTTGGTTCAAGCAAAAGCAACTGGAGCTAGCAAAGAGCAAAACGCCATCTACGGAAGATGAAAGACTCATATTCTCCTTATCACGGGGTCCCTCGCACAACGTAAAGACCTATCAGGCGTACGACATCAACGGCTACAGATTCTACACCGAGGAAAAGGACAAGAATAGCGAATATCAAAACTCAGGAGTAACTATGCTATCCTACGGCGATGACGAGGCTACTGTCAAGCAAAGATACTTCGGAAGGATTGAGGAGATATGGGACCTCAACTACTGTGGAGAGTCGGTGCCAATGTTCCGTGTAAGATGGGCCAAGGACGTCGTCAAAGAAGGCCGGTATTTCACCACCATGGTAATACCCGATGCCAAATCGAAGAACGCCTCCGCGAAAAATGAGCCATGGGTACTCGCTAGCCAAGTTGAGCAATGCTTCTTCATTACCGACCCGTCAAAGCCTAGCCGTGTTGTCGTGAGGAGGGGCAAGAGGAGCATCATCGGAATGGAAGGAGGCGCCACCGAGCAAGACTTGGACAACGAGCCAAAGATCGAGGAGGAATTCGACAAGTTCTTCGACATGCCTACTACTAGTACACAAAGAAGGAAGACCTCCCTACCTACTAAAGGTTGTCCGTTCACGCGAAGAAATCTCAAGGTCGCCGGCCTAAAGTTTTCAACCGTGAAGAAGGGAAAGAAGAGAAGCTAGCTCGCGGAACCGAGACGAAGAAGAGACTTTTTTGGTGTATGAGACATTTGGTGTGAGACAATGCAAGAGTTATGTATTCAATGAACTAAATATGTATGAGACATTGTGTGTATTAAATGAATTGAATATGTGTGAGACATTGTGTGAATTTTGTAACCAAATTTAACCAAAAATATTTTAAGAAAAAAAAGAAGAAAAAAAATGGGACAGCCAGGATTTTGTACCATAATAGTATCAGTTAAATCTGGCGTTACAATTCTGTGGCGCAATTCTATGGCGCACCGCGGAATTGGTGCGCCACAGAACCTCGTAATTCTGTGGCGCACGGATTAAAGGGTGCGCCACAGAATCACATAATTCTGTGGCGCACCGATTAAAGGGTGCGCCACAGAAATCCTTCGGCCTATTACATGTGGGCCACCCGCGCTGCCTCTCTTCTCCATCCGAAATTTCGCTAAGTGTAGAACCGCGTGCTTCCTCGACCACCACCGCGTCCTCGCGCGCTCGACGACCACCACCGCGTCCTCGCCACCGGCAGCTCCCGCCCGCGCGCTCGACGAGCACCTCCACCGCCACCCCCGCCACCGACGGCCAGGAGCACCTCCACCGCCACCCCCGCAACGCCCCTGCCCAACCGCACGCTCGGCCCCCGCGTGGCGCCGCCGACGAAGAGCTCCCGCCCTCGCACCTCCCTTCCTCCGCACCGGCGACGACCTCTACACCGCGCTCGACGACCTCCCCTCCCTTCCCTCCCCCAGGTGCTTCCCCTTTCCCCCTCCTCCCTCCCTACCGAACTGCTGCCCCGAAGGTGTTTGTAGAAATTCCCCTGTGGTGCCTGCTTGCTTGATTTGGTGCTTGTTGTCCCCTTCGTCGTCGAGGACGAGCAGGTGGTGTCGCCCCCACCCCGCACCCAGAGCGCCCCTGACCCCGACCGGTCATAGTTGGCCGGCCCCTTGTTGCACAGCACTGAAGCGACCGCGCACCGCCTGTCCGTGCTGCCTGCCACACAAATCGCCTCTCCCTCCGTGGGAATTGTTCGTTTTGAAATTGGGACGCCATGCGATATACGGAGTAGTAGGGAGAAAGAGACGCCACAGCGTTTTCACCTGAATGCGATACGGTAGTACTCCTATGTATGCAAGCAAGCAACGGTCACCTGAATGAAGTAGGTCAACAAAACCGTCTCCAAACTCTGGGCCCACAACGGCCATGCATGCATGTTAAGATGTGTTCCCAACCTCTGAGTTAGGATGATTAGTTGTGACTAGCTAACCCTGTTTGGATAACCTTGTTTCTGTCCTGTCGTTCTGAGATGTATGTATGCACATGGAAATAAGAATGACCTACTTATGGTGGTAGATTGCTTAAGGTGATAAACCTATGAGTGAAACTGAAGCCGTTCACATCGACCCTGCAAGCAATCTCGGGAAATTCTAGCTAGATATGCCGAAGTAAGATGAACTATATAGATGCTAAGTACCTTTTCATGAATGTTAGTTGTGTGGATGCATATGATTGACTTCCTGAGATAAAGAGGATATATTTCATGACAATTATGTATAGTACATAGTTTGCTTTGTTTCTCTAAATATAAATAGAAATCATGTTGCCTGCAATTTTTACATTGTTTAGCTTTTTCAACTGTCATGTCACTAAGTCTGTGTGGCGCAATGTCCAGGTGGATTGAAATTTATACCCTGATCTCATGTTGTCGCTGATATTTTTTGGCACTTGGCTATAGAAACTACATAAAACATTGATGACTCTAATACCAGACATGATATTTTTGGCACTTGGCTATAGAAGTTGCTGTTAGTTGAGATGAAAAAAATGTTAATTTATTGGTTTTGTTAATTTATTGCAGCACCACGAGGAGCACCTCCACCACGCCGATCTCGGACCCGAGCCTCCCTTCCCTACCCGAGGTAGTTCCTCTCTCCCTCGATGTGGATGTGGATGTGGTGATGTATGTGCATAAGGATATGTGTCCACGACCATCGTGTCGTGGTTGTTTGTGCTCCGACCATCGTGTCGTGGAGATGCCGGCCGGAGTTGTGGATATTATTTGTGAAATGTTTGCAGGTACCCGTGAGGCCCTTGAGATTGCCGGAACGTCGATTAACTTCCGTTCCGGCAAATTCGGGTACTCCATATGTCCTATTTTTAGCAAAGGTCATGCCAAATTTTTTCGTGAAATTTAGCATGACTTTGCTAAAAATAGGACATATGGGGTATTGCGGCTAATGCATGGGCCGGGGTATCTTAGTACTAAATTAAGTGATGGTTTTGTTATATTTGTTGTACTAACTTTTTTCCTCTTTTTCAATGCAGTGCAAACATGTCCTCCGAGGCCGGCCCTTCTAAGCACATGAGCGTCGAAGAACAAGCTAGAGAAAAGAACAAGCCGTTCTGGGAAGTGAACCCGGAGATGGAGGATGCGGAGGCCGCCGAACTGGCTCGTGACGGCGATGGTGACTTTCTGTTAGAGATGGAGGATGCGGAGGATGCGGAGGACACCGACGGAGATGGGGACGCAACCACCACCACCGAGGGCGGCGACCACACGGATGTCGGGGGTGGCGACCACACGGATGGCGGTGGTGGCGACCACACGGATGGCGGTGGTGGTAGTAACCCGACCGCTAAGAGGCATAAGAAGCCGAGGAAGGACCGGACACCGCAAGCGGTGGCCCCCATCACAGACACGTTCACTAAGGTCTCCTTAAGTGGCCAACCACAGGAGCCTAGGAACACCGCAAGCGGGTACAGCATGCAACTAGGGTGCATCCTCCGGGAAACCGTGCCGATCACCACGTATGACCTCAGGAGCAAGGAGAATGAGGCTTTGCGCGGAGACCTCCTCAAGAAGGTTCACCAACGATACAATTTCCCGGATGATGGAAACAAAAAGGTGGACAACTACGCCATCACGAAGATGAGCACCGCCTTGACCAGCTGGAGAGGCCGGGTGAAGGCGAAGATTGACAAGGGTCTTAGCTGGGCGGAGATCAGTGCCAAAGAGCCGTACATCGACATAGAAGAGTTCGAGGCATTCAAGTTGTCCTTGCAATCTCCGGAGGCTCAAAAATGGACCGAGTGGGGGAAGAAGATGCGGGCACTGAACTTAGGTAACCACCGTTTGGGAAGCGGCGGTTACGCAGGAAAACAGCCCGTTTGGGACAAGGAGGATGCCGAGGTTGCGAGACTTGGGAAAGAGAACATGTGGCATAAAATCACGGACGAGCAAGTTAGGAACTTTGTTCGGTCCCGCTACTATCTGAAGCCGGGGACGGGGGAATTCGTTACCGACTATCAAGATGTGCTGGATTTCGAGAAAACGCTGGTAAGGAACTTAATTACCGCGGATATCTCAAAGTCCATTTGCGTTGATTTCTACATGGGTTCACGTTTATTTCCTTTGTCCGCAGGAGGCTGAGTTGAAGGCTGAGGCTGAGGCTAGCCCGTCGTCCCAGGAGGCTCAGGCCGGCCCGTGGGACACGACTTTCAACCGGGCGATGAACGTTTACAAGGGGAGGGACAAGTCAAAGCCGCCGACGTCAGCTGGCCGTGTGACCGGCTTTGGTACGGCGATGAAGTTCATCGAGTACTACAGCACGGATCCCGAGAAGAAAAAGGAGAGGAGGAAGCCGGCTAAAGATAAAGCCGAGGTTCTCGAGCTAAGGAAGAAGCTGGAGACACTAGAGAAAGAAAAGGTGGACTCCAGCATGGTGGACAAGCTAGTGGCCGAGAAGGTGGAAGAGCAGCTCCGGAGTTTCTTACCCCCTGGCTTGATGGAGGGGTTAGCTGCTTGGAATGCGGCAGGTCGACAGGGGCCGATACACGTGCCCAGCTACGCCGGCAGCACCTCCAGCAATAACGTGTCGCCAGTCCTGGTGACCCCAACGGTGCCCCCTGTCGTGGATCAACATACACCAAGGCCGGAGAATAATGATAATGCGCACGAGCGGCCGGAGAATGATAGGCCGGCCGCCGGCATCGGCGCCCTTGTCTCGACATTAGCCGAGCTCGACGCCATCACCAAGGTAACTAATTAGTTAGTCCGCGACATCTTCTATGACTATATATGCCTTTGATGACTGCCATATCTCATGCATGGTGCCCAACATGTGTTGACTCCCAGGACATGCCTTGCATACTCCTGCATAGGGTGGGGGCCGGCGGCGAGTTGAAGGAAGTCGCAACGGCCAAGATCATACAACCTTCGACCCGCGATATGCACAACACCCGAATGAGCGAGGCCGTGATGAAAGTCAATGTGAGCGAGGTACTGCCTGAGTTCCGTGACATCGACCCCCCCACGCAACCTCCGGGAGCCGAGAAACACATGAAGCTTGGCGAATGCGGGAAGTGGATGATGGAATGGCCGAAGACCCAGATTCGTCTTGGGGATGTTCTTCATGGGGTCAGGCGCACCGGCGGCGCCACCTCGAGGCCCCCCCCCGGTCATTCGGCCCCCGCCGAGGCAGCGACAAAAAGCTGTTGCGGATGAACCGGCGCCACAAGCAGCCGTCGCCACCACCCAGAACGAACCGCCGGTCGCCGCCACCACCGGCCGGAAGCTACCGCCGGTCGTCGCCGCCACCAACCGCCACAAACAGTTGTTGGGAACGTCTTCACCGCAACCGTCCAAGGTTAGTTCTGACTTTCCGAATTCCCCGACTTTCCGACTTTCCCGACTAACGGATGTGCTATTGTTTATGTTTAGGACAAAGCCGTTGCACCTCAACTTGGTGGCAACGACGACAATGAGGAGGAGGAGAATGATGTCAACGTCGATGACTACATCAACACTGGCGCCTGCATGGATGGTATGTACATGCCTCCTGTGGATGAAGAACCCTTCCGCGACCACCGCGGTCAACCTGCTCGTCCCACTTCATGCACACAACGCCTGGCCTTCACCGACACGCCTCCGAATGCCGAAGATCATCAAGCTCAACCGGGTAACATTTTCAGCCCTAACACACTCAAAGAAACTGTTAAAGCGGGGTTCACTTCACCCCCACAATCCACAGAGATGAAGAACAAGAAGCACAGGAAGAGAAAAGGATCCTCCACCTCTGCGAGCCAGCCAGCTCCTAAGATCCGGGGTCTTGAAGACACGATTCCACCCCGTGCGGATGGCTTCCCCCGAGTTCATGAGGCTGGTAAACCTATCTTGTCTGGGGACTTGCTCCGCCTTGCAGAAGGACCCATGATTGCCTTGCAGGAATCTATCTTGCATCTAGAGCAGCTCCTTCTTAAAGACAAGCACCCGAGTTACCCGGCGTTCGCGGTCAAGGTGCCAAAGGAGCTGGTGGACTTCGTCCAGGAAGACCCCGCGGATGTGTTCTTCATAGCGTACGAGGACATCTTCAAACTCTTTCACACTCAACGGCTGGACTATAACATGGTCCGCCTATATGCGCTCGATGTGGCGATGAAGATCAGGAGAGATGATACCCCGTACGTCGCGATAGTGGATCCCTACTACATGCGCGACAGCCATCTGGTGGAAGGATCAAAGACACGGGAAACGGCCATGGAGTACCTCGTAAGGGTCATGCTGGCCAACAAGAGGAAGAACGTCCTTCTTCTGCCTTTCTTTTTCGAGTAAGTACACATCAGCTCGCCACAGTCGTATCTTATGCCTTCTTCTACATTTCTTCCATCGCTGATCCTTCTTCAATTGTGTTGAGCAGGGACAAGTACTGCGCACTCATCTGCGTATCCCCGAGGTGGTCCATTGCCACTTATTTGGACTCGGGGAATAAATCCACGCCGAGACGATACACCAGAATAAAGGGTGTTCTCGATGACGCTCTCGAGGCCTATGCCCAAAAGGGCGGCCCCTTCCATAAGAAGGCGGAATTCTCACGGATGAGAACACACACAAGTTCCAGCATGGGACCGGATTCCATTGCGTCAAGCAACTGGATGGCAGCGTGAAGGAGGCCTACTACGCCCTCCATCACATTAAATCGATTGTCCGGGATGTCGAGAAAACGAAGATTCCATCTGGTCTCGCAGAATACACCAAAAGCGCGGATGCTCTCACCGATGCTGATTACAGAACAGACTTCCATCGCATCCGGCTGCAGTTGAACGATCATCCTCGAAGATGTCATTCGCAAATCAGGGTCCTTCCACTACCCCAGAGGTATTATAGAAGTGCATGTGTAGGGTTATATATTATATATATGCTATGCTATGAAACCCAAATAGGATAGCCATATGATTTCCAACCATGACAATTGATTGATTGTCTTGCCTCTCTACTTAGATGAATAAATTATACTCTATTTATATCACTAACCAATATATATCCCAATCCATCTTCAGGGTTGTGTCAGAGGGATATCGAAGAACGACTAGAGGCACAGAATGACACCAGGAAGTGGAAGACGAAAGAAGGCTTTCTACCGTTCCCGGCGCCGCTCAAGAAGAGGACTCCATGATCATGCATGCTCCCGCGCGCTCTTGCTCACCATTATCGCTGATGTGTACTACATTTGATCATAGTTAGGCGGCGAACACTTGATTTGTAATGTGTAGTGTGAAATGATGAAACATTCGGCACTTTTGTGACTATGTGTATATACGTATCTCGATCGGGCACTAAGTAATATGTGTGATGACATATTGATTAATGTGTTTGTCTGTTTATATACCTGTCAAATATTCCTGTATTTCTGTATAAACCTGTATAAATCCTGTATATACCTGTATTTGTACAGCAAAATGGAAAAATACCGGTATTTCTGTTTAATATATCTGTGGCGCATGCTTTTTTTTGTGGCGCACCACTTTCTGTGGCGCACCAAGAAACAGTGCGCCACAGAATGCCTCTGTATAGGGGTGCTGCCGAGCTATTTCTGTGGCGCACTCATGGGTGCGCCACAGAAAGTTTCACTTTCTGTGGCGCACGATCTGGGTGCGCCACAGAAATAATTTTAGTGGCGAGAATTCTGTGGCGCACCCAGCAAACCTGGGGGTGCGCCACAGAATCCCAAAACCGTGCGCCACTAATAGACGTTTCTGTACTAGTGACCCCGGCAGCAGCTTCCGGCTCTGCATCGTCGGCGGCAACCGGTCCAAGACTGAAGCTGAGGCGCGCTCCCTGATGTTCTGGGCCGAGATGCACTACCTCGTGTCGTCGCCTTCCCGTGGCGGCAGGCTGCTGCTGGTCCGCAGCACCCAACGCGGCGGGAGCTTCGACGTGTTCGAGGCCGCCGGCGGGCGGTGGTCGGAGGTGGCAAGCCTGGAGGACGACGAGGCGCTGTTCGTAGGCGCGCATGGCTCGAGGGCCCTGCAGCTGCAGGCGGCGTCTCACTACGGGGACGGGGTGCGAGGGAACCGCATCTACTTCGCCGGCGAGAGTCTGCGCTTGGGGACGGGGATCGGCGACAACCCGGCCAGCTTGGGCGTCTACGACATGCAGCAGCAAGACCATCTTTGACATTGGTCTGCCGAGCGGTTCATTCATCGATGACTGCGCACCACGGGGTCATGGCTCTTCCCGTCAACCGCTGATTTGTGAGCATGGATTATAAGCGAGTGCATTTTGAAATTAGCATGTAATGTATGAGCAAGCATTAGCTAGTGGAATTAGGAATGTATGGTTTAGCCTACTCGAACTGTTAATGTGGAGTAAAAGTATTTCAACAGCTAAAGTATCCGAAAACTACACTATTTTTGGTATTTTAGGCTGTAATCACAAAGATACCATAATTTGGATGTATCGTAGTATTTTGGAGTTTTTATGTACGACGTTTGATATGATGCTAATTTTTTAAAATAATACATTTTATTTAATAATTTCTAATAATAATGCGCATTTTCAAGAAATTTCGCGCTATCGTCTGCGGTGCAGCGAGGCTGTATTATTTGTGAAAATATCTGAAATGTGTATTATTTTTGAAAATTATTTTAAAATGTATTATTAAAAAAATTAGCTTGATATGATAACCTTGACACCTTAGAATTTGTGAATTTGAGACAAAATAAGTTGAGAAAACATCGAGCTAAGCTCAATAATTTAGCATGACTTAAGTTTCGAGAACAAAAAGGATAACTAAATTTGAGAACAAACATGCTAAACTCGATATGTTACAGCCTGCATCGCTAGCCAAGAACAACCAAAACCTAAATCCAAATTTGAGGAATAACATCTTCATGACCTAGGACTCTCTAGGATTAAAAAAATATAGCGGAGGAGCAGAAGCCTGTCTGGACGTCAGTGCCCGAGAGGAATGGAATCCGAACCCACTAGCTGTCGGCTGTACACAAGATGATAGCGCGCCAACAACAAAATTTAAGTCAACGAGAAGTATACTTGAGGATGGAGGACAAAATACTCATCATTTCTTTCCATTTTTGCCTCTCTTGTTTTGTCCGTAGCCACCGTCGAGATGATTCCATGAGATGACAAGGGCAGTGGTGGCAGCTTAGAGCATCAACAACAGCCCGGCGCACGATCCGCCGCATGTTGCTCTGCAGGCTCTGCTGCACCAGCTGCCGCACGGCGCGCTTCTCGTTGCTCATGCAGGCCTCGTCGGCCTCCGCCTCCTCCCGGCACTGACCTCCGGGCCTCGCTCCTGCGGCGCCAACACCGTGGCCACGATGCTGGACGCGTCGACGACCTGCTTGCCCTTGTCTGCGCGCAGGATCTTCAGGATCCTCGACGCGCGCTTCTGTGCCAGCGCCGTGCCCACGAGCGTGAGCTCCAGGAGCGCGGACGTGGCGCCGGCCTCGGCCATGGCCGCGCGGTCGCCGTAGCTCCGGTGCGCCAGGACCATCAGCACGTACGCTGCCTTCTCCTGGCACCCGGCCTCGTCCGACCAGTTGAGCGCGTCGACCAGGACGGGGACCGCGTCGGGACGCGGCTCACCGCGCGGCGACCCTCGGGGCAGGCGGCCACGATGTTGCACAGCGCCGCGAGAGCGCGGTCCGACGCGGACATGTCCCCGACGGCGGCAAGCAGCGACGGCGCGAGGCCCGTGGCCAGCAGGTGCGTCGCGTTCGCACGCACGAGCGCGTTGTGCCGACCCGTCCGCCACCATCTCCTTCCCGACCCCGAGGGCGGCGCGAACTCCAGCCATGGCGTGGGCGGGGGGCCAGTTAGGCGCGGGGAAAACGCCAGGTGTGGCCGCGGAGAGCGCGACGATATCCCGGGCGGCGAGACTCTAGATGGGTTTTTTTTTTTTGCGCCACGTTAGCGCCACGTCATCCCAAAGAAATGTCAAAATTGACTCAAAACCGCCAAATCGAGCAAAACCACTAACAGGGTGTGAATTGTCCGGTATTGTAAAGTCCAGGGTACAAATTATCCGGTTTTGAAAATTGGTGTGAAATGTATCCGAAGGTGAGATTTCAGGATGAAATCTATACTTTTTCTTATTAGGTATATGGTCCCAGAATAAGCAGCCCATCAATTGTGACCCAGGCTTGGCCCATTATTTTGATCGTTTACAGCTGCATCGATCCCTCACATGCGGTACCACCTATCGCCTGGTACGAATCCGAGACTGACAGTGTCGGCCGATCGAAGCGAGCCTTTTCTCTCAAAGAAAAGCCAATCGAAACAAACTCGCGTCAGTTTGTTCCTCTGCTCCTCGACTCCATCTCCGACCCAGCGATCCCCAATTTCGAAAAGCCTAATCTGACAGCGCGCGCTCCAGGCTCCAGCGGCAGCCAATTTTCATGATATGCTCCCCTCCGGCGTCCACGACGTATACATTGACCTGCCACGCTGTGATTTTTACCCCCTAAATTTTGAATGGGACAACGAGACAACCGAGAATGGGGTGTTAATCTGCACGAGAGGATCGATCTTTGGGGTACCTCTCTCCTCCTGAGAAACCACGAAACTTCTCGCAACTGGCCGCCCCGCGCGGGCGACCAGCCGCGCCGCCGGCGAGCTTGCCAGAAGGCCTCCACCTCCTCTCCTCTCCTCCTTCGCCCTCGTCGGCGTGCGGCGTCGGGCTTGTCCCGGGCGGCGCTGGCGGCGGTGGATCTCAGCTTCTCCCCTCCGGTGTCTCCCTCGCGCGGGGCGGCGCGACGATGGGAGGTACACTCAGGCGGCGGCGGCCCGGATCTACGGCGGCGGGGTCTCCTGCGCTGCTGATGGTCCCGAAGAGTAAGGCCTTGATACCTGCAAAAGTAAACGGGATTAGGTTGAGACTCCAAGTGCAGAGTGTATAGTAAGTGGAAGACAGTTTTCCCCACGAGGGGTGACTCGAGGGTTTAATATCGAACTCTCGGGGAATCTGAAGTGGTAGATTTATCTTCTTATCCTTCTTTTGGTTACCTACAAAACAAGGTTAGATGTTTTGGTCCTCAACCTCACCTGTGGTTGTCAAGCACAAGGTGTAAGAATGATATCAGGATAGTTATGCAATGCAAACAAGAAATAAATATGCAATGATGGTGGATGCAATGTAAATGATATTTTTGGGTTTTTGAATGATGTATGCAAGATGAAAAGTATTTTTGTATTTTCGGATTTAATGATGGCTGAAAATAGAAAAGTGGTATATGGTGTTGGAAAGGTGTTTCTTATGATTAAAAATGGACTGGGGTTCATGGTTTCACAAATGCACTCTCTCTTTATAAAGTGGTAGACAATGGAACACACAGTTAACATATGAGATTGCAACACAGGGTTTGATAACAAGTTACTTAGATATATGGGCATCACGTCCTAACATAGAGATCTTTTGGTTATTAACCTCTCTTATACTCCACCAAGATGCGAACTAAATCATAACACCTCAGTAATTAAGATAACTCAGAGTATAGCATTAAGTATCATGACATGAAGTGAAAATAAGAACATGCTAGATCTAGTCATGGAGTAGTGGCAATGGTCACGCCCACATCCCCGGTAGCATGGTATTTTAGTTTATCCCTAGTGAGGCAACAAAGTAAGGTAAAGATACCAAAGTGGATCGCAGAACTTTCTCTCACGTTCACTGCACTAGCCACCCCCCGTTACTCCAACTAATGCACACGTTCCCCCACACACGCTCTCATAAACATGCTTGATCAAAACAAGTAGACAAGAACGGGGTACATAATATGCATCTATACTCATAACTGAAACAAACATTGCAATCTCAAACATATATTAACTCATAAAGATCCACCACAAAGGTATTACAACGGTGACCGTAATCATGTTCAGCAGCTCATACGGTGCTAATTAGTGAAGCTCAAGAGAGGAGAGATACATAAGTTACTTCCACAAACCCATAGTCCAGAGGTGGACTACTCCCTCTTCATCATGGAGACGGTGGAGAAGTCGATGGAGAAGATGGAGACCACGCCGGCAGCGCCCCGCCGGAGTTTTCCCCCTCCAATCTGCAGCTCCTGATCTCCGTTTCGGTGTTTCTGTGTTTGTGCGGCGCTCCTTCCAGAGAACGTCGGGGGACCTTTTTTATAGGCGTTTTTAGGTCAAGACGATGTCGGTGGAGAAAGATCGAAGGCAACGGAGCCACGAGGCCCAAATGGGTGGGTCCCACGCGGCCACAGTACCTGGCCGCGTGGGCCCCCCTCGTTTGGCCCTCGGCCTCCGTTTGCTCGCTTCCTTCGCCCACAGGTCTTCTTCCTTCCAAATATTGACGCCCGTAAATTTCCAGGTGATTTCGTTGACGTTTGGGTCCCTGAAACATTAAAATAAGAAAACGGGGTTTTCTGCCTGTGCAGGGTTAATTCCATAAAAATAGGAAATAAATGAATATTCCCAAAATCATTATAAAACATTGATATAACCCTTATATGATGCAAATATGATTGGAATATAAGCAATTAAAGTGCAAAGTTCATGTATGCATTTTACATGCATCAACATCCCCAAGCTTAATCCATGCTCGTCCTCGAGTATGAAGATGATAAAACTAACATGGACTTTGCAATTTAATACTTAACAATGAATATCAAAGATGATTACTATTGCTACATATAGTCAAATGATTCATTCTTCAAAGGAGTAGCAATATGCAAATAGTTTATGAAGTGATATCAAGTATTCAAGACAAGGATGTTCATTGATAGTTCACAAAGTGTAACATGGTAGCAAGTAATATGGAACACATGTATGCATAATGATAAGTAGAACATCCTACAATGGTCATAGAGTGTAGATGAAAATCTGAATATGATAGGTGTACACTTTGGAAAGATGTATATGTGAGTAGAGGTAAAGCATGCATAAGTTTCATCCAACTTCCAAACTCTTCTACTTAAGTTAATGATTGCAATAAGGTATTCATTGGTGTCAAGCTCTCATTGCCCCTATCATAGCATCTTGAATGATTAAGGTTAAAGTGAAAGCAAATATGAGTAGTGTGCTTGATAAAGAATGGGTTGAATGTCTCATGCCCCTTGAATACAAGTACTTACACCATGTGTTACTCAACTTGGGAAACAAAGCAAGTTCAATTAAATATCATTGTAAGCATAATAGTATCATCAAGAGCGTCAACTGGGGTACCTCTTGTCCCAAGATATGGAACAAGCCCATATCAAAATGACAAGACAAACAAACAAAATGAACAATCTCAACACCCTTTTTATTTACCATTTGGAATAGTTTTTTATTGCAAGGTGTATCACAGAAGGTTCACCATAGTATGTAAGTAAATTTCCACCATGAATGATGCATGGCTTAGATTAGCGGCCCAGGCGTCTCTCTAACCATTTACACAAACTCATTTAAACTCACTCTATTTCCACATTTATTTCAACATGATAAGCATCCATAGACAAAAGCACATGATATCAACTAAATGAGATGAAGAGCGTGTTGAAAGCTTGCCATGTGACAGCACATATGGGCTAACTTCCAACCCAAAACATTCATCAAGCCACAAACATCATAATCTTAATCACAATGGGTCAAGTTTTATTATGCAAATAAAAGAACATTGTGCATCAAGTTCGTGAGAGCTATATAACCAATTTTTTCCATTGCAATCAATAACATAAACATTTTCATTCAGAGGTAAGATAACACAAACAACATGTTAAACATACTCGGAATAGCATAAAGCCAATAGGTAGATATGGTGGACTCACTGGAATAACTTTGGTTGAAGGTGTTGGAAACAAGTTTTTGCTTGTTGGAGTTTTTGGGCTAGCAAAAGGGAGAAAGTTGACCATCTAGATGCATGCATGAGTGTCCATAGAACTAACTAATCCATGTTAAACCAAGTAAATAACAATCAGCACCAAAACATGAATAAGTGATAGCTCTACAAAAAGAATTTGCAAACTATTACTCATAAACAAGCTCATGAATCATGCAACTATATGTATCATTAAAAATCAAGTCAAACATCCCTTTTCCCAATCTTATAAAAGCATCCAACATATTTCAACCCATATTTCCAGTAGCTCTCTCATATATAATTGATAGTGTGGTGGTCTCTCAAGACTCAAACAAAAACAAAAAACGACGCTCCAAGTTTATGCGATAAAGTGTTTCGATCGAAAAACAGAAGTTGGACGTGTGCAAACCGAGAGTGTGTAGGTCCAGCGGGGTTGTCTTCACATCCCCAAGCTTATGGTCTTCACCATCCTTGGATAGCTCTTGGTGCATCTCCTCCAATCCCTGTGAAAAAACTTCAAAACACCGTTTCTCCCATCTCTTTTCTGTGGGGTGCATTAATAGTGATAAACAAATAGGTTCCTTGCTGCATATAATCCTTGAACAAAAATTCATATGACATGTCCAGAAAGTGTATAATGTTGTATGCCTACTCATAAACTCAATTGGATCAAAAAGATTCAACTTAAAAGCTCAAAGCATGCATCAAACAAAATGGGACAGAATCTGTCCAGAAAAACAGCAGCAGCAAAACGTATTTTTCTACCCTACCAAACTTTCTCGAAAAATTCCGAAAAATTCATGCATACAGAGGATGAAAAGTTGCAACTACAGTTCAAATATGAGCTCATTCGGAGTTACAGAATAAGAATTAAAAATCATACCGTGCACTGACTCGTGCAGGAATAAAATCTCCGAACGCTATAAGCAACTTTTTCAAACCAAAAAGGGTAAAACTTGGCACTTTATTGAAAACTCCAGAACCTAACTAAACAAATCTCTTGTTACAGCAAGAGGACACAAAGAAAATCACACATAAAAATAACCGGGTTGCCTCCCGCAAAGCGCTTTCTTTATAGCCATATAGCTAGGCTTCTTACTTGTTGTTTTATTGTGGACGAAGCTCATGAGGGAGCTTGAACTTTGGTGGTTCCCTCTTCCTTGGAAAGTGTTCCATGCACTTCTTGTGTGGAAACTGAAACTTTACATTCCCTTCCTTTGAATCAATGATAGCACCTGTGGTACGAAGAAAAGGTCTTCCAAGAATAATAGGACTAGAGGTTTTATTCCCCATGTCCATGATTAGAAAATCCACAGGCACAAAAGTCATATGTAACTCTACCATAACATCACTTACTTTTCCCAAAGCATGTTTAATAGAGTCATCAGCAAGTGCTAGTTCAATAGAGCATTTTTCAAGATTTTTCAATTCAAGCACTTCATATAGTTCTTTAGATAAAACAGAGACACTAGATCCTAGATCAAGTATGGCATGGTGTGTCTCTTTTCCAATAGTTACTAGTACCTTAGGTATCCACATATCCCCAAGCTTAGGTGGTATCATAGCCTCTTGGTTGTACCTAGCAATCTTTTCTTTCAAGACATGATTAGCAATATAAGAACCAAAACCTGCTTGGTTAGTGTTGATGGAAGGATCACTTGCAAATTTTTGTAAGATAGATATTAATTCATGCAAGCTACAATTTTCTAAGTCAAGCAAAGGATCCTTGACTTCATTAAGCATTTTAACTTCCTCAACTTCAACCTCTTTCATTACCCCAATAGATTCTTTAGCAACTCTCTCTTGCTCATGAATGTGTTCCCAAGACTTATTGATAACCTCTTGGCAATATTTTATTGTTTCCTCATGTTTTTGGGCTGTAATGATGCTCTTTAATGATGAGACTTCCTTAGTAAGCTGATCTACCCTTTCAAACAAAGCATCTTGTTTTTCAAACTTAGAGATAAATTCCTTATTAAGCTCTTTTTGGGTAGATATAAAAGATCTAATGGTGTTTTCCAAGTCACTAGAAACATTACCACTAGAAGCATATTTATTTGGCACATATGGGGGTTTATTATAAGAGTTATAATTGTTGTTACCATACCCATTATTACCATAGTTCCTAATGAAGTTGACATCAATATTTTCAGAATTGTTTCCAACTAGTTCTTGCAAAGGAACATTTTCAACACTAGGTTTATTAAGCAAAGCAAGAATAGTATCCATTTTAGATGACAAATCATTAGTTTCTTCAATAGAGTTCACTTTCTTAGAAGGATTAGGTGCCCTATCAGTATGCCATTGACTATAGTTTTGTAAAATGCTTTCCAATATATTTTTAGCTTCTACTATAGTCTTACTCATAAAAGCACCTCCAGCAGCAGAATCAAGTATGTTTCTAGACATGTAGTTTAAACCATTGTAGAAAGAGTGTAATATGGTCCATTCATTAACTCCATGTGAGGGACAAGTTCTAAGCATAAGTTTTATCCTATCCCAAGCCATAGCAACATGTTCATTTTCATTTTGCCTAAAAGAAAGGATGTTGTTTCTATTTTGCAAAATTTTAACAGGGGGATAATATTTCTTAATGAAAGCTTCTTTTAGATCATCCCAAGAATTAATACTACCAGATGGCAAGGAATGCAACCACTCTTTAGCTTTTCCTCTAAGTGAAAAAGGAAATAACTTCAGTTTTAGGATATCACTTTCCACATTTTTAAACTTTTGCATGTCACATATTTCAACAAAGTCATGAAGATGCATAGAGGCATCCTCCATAGCACTACCACCAAATTGTTCCCTAGTTATCAAGTTCAACAAACTAGGACTTACTTCATAACTCTCAGCATTTATCTTAGGTGTGGCAATAGCTCTCGTGATAAATTGATCATTAGGAGTGTTTGTGTAGTCACACAACTTAGTTCTTTCTCCCATTTTAGCAAGTTTTTTTTGGTATTTTTAATTTTTTATGCAAAACTGAAATAAATATGATATGATATGCAATGACACTAACAAAACAAATAAATTGCTTTGTAAGTAAAGATGGATAAGATGGTGCTCACGTAGGTGCAACCTCCCCAAGCTTAGGTGTTAGCACAAGTTGGTGACGTTGACTTTGTTGTGAGATGAATGCGATGATGCACACCCTTGGATAAATCTCTCAGCTACGATTCCCCGGCAACGGCGCCAGAAAACGTCTTGATGGTCCCGAAGAGCAAGGCTTGATACCTGCAAAAGTAAACGGGATTAGGTTGAGACTCCAAGTGCAGAGTGTATAGTAAGTGGAAGACAGTTTTCCCCACGAGGGGTGACTCGAGGGTTTAATATCGAACTCTCGGGGAATCTGAAGTGGTAGATTTATCTTCTTATCCTTCTTTTGGTTACCTACAAAACAAGGTTAGATGTTTTGGTCCTCAACCTCACCTGTGGTTGTCAAGCACAAGGTGTAAGAATGATATCAGGATAGTTATGCAATGCAAACAAGAAATAAATATGCAATGATGGTGGATGCAATGTAAATGATATTTTTGGGTTTTTGAATGATGTATGCAAGATGAAAAGTATTTTTGTATTTTCGGATTTAATGATGGCTGAAAATAGAAAAGTGGTATATGGTGTTGGAAAGGTGTTTCTTATGATTAAAAATGGACTGGGGTTCATGGTTTCACAAATGCACTCTCTCTTTATAAAGTGGTAGACAATGGAACACACAGTTAACATATGAGATTGCAACACAGGGTTTGATAACAAGTTACTTAGATATATGGGCATCACGTCCTAACATAGAGATCTTTTGGTTATTAACCTCTCTTATACTCCACCAAGATGCGAACTAAATCATAACACCTCAGTAATTAAGATAACTCAGAGTATAGCATTAAGTATCATGACATGAAGTGAAAATAAGAACATGCTAGATCTAGTCATGGAGTAGTGGCAATGGTCACGCCCACATCCCCGGTAGCATGGTATTTTAGTTTATCCCTAGTGAGGCAACAAAGTAAGGTAAAGATACCAAAGTGGATCGCAGAACTTTCTCTCACGTTCACTGCACTAGCCACCCCCCGTTACTCCAACTAATGCACACGTTCCCCCACACACGCTCTCATAAACATGCTTGATCAAAACAAGTAGACAAGAACGGGGTACATAATATGCATCTATACTCATAACTGAAACAAACATTGCAATCTCAAACATATATTAACTCATAAAGATCCACCACAAAGGTATTACAACGGTGACCGTAATCATGTTCAGCAGCTCATACGGTGCTAATTAGTGAAGCTCAAGAGAGGAGAGATACATAAGTTACTTCCACAAACCCATAGTCCAGAGGTGGACTACTCCCTCTTCATCATGGAGACGGTGGAGAAGTCGATGGAGAAGATGGAGACCACGCCGGCAGCGCCCCGCCGGAGTTTTCCCCCTCCAATCTGCAGCTCCTGATCTCCGTTTCGGTGTTTCTGTGTTTGTGCGGCGCTCCTTCCAGAGAACGTCGGGGGACCTTTTTTATAGGCGTTTTTAGGTCAAGACGATGTCGGTGGAGAAGATCGAAGGCAACGGAGCCACGAGGCCCAAATGGGTGGGTCCCACGCGGCTACAGTACCTGGCCGCGTGGGCCCCCTCGTTTGGCCCTCGGCCTCCGTTTGCTCGCTTCCTTCGCCCACAGGTCTTCTTCCTTCCAAATATTGACGCCCGTAAATTTCCAGGTGATTTCGTTGACGTTTGGGTCCCTGAAACATTAAAATAAGAAAACGGGGTTTTCTGCCTGTGCAGGGTTAATTCCATAAAAATAGGAAATAAATGAATATTCCCAAAAATCATTATAAAACATTGATATAACCCTTATATGATGCAAATATGATTGGAATATAAGCAATTAAAGTGCAAAGTTCATGTATGCATTTTACATGCATCAGCTGCGTGTGGTGCGTGTGGCGGTGTCGGCTCGACCCTGCCACCCGGTGTGCTGAGTTTCGAAGCCGGTGACGGGTGTGGCGGCGACGAAGCCACGCTTGCTGCAGCGTGGAGACGGGGGCTTCGCGGACTCGCCTGGGCCCGACCGGGCCTTTTGGAGTTGAACTAGAGGATGGCGGCCACATGGCCTAAGTGCAGTAACGTGGCGGCGGAGACTTCACGGGCACATCCAGGGCCCAGCGGGCCTGTCTGGTCTGGTGTGTCTCTGCTGTCGCGTCCGGTCGGCACACGTCGATGGCGGTGGAGGATGTCCTCAGATGGCTGTATTGCTGCCGCCCTCCGGCTCCAATGGTGGCCTGGTGTGTTCCTGTCTGCTACGTCCGGTCGGCTACCGTCTACGGCGGTGGAGGTTGATCCCTCCCACGTGGATGTGGTACCGCCGCCCTGTCTACGGCGGGTTTTCTCAGTTTGGCTGGCCGTGCAGTGCTTGCCATGGTGATACGACGATGGCGAGTTCAATTCTGTGGTGGCGTTTGTTGGTGGGTGGCAAGATGGGTGGAGCGCTTCGGATTGTCGAGCGATGTGGTTTTTGCGGGGTCGAGAGAAATCCCTGTCATCTTGACACCGACACAGTGACGCTTCTGAGTGTCGCCCTTCCTTCTTGAAGGGTGTCAGGTGTACCCCTTCCCCACTTCCTGTAGCGTACCGGGGGAAACCCTAGAACCAGTCCGGGCAGCAGCAACGACATCATTTTTTTTTCCTCTTTCTTTTCTTTTGGGCGTACATGTGTTGTTTTGCCCCAACAATGGTCTCAATCTTGTATCAGGTGGTTGCTATATTTATATAGCGGGACGAAAGGCAATTTCTTCAGACAACGAGAATCTTGGTTGCAATGTTGTGTAAATTTTCACGTTTACTAAGTTAGCAGCACCCTTTGTCCGTTCTGGCCGCCAATCATCATAAAGGAGTGATGAACAAAATCTTTGATTTCTATAATAATAATAATAATAATAATAATTTTGGCCAATGCTATATTTTCTAACCAATAATGATCATATTGTAGTACACCTGAGTTCTATATTAGTTTGTGCAAGTTTAGTTGTTTTCTCACTTATAGTGGACTGGAGGGAGTATATTAAATCATCGACATCTAATATAAACAGAAGGAGTACTATTCATGGGCCCACACTTGGATATGGTGCCACCACTTGAATTTAGCAATCCTTTTGAACCTTCAAGAAACATATCCATTTCAAAAAAAAATATTTACAATTTTTGAATTTACGTCCCAGTCAGACTTTGAGTCACGGCTGAGTATTTTCTCTAGGTGGGGACAGTTGGATAAGATACGATTGAGAATGAAATATCGTGTCAGATCAGTTCGTCCTTCGAGTATGCTGCCTCAAATCTCGAGCTCTATACATACGCTATAGGTACTATATATGAAAGTTGGATGGATTCTCGCCCCCTCTGCTGTCCACGTCACCAAATTTTTTTTGGCCGTCCGATCGTCGCGACCAACGGTCCAGATGACTCAAACACGCGCGCTACCGACGATCGACTCAAACACGCGTGCTACTGTAGCTCTGGACTTTCTACCAATCAGAGGCGTCCACGTAGCGCTACTGTAGCAAAGGACTGTTCTGTAATTTTAGGAAACCCTAGGGACCTATCTGGAAAATCGTGCACACACCTCCCCTCCTCTTTTCTCTCTCCCCGCGCGAACCCGAGCTCGATCCCCTTTCTAGCGATTCCGTCGGCGGCGGACACGGCCGGCGGCGGCCGAGACGCTCCCGTGTCTCGCTTCTCCTCGCGCCGCCGCCACGAGCCCTGCTCGCCCGGAGCAGCCCAACGGGAGCGCGGCGACGCTCCAGCCTCCTCCCGCTCTGATTTCTGCTCACCTTCTGGTCAGAAACATCGCGCGACCTCACTGCCGCGGTGGCGTCTCCGGCCGTCCCGGCCAACATCGAGGCCGGCCCGAGCTCCGCCGCGCTGCCTTCCTCCTCTCAATGAGTTTCGCCTGCCGGGAAGCTTCCACAACATCATATGGGCCCGTCTTCTCCGACAGCGGCGAACCTGCCGCCGCCTGATTCAGGCCGCCTGACCTCGCCTTCCTTCACCGACCTCTTCTTCGTGATCCTGGTGAGCTTGCGGATCTCCTGGGCCCCTTCCTTCGCTCTCTCTCTCTCACCAATTTGTGCTCACTGTGTAAGATGTTGCCGGTCCTGCTCCGACCCCTTCGCCTCTCCCTCCTCTAGCGCCGCCGGCTCCTGTGACGCCAGCTCCCGCTCCGGCCTCTGCACCTCCTCTGCTCGCTGCAACTTCTATTCCCAGCTCCGCTTGATCTCGAACCGTGATAGGGAAGCTGCCAGCGCTGGTCCTCCGATGCCTCTAACAAGGTGCACACTCCTCCTTACAAAATTATTCAATCTCTCCACAAGCAGAATTTATTTACCTTTCTAAGAGACAGCATGTAAATTCTATATGATTTTGAAGCTAATGACCTACTACGAGGCTTTAGACAACAAGACATATATAATGTCAAGCTTCAGAGAATTTGACTTGACTATAATTTAGTTCGACTCTATATTTTTACTTACTGCCATCTAATGATTCATCCCACTGATTATCTCTATGATTTATTATTTTAATATTGGACTCTCTAAGAAGCCTTGGAAAAACAGTGAAGGGTTGTATTAGATTTTGTCTACAGGCTGAGTGCAGATGTTACGAGTGTTCTCGAGATTTCTGAAGCTCATGAGCTACTAGCTGAACCAGTAGCAAATGTTGAATGTTACAGTGAGAATATTGTCCAAGAAGTCAAAGGAAATAGAGTTAGGGTCAAGAATTTGTGATGGTAGTTAAGTTAATTTCTCATTGTTGCCTTAACCATGTGTTACTCATGTTTATTGAAACAGAAAAATGGAAATGAAATTATTGGAGAGCCAGCAACGATTGAACCCCAAACTGGTACACGATGGTGATTACCCTTCTTTCAATTGTGTGTATACTTTTGTTTTGTGATGATTATTTACTGAGTGGCTTGGAGAGTCCATCTTATTTTGCCTCCTGTTGTGTGCTTTAGGAATTGACTATCTTAGTGTGCTTAGGCTTATTAATTTTGTACTGAAACCCATGATCTGTTTTTGAGATTACAAGACTAAGATCTTTATCTCAATACAATTGAATGCTGAACTGGTGTTTTTGTTGTTTTCATATGAATTATGAAGATGTCCGCTCCCCCCCCCCCCCCCCCCCCCCCCCCCCCCCCTGGAAAACATTTTTTAAGCAAGTATAGTTCTTTCTATCCAACATAAACATAGTCCTATCTCATGATGGATTTACTTCTGTTTTGTTAGGTATATACCTTAACAAAAATATCTTATAATTTATACGGTTTCTCTACTTTCCTTTGTTTTTTGTCTGAGAGGATTTATTTTCTAAATTTCTGTTCAGATGGTCATACTTGCCCCGACGAATGAGCTATGTAAAAAATCTATCCACCGAGCTGTGTAAAAATCGGTCTCCAAAAATTTCAAACAAGCTCTTTGAAGGGTTTTGACTATTGAGGTATAAGGAGGAGCGAGGAACTCACAAATCTACAGAGTTATTCAAAGTACTACTGAACTTCCGATATAAACAAATGCTAATTCAATTTCTTTGTATCACACACACTACTTTCTGTACCTATTATTGCACAAGGTCCTAACATTTCAGCTCCATTGTAAAATAGCAACAGGACCCTGTGCATTTATATTCGAATTGAATCTGAAAAAGCAAGCGACATTGTTCACCTGTTACTCCAGCACTAAATGGAAAAAAAAATACGTTTCTAGATTTCTTCAGGTTATATGTGATTCTGATGTGTGGTGATCTTTGTCTTCTAATTCAGCGGGGCCTGTCAGCAGCCAGCCTCTTAGTGTGTCGATTCGCAGAAAATTCCTCCATAATGATTGTTTTAACATAATTATTTCATGAATTCTTCTGCGGTAATTTTTTATCGACATTTTTCAACGGTACACAAACAATGATCTTCAACAGATGTGTTAACTCGAGGGGCACAGCGTGTCGCCGTGTTATTCTGTCACTATATTTGCTTGCACTCTATATATATTTTGCTTCAGTATGAGCTCTTATTGCATGCACAATATGAAGAGTGGATTTTTAACTAAGCAGTACAATATTGATGCGTAATCTGTTGTTCAGAGAAGTTAGATTGTGTAACTATACCATGTCGGCTTTGCCATTTGTGTATATTTGATTGACTTTTGTTTTTTGCAATTATTATTTTTATAAATTTGTTGTCTGGTTCTTGCCCTTGCAGGTTCTGATGTCGACGCGGAGTAGAGAAAGAATTGATCAACAATCCTGACCACACAGTATCGTTGTTTGCTCCTATGCCTACAACTATGTTCTGCCTATTAAGGTCATGCTACCGCACTATGTATTTACTTCGGTTCATCCATTATCTATAGGTACTTATTATTTATTGCAAGCTGCCATTTCCCCCTTAAATTCATTCCAACAGTCCTAGGTTTGGCCAAGTACATTGCGATTTAGTTGTACGACAAAAGTGGCAATGTAAAAATAAATTCTTATTGTTCAGGTTACAAATTATTGCTGTTTAAAATAATGAGTTGACAGAAACTGAAGATTAGCTAGGATTCCAACGGAATAGCGGGATTTAACTAGATGCACGTATGTGGACACTCTACTCTCAATGGTCTTTAATGAGTTTTTGGCATAGCAATCTGAGATCGGTAGTCCTTCCAGGGTACTTATAATGAGAAACTACTCATTTCAGCATGTAGTTAGTTCACATTTAATTAATCAGATTTCTTTTGCTGCTATTTTCAACAATAATGCTCTTTTCTAATGCAGCGACCTGGACATACTACCTATACTAGCTGAATGCCCGTGCGTTGCTACGGCCGTAAAAGTTTTATACCGAACGAAACAAAGGTATAGTGCCACATGTTTTTTTGTAAACACATTTGTAATCTCTACGCACATACTACTTTAGTACTATAGATAAATAACGTGCAAGCAGCTACTGAAGTTGCGTTTCAAATCATGAGTGAAGCACCTAAATTTATAGTATCCGGACTTCATTAGAAAGATAACTCAATTCCTTTATTTTGACTTTTTAAAGATACTTTATGGATTTATCTTGAAAGTTTCACCTACACACAACATGATATATTGGGAGCAGTAAGAAAATGCACCTTGGATGTTTGATATCAGTGTGTGTGAAATGGCAGGCACTAACCTTCACAACCTTGTGACTCGTGAGACAGATTCATGATGAGGTGAAAACACCAAACTTAACTAAGCTCTACAAAATGTCGAGGAAAAAATGTTTACTCTAGTTTTTATTAAGATAATGGCTTTCAACATTTTTAGGATTTCGAAATTCAATCAATGATATTTTCCATGTTGAGGAATAATAACACCTCCACAAGTCAACCAGAGTGGGAAGCTCATGCCACCTCATGCCACAAGCGACACCATCAAGAAAAAAATGTTAGACAATGTCAAGCACATAAAACAGGGTTGAAGGAGGAGGAATATATGTTGTGAACCATGCAATAAACTTGAGCCATAAAAAACAATAACTACTGCAATAAAGTTCATTAGTGTTCAGCCTACAAAAAGTTGGTTTATTCAGTTCACCAATATAATACTTCTTGAAAGAGAATTAAGAACCAAGAAATAAAAAAATAAATAGTGGGACTTTAACTGACTAAGATGAGGGCATCGGGGCATGAGGTTATAAAATGAAAAGGTGAACTGAACACACCTATCGCAGTAGCAGGCGGTATCCAGCCGGCCGGCGTTCCAAAGCAGGCGCACATCGGCGCGGAGGCAGCGTCCGGCGCATGCATCCTCACGGTGGTCCGTTGGCCGGCGCGACACGGAGCTCACTCCGGTGTCCCCCTGAGTCACGGCAGCCGATCGACCCCGAGCGGCGGATATCGTTCAAGCCTCCTGTGGATCCTTCGGCAAAGCCGGCAGGATATACGTGGCAACAGAAAACAAAGAAAAAAAGGGATGAAGTCAACGCTGCCCTGTCCCTCGCGCTCGACTCCGTCGGCGTCGAGCTGCGGCCGGCGCTGTACAGCAGAGCTGCAGCCGGCGTTTTGGTCAGATGCAGGGAAGGGACGACATCAGAGCCGAGGCTAGCGGCGGATGGCCGGGGCTGGCTCTAACGCGGGCGTGGGCGAGCTCCGGCAAGCGTGACCGCGGGCGCGGCGCCACCGAGCGCCGCTACCTTCCTGGCCGAGGCCCCGCGCCTTGCGCCGTCGCCTTCCAGGCCAAGAAGCCGCGCCGCGAGCCGCCGCCCCCCTGGCCAAGACACTGCCACGCGCCGCCGCCGGCTTGATAGGTCGCGCGCGAACCACCGCCGGTACCCCGGCATTCTGCTCCCTATGATTCCCCGGAGGACGAGCACTGCTGCTCCTCTTGAAGCCTCGGTGCGGCCCCGCCCGCAGCAGCGGATTCCCCGGAGGACGAGGCACTGCTGCTCTCTGAAGCCTCGGTGCGGCCCGCCCCGCAGCAGCGGATTCCCCGGAGGACGAGCATGCTGCTCCTCTGAAGCCTCGGTGCGGCCCCGCCCGCAGCAGCGAGATCCGCTCCGACGAGATCCTTCCTGCCCGCATCGGCAACTCCTCCCCTGGTACCGTTCGGCCGGCGGTCCAGCCGTTGTCCCCACGTGCTCCACCGGGCGCTCCGCCTCGGCCGGGCGTCCCGGCGCGGAGCTTTTCCTCCCCTGCGGGCGGAAGTCCTGCGCTGCGGCGGCTCTGGTCCCTGTGGCGCAAGACAACCAAAAAACGAAACGTTTTTTTCCACTTACCCGTGGCAGTGGTGGGTAATATCTCCTAACTCACGGGGGTAAATTGGGAAACAAAAAAAAACATACCATGACCATGACCTTCACACTCTAGTCATATTATATAGTAGAGATATGAAAGTACAATAGATTGACGGAGCTTCACACAATTTTTTAAATGTGTACATTACCAAATTTAAATTTTACTAGAAAGAGTGCCCGTGCGTTGCAACGGGACAGAAATAAAATGTCGTCGAGACACCCAAAACACTCAAAGCAATGCATATTTTCACCATTTTTTTCCTCATTCAGTTATCTTTTTAACACATGCATTTCCAAGCATTTTTATATGAATTTCAGACATAGATCTCATGTATCTCATAATTTGAACAGACCGACGGAATAGAGATAATACGAAAAGTAAACTACAACTAACATGACTTGATGCTTTATTCAGAATAAGCTGGTCCATTTGGATGCTTCATAAGTAAAATGTAAAGCAAGATACTGCACCAATTTTTCTACCCCAAATATTACCCTAATATTAATGCCCGCATGACTTATTTGGAACCATAAAATGGTAACTACAAAGTAAAAAAATAGTGATTTTCAACAATATGTTCTCGTGGTTATGGCGCCTTGTTCATTTTGATTATACCAGGTGATTTACCAGGTGACGACGATGACAAAGAACCTAGATAGGTCCATGGTCTGTTGGATTAGAAAAAATATCTATCCGCGCTCAGTTTTCCCTGCTATCAAACATGCAGCAATCATATCAGGATCCTCTCAGCTCTCTCAGCAGCGAACACAACGAAGCAAAATAAATGTATCAATCCTCTCAGTCTCTCATAGTCCTCATGCAGCAAGCGCACTCAACAAAGAAACTAAATTTCACCGCTCAACCCTCTCTGCCCTCAAGCAGCAGCATGCAGGCAAAGAGAAACAAAACAAAAAATCTACTCTCAGATGTTGCTCTCACACAAGCAGCGGATGCAAGCAAAGTAACAGCACGCAGCAAACTAACCAAATCTCTCCATTCTCTACTCGTGCTCTCTTTCTATGAAGGTAGCAGCTTCTTGACCAGCGCTATTCTTCACTCAACTCGACCCTCAACTCCTATAGCCGTAAATCCAAAGCTTCCGCGCGCGCCGAGTTGGTTGACCAAACCCCGTTCCGCTGTGGTAGGGTGTGGGTCTCTTCGTCGGCCCCTCGCCGCCCAACCCACAATCCGTGCTGCCACCGTCGCCGACCTTCTCACCACGCGTTGTGTAGACGCAAAAACTACCGCGCCCTCGCGCTTCCAGTCTAATTCGGCGAGGTCTTCGTTTTGACATCCACACGGCCGCCTTCGGCTTGGCTGAAAGGGCAAGACTGATTCCATATGGTCCTGGTCCGAGTAGAGTTTGAGTCGGAACAGAAATCGTGTTAGATTAGGTAAGGGCGTGTGGCACATGTAGATGACAGGGACACCGTAAGATTGGGAATAGGGCGGTGGGGCCGTGCCTTGCCGGAGGACCGCCGGCGAGGAGGACAGGAGTGCGGCAGCTTTTTGCAGGAGCAGCGTGCGTTGAGGGTAATAGCACGTCTGCTCTCAGATGTCTACTCTCAGATGTCTCCTCTCACACAAGCCAGCAGGATGCAAGCAAAGTAACAGCACGCAAGCAAACTAACCAAATCTCTC